>CM061241.1:121452002-122652002 GCA_030848705.1 Heracleum sosnowskyi
GTATACAAAATCATACACTTCAGCATCCTCAAACCCTGGTGCTGTTCAACATACACTTCTTCTTCCAATTCTCCATTTAGGAAGGCACTTTTGACATCCATCTGAAATACTTTGAAGTTGCAGTGTGCAGCATAGGCTAGAAAGATTCTTATAGCTTCAAGTCTTGCAACAGGTGCAAATGTCTCATCATAATCTATTCCTTCCTGTTGACAGTAACCCTTAGCTACTTGCCTTGCTTTGTTTCTTGTCACTGATCCATTTTCATCAAGCTTGTTTCTGAAAACCCATTTGGTCTCAATGACTGACTTTCCCTTAGGTCTTGGAACTAGCTTCCATACATTGTTCCTTTCAAACTGATTTAGCTCTTCTTGCATGGCTATCACCCAGTCAGAATCCAAAAATGCTTCATCAGTTGTCTTGGGTTCCATTTGAGACAGGAAGCATGAAAACATGCTGTCAGCAGAGACTTTGTTTCTTGTCCTCACTCCAGAATTAGGGTCACCAATGATGAGGTCACTTGAGTGATCCTTGTTCCATTTGGTGATTCTGGGCAAGCTACTTGACTATACAGGAACATTTGCTTCAGTTTGTTGAGTTGAATGATCACCAATCCCATTGTCTTCACCATGTTCTTCATTGTCTCCAGAGTCACCACTGTTATGAATGTTAGAGGTTATGGTCTGTGACTGAGCTGGAGTTTGGTTGACAGTAGTGTATTGACAGTATCTTTATCAACTTCAACAATTTGAGTGAAGCTAGGTTCTTCATCCATAATTTCCTCAGCTTCCAAGTATCCTTGATTCTCAAATCTGAATGTCTGCATCTTTCCTTCTGCATGCAGTCCTGGAAACTTGGTTTCATCAAATGTGACATTAACACTTTCTTCAATAATCCCGTGTTCCATAACATAAACTCTGTAGGCAGTCCTTTCTGTGCTGTAACCCATGAATAGTCCTTCAAAAGCCTTGGTGTCAAATTTTCCTTTCTTCTCATGGTTATCCTTCATCATAAAGCATTTGCTCCCAAACATATGAAAATATTTGACAGTAGGTTTCTTTCCAGTTAACAGACAGTAAGGTGTACTTGCATGAGTCTTGTTGATCATGGTTCTGTTCTGAGTATAACAGGCAGTGTTGATAGCTTCAGCCCAGAAATATGTTGGCAGTTTGGCATCATGCAACATAGTTCTAGCTGCTTCAATGAGAGTCATGTTCTTTCTCTCTACAACTCCATTCTGCTGTGGAGTTCTTGCAGCAGAGAATCGTTGTACAATTCCTTCATCTTTACAGAAATTTCCAAGAGTGGCATTTTTGAATTCTGTACCATTGTCACTCCTCAAGATTTGAACTTTTGAGTTTGGAGTTCTATCAAGAACTCTGACTTGATCAATAATCACTTGAGCAGCTTAATCTTTGGATTCAAGAAACTTCACCCAAGTGTACCTTGAGTAATCATCCACCATTACTAAGGCATATCTCTTCTTGGCCATCGATGGTACATTGACTGGTCCAAAGAGATCCATGTGTATCAACTTGAGTGCTTCAATGTTGGTGTTCATTTGCTTGGACTTGTGCACAGCTCTTCTCAGTTTGCCCATTTGACAATCTTCACACAGTCCTTCTTGACAGAATTCCTGTTGGGGCAAACCTTTCACTAACTCCTTCTTCATCTGAATATTCATTGTCTTGAAGTTGAGATGTGAGAGCTTCTTGTGCCAAAGCATACTGTCACCAACAGTAGCTTTACTGTAAAAGCAGTAAACCTTATCTTTCTTTGTTGAATTTAAGTCAGCAACAAACAAGCTTCCTTTTCTAACCCCTTTTAGAGAGAGGCTACTATCCTTCTTATGATAGATGTTACACAGCATCATGTCAAAATCAATATCCCACTGTGATAGAGGCTACTATCCTTCTTGTGCTTCAATCCATCCACAAGAGCAATATCTTCAATGACAACATTTCCAATTTCTAGACAACCATATCCCACTGTGTAACCCTTGCTGTTGTCTCCAAAGGTTATGATTGGGCCAGCTTTCTCAACATAATGTGATAGCATGGCTTTATCACCTGTCATGTGCCTTGAGCAACCACTGTCAATGATCCACATGACTTGATCTTTCTTCTTGCCCTGCAAAACAGAATGTGTCTAAGATACATATGGTACCCAATCCTTGTTGGGTCCTGCAGTTTCAGTGTCTCCAGAGTTTCTTTCAATCATAAAGTCACAAGCATTATCAATAATCTCATGTTTGACTTCTCTTTTCACCCACTTAGGTTTAGAATTAGACTTGGTCCTTTTCTTAGTGGATGGAGCCTTTTTGCTGTTGCCAGCAGGCTCAGAAGTCTCAACAGTGTTTAAGTATGAACATTTTTCAGTAGTGAGAATAGGTAAGTTAAAGCATGTACTCATGGCAGTAATTTTGCATGGCATACATTCAATGTTATTACAGACACTCATAGTTCTATGCATAAGGGGGGTTCTGTGTAAGTTACCATTGAGTTCAGTTGCATTGACCGTATCCTCAATGGTTTCTTACAAACATGTGTTAAGTGATGAGTAGATCCACAGTTATTGCATAGTTTCCTAGAAGCACCTCCAACATTAGTGTATCCATTTCCTTTGTTGACTCCTACCTTTCCATTCCTATTCTTAGACTTGGGAGTTACTGGATTGACAGTATGTTCAGAAGTTGCTGTCGAACTTTCCTTGACAGTATCTTTTATTCCTACTGTCTTGACAGAAGGTTTTAAAGTTACTGTCTTGGAACCATTCTTGACAGTATCTTTGGAAGATTCTGTCTTTCTAACTGTGACAACATTTTTTGAACTTGCTGTCTGATTGCTTGGTAAGTTTACTGTCTTGGGGATTGTGACAGTATCCTTTCCATCCTTGAATGTGCTGTCAACACCTTCATCCTCATCAAGAATTTCTTGTTTGATGAGCATGGCTTCTTCATCAAACTCAATTTCTGCAGCTTTGAAAATGGGAGTTTTAACTTTCTTGAGAATGGTGGGTTTGACAGCAGCATTTCCAATCTTGAATCACAGTTTCCTTTCCAGGTCTTCTACCATATGAAAAACGTATACCAACTGACTGATTTTTTGTATGCTTATCATTGTAATCCTGAACTATCTTAGAAGAGTTTTTTATAAGCCTTGATTTTAAATTCATTTTCAGCAATCTCATTTCTCAGGAATTCTTCAACCTCTTTAGCACATTTCAATTCATTTTTAAGTTTAGCATTCTCCTGAGCTAAAGAGTCTAGTGAACTGGTTTTGAGAACAAGAGATTCATTTTCAGACTTTAGTGTTTCATTTAGCTTACTCAGCCTAGTGATCTCCTCATTGGCAGTAGATAAGCTAGTATAGACATTGAACATTTCACCACTTAAGTCTTTAATGGTTTTCTTATACTCATCAATGGACATATCAAGTAAGACAAGTGAAGGTACCTGACTTGAAGATGTTGATGTTACTTCATCAGTGCTAGCCATGAGAGCTAGGTTGACATATTCTTCTTCATCTTCATCATCAGACTCATCCCAACACTTTCCTTCAGCCACATAGGCTCTACCTTGATTCTTCTTAGAGTATCCACCAGTTCCTTTCTCAAATCTCTGAACCTGTTTGGGTCTTTTGCACTCAGTAGCAAAATGACCAGGTTCACCACAGTTGTAACACTTGAATTTAGATCTATCCACAAATCCAGTCTTGTATCCTCCTTTGAATGAGCTTCCCACAACAGCCTTTGATGAGCTTCCCTTGGTGAACTTGGATGCTTGGCCTTGGGGCCTGAATGACCTAAGTTCTTGAACTTTTTGGCCATGTAAGCCATAATAGGATTGTCCATGCTTTCCAGTTCCTCCATAGTGTAGAAGTCTTCATCTTCCACATCCTTGAGCTGTAGTACTACTTTCTCATCATCTTCAACAACCTCTTCTATCTTCAAGGATTGTACAGGGGTTGGTTGAGTGATTTGTAGTGCTTAACTATGTTGTGTGATTCTTGGCACTTGTGCTACTAGGGCACTTGACATGTTAGCCATCTTGTTCCTTGTTCCACTTTGTATGGCTCTCTTTTGAAAGAGTTCAAGTTCATAAGATTTCAGAATGCCATAAAGTGTCTCAAAGGTTATATTGTTGAGATCTCTTCCTTCTCGTATGGATGTTGTCTTGTGTTCAAGATGATCAGGCAGTGTAAGCAAGAACTTGACATTCAATTCTTTTCTGTCATAGTACTTGCCATGTATCTGCAGTTCAGTTAAGAGCTTACTGAACCTTTCAAACATGGAGGTTAAGTCTTCACCAGGCTTGGCCATGAATGCCTCATATTGAGATATAAGTATTTGCCTTTGGTTGCCTTTAACTTCTTCACTTCCTTCACAGAGTAAGGCTAACCTGATCCACATCTCCTTGGCTGATGTGCAGCTTATCACACTTCCACACATGGCTTTATCCAACGTGAGAGAATCGAGCAAGATGAGTTGCAAGTGATCATCTAGCACCATTTTTTCCTTCTCAGTTTCCAAAAATTCCGAGGGATCTTTGGGAACCCAATGTGCAGGAATGATTTCACCATTTACTGTTGTGGCTTCAATTTCCTTCCTTGGTATGAAAGGACCATTCTCGAGTATACCTGGGTATAGTGGATTCGCAGCTTTGATAAACAACAAGATTTTTCTTTTCCAAATGCTGTAGTTCTCTTTATCAAAAGCTGGGATCTTGATACTGTTTGATTTCTGCATTGTCGTCGGGATCTCAGATATGTATGTTAATCTGATCGCTTTGATACCAGTTGTTGGTCCTTGTGTATTGCAGAAGGGGGGGGGGGATGAATGCAATACTGATAAAATTCAATCTCAGTTTCAACAACTAAAACTAAGATTTAATGTTATCAATAATATGTATGCATTCACAAACAGTATAATAGAGAAGACAGGATTCACAAAATAAATGTTTTATTTATTTTGCAAAGTGTTACTACAACCTCAAGAGAGAATTCTTGAGCTTCGTTTTTCTCCAAGACACTTGCTTGTCTTCGTTACATTCCTAGAATGAATTGATAGTCTAAGTATAAAACTAATCCTATCACTATCAACACGGGTCTGTGAAGCTGCTGTCATTATCAAGTGGCAGCTTCTTACAAAGTGTCTACCCATGTGACTTTCCTAAATTGCTAACAATGTCAGATATACATTACAAAGAAAGCAACCTAGATTCATTCTATTTCTAGCTAAAACAATTCAGTAAATAGAGACTTGACCTTGCTCTTGAATTGATTCGCTTTTGTTTGCAGTGCTTGAAGCTTCTGTCGTAGTCTTGCAGACTTGGTGCAGCTTAGGGATACTGCAACACACATGTTTCTTGAACATTGAAACTGTCACGGGGTTTGACTGAGAAAGATACCTAGAACAAGGATCTTTCTCGAGACAGTTACTTTTGCCGCAGAGCTTGCTGTCACAGGAATGTGCTTTTGGTGACAGTAAGAGTTCCCCGCATAGTGTGCTGTCGAGGTTTCCAAACTTGCTGTCGAGGGCTAAAGTTACTGTCGCGTAGTCTTCCGCCAATGTTGCTGTCAGAGTGAATATGCTGTCTTGACTTGCAACATTCTGTCTTCTTGTAATCTTACTGTCAATGCTTATGACAGTAACCTTTATTCATGTTGTCATCTAATATGCGTTCTTTGAGGTTTGAACACAGAAAGTGAACTTCTTCCAAATTACACAATTAAAATAACATTGCATACTGATTACAAGAACATACTTTGGCTGTGACAGTATGTTCTACTTAATTAAAGAATTAAGTATATACAAAGTTAAGTTGTTCTTATGCTATCACCCATAAATCCCAACAGACTGGGAAAAGAATCTCATCATGCTTCTCGATCAAGTCCTTGTACTCCTGAGAGTCAAGGTACTCGTCGATGCAATCATCCTTGCTCTTCCTCAGCTCAACAAGATCAGCCTGAGCATCAGCAAGCTCCTTCTCCCTCCTAGCTATGGTCTCCTTTAGAGACTTCACCCCCTCCTCGGATCTCTCCAACTTGACCCGGTTTGCCTCAGAAGAGGTACGTCAAGCCTTAGCTTGGAACAATGCCCCCTGGAAGTTGGCATTAGTCTGCCAAAAAGATAAGAGTTAAAAAAGTAAAAGTAAAGACTTAAAAGAAAGAGAAGGGCTAAGTTAAGAAAAATACCGCAACAATAGCCTGAGCTCCCAGATGCTCGACACCCTCGAGGGTAGAATCTGCAACGAAGTCCTTGTAATCACAAGGAGTGAGGGAATGGTATGACCAATTCACAACATGTTTGGACACCCCAGTAATGGTGTCCCTCTTCCTAATACCCCAGTTGGGGCGCCACACTGAAGACTTGGTAGACACAGGAATGTCTGCCTCGCCCACAGGGATCTCAGGAGGGATCAAAAAGCTGGGAACACTAGACTTCCCCCTTGGATCATCTCCAAGCCTGGCCCTCTTCATCCTGGAAGTCTCATCATCCTTGGGCTCGTTGGTCTTGTTTATAAAGGCCGCAGCTGCAAGAACAAACCAAAAAATGGTTAAAAGAAATTTTCTGAAAAAAAGAAAAATAGACATAAAGAAAAGGGATAAGTAAAATTACCCTTATCAGAAACAGTCGAGAGATGAACAGACTTGAGGACAAACTCGTCCAGTAGTTCCCAAGCCACGGTAGTCCCATTATCCTTGATAAGCTCTGAGTAGGCATGAGATTCCTCCTCATTCAAGACAATATTGTTGGGACTACCATCTGAAACTCTCCCAAAAGATCTACGGAACAGGGTTCCGCAGTCCCCTCCTTCCTAGACAAGATACATAAACTCATTTTTCCACTTGGGGTGATTGTCTGGGATAGATTTTGGGTGAAAAATGAAAGGGAAGCCAACCCTATGGCTAATATATACCCAACCCAAGTTGTTAGTAGAACTATTTTTAAACTGGAAAATCTTTCTGAATAAAGGAACAGAAAGAGGAAAATTATTATGAAGGCATAAAACCATAAAACAGTGAATTATCCTCCAAGCATTTGGGGGTAATTGGCTGGGGCTTATTTGAACATCGGCCAAGAGCCTTGGTATAAACTCATGAAAGGGGAACCTAAGGCCAGAAACTATGGAGTCTTTGTAAATACACAAAGCATTTGACCGCCAGTGACATGAACGGTCACCGGGGCCGGCATGAACAAGTTTTAAAGGGGCCTTTACCCTATACATCTTATTATAGTCCTTAATCTTATCTACCTCATGAAACCTATTACTGCAATCATATGAATCTAAAGCAGATACAGACAGGTACTCATCCCCACGTTCATTAATCATATCATGCAAAGACATATATTTAGAACGAAATGGAATAGGGGTACCTTGTTTGGATGCAGAATTCATCTTTTGCAGGCGTTGGGCAGCACGATCAGCCATCTTAAGCCCAGAAAAAGCCCAGAAAAATCTTCAAATCTCCAAAGAAATCTTCAAATCTTCAAAGCAAAACCCAGAAATCTTCAAAGAAATCTTCAAATCTTCAACGAAAGCCCAAAATCTTCAAATCTTCAAACAAAAAACCCAGAAAATGGTGAGATTCAACGGAAAATCTCGCTGGGAATCGCCTTGTGACAGAACCCTATCAGAGCTACTCAGAGAGACTTTTAGAGAAAATCTAGCAGAATATCTTTGAGAAATGGAAAGTGAGAAATGAATAAAAACAAGTGAGATTTCACCCTTTTATAGGGATTACAGCCGGTCAATGGGCCGGTTGAAGGAAGGGCAACCGGCATCAGCCGATATAGCCCATAAAAGACTATATGCCCAATTAATAAATCGGAACAGTTAAAGTCCTGGGCCCAAATTAAGCCCACAACAAATGTGAACTATATATTTGAGCATCAACCTGGTCGAAAGAGTTCGAATAAGGCCCGAAATGAGGAATATATTCGACTAGCATCCTGGTCGAATGTGTTCGACCAAGGCCCGAAATGAGGAATCTATTCGACTAGCATCCTGGTCGAAAGGGCCCAAAATGGACGAAAAATTCGATCTCCAATAAAGTCAAAATCCACAAGTATATGTTCGACTAGAATCCTGGTCAAAAGTATTCGACCAGGGACTGAAACGACACCTATCTTCGACTAGAATCCTGGTTGAAAGTATTCGACCAATAGGCAAAAATGAAGTTAGATTCGACTAGAATCCTGGTCGAAAGTATTCGACCAGGAGGCAAAAATGAAGCGAGATTCGACCAGAATCCTGGTCGAAAGTATTCGACCAGGAGGCAAAAACAAGAGAAAATTCGACTAGAATCCTGGTCGAAGGTGTTCGACCAGGACCCAAAAGTGAGGTCGAATTCGACCAGGATCCTGGTCGAAAATGTACTGAAATTTCAAAAATTAATTCATTTTCCAAGGAATTGATGAAAAATCCCGATTCCTATTCTGGGAAAATTATAAAAATTGGTTTAGAACTATATGTTCGTAAAACCGAGCTAGGATACGACAGAAAACTTCGTAGCTCCCGAATAAAATAACTTCTACGATAATCCAAGAGAGATTTTCCTAGAAGTTGGGGGGCAAATGATATGGGCAGAAAAATAATCCTAAAAGTGCAATTAATTACGTATTAATTAGACCCGGATTTGTCCAAGAAAACGGCCCAATAAGCAAGGCCCAAAACCCTGATTATTTATTAAATTCGTAATTAATAAATAAGGGAAATATACAACTCAGGAAATAAGTCTAAAATATGGTAAATTCATCAAATAAGGATCCAGAATCCCAATTAAAAAGAAATAATGAGTCATAGCCTTTATCAACAAGGAAAAGACTTATCCGGCAAGAAATACAATGTTTATCCATTATCGAAAATGAGACTTAGTCTTTGGCTTGATTCTCAGCACTGATTGAGATACGTAGGCATCTTGTGAGGACCGATTTAGTCTCGAAACGCAAGAACAGCCATTAAAGCTAGAAGCTCTCTTAAACCTTAGCAATTAATATACAAGCACGTTTTTTAATCCATAACAGTATTATATAGTTTTCTTTTTGTTTTTTTGTATTATATATATAATTTTTAATTTTACTTTGGTATGTTGTAATAATAATAAATGAAGTTGATTTTCTATTAGTATTAATATTTAATAATTTAGTGTATATTATTCTTTTAATATATACGAATACTATTGTGAAATTAAACATTTTTTATATTTGAAATAATTAAATAGCAAATTTACATTATTTATATTATTTTTTTTAGATTTTCTAAAATTATTACTTTTTAATATAAAATTGTTATAACTTGTAAATACAACTATATTTATAATCATTCTATTATTAAGGTTCTACTTTAAATTACATTAAATAGAATATTATTAATTATTTTAAACAAAAACCCCTTTACTCCAATTATATATAGGTATATAATATATGCAGCACTTGAAGTCACAATCGTCTCGTAGAGTTCAAATAAAAATGTAAGGGAAAATGATGATCAAGAAAAAATGTAAAGAAAAATCAAGATGTGGAAGACAAATATACTTGAAAGTATTATTAGGTTTGATGTAAATACATCGCAATGCAATTGTGAATTACTTGACATCACATGACCAAAAATACATCAAGAAAAACATCAAAGATAAAGTTTATGTTGCCCCTGTATGCCAACATCCTATCACACATCATTGCCTTTGAGTTTGTTTTGTTAGTAGTAACATAAATATTACGCAGAAACAATTAATATAGTTTTGGTCACTCAATGCGCTTAATGACTCTTGTGCGTGTGTATATGAGACATGAAGCGAATGCAAAAAAAGAAAGTTGATGAAATGATGGAGGTGGAGGCTAGAAAACAGGTTTGGGAGATTAAGAAAGTAGGTTCGAGAGGTTTAGGACTGAATAAATTTGTTGAGTAGGAAAGAAGCTGTTCTCTTATAATATATATAGTAGATTTAGGGGGGGTGTATTCAATTGGGATTTTAAAGGATTTTTATGAATTTCTGCAATCTTGGTGTATTCATTCTAGATTTTAAAAAATGCTTTAAAATTTTGTGGTATTCAATAAAGATTTCAAAAAGTCTTTTAAAATCTGGGTGTATTCAGTTTAGATTTTAAAATGTCCTTTAAAATCTAGTGGTATTCAATATGGATTTTAAAGAATACATTAAAATCTTGTGGTATTCAAAAGTACATGGACTTTTTTTTATTTGATAAAATTGTGGATTTTCAAGGATTTACTAGTGTATTTTGCATGTCTTGAAATCTTGTTAAAATCCATGAGATTTTGAAGAATTTGTTGGAAACTCCACTTTAAATCAGCAAGATTCTACGAGATTTTACACAAACTCTGCCAAAATCTATGTAAAATTAAAATCAACAACAATCTATTAAAATTTATAGATTTTTATCGATCAATTAAAATCTAAATTGAATACAAGTTCAAATATAAGTTAAACATTTTTGTAATTACACAAATTTAATTTCCTATTTACATTAAATAACTCCGCTAAATATGACCATTTTTCCTTATTAAATGTACATATTTTAACGATTCGTAGAATGGTGGGTCAACCATTTATATCTTTTGAATTTGCAGAAAATGGGCCTGTTTCTCACAAACTTTTACAGACTCAACAGGGAATTAAAGTGGTAAAATTTGACAAGAAGTCAGGCCCAACACTTCAACCGCGCCGAAATTTCAGAACCATCCGACATACTTGTGCGCGGCCGAGAAACGGAGGCTCGAATTCCGGTGAACCTGTCTCACCTCCCTCAAATACAAACAAATTTGTACACAATTTTTAATAGGCGATGAACGATGTTAGATGCAAGAACAGTAAGAATATAAATTTAAAGAAGTGCACAACAATTAGCTTGCACATCGTTTAAGAAAAATCTTGCACACATTTCATATTAGATTACAATTTATTTTTTAAGATTGCAGAATTTTGCTCTTATCATTTTCAAAATAAATATATGCTTTTTTTTATAAACCGACCAATTTCGTAACAACAATTTACTATGAGGAATAATAATGCATGCAAATGACTACACGGACAACTGTTCGAGGATTTTATTATTTAAAGTTGCTATACTTGGATTTTTTTCCCTTGATAATTATTTGACAAAACTTGACGAGAGCCAGACGCAGTTGTCAAATCAACAAAAGAAATAAAAAAGGCTGTTGAGACTTGACTTGAGTTGAATTATCTAGAAGGGCATTTTGGTGAAAACTTTGATTAGCTTGAATTATCTAGAAGTGTATTATTTGAAAGTTGAAAATTTTGAGTGATACCAAATGGATAATTTCATAATTTTGTAACGGTCGATTAATGTTTGATTAGCGAAGTGGAGTGGTATCATATGGATGAAGCCAAAAATATGATGACTCCGCTAAAAAGTCAAAAACTTCGAATAATACCAAATAAAAAAGCAAATTATACGATGATCCAGAATGGAATATCCCAAAAATTAATTACAACACGGAACTTACAAAACAACACTTATTCGGAGCCCCACTGTTTAAATTCCGGATCTTCCTTCCATTCGGCGCGATTTCCAAGACTGTCCCCCCTGCCTATACATGTACAGTGTGCTCCTATCTTCTATCCATTTCACAGAGAGAGAGAGAGAGAGAGAGAGAGAGAGAGAGAGAGAGAGTCAAATGGATGAAGAAATGGAAGAGAACACTGTAATGTACACATTCACAGCTATTGAAATTGATCTTGATTACGAGTTTGACGCAGCTCGATTCTTTGATTTCAGTCGAGATGAGTCTTTAGCTGAGACTCTTGAAGCTGAGCTTTGGTTCCAATCTCGAGGAAGCTACCCTCCTTCTCGTAACTACTCTCTTCTCTTGCTTAAAGTTTGCATTTTTAAGCATATTTTGTTTTAAAAATGTCATCCTTTTCAATTTATACCACAAAAATGTCTTCTTTTTGGTTAATAGAAGAGAGTGTGGGTTTAGTTGCTTTAAAGTTTGTATTTTGTATCTATTTATGTTGTAAAAATGTCATCTTTTTGATTTATGGAAGACAATGTGGGCCTTTTTCTTTTCAAGATTTTGAAGAACCCCACCACTAATTGCATTAATTATCAACCCCCTTTTGGAAATTACTTATATCTGTGCTCAATTGTTTCTTAATTGTTGTCAATGCATACATTTTTAAATTACTCAGTGCCTCCAACTTGTTGTTTTTATCAAAGATTAATGTGGCATACCGGCAGACATTTGTTTCAGTTGATTTGTTTGGATGGAAGTTATATACCTCTATATTCATGAAGCATTGACATTATAATCATTTCCTGAATGTGTTTAATAATTTTGTAACTATATTCTATATACACCGAAAATTGAAAAGGAAGAGCATTTTATTTTCCTTAATCTCACGGTTCAAATGCATATTTCAGTGACTCAAAAAGTTTCTTGTTTTTGTTTTGTTTGTAGCTTTTGTTAAAAAGTTGGTGTTGAGAGATGATGTTCTCCCAGATAATGTCACTGCCTCTACAAAAACTGATGTTTTAGAAAACATGGATGTGTCAGAGAGTGACTCTGATTCGGGTGGTGACATGGAAATTTTAGGAATGAATGCGATCCGTGAAGGTACAATTCAGTATTATATTCTGCTGTAGTAGTATTTTCGATTGTGTTATACTCTGGATTGTGTTCATGCTGCATATCATAATCAGTTGGGTCTCCTTGATCATTTTTAGAACATATAGCTGCATTTACGTTTTTGTAGTACGTGCTAACATGGATTAGAGTAGGTCTTTTTCAGAAAAGTATTAGGCCCATACGCCAGCCTCCATGACTTCATTGTTGGTTCTACTGTCCCCTCGAATGATGCAATTATTTTGTGACAAATAGTGACTATAAATATCTTGCAGAATGTGAAGAAATAAATGGAAGGACTTCCATTGAGTTAAATAGTTCCACACAGACAATGTCTGATCAATGCTCCAACGTACCTACAGGTGATCTGAATTAGTTACTTTAATATTAAAAACTTGTGATGGCCTGATATTTGCCATTTTGCTTATAATAAATCAAAGTTATAGGTTGTGAAATCATCTGACACTTTTTAGCCTTCCCTTTTGTTTTCCTTTATTCTGGCCTATAAAAAATTTGAGTTGGTGATAGTTCTGTGTTTCCTTGTTGACTTTATACGTGAAAGCTAACTACAACCTTAATCTTTTTAGATTTGAAGTTTTATGATTGCAAGATCAAATTAGAGGCTAAAAGAAACACAATTGTCAAAAAGTCTCTTCCGAGAATCTCAACCCTCATGAAGCCAACAGCAAGCCAGTTGGCCAAACAAAATCAAACCCATAAAATGGGCGATCTCAGGTAGATCCTCGACCTATTTTTCTATAAAATTTATACTTGTAATTTTATTATCCTCTTAATTGTGTGCTGACTTCACACAAACAGAGATTTTTAGAGCTTCCTGTTTTGCTGTTATTGAACAGCTTTATACTAACACATCAATCATCAGAGTCTACTGTTCTACATTTGAGCTTAATTTCCGATGATGCATTTTCTGCGAGTTTTAGGTTTTTTAAGTTGGAGAACTATAAAAGCAGTGTTACGAAATTTTCTCCGTTGGAGAGTCAACCTGCTAAGCGACAAAAGCTCGAGGGAGGTCAACTGCGTAAGGTTAATATTAGCCATAATCTTCTTGTTTCTGTGATATTTGTTCTTTGTTCAAGAATAGTGGATTTTTAATATGCTAATATGTGTTGACTGGGTGGAGGACCCAGAATGACTACCACTCCTAAATGGTTTGTGTGCTGGTTGTAGCTTTTGTATAATTGGTCCTACTGTTTACAATGTAAAGGACAAAGCAGTGCACACCGTAAAATTTTCGGTCACCACATGTGCTATGTGCATGTAGAGTATGTAGATAATAACACAAGATGGACCTTTATATAATATGATTCAGTTCACCTACCTTCTACTTCTAGGTATAAAAGTGCAGGGGGTCTGAGATAATTGTGACTCAGTCACAGATAATTTTTCATACATATTTTCTTATTCAATAGCACCTTCATATTGCAAGTTAAATCTAGTTTTCTGACGAGTGTGATAAAAGTTACTCGATCTGTACGACATCACTTGCCATGCCTCTCCTTCTATATATTAAGTGAAGACAAGGGTAGATGTGCATTTCAATAGTGCAGACTGAAAACTTTCTATAACTTTGTTACTGAAAGAAGAATTTAATTGCCAATTATCCATTTTACGATTTTGGTTTAACATCTAATTCTTCTTCCTGACAGTTTACTGATACACATCAACAAACTCATTTAGCTCACAAGGAACCTAAAAAGGTATGTTACCACCGATGTTGGAAGAACACATTCCAGCTTATACATTTTCTTTTGCAGCCACACATTTCTTCTTCAATGGTGGGTTTTGAATTATGATTTTGTTGGATTATCCACGTTGTATTAGGAAAAATGAGTGAAAAATGAGTGACATGACTATGTTTTCAGAATATAATTGGATGATAATGCAGGATAAAAAAGGTGACGCGAATTTAGCACATGCTAAGTTACGACTTACTATTCCTAAAGAACCTGCCTTTGTAACAGCTCAAAGGGCACAGAGGATGAGGTTCCTTTTGCAATTTTTTTATTGATATTATAAATATTTCCATGTCCCTACAGAGGTTGCTCTAACAAACTACCTTTGTCACAGACCAAAAGTTAGAGAACAGGAACAACTGATGTCCACAGCTCCTACATTCAGAGCTCGTCCATTAAATAGAAAGGTCTGTGACTGGGAGAAATAGGAAAGAGTTCTAATGTCATATTTATTTTACTCAAATATTTTGTTTGTAACATGCAGATGTTAGAAGCCCCATCTATGTTGCTTCCGAAACGAAGCACTCCCCGGATACCAGAGTTTCAGGTAAGTTTTTAATATTATTACTCTTTACAACTTCACCATTTTTTGAAATGTCCTTTTGTAAATGGACGCCCTATAGTAGTTTTAGCCTTTTAGGTGCTAACATTTTTTTAAATCTTGTTGCTTTCCAGGAATTTCATTTAAAAACATCAGAAAGGGCTATGCAGCACAATGTTCCATCATCCTCAGCTCATTCTAGTAAACCTAAGGTGATAGTGGTGACTAAGGCTTTCCTGAGTAATGCAGCAAGACTCATGATTTTCCGTATTGTCTTTGTGTTATCACAAGTTGCCTATTACATGAATAAATTTATTGCTTAATAGAATCCAATATATCTATCTAGTGTGAGAAGGCTAATCTTATCTGTTTATCATTATAAATAAAATGGTGATTTTTGATTAAGGTATGTGTTTTGCAGGTTTTGCACAAAATTGCAGAATGTAGCAACAATAATTTCAGAAGGTAAAATAAAAAAAATGTATACTTGTTGCAACGTTATAAAGGATTATTAGTTTTGAAGATTATCACACAAGGTTCTTGTGTATTTGGATAATTTATCATATTACTTTTTGACTTGTTATTTTATATGTAATTTCCCACTTATTGCCTCTCAAAAATAAATAAATCCCACTTATTGCCAGGACACACGTAATTAACGCTCCTAAGCAAGAGGGATGTGAAGTAGTTCACAAATTTAAAGCTATAACCCTGAATAAGAAGGTATCATACAGTGCATAGGACTTTCAATGAATTTATTGAAAAGCAATTTTGAAGGTAATAATGTGATATATTGTCCCATACCGCAGATCTTTTCCAGTAAAGGGGACACTGGAGATTTTCGAAATAACAAGAAAGAAATGACAGTTCCAATGGTACACAGATTCAAATATATATTTTTGTAAAATATATTTTAAATTTGCTTTGTTATGAATTTGTGGCAGCATGAAGTTTTAATTTTGTCACAGGAATCTAATCTTCATACCGAACGAAGGGTTCAACATGATCCACCTGTAGAGCTTTTTAACATGGTAACTGTGGAGAAGTGTCTCATCTGCCAAACTTAGTTTGTTATGTTTGTGTTTCTCTCTCAATTTCACTAAATCCAATAAGCAAGATATCTACTAATTTGCTTTTAACAGATCACTGCAACTCTTTCAACAACTTTTACCTGCAAATTATACTTTGTATCTTGAACTCTAGTGTCAAAATATGTTTATTTATATATATATACACTAATATACATATATATATTTGTGTTCTTTAGCCCTTTCAAGACACTGATATTTGGCCATTATGTTCTTTATAGCTCACTTTGACATCTGAAATTCGTCCAAGCACTGGACCACACTCAAAATTGCCCCGCCCTACTCGTACATTGCCAAAGGTTCTAGTCCTATCAATGTTGGATTGATTCATGTCTTATTGACTTTATTTTCTATTTTCTGATTTACTTGTCTAATTTAATTTAAGGGCACAAAAGAGAACAAATTGGCTTCGTTCCAACAAGAAACCGAGGTGTGAATGGTTCCTTACACTGACCTAATGTACTGTCATGCAATCTTAATTTACTTACTATGAGCAATTCTACTTGAATCCTCTTTAGTTTAAGAATGTAAATCATTTTCTTAAGTTGATGGCGCAGCCGAGAAAACCATCACAAGGAAAAGCTACATGCCTCAAGCCGAAGCAGATTCCAGCACATACAGGAGTTACCAAAATTGGAGTGCCATCTGCCATGAGCAGGTACACAGTAATGTAACTTGTCAACATGTTGGTTTAAAAATTTGACATGCAGATGTATTATCGACTATGAACTATGCTGCAGGAGCTCAAGTGTTCACTAAAATCCAGCGCAGAAAACCAAAAGCTTTGCGACTGTGTCTGAAAATCTACAAATATGACAACTGACGAGTACATAACGAAAAGGATCAGCTGTTTGCCTGTATATATCAACTATAGAAGTCCGCATCTATGCTTTAAATGCACTTCTAACTTCAGAAACCGAAACCAGTAAAAAATAGAAAAAAATCGGTTAATTGTCATTTGTCTAATTTATTAAAATGCGAGCTCAGTCTGTATATAGAAAGCTCAAACAAATAGCATTGTTCTTGGACCTTCATTAAGTCTCTCCTGCAGCTGGTGCAAGTTATTTGTTGACAATCATGATCTTTTTATCCTTGTATATGTATTGCCGGTGACATATCTGGGCGCTCATGATCAACTTCACAGTTTCTCGTTTAGTATTGTATATTTGTATATCCTTTTAGTTGTGCTGTAGTTGATGCAGATTATCTTTTTAAGATGAACTTCTGAAACTAGAAACCCTTACCTTGTTAATCTTAAACAAGAAGTTTATCAAGAAAATGAAATGTCTACAGTAGGCAATCTGAGAGCTTTAAAGTTCTCCAAGTTCCTACTAGTATTACAGTTGATGTTACTCATAATTAGACCTGACAATTTGATACACGACATGGATAATTAGTGTTTGGATGCAAAAATTTGGTACACGAACACGAAAAAACATGAATATAATTAGTATCGGGTTTGACACGAAACGAAAGTACACGAATTAATGAAGTAAATAAATAATTTAAAAATATATATATTATTTATAGTATTGCATATTTAGAAAATATATAAGCAATTATATATGAATAATAAATAAAAGTTTCACGATTAATTGACAATAAGTTATACATTTATATATAAGAAGTATACATTTATATATCTAAGTTATATTTACAAATTTTTGTAAAATTGTATGTAATACATATTTAATACACATTTCATAAAAAATTACATAATTAAAATAGTTTTATAATATATAAATTTTAATTAAATTAAATTTATATTTTTGTTTAATGTACATGAATACGACACGTAAAGTACACGACACGTTTTGAATTGGATATGTGTTTCAAATTTAGTACACGAATTCAAAACAGATCGGATATAAGTTTTACATTAAGTACACGAAAATACAAAGATACACGACACGGTCCATTGACAGGTCTACTCATGATAAGAAATAAGGGCCAAAATTTCACCGCAAATAGTGTACAATTTTCTCCGATTTAAATTGCTCGGTCCTTTCTAATTTATAAAACATGGTATTGTCGCACACAAGAGCTATAGTTACAAACGAGTTTTGGTTATAATTAGATACTAGCTTATAACCCGTGCCAAGCACGGACCGAGCATGAGTCGACTTTAAAATATCAGTATTAATAAATTATTAATGAATATTATTTTAAAATGTATTTTTCGAGAATTGAATGATAAAAATATATAATAAATAAATAACTATTTAATTATGTAGTTATAGACAATCGAACCGTGCATAAAGCTAAAGAAATTAAATTAAATAAATAAATCTTGTATGATTACGTAGCTGCAAAGAATCTAACGCTCCATGAAACTATTGAATTAAAGTAAATAAATAAATCTTGTATAATTACGTAGTTGTAAGGAATCGAACCCTGGATGAAGCTAAAGAATTTAAAGTAAATAAATCTTGTATAATTATGTAGTTGCGAGGAATTGAAGTCAAGTGATAACCAAATTTGGTACTTTGGTACTTTGGTACTTTTTAGTACAGCGCGCCATTTTCACGTTGTTTTGCTTATTAATAAAGAGTATAGATACCTATGGTCATTTTGATGCTTGGGTCTCTATTAAAAATAGATTTATTTACGATAAATTGAAATTTGCCATTTTTTTTCTTTGAAGTGAATTAAAATTTGAGAATTATTTTGGCAACTCTGGCACTTCTTATAATAATGAGCGACCAGATGGAAATTTAAGAGTGAAAGTAAAGATTGCAAGGATTCCAGCAGTTTAGCCGTTTAGGATGACTGTTAATTTTGATTCTATATGCGCAGAGTTTGTCTGTAAATGATAAACTAATCCTGTTCCAACAAATATTACGAGGTCAAG
The DNA here is from genome assembly GCA_030848705.1 of Heracleum sosnowskyi. Taxonomy (NCBI): domain Eukaryota; kingdom Viridiplantae; phylum Streptophyta; class Magnoliopsida; order Apiales; family Apiaceae; genus Heracleum; species Heracleum sosnowskyi. The sequence goes on from CM061241.1 coordinate 121,470,841, forward strand.
AGTTAGAAATCCTGCAATTCACAAATGGCATAACAAATTGCATAGCAGACTTGGCCGGCATTTTTTAAATCTCTATAAAATGAAGCTAGACTACCTCAATCAAAGCATATCGCGACTAAACAGCTTCAAAGAAAGAAGAGAAGATTTAAGCTCGACCTTCCGAATTAGTTGTTTATTCTTTCCAATGGCCTCCACTAATCTTTTGGTTGCATTAGCTCTTGTTTCAGCAATTATTGTTCCAGCTTTGGCAACAGAGTTTATGGTGGGAGATGACGATGGTTGGAGAACCAACTTCGATTACCAATCTTGGGCTGCAAGCAAAGAGTTTCACGTCGGCGACAAGCTCAGTATGTCATATTACTTAAATGTGTTGCATAATATCGAATCATCATTCCTAACCTTCTAATGCGACACATCATGCAATTTTGTCGCAAGATAAAAGTTGACACTTTCTTTCTTAACATCATCCAATGTTTTCAAATTTTTTTATGGGAGGTTCATTTAAGAAATTTTTTTAACTACTTACAGTTAACGCAATGTGTGAATATATCTTACTTTCTTATATCCTATCTTCGAGTGAGATATACTAGCATTTTTGGTTCAACTTTGCCATACTAAGAATTTCGCTCAATGTAATCGATACAGTTTTCTTATTTAATTGTACGTATGTTCTATTGTTGTGCAGTTTTCATGTACTCTGCTGGAGTTCACAATGTGCATAGAGCAGATTCAGCTTCATTTCAAAATTGTACACCATCTGCAACAAGCGTCGCACTTACTACCGGAAATGATGTGATTACTCTTGCAAGCGAAGGAAAAAAATGGTATATATGCACTAAGGCTTCTCACTGTGCCTCCGGAAACATGAAACTTGCGATAACAGTGTTACCACAAATGGGATCACCAGCACCGGCTCCTGCTGTTTCTGCAGCCACTGTACACTGGGCTTCTACATATTTTGCATGGATTACTGCAGCATTTGGCACAATTGTGATGATAATCATGGCTTAATTAAGAATGTTCATCATTAGTACATCGATTTTCTACTTCTAACGTAATTTTTCGTGTTTGTAGTTAAATTGTAATCAATATTATTCTCTTACCAATTGCTTGAATCACAGTATACTAGTCACTTGTATTGAGATTCTTATAGTAAATACAAGTATTCTTGCATTTGTTGTGTCAACTGTATATACATGGCATCTGGTCCATCTTATTATTCTACTTCTTTGTACTCGGTTTTGATTCGACTGCGGTTGAAACGGACATAATTTACTTTTATATAATGCTGTATCAACAAAATACGAACCATGAAATATGCATAGAAGCAAGGATTTGGTGATGAACATCTTCTGATAGACTAAAGGATGAAGTTGAGGAAGTTTCGATCCTGAGAGCTAGGGCAGTCAAGACTGGTCACTTCGGACAGCAAGTTCTCAGTGATAAGAACATTAGACAAATCAGCATGTTAATATTCTGAACAGAGAACAACTATCTTACACATGTGGTTCTATTATGTACCAGTTTTATTTATTTTTAAATTTATTATACTATTTTTTTATACGAAGTGACATTTGTGGTGGCTAAATTAAGGAACAATCACTACAAGGGGACATGACTTTTGCGACAGAAAAAATACAAAGAATCTGTCGCAATTGCCCTTTCTTGCGACAGAAAAAATCTGTCACAAATGCTTGAGTCGTAAGTTTTTATTCTGTCGCACTTTCTTATTCTGTCGCAAGTTATTAGTGGGTCCCATTCTAAATAAAAATAATTGTTAAAAAATAAAAAAATAAAAAAGGGCGACGGATAATCTGTCGTATATATGCCCGGAATTGCGACATAATTCGTCATAAATCTGGGCATATTTACGACGATTTCTGTCGTAAATTGTCCCAGATTTATGATACAACATGTCCTAAAGTGCCCAGAATTATGATGAATTTACGTCCTAAAATGGCCAGAATTATGACGAATTTGTGTCCTGAAGTGCCTAGAATTACGACGAATTTCGTCATAAACAAGCCCAGAATTACGACGGAATCCCTCATAATTAGTGTCACATGATATATATGTTGCGACTCAATCTGTCACAATTTCTGGACAGCAACCATTGTTTACCACTTTTTATCGTTTCCTAACTCAAAATGAACCTGTGATCCATCCATACATTCCACAACACATTTAAACTAATAGTACATTAAAATTGCACACATTTAAAAAGGAATTATAAGATAGTCAAATCCACATTAAACATTAGACAAAAGGCAGATAAACATCATACAATCCCAAATCCGTTAAAAAGTTACAACCAACATGGCAACATCCATCGCAATGTTACATTAACGAAAAATAAACATGATCCAGCCTAAATATGCATTAGCCATCTAATACCCAAAAGTAGACATAAATCAGCCACCAAGCTGTAATATGCAAAAGTTAGCCACTAAGCTAATATATCCAAAAGTTAACCGCTAAGCTAATATATCCAAAAGTTGGCCGCTAAGCTAATATATCCAAAGTTAGCTGCTAGGCTAATATATCCAAAAGAAGCATAGCCTGCCATTTTAACTACAACCAAGCTGGCATATCCAACTCCCCTAATCCCCCATAATCCAGATCCCATTCCGGTCACCACTTCTACTTCGATCAGGACGAGGTGACTGACCCCCATCATCATCATCATCAGAATGGTGTTCATCCCGGCGAGCAGTCGACTTACCCTGTAATTAAAAAACTGCATGCCATTAGTATCTCAAATAATGGAACCATTAAAGAAGTTAGCATTCTTATAAATGATAACATGCAAATACTAATCTCAGCCCTAGAGGACTGTTATGTTGACAATTACTAATATCTTCTTGCTGAAAACAAACAATGCCCATGCTCAGTTCTAAATTAAAGGTCACATCAAAAAAAAAATCTTCAAAAAAGTACATACATAGTCTTATGTCAAGTACAGATAACATGCATAAGTGTGCACAATTATTTTTTCCCTTAAAAAAAAACCTGAACTAATTTAATCTTTATATATTTTCATTTTTTGAACTCATAAATATTAAATTAGTAATATTAAACCTATGTAATGCAATCTGATTGTTGTTGAAGCAATGTCTTTTACCAGGTCTGTGTTAAATTGATCAGGTGATTGATCACTTAATGACCGGAAGACAAATGATAAAATGGTCCAATTAGGTTTCCCAAATGCAGCAGACTGAATCTAGTTCGAAGGAATTTGTAATCTGAAATTTGTTAAAGTATCAGATTACGGAGAAAGTACCAGACCTATTTGCTATACTGACCTTCAGATTAGACCCTTATGGTAATGGTAAAAACTAGAAAGGGACAGTTGCTAAGAGAAGATGGATTGCCAAGAGAAATGACATTACAAGTTTTATATGAGTTATGTGTTACTTTGCTACATTTTGACAGTTTTCTATGTTTGTGTTGCATGTAGTAACTTTATCTTTCCATCAAACTATGAATTGTAGTTTAGAATTTTATGATTTGGGCAACTCTAGTCCTCACATCAAAATGACTGGAAATTGAAGACCGTACCTAATTGTAATTGAAATTGCTAAGTAACTTATCAATTGACATCTCATTCCATTCCAATCAACCAACCACACAATTACCATAGCTTAAAAGCAGCCTAAAACGAAGGTTAATTTGGTGCGCTAGTAGTAAACTGATGTTTTTTTTATTAAGATACGTAGCAGACTAATCTTTTGTCTCTACAAATAGACATGAATCTGTTATTGTGGAAATTTCCCTATTTATAATTAACTATTTCCTTTTGTTATGCATTTCTCCAGAGCTGGCGCTACCAAGAGGCGAGATAGGCGATCGCCTAAGGCCCCCAACTTTGAGAGGCCCCAAAAAATTGAATACTCTTATATATATATATATTTTATTTAATATTTTAAGAATATAAAATTTTGTTCAAACTTACTTTTAAAGGCCCCAAAAGTATAATTTTATTGTTAAAATTTTGTAACTTTGTTCTTAATTAAATATAAACAACATATTATCGATAAATGTAAATAATTTCAAATTATTTATACATAAGTTAATTTGAATTTACTAGATGGTTGTATACTTTTATAACGTTCAGCAATAGAACCTTCAACTTGTGCCTTGTTTCTCACTTTTACTTTCATCCGGTGCATCTGCCTTTCAACCCAATACATCCATCGATATGGGACAGGACCACCAAGTCTACACTCCTCTGCAAGATGAAGGATAACGTGCTCCATCGGATCAAAGAGGGCTCCTGGAAATATATTTTCAAAACGACCCATGATATTGATAATATTTCTTTCCATGATCACCAAATCATCAACAACCAATGTTGTTGAGCATATTGCTTTGAAGTAACTAGAGAGTTGGCAAAGGCTTCATGTACATCATCAGGTAAAAGGCCACGAAAAGCAGAAGGCGACAATTTTTGCATAAAAACATGACAATCATGTGTCTTCATCCCACTTAACTTCTTTTTTTCCAACTTGCTACATCTTGCAATATTTGAAGCACAACCATCGGGCATCTTTAAACTGATAATCCATGTATAAACCATAATCTGCTGCTCTCGAGAGAGTGTGTATGGTGCCCGGGGTTTTGAACTGTCTCGCATCCATAACTCGTCTCTAATGCCAAATGCTTTGAAATCTTCTCTAGCATTATTAGTATCCTTGGATTTTTTGGTGCCCATTACTGTGTGAAAGAAATTATCAAACACATTCTTCTCAGTATGCATGACATCAATGCAATGACGCAGGCGTAGCAAGTCCCAATATGGAAGCTCAACGAAAATGGAGAAATGTGTAAAATTATGAGTGACACCAAATCCTTGCGCCCTAGATTTGGCATATCCTTTCCCATGTGGTGGAAAAGCTATTCCTAGACATTTATTACGAACTTGCCACCCTATTTGTCGTGTCTGATTATGGCCCAGTCTTCTAAATTTTTTTACCGTGCCCCAAAAACTGCACTTTCGACTGTGAAGAAGTTGTGAGGCCCTGACACTTCCCATACAAACTGGACAAGCTAGCTTGCCTTTGGTTGACCAACCGCTTAACATTGCCAACGCCGGAAAGTCATTGATTGTCCACAACAAGGCTGCTTTCAGAATAAAGTTGGTCTTTGTAAAAACATCATATGTTTCTACACCAACACTCCACAACTGTCTTAACTCATCAATAATTGGTCTCAAGTAGACATTGATGTCTCTCGTGGGGCTTTTATCCCCAGGTATGAGTAGTGACATGTACATGTATGCATGCTTTATGCACATAGAAGGAGGGAGATTGTACACAACTATAATAACAGGCCACACTGAATAAATCATGGCAGATTTGTTGCTACAAGGAGAGAATCCATCAGTAGCAAGTGCAAGTCTAATATTTCGAATGTCATGTAAAAAATCAGGATAATTCATGTTAAATTGTTTCCACTCTTCCCCGTCCATCGGGTGCGTCATAATCCCCTCAGTCACCTCTCTAGTCTTGTGCCATCTCATACTCTCAGCAGTGCGAGATGACATGTACAACCGCTGCAATCGCGATGTAGGCGGAAAATATCTCAAAATCTTCCTAGGAATGCATCGTTTACTGCCTTCTTTCGCTAGTTTATAGCGACTCGTGCCACAAATACTGCACTCTTTTCTATCACTATCATCGCCATAAAACAACATGCAATCATTCTCACATGCATGAATTTTTTCATATCCCAAATTTAAGTCCTTCAAAATCTTCTTGATCTCCCGGTAATTCGGAGGTAATTTGTGATTTTCTGACAACACATCCCCAATAAGACCCAATAACTCATTGAATTCCCTCTCACTACATCCATGAGTACTCTTGAAATGCAACAATTTACTCACAAATGATAACTTTGTATGCTTGGTGTTCCCGGGATATAATGGAACCTCTGTATCATTTCCCAAACCGAAAAATCTTGGAGTTTCATGTTGAATTACAACAAGTACAACATGGACATCTAATCCTCCCATCCGCTTCCTTGCAATTACGCTCGGCAAAACTAATAAATTCATTAATTCTATTTAAAAAATCTTGACTAAGACCATTTACACCTCTTTGATTAGGACGACTTATCCAACTATGATTAGAAGACATCTACAAATACATATAATATAACATCAATCACACACATATATACACACATACAAATATACTAAATAATTGAGAAAAGTGAAATAAAAGGTGCAATAAAAAGAATTTAAATTAAACAAACATGTAATTAAAGTAATTACTTACATTGATGCATGAAATCAAGTAAAATGATGCATTTGGTGAATTCTTTGAGCTCCAAAATGTGAAAAATCGGAGGAGAAAATGTGAGAGGTGAGTTGAAGTAAAGAAATGAAGTCTACTGCCTCTTTCGGCATAAACTGCCTTAACCTGCGACAGAAAATATACATTTCGTCGCAAGTGGTATTAAAATAATATTTTCTCCACCAACTTATTAATTGCAAGCCGTTGGGTATTGAATGGGTACAAGTAAGCTTGCGACCGAATCTGTCGCAAGGTATAACTATCGACGGAATATATGAGAATCCGTCACAAAGTAATTTTTGACGGACAATCTGTCGCAAAGTACGTTACAACAGACTTTACGTTCCATCCCAAGTTCAAATTTACGACAGAATATTTAAGAATTCTGTCACAAAGTGTCTTAGCGGGAAAATTAACCCGCCTAAAAACTAGAAGCGGGAAAATAAATTATTAAATTATTACTTGTGCGGGAATAATAATAATAAAATATTAACATTGCGACGAAAATGTTCCGTCACAAAGTACATTGCGACTGAATGTAATATTTCTGTTGTAATTTGAACTTGCGACTGAAACTTACTAAAATTCAGTCACAATTGCCCGTTACTCTTGTAGTGAATGGTGATAAGGATTAAGTCCTATGTTGACACTTCAACAAATTACATCTTACTCGTTTATAGTCCAGTCTCATCATATGAAGAACAAATAGTGGTCCTGAAGTTCTTTTCTTCATACAATACTGATGGAAATAGTCAGGGTCTTAAATATTCGTACTACTTATTTGTTAATAAACTATACTCGTGAGGGAAAATACTTATTTATTTTAATTAAATTTTAGTGATCAAAATACAAAGTAAAACTAAGAAAAATTCCTCTACAATGTAAAACTAAGAAAAATTCTCAATGTTACGTCATTAACACTCTTACCATTACAAATAAGTGCATGATTTATTTTATTACCTTCTTTTCTTTTCTGGCAAAAAATTTAAGGAGGGAGCCCTTACAACTATGGTATAGAAAATATTACCCCCAATCCATTGTATTGGGATATGGGAAGTCAACGTCTAAAAACACGATGTCGAGGAGTGTGTTTTTTTAAAATCAACAGAAACTTTACTAAGCATCAACGAGAAGAGAGTTCCGCATATAAATAAGAGAAATGTCAAACCATTCCTCGAACCCTGACAAAGAATATGCTGCCTGATACAAATCATGAACAACTATGTTCGCAGATCTTAAAATAGAACCAAATCACACTTAAGAAGCCAAGATAATTCAATACAATCAGATATAAAAATATGAAAATTAGAACCACCACTCAGGCCACTAAGAATGTTCCTGACTATTTGGGAGTCGATCTCAAAGAAATATCTATCATGAACCAATAGAGCGGCTCCTTCAAATTAATGGCTTCTGCTTTCCTTGCAGAGAACACCCCTTGACAAAATCACGATAAGAAAGTTGTCGTTGAAATCCCCGGTAACACAACCAACTCTAATTCCAATGTCGTTTGATTGTCGAGCAACATTAACATTAATTTTAGCCCAATTATCATCAGGTTTCATCTATCTAAAAATACCAATCGACGAAATAATATCAGCATGTTTTAGACCAAACAGACACCCTATAGCTTGCTTCCACTCTTCTACCATTTTTCTTGTCATATTCATCAAAACATTCTCTGATATAGCATTATTCTTCTATACAAATTGATTTCGACGATACTAAAGCCCCCAACTAATCATACACCCTCTAACATAATCTAAAAAAATTGATATCAAACAAATCTTTAAACCAAGATAAGACTCAAATATATTGGTGAGAAAGCATGAAACTTGCTGTCATCTAGCACCTTCGCGCAAACTCATAGTAAAAAATAAGATAAAGCGGAGACTCAATAGTTTGGGTGCACCAAGAACAATAAGGACTAATAGGAACTTGTTTAGTAAATAACAACGAAGCCGTTGGCAACACATTTACACACAAGCCCCAAACAAAATTACGCATCTTTTTAGGAATCTTGAGTTGTCATAACTTTTTTTTTTTTTAAGAACAGTGGAATTAATTCATTAATGAAAAGCCATACGGCATCTACAAAGATAGTCGCGTCGAACAAACATAAAATAGAAACAATCGTCTATCCTCCTGAAGAGATCTATCCTCCTGAAGAGATAGTCAAACGATATGTTGAAAATGATATATTTACATGTACCCGCTTCACCGTAACTTGTTTCACCGCAACCTGTTTGAGCTATCGACCATAATTGTAATTCCATACAAACTTTTATCACTAAATCAAAACCAGCTCTCACAATAAAGGAGAGAAAGCGACAACCTCTCACCATGGAGAGAAAAATAAACCAAAATTGCAAACTAAAAAAACAAATTAAAAGAACTTAGATCTGAAGAAACGAAACCACAGTAGGGGATAATCGGTCCTGAGTTGTCATAACTTGTTCCAAAACTTTGAAAAGATGACATCATGCTCACCCCGCAACCATCTATAACCACTTTCAACTGAATAATATCCATTCTGATCATGCATCCAATATCAAGTGTCATTGCGAGCAATAACAGGATCGAAACAATTAAAATCAAGTCTTGATCCCTTACAATAAACAGATCAAACACCACTTTAACTCCCACTCTCGACTATCAGCAACTAAAAGATTCGAGACAGTAGCATGTTCTAGTTCCCCGGGCTCAGATGTGACAAAACCATTTTCGGCAACCAAGGGATATGCCAAATTTTCGAGCCAACACCATCTCCAGTTCATTATCTCCAGTTCATTTTCTAATGCCACTAACCAGCAAATCCTGAGTAGCAACAATACTACGCCAAATGTAACTAAGATTAGTTCTTAGCTCTGCACTTGGAAACTCTGACTACGAAAAGTAGCGTGCTTTATTACTCTAGCCGCCAAAGACGTAGGAGTATCGCCATTCTTGATTTCGTAGCATAGCTAAATTAAACTTAATCATGCGAAATCCGAGGCCACCTGCAGCCTTAGGGGTACTCAAGTCTAACCATGATTTCCACTTAACTTTTTTATTATTGTTTGAACTCTTCCATCAAAAAGCATTGAGCATACGCTTCACCTCTCTGCATAAGCCCTTGAATAAAAGAAAGGCTTAATGACCTTTTAGCCCTTAAAGTTTGACGGTTTATACCCATCAGCCCTGAAACTTTGAACCTGTACCTTTTAGCCCCTGAGGTATCCAGTAACGGCCAATTAGCCCTTTTAACGGTACAGACGACAAAAAAGTCAATATCGGTATATATCGGAAGGGTAAAATAGACATTTGACATTTAGTAAAGGTAACGGTATAAGGGTTAATTAGACCTTTATGGAAACTTCAGGAGCTATAAGGAATACTTTTGCTAAACTTCAGGGGCTATAAGGAATACATGGCAAAAGTATTCCTTATAGCCCCTGAAATTTCCGTAAAGGTCCAATTAACCATTATACCGTTACCTTTACTAAATGTCAAATGTCTGTTTTACCCTTCCGATATATATCGATATTGACTTTTTTGTCGTCTGTACCGTTAAAAGGGTTAATTGGCCGTTACTGGATACCTCAGGGGCTAAAAGGTACGGGTTCAAAGTTTTAGGGCTGATGAGTATAAACCGTCAAACTTTAAGGGCTAAAAGGTCATTAAGCCTAAAAGAAATAAATTCATGACTGTAATTAGGAATAGAATGAGCAACAGTCTAGTCTTAAGGAGAATCTATTTACCAACTCTTGATAAACTTCTTTTCAGCCAACTTTCAATATTTCTCAAAAATTGCAAAAGTTGCAGACCATTGCAATTTTTTTTAAAAAAACAATATTTTGCAAAAAAAATCTGGATGTATTTCTCAAAAAACCCCTCAAAAATTCAATTCATTCCGATCATTAAAAAAATCCACAGACCCAAGTTTTAACAAAAATAACGTACGGTGTTTGCCTATAAATAAAAGCAGCTGGGGTTAAGAACACCCCCAATCTTTTGTGCACGACTCCCCCATACAAAGTCGGTCTCCGTCGATCCCAAATCTTTGATCGACTATTTTTATCTTCATTCGTACGCAATTCTACTCAGGGGACCAAGGGTATTATTTCCCTAATCATTTCTTTTTTCATTTTAAAAACAAACTCATTTTTTCATGTGCTTATCGATCTTGATTTCCATTAGGTTATTTGTTGATTCTCGGTTAGGTTATGAGATGGGCTTTGAAATTCATGATTGCCCATATGTTTATTTTCGTTTTTTCGACAAATTTGAACACTAACCTTGATGGGTTCTTGGATTTTAATATATATATATATATAGACCCGACAATTTTATACACGACACGACTTACACGACACGAAACGACACGAAAATTTAGTGTTTGTGTTTGCATTTTAAGTACACGACACGAAAATACACGAACATGAAAGTACACGACCCCGATTTAGTGTCGTTTTTGGATTTACCCTTCAAGTACACGACACGACACGAAGTACACAACATAAATAAATATATAAATAATTAAAAATATATATTATATATATAATATAAATATTAATTGATATTACATGAAAGTAATGCGAACTTTAAGAAATTTCGTGTAAACATTCGTGTTTTCGTTGCTATTCGTGTCTATTTCGTTTCGTTTAGTTTCGTGTACACGAATGGTACACGAAAAAATTCAGGTATCTCGTGTCGTGTCGTGTCAAGTCGTGTATCACTCGTGTCGTGTTCGTGTAACAGTTTCAGGTACACGATTTGAATTCGTGTCGTTTTCGTGTATAGCCAAAAAGTACACGAAACACGAAATTACACGACACGAAACGACACGACACGACTGATTTGCCAGGTCTATATATATATACACAATAATGATTAGCTCGCTAGGTGTTTGATTAAAGTTCCCTTAGAAGTAAGAAATGTTCCATATATTTTTTAGAGTAAAGTGCACTTTGTGTATGTAACAGCCCCAAATCCGGGGTCAGGGATTTAGGGTAGTCACGATCCATGTACTCCTTGCCTTACCTGTATTACTCACACCATTCATAATTCACCTGCTCATGACCCCACAATATATGTCACACACACACACACACAGGTTAGAGTCTCAGAAACGACACAATACAACAACTGCGGAATAAATAATTTTTATTACAATACCCAAATGTCTTTTGAATCTGTTACTGATACAATTTCTAAGTATTGTTACATTACCAACTTAGCCTTCTGATGCTCACAATCCTCTAATACCATTCATGTCTATACATAAGTTGAATACCAAAAGCTGCAGCCTGGTTCGATTGGTTCGTACTACTCTCGGGATCACTACTAGAAATTGTTTATGGAAACGCCTTACGGGGTATGTGCCGTCCCATTGGCATCCTGCTCCGCTGCTATATAATATATATAAAACAATAGCAAGAGTGAACGATAGCTCAGCAAGGTAATGAAAGTATGGCATACTTCTGCCTTTAATTCAACCCAGAATAAAGCGGGTATAAGACAATAGTTTGTCAAAATATCTCGATACTGAAATTATTTCCTTATCGGAAGGTATTCCAAAAATAGTACCTTTATTGTAATTCAAATATCATTTCATAATATTTCTGCAACTCTTTTGCTATATTATGAACAAAGTTCTTGTATAAACGATGAGGTTTCAAAGTAAACCAAATATAACCTTTCCGAAAAATATCTGCTATATATGCAGAATATCAACATATAACTTAAAAGATGAAGTTATAAGGTGATTCAGTATAAACAACTCCCTTACCATAACTCATGTTATGTAAGGTATCCACAGAGTCATAACTCATAAATAAAAGATGAAGTTGCATGAATTTATTGTCACTTCATTTCCAAACACTTTTCGACCCCCTACCAACATGATTGGTTCTTCATCCCAATACATGTTGCAGGAATATCCAAATTGGATGATGAACCAATACTGGAGTTGCTACCGCGTCCGCTGTGCCTAACCTTACTATGATCAGTAGCAGGTCGCACCGCTCAAATAGTTTTCTACATGTAGATGGAAGTATCACGACGGCCTGACATTGTCTACCGCCTTACTATGACCTCCCGGCCCATTTGGGGCAATATATAAAAGTTGGATGGGCCCACGCAACTTGACCACTTACACCACTCCTAGTTCAGATGGATTCCATGACTCTGAAACGTAAAGATCGTCCTCCTTTCCCCAAGTGTAACACTTGTTGATACGACTCCACTAAGTAGTTATATCTAGGTTGGAAAGGGAGATTCTCCAATATTTCCCAAGCTATGCTTGTTAATGGATATCGACTTGTTTCATGAATTTACCCCTCGATCATTGAGGTGGTAACACAACACTAGACTGGCAGCAATTAAATTGCTCCAAGAAAATATCAGTCCCTTGACAAGTTTTGAGTTGAGAGTTCAAAAAGAGTAGTAGTCTCTTAAATCAGGTTTCCCATATTTTTGATGGTTGAGCGAACATTTAAATCCTCTTAAGAGACGGATTTAAATGGAAAACATTGTTTTGGGAACCTCTTTGGATTTTTAAAAATAATCAATGATATTGATTAAATAAGTAAACATTAGATGAATATTCGAAATAATATTCCTTACGTAAATACTGATTAAATGAATATTCGAAATAATATTCCTTACGTAAATACTGATTAAATGAATATTCGAAAATACTATTCATTAAGTAAATATAGATGAAATGAATATTCAAAGATAATATTCATTAAATAAATAAACCTCAAATGAATATTCAAAAGTAATATTCATTAAATAAATAACTCTTAAATGAATATTCAAAAGTAATATTCATTAAATAATAAACAATCCTCGAATGGATAATAATAATAATATTCTTAAAGTCCATAATCCTCAAATGAATATAAATAAATAATATTCATTAAATACATACTTAACCCTCGAATAAGTAAGCCTCAAATGAATATTCAGAAGTAATATTCATTAAATAATAAATCTCAAATGAATATTCAAAAGTAATATTCATTAAATAGATAATTAATCCTCGAATAACCGTTACCGGATATCTTTGTTATCATTCCGGAACAAAGCGATTTTAAGAAAACATTTTGAAAATGATATTCATCTAAGTAAACAAATTTAATTAGACGAATAAGGCTTATTTAATCCGTAAATGCTTCCAGAAGTATTTACTAATTAAATAAACACTGGTTTATTGGTGATGTTGCCTTTAGGTTAATTATTGCGAAAATCTTTCTAAAAAGCTCTGTCCGGGTTTTCGAAAATATACCTTACAAAATAACCCCGATACACTGGCTAAGTTATAAACTCAATACATGCTCTACCCTCTGAGCCTTTCTTATTCCAGTACACAAATACCTACCTTATGATATAAAGTCCCCTTCCACCATACGAAAAGTTTATAAATATATACACCATATAATTCAAGGCGTAGGATCTTAAAAGCATCACCACCCATCAACAGTATTATAAGGTCATGGGATTTTGGTTATCGCACGAGCAGGATTTAATATCATTAACAAGACCAAGGATATACTGGTTTTGATAAGGAAGCACAATATTGGGAAACTTGCAAATATGGATTGAAACTTATTCAACATATTTCATATATTTCAAAATAAATATACTCTGAACGATCGAGTATGCATACATAACTTGCATCTAGTATATGCATACTTCAAAATATGGTTTTTAGAAACTTGCCTGATGCTCGAGAAGTGATAGGGGTTCGCGACGATGCCGGACAATCTAGACAAAGTCAAATGAAAACACACGGTTAATCCCCTCGATAAACCACTTATAACTTAATGCTTAAACACGTAAGCGAAACACAACCAAGGCATTACTAGCTCGTTATAGGCTCATACTAAGTCCATGTTATTCGTCAAATACTTATATCACAAGTTTGGTTTGAAATCCATTCTCAAACCCAAGTTATACTTAACCATTTGGAGCCTTGGTTTCTAAGTCTCGTTTTCAGTGGTTTTCACTTGCGCGACCTTGACTAAAACATTTTTATAAAATCGAAAAATAATCTTTTTAATACGAATCCTTTTCGTGAGCCTTCCTAACTGTCTCTAGTATTATTTCTCAAAGTTTCAAATTTTAATATGGCTCCGAAGTGGTCCAAATATAGACTCAAAATTGCTGACCAGAGATGGGTCGTTCTTCCGAACGGCGTTTACTAAAACTCACTTTTCTCTTAAACCGTTCGGCCAAATTAGGCGAACCACATATCATTACGAAGCTTATAACATAAACTACACAATCATGGGCAGGACTCAAGGGTCGAGCTCTAACAGAGGAAAAACAGGGAACCAATCAGTAGGTAAAAATTTGGGCATTACGACGGCTATAAATCGGACGTTCCAAAAATCATAATCATCAAACCAAGCCACACCGGGCATACATACTTCTTATACACATGATTCTAATCTCAATCAGTCCAGGGATATCATACTTTAACATCTTAATCAACATAGGGCTTAATCAACTACAAGATCATGCTAACATGCTTATACTTAACACCATAATCTTAACTAAGCTAACAATCATCAAGAACATCCATAAAACTCAAAGTCAACTAAGGGTTCATGAGGTTTATACCTTTCTTGATGTGTGTAAAGACCTTGATCAACCTTGGTTAGTCCTTGTATAGCCTTAATACAACTTAGATCATCCAAAGAAAACAAGAAATTAAAGTTAGTTCCTTGAAAGTACTATTCATCCGTTCAAGGAACTGCAAAAACGAGGTCCTTACCATGCTTTTCTGGACGAGGTTCCTAAAGAAGAGTTGTAGAGCTTCTCAATACCTTTCCAACAAGCTATCGAACACAGGATTTCATTAATAAATGAAGGAGATATGGCCGTTTGAAAATCGGGGCAGAAACTGTCAAGAACAGGGCAGCTTGGTTTCTTCAACTTGGGGGAAGGATTTGGCTAGGCTACACTCCTTTGTTGGCCATGAAATTTTGAACGAATGTTGCCCATGGAGTGGAGAAGCTATGGTTAAAATTTGGTGATTTAAGGATGGATAGAAATGGAGTTATGGATTTTTCTTTGGACTATGTTTCTGCTGGGCAGAAATCTGGGGAGCTCTTCCTCTTTTTCTTTCTTTTTGTTTTTGGTTAATAATACTTGAAATGCTGATTTTTGTTAAAGGAGTGGTGAGTCATCACATTGTCCTTGTCATCAGGACACGTGTCAAGCCATGGAGTATCATGGTGGCAAGCAGGGACACGTGTCGCGCATGCATGTGTTTAGTTCGTTTCTTTTCACATGGATGATCCAAATGTTGCATCCCTCGAATTAATCTTGTTACATGTTACTTCCATGTCTATATTTAATCCTGTAATTGTCGCCTTGTTCCTCTTGAAACGATTCGAAATATTTTCCAAAGGGCGAATAAAACTCTACGCGATGCTCGTAGTGAATAGTGACTATTCACTATTTATTCCAACAATCGAATCCTTAAATTGACTTTAATAAAATAATAAAATTCCAAAATATTAAATCCTCAATTTTAATATCTCATTTATTGAATATAATAATATATAATTCACTGCCCGGTCAAATACTTCACCAAAATAAAATTTGGAATTTCTGAATTCCGATCGTCTTTGCATTCACGTATTTACTCCGTAGATCACTAATATGACTTTGAAATATCCACACTACGTCTCGTACATAGGTGGCATGAAAAATTTTCTTAACCCTCAAAATCACTATTCATCCACCAATATCACTATTCACTGTTGCACTTAATTATAATAAGAAAAGTTTTAAATTATTCCAAAAATTCGGGTTATTACAGTGTACCTACACTTTGCGTGTCAGATCATTTGGGATACTGCACTTTAAAAACTCTCACTTGTAATACCAGACTTCCAAACTTTTTACAAGTTGTGTACTCCCGTCAAATATTACTAACTCCGTTAATTTCTGTAGGGGTATTTCAGTCATTTACTTTTTCTTTTGTCTTCTCTCTCCCCGTACGTCTCTCTCCCCACTCTCTCTCTCGTTCTTCTTCTTCATTTTTATTTTTTTCAAAATCAAACCCAATTTTCTTCATGTTTTTGAGTTCTTGTCATCGAATTGACGAGGTTTTGATCTCCTATATCATTCATCTGCCAATTTCGAGTTTTGTTCAAAGTCATAAATTGGGGTTTTTTAAAAAGGGTTATAATTGGGGGTTTTTCAAAAAAGGGTTATAAATTGGGGTTGATTTTGGGGTTTTCAGTATGTAATCTTTGTTTTCTACTACTCCTATAGTGGATTTCATCCATGCTTTATTTCTTGATTTCTCAAAGCTTTCCTTCTTCATTCTGCAGCCCCGGGTTGATAGAAATATTTGTTTCCGAGTATAGACTTTAATTTTCGGTGGTGTTCGATATATAGAAGCTGGCGTTTAATTTCTACGGTACATCTTGTTGAAGAACATTACTACGTAAGGTGAATGATGGAGAAGTTTCCGAATTCTTGTGATAAGAAATACATGAAGATGGCCATGTTCAAGCACGAAGAACTGTTTCGGGAACAGGTATATACATATGTAAATTCGGATTGTCGAAATTACATATTTAAGAATAATAATATATACAACATAAGGGACTATACTAAATCTGGATTGGATTGTCTTGTAAACTGCATCGTCTTTATCGAGTGCAAAAGTTACTTATGAACAACATTTCAAGAAACAAAGAAAAGGAAATGAAGACTGAGGCAAGATAGACTACAGCAGCCTCCTTGGTTATTCCAAGTTCTAAGTATGAACATTACTTGAGTAAATTAAAATTTATGTATTGCTTGGTGTTTCAAGATATTTATGACTTGTATCCAAGAATTAACTAATTTGTGATTATTGCATTTGTGTTTTAGAACCTTTCGTGTTTATCAGGTTTTTGTGAAGTTTAGTTACATGTTTCCCAGGATCCTGATCCAAAAACATTCATTCCATAAAAATGAGCTATGTTTCATTGAGCTTTATAGACATACATGTTTGCTCATTAGAGTCAGTCAGATAACAATGAAAAGGGAACGACAAAGTGTATAAATATTTGAATTAACTGTGTTATGTAGCAAATGACCGAAATACCCTCACAAAAATTAACGGAGTTAGAGATATTTAACGGGAGTACACAACTTGTAAAAAGTTTGGAAGTCTGGTATTGCAAGTGAGAGTTTTTAAAATGCAGTATCTTAAGTGGTCTGACACGCAAAGTGCAGGTACACAAAGTGTACTTTACTCTATTTTTTAACCCTTGGCAATTGTCTTCTATTCTTCACCTAGTTGTAGATGGTGTGATATGATGCTCGAAATTGAGTTTGTGGTGAATGTCACTTTACTTGCATCTGGAAATGGCTCAGGGTTATTAGTATTATGTAGTTATGTTAATAATTTTAATTTTGAAATTCTGGAAGCAGGTTGAATGTTGAAATGTTTACACTCTGCAATAATATCGTTTTGTTATTCTAGTTCAATTTTCCACAGATTGTTCCGTTCTAAAACTTGGATGTGTTTGTATTAGTCTGTACAACAACTTATGCTAAGGTGCTTTAGTTTTTATATTTTGTCTAAAAATCATGATTATGGCATTTAGCGAGGCCGGATTATATGCAGCTTTGTTGTCCCCCTCCCGGCTATGTAAATAAGTAGACTAAAGTATCACAAATTGACACTCATTTATATGCTGATTATTTAGTATCTGTTCCTTGATTGAAATGCAATCTAGTTGTTTACTTTTATATCTTTTAAGCTCTTTTGGTATCTGATTTCCAATATCTTGTCATTCTTAAGTTGGCTATAATTTTGGTGTTTGTGTAAAAAGCTGGTCTTTTGTCTAAGTAGCTTATCGTACTGTATCTGACTTTGAATATTTGATTTAGCCACAGATGGATTTAGGCTCTAAAAATAGATAGTGATGATGTTTTTTTTTGGGATATTCCATTTGGTACCATTGTACAATTGGCTTTTTCATTTGGTACCACACAAAGTTTTTGACTTCCAAGTGACACCATCGTACTTTTGGCTTCATCTCCATAATACCACTCCGTTAATCAAACGTTAGTCGACCGTTATAAAATTATGGGATTTTACATTTGGTACCTTTGAAATTTTTGACTTCCAAGTGACACCATTCTACTTTCGGCTTCAATTTCAAAATACCACTTTTTAATGAATCTGATGAATCTGTTCAAACTTCTTGATTTTATGACCCTCAAAAAAATTGTTTGACATCCCTTTGCTCACCAAAACCAAGGAGTTTGATGAGAATGATCAAATTGATCGAATTTATTAACATAGTGGTATTTTGGAGTTGAAACACAAAGTAGAAGGGTACTACTTAGAAATCGAAAACTTTGAGTGGTACCAAATGGACAATCTCACAATTTTGTAACGGTCAACTAACGTTTGGTTAACGGAGTGGTATTATGTGGATGAAGCCAAAAGTATGATGGTTCCACTTGGAAGCCAAAAACTTCGAGTGGTACCAAATGGAAAAGCCAATTGTACAATGGTATCAAATGGTTTGTGCTAACAATATTTTTCTTTCTTGTCAAATTTATCAGATGGCATTAAAGGAGAGTTTAGATAAGTTCAAGAAACAACAAGAGATGTGTCAGACAACCCTTAGCAGCATAAAAGCAAATTCAAAGCCAACCCCTAGAGTCACACCATATAACCCCGCAAATGCAAAGTCTGCTGCCCCTGCAGTAAAATTTTCAAGTGATACAGAAAGGCTCCAACACATTAACAGCATAAGGAAAGCCCCAGTAGGGGCTCAGATAAAGCGTGTTATAAACTTGCTACTAGAGGTACATAGATCTCAGCTCTACTTCTAGTTTTCTTGATTTTTTTTATATGTATATCCCGCTCTGACATATTCCTAGCATTTGGGAATTGCTAGAAACTATGATGTTAATCTTCGTTCTGGTTTGTAAGAGATAATAGGACTTTGAATAACACATCCTGTGTTATGATAAGGAAAAAGTATACTGATACAGTATAGAATATCCTTTATTATGTTCCTGGTTGTTACTAAAAATGGATAGTTATGTTACCTCTCCACATTTATTGGTTTGTAGGAACTCTATTTCCGTAATGGGGGGATAATGTGAATAGTCGTGAATTGAGAGGAGATTAAGGGTGGAAATTAAATATTATATACATTTACGTATATTACGTACATATAGTCTTTTGCAAATATACGGGATTATGTAAAAATGTTTCAAAAACTTAATTCTATGTCATTTAGGAATTTTCCTCTTGACTCGGAATTTAGAATGTTATTCATGACTCTGTTCCCTTTTTAGAATTTATGCAGTTGTAGTGGTACATTTTCGAGGATCTACAAGAATTGCAGGGAACTGGACTATGTACAATTGTACTCTAGTCAGGAATTTGTTTATGTACATTTTCCAGTTCATGAATTTTCTTAACGTCTCCAGACAAGGCAAGCCTTTACAGCTGAGCAAATAAATGAAGCATGTTATGTTGATGTGAACGCCAACAAGGCTGTATTTGACAGTTTGAGGAACAATTTAAAAGTTTATTATGATGGAAAGCGCTTCTCTTACAAGGTAATATTATCTTGACAAGTTTTATGTTGAGCTTTGGGTTTTTTCTTGTTAAGTACTTTGAGTTCTATTAGTTCTTCATCATTTTGCTTTAAAAAAAGATATATATATATATATATATATATATATATATATTAGAAAAAGCCGTTGGGGCTTCTTTTTTGTTTGTATGTATCTGTGTACTAATTACATGATGTGTATATGCTTACAGTCGAAGTATGATGTAAAGGATAAGAGTCAACTTCTTAAGCTAATACGGAAGTTCGCCGAGGGTATAGCTGTCATCGATCTAAAGGACGCATACCCATCTGTCATGGATGATTTAGAGGTAAATCTATGTTTAGTTCGAATTCAATTTGATTTGATGTAAATTTTAATAAAGAAGGGAATTCAAATTCAAATTCTAATAAAGAAGGAAATGCAAATTCTAAATAAGTAGTGTTATATTTTGAAAGAGGTATTTTTCAAGCATATTTCTTGGGGTTGCGGAGTTGGGCTACACTGTTGCTTTGGTATCAAAGCTATTGATTTGTGACATTAATTTTAAATGCTAGTATGCTCTTTATTTCAGATCAATATTTTTTTTTCTTTTTCTTTAATGTTTTCTAGAAGAGCCCTAAGAGTGTACTTCTAATATATTTTTTTTTTATGTTTTTTTTATTATTATTTTTAGGCTCTGAAAGCCGCTGGGGAAATCTGGCTGCTGTCAAACTTCGATTCACAGGAAGACATAGCATACCCAAATGATCCCAGGGTACCTATAAGGTTTGATGATGATCTGAAACAGCTATTTAGGGGAATTGAATTACCAAGGGATATGATCGACATTGAAAAGGATCTCTAGAAGAATGGGATGAAACCAGCTACGAACACTGCGAAGAGGAGAGCCCAAGCACAAGTTCACGGTATCTCCAACAAGCCCAAGCAAAAGAAGAAACATGAAATTAGCAAGAGAACCAAGTTGACCAACTCTCATCTTCCCAAGTTGTTCAAGAATCTCAGCTGATAATGGTCTATCACGATGTCATCATGCTGTCGGTTAAGCTGTCAAGTTTCTTTTATATCCGGATATGTAGGGACTGTAATTACCAAACAAATAATTATGCTTCAGCTAGACATTTATACTCCATAAGTCTTAAAAAGATCAATTTCACTATCCTGCATTGTGCATCTTGAAAGACAGACAAGTCACTTGTCATTCTGAGTATGCCTTTAAATACTTTGAACAGGGTTAATATGTGTCTGATGTTTGTTCCGATTGGATTCTGATTTTATGGTTATTGATTATTATGTATAAATATTTTGTTATCTTGATTCATTAAAAACCTGTGAAACTAATCGAACTATTGTCCATGAGTATGCGTGTATTAAAGAAATCAGACTATGTAAAAAGAGCAAACCTTATGTGGTTTCATCTCTGATGTTTTATTTTTTATGTGCACACATCTAAGCGTTGAC
The DNA here is from genome assembly GCA_030848705.1 of Heracleum sosnowskyi. Taxonomy (NCBI): domain Eukaryota; kingdom Viridiplantae; phylum Streptophyta; class Magnoliopsida; order Apiales; family Apiaceae; genus Heracleum; species Heracleum sosnowskyi. The sequence goes on from CM061241.1 coordinate 121,492,173, forward strand.
ACTCAACTGAGCTGAGGTCTTTGAGGCTGTGTTTAGGTGGATGGACAGGGTTTGTAATTTAAAGGGAAGTCGTTGCGGGATTGTAATTTAACTGTGGTCTCAAAACTTCTTGTCATTTTGCAAGGTACATATAACATATGTAGCTTAAATTACATGTTTTTGAGTCGTTTTAGATTAAGTATACGTGAAATCATCATTGTATTACTTACGCGGAACTACAAATCCGTTTGTTTCTAGGAAAGGATTGGGAAGTATTGTAATTTATATGTTTGTAAGTTACATAGTTGTAGACATTACAGTAGAGGAGAAAGTAAGGGTGAATGTTCAGCTTACTTTTTCCGTCCCCAGCTTTGTCTGCAAGAAGAATGTTATTTCTTTGCAAATTAAACTGTACATATATCTTTAATTTTTCTTAGTAGTTTGTTCGACATATTTCCTTCCAAATTAAGCCCTGCATTTGTGGTATGTTTTGAAATTTGGGTTTGAAGCTTTTTGCTTATGGCGCGTCTTGCTTCGGTTTTTCAGTAGGCTAAGGTTCTTTTGAGGGACTTGTTGTCCGAAAAACTCAAGATTCAGCGTTACCTCATTATGGATCACAATATATACATTTCATATGCACATGCAACTACACATATAAATTACTATTCATGCACTGGAAAAGAAAGTTGCAATTGGGCCAAGTCTACTAAGAGGGGCTGTTACAGAAAACTATTTTAAGTTTGCAGAGTTACTACTGTCTCTGCCTATGGATGTTAATCAGACGTCTACAAACTTTAATTTGAAATGCATTCCTTTACTACAATTTTGAATGCAGTCTGCAACATGTACACAATACATATACCTTCCATCAACCATCTTCACGCGTCAAGAAGAAAAGTCTAGGTAAATGTTTATGAGAATCCTTTTTACTTGGAGTTGAGAGTTAGAGGACCATGTATCATCTTACTGCCATGTTCGCCGACATGTAAATATCAATACTCTTAGTTTTTTCTAATTTATATTTATAAAGTTTCTGCCAGGTGACATATATATTCTGAAATTATGCAGATGGTGTGTTTGCTATGGACTTTGAGATATTGAGATAAAGGTTGATGTGCTTCCTATATTTAAGAAAGGAGAGGTTGGAAAAGCATCTATAAGATTATCATTCATATTATAATTTCGTAAAAATTGCTACCAGAGAGAAAATACGAAGGTATTAAAAATGTTTTGATTTGCTTGTGCAACTGTATCAAAATGGCTACTATTGTTTTTCTTTAGATTTCTTACAAAATTTTATTAAATGCTTAAAAGATAGAAATGTATCTGATCTTATTGCTAATGGCCATTGGGCTTATTCAAATCATTAATATCCATCTTACTCCAACATTCCATCGTATATTAAATCTTTGGTTTGGTTCTTGTCTGACTTTTTCCACGAGTTACTTCTTCTGGTAGGCGTTCAAGTATGGTGTAAATTTTGTGCTTCTTACTGGGGATTCCCAGAATTGTTCTGCAGAAGATTCTCTGACATCTCAGGAAAAGTTGATGATGGAATTTCCGTCATTGATTGTCCAATCTACACAAGGTGTTCATAGAACAATAGGCAAAGCATGTTTAGAAATTGTTGTGTTCAGTCTTCCTTGAATGATAACACAAGTCGAAGACCTAAAGTGTAAAAATAAACTCTATTTTTTTTGCTAAATAAAATAAACTTTTTTTGTTTTACTCTTGTACGTGATGCTTTTAACTGAAGCTTATGCAGATGACTATACCTTAATCTCACTGTGACACTTACTCTGTCTCGAAATTGTCATCTTATTGCAGGTTTGAATTTCAGTGTAGGCGGTTAGGAATATACCTATCTGATATTCATGCGATTCTGGTCATATGAGGATTCCTTTGTTTGTATCATGTAGTCTGAGAATTTAATCATTTTTCTTTCCCATTGACTGCTATTTGTGGACTTTATTGTATCATTGTTTACCTCAACCTTAATTGTATCTTGTTCTTTCAGGTATGGTGTCTTGACCTTGTAAATATTAAGCCTGTGACGGAAGAACAAATTTTATGGATCTGTAGGGACGATTTTGATAAGAAATCTTTGTTGAAATCGACATGATCTTATTATAGAGTTAATTCTTAGCACACACAAAATGGAATTCGAAAGATAAGCTATGTATCAATCTCTCTCTTTTTATATAATATCTTACACATCAATGCATAAGATTTTTAAGTCTATGAGGAGAGGGAGTGAGGATTCGAAGCCACGGCCGTATGGAGAGGGTATTAGGAGTCTTGCCACTAGGCTATCGGTGAATTCTAGAAATCTCTCTATTAACTACCCACGACAATATGAGTATGTCATCCAAGCCTAATTAGTCTATTCAGGGGAACTACTTGGACGTGAACGGATCTGTTTGCTTATTCTAGTATAATATATTACATATTTGATATTTCCAAACTATTACTGTACCCATTAATCTATTTCTTGTGTTTAATATACATCTCATGGAACAAATAAAATGAAAGAACTGCACTAAGATTGCACTTGTAAACTGCGAAAACCTTGTATGTATTGGAAGCATATCATAATTTCAAAGAGCTAATTAGTTGTGAAGCGGGTTTGGTCCGCCTGGAACAGTCCGCTTTGACATGCCATAAATATTATCGGCACCATGACTGTCGATGGCTGCCACTGGAGCTTCTGCAGGAAAACGCAACGAAAATGATGAATGCTTGATTTCCATATCGGTTTTTTCAGTTGTACTCTTGTGGATATCGCGGCAGTCAGAGAGTTGAGTAAAGGCAAGTATGATCATGATGAACATAAATAAGACCCTGGCATGCATAAATATGAAGAACAAATAGTATATACACCCATTTAAAGCTAAGATTTAATCTCAGAATTTTTTTTTCTGAAAGCAATCTAATAATTCTATACAATTTTTTGAAGAATAAAATTAGAGGTACTGAATATTAGATTGGATTCATTTTGGTTATAGTAATTTCTGTAACGAGCAAGTAGAAGCAAGCGACTAGCAGCATTAGTTGGCAAGTCTTCTAGAGTGGCAGAAGCATTATAAAAGGGAGATCAAGGTGAGTTTTGGTGAATAAGCTTCCCAGTGCGCCCCTTGATTAGTTCTACATTGACAAAAGTGATGACCAAGATGCACAAAAGGCTTTGCATGGTCGGAAGGTCACTATTGCAGGTTAACTTGGTTCGCTAAGGTTATGAAACAATGAAATAATATTGAACAACTCATTACTCACTCTTTATATATAGAATTTGGACTTAAATAAATCCGGATTCTGATCACATGCATTGTTTGTTACTGACTGTTGATTTTTGGCTTATCGTCTTACAAGCACATTAAGCATTATCTGTTGGACCGCGCAACACCCGTTAACTCCACATTAATATGATATTGTCTGCTCTACATGATAAGTTGAGGATGATTGATAAGTTGATTCTTTATGCGGTGAGTTTGTCTCTAAATGACCAACTAATATCCTGTCCCAACAATTATGGGCCGGGTCAAGGTAAAAGTCCTGCAAATCACAAATGGCACAAAAACTTGCAATGCAGACTTGGCCGGCTTCTTCAAATCTTTTATAAATTGAAGCTAGCTAGACCACCTCAATCAAAGCATACCGTAACTAAACAGCTTAAAAGAAAGAAGATAAAATTTAAGCTCGTGCTTCTGCATTTGTAGTTTCTTCTTTCCAATGGCCTCCACTTATTTTTTAGTTGCATTAGCTCTTATTTCAACAATTGTTGTTCCAGCTCTGGCAACAACAGAGTTTATAGTTGGAGATGACAATGGTTGGAGAACCAACTTCGATTACCAATCTTGGGCTGCAAGCAAAGAGTTTCACGTCGGTGACAAGCTCGGTACGTCAATATACTTATAAATGTGTCCCATTAGATCAAATCATCATTCTTGAAGTTCTAATGTGAGTATGTGACACATCAAAAAATTGTGGCAAGATGAAAGCTGACACTATCTAAATCTCTTTTAAAACATTAAAAGTTTTCTAATTCCTTATGGGATATTTACTAATTTAGCAATTTTCCTACTTCTCGGAGTGAAGTGCACATATCATATTTTCTTAACGTTTTCTTAAATTCTTCGACCTGGTTCAATAGAGGGAAGAATGCGGCAGGGGTCTTCGAGTGAGATATATATACTTAATTTGCATTAATTTCAGTCAATGTAATCGGTGTAGCCTTTCTTATCTGATTTTGTTTTATGATCTATTATTGATTTATTGTGCAGTTTTCAAGTACTCTGCTGGGGTTCACAATGTTCATAGAGCAGATTCAGCTTCATTTCAAAATTGTACACCATCTGCAACAAGCATTGCGCTCACTACCGGAAATGATGTGATTACTCTTGCAAGTGAAGGAAAAAAATGGTACATATGCACCGTGGCTGCTCACTGCGCCATTGGTAATATGAAGCTCGCGATAACAGTGTTGCCACAAGTAGGATCTCCAGCACCGGCACCTGCTATTTCTGCAGCTACTCTACACGGGGCTTCTACATATTTTGCATGGATTACTGCAGCATTTGGCACAATCATGATGATAATTATGGCTTAATTAAAAAAGTTAATAGTAGTTCAATTCTTATTTTAACCTAATGTTTTGGTGTTTCAGCCTAAAAATTGTGACAATATTATTCCCTAGTCAATTGATTTAATGTTGTTTTCTGTTGATTTGTATTTAGATGATTATAGTGAACACAATATTTATCGATTCAATTGCCATCAAAGTTACACCGTTGATCTTCTAATTTTTTCATGAACTAAATTGCTTTCAACTTGTGAAGTTTACATTCAAGGGCATAGCAAGTCCAGTGACATTCACTACTAGCTCTAGCTACAAGTCGACACATGCATTCAAATTTTCAAACTAAATTCGACTATTACATTCGATCTTAAGTTCCAGTCAATTTTATCTCATCAAGAAATCCTGTTTACGGATGATCGAAGTCAGTTGTCAGTTTAGATGTATATTGTAGTCTAAATCGGTCGTAGATATAATTGTATATTTTGGTACAATAATTATAATTCAACTATACTAATAGTTTTTTTTTCATTCTTGCCTGCATGAACCTTACAAAGATAGATAGCAACAATAGAGGAAGGGCTAGTGAGATCCCTTCTACAAACCAACCGTAAAATAACCAATGATATAATATGGTTTCATTTATTTACCAGATTTTAGAATTCTCTTTAAGCCGGTACCGGACTTTAGAACTGAGTACAATCTGCAGGTGCAAATGAAATTTTGTTACTCCCAAGGTCATGCTCAATTTGGAAGTTGATTTGAGCTCGGTTGCCATAGATGTCTATACCGTCCTCCTTCGTAGGTATCATAGAGAAGCAGTCTAAACCGTAACCTCCATTTTTAAATATGTTGATGGTATTCAAGATAACATCTGCCCCTGTAAAGTGAAATGTCATTTGTATTCCAGGGACTTTTATCAGTGATTCCGCTTCGTAACATAAATGGGAAGTTTGAGTTGGATGTTGGACGGGGTTAAGACCAACCATTGCACGTACTGCTGCTTCCAAATCACTATACAGCCCCGGGTTCAACATATTAAGTGTAGTTCCCGAATCAATGATGATATTTCCTCCTCCAGACACCTGGTTCTGTATTGTATTTCCTCCGACAGTAACAGCCTCGAGGTTTAGATAATAATAGTTATTACCATCGTGAGATAGCATAGGAGTCGAAACAGCATTAGCAGCTGATGCTGTATCAGCATCCTCCGCAAATTTTAGTTTGCTATTTAACCCCGAATTTGGGGGTACCAAACAGTAAGAGAACTTGTTGTGAATTGTGTTTGATAGTTGAGAATTGAGTGATAAATCCCCTCGGCCTAGACCGACTAGTCCAGAGCCATGACTATTAAATAGGCCACCGTTTATGTGACCACAACCAAAAAAAGTGCCCGGAAACTCTGTATCTGATTCGCCATCGAAAGTGAACGTATCAGTGGCCAGTTCTCCTTTTGTATAAGATTTGTCTCCATAGTGATAATCGTATAAGCATTGGTTGTTTGTTCCGTCACATTTACTACTAGGAAGGGCAAGACAAGCATTAGAAGTACATGGAACATTTTGTGAATAAGTAGATGACTGAGATGGATCAAAGAAAGGAGAATCTTGTTGATAGCAATCGGTACAAGGCTGACACTGTATCCATATGAGGTCACTGCCAGTGTCAAGGATAGCAAATTGATCAACCGGTGGAGTTCCGACCGCAAGCTTCATTAAGTAATTCCCACCGTTTGGGGGATGACAGTAGACTGGATTTTGTTTTGGTTAAAGTAGTTTCTGTAACGAGCAAGTGAGCGACTTGCAGCATCAATCGACAAGTCCTCTGGAGTGGCAGAGGCATTATAAAAGGGGGATTGAGGTGAGTTTCGGTGAATAAGCTCCACGGTGAGCCCTTTGATTAGTTGAGCATTGGCAAAAATGATAACCAAGATGCACAAAAGGCTTTGCATGGTTGAGGGTCTAGCTTCATTCTTTAAGGTTATATGATATATACAGGGAACGAACCACTCCCTCCTTTTATAGAGAAAATTTAAATTACAATATTAATACAGTCTTTAGAAGTTGGAGGTTAGAATGGATTAGTCATCCTTAACTAATTAAACTTTAAACTTCACTACTAACTGTAAATAAAAGACTAAAAAAGACCACAAAACGTGATTTCAACCGACGACTTGCTTTCGTGTAACCGGACGACAAATTTATTCTTCTTAGTTTGGAATCACGTATCACAAATTTCTTCATTGCAGACCAGTCAAGTGATCAACTGGAACCAACGTTCACGTTATGTTGTCATTTTCATTCTTGATCAATTATGAACTGTATAAGCCGAATTAAAGATTATAATATTTTATCATACACTATCAACTCTAACAAATCATTATTTAATATACATGTGTACAGAGTAAATTATAAAATGATGATCATATTTTATATCAATTTTAAAAAAATAACTGAATTTTCAAGTTTTCAAATTAATAATCAATTTTTATTTCCTTATTTTAAAACTATATGACTAAAGCTAACCGTGACCTTGAAAAGGAGCCATTTTTAAAAAAAATTGAACAAAATCGGGCCATCATTTTGATAAAGGTTCGCACAAGCCATCTATACAATTTATTAATAAGCAAAACAATCCGTAAATAACGCGCAAAATTACCAAATTTGGTTAACACAATATTCGGGTTCGATTCCCTACAAGTACATGATTAAACAAGATTTATTTATTTGATTTGATTTGATTTATTTTGTTTCACCACGGGTTCGATTTCCTATAATTACATAATTCAAAATTTTATTTATTTGATTTAATTTCTTTAATTTTATCCCGGTTTCGATTAATATTGTAAATGACGCGCAAAAGTACCAAAGTACTATTAAAATTTTACTGTCGGTCCGTGCTTCGCATAGGTTATCAGCTAATTTTTCTAAAACGCGAAAACTTAAATTGATCATTAATTTGCAAAGTTGAAAGTTTGACCACATTTTTAAAATTCGATGTAAAATACTACCACTACTCTGTACCGTACATTGTACTATACTCGACATGTATATTATCATTATGAAATAATTCAGACCAGAAAGAAATGAAAAATTTTAATTTTCTCGGATACATACGGTCAGTCATATTAGAGAAAGACAATTTTCAGGATATTATATTGTATTTTATTTTATTAAAATTACATTACGAATATAGAAGAAAGACAGACGTAGACCAATAAGTACAAAGCTCAACCCGAAATTTTCTACAAAGAAGTAGTATTTAACATTACTTGGAATTTGGAAGCACCTATCGACATAGAAATTTTGAAATCACGTGTATCAAATTTATGCGTTTTTGACGGAATCAGCTCAACTCGAACTAACCAAACTTCACGGCTCCATGCATCAGTTTGCAGTGTTACAGGAATCCACTATGTAATCAAATATTTTGAAGATAATCTACTTATATTCTAGCAAAATTAATATCCTATTGAAACAAAATTTACTAATCTCTGTTTAATTTATTGAAAGTAGAATGAGAGTTATAAATCTAAATCAAGGGACTCATTCTTCGCTCGAAAATCTTAACAATTATGCTCATTGCTTTTAAATTTAATCAAATCTAGGTTTTATATTAGCGGTCCATGCGAAATAAAAAAGAATAAAAAGGCGGGGACTCCAAATTTAGAGATTAAAATAATATATTCAAAATATAAATAGATTTTTCTTTTGTCATGCAAAATATACAAAGATGAAACACATATTTATCTGAATCTACTTTTGAAATGCTTACAATAGAATATCAAACAAATATAACATACTTTTTACAAAACTTACAAAGTTTAAAATTTTGAGTTTCCAAACATTTGCTCACAGTGATACAAAACTATGCCTCAATCCATCGATAAGATAAGAAAAAGTTACTTTGTGAATAATCAATCAAATATATTTCATTAACATAAGATATTTTGAGATATTTTCGGAAATAAATTTGTACTAGGTTAAATTAGAGGGGATAATATCATATTATTTTGAAGTTAAAATTTATTTACAAGCGAGTTATAATTGTTCGATGTAAGAGGGGTGTGAGTTCATCATTGAAAATTTTTGAGTCACCGAAAGTTTTGAGGTCCAGGAAACTGAGGACGAATCCTTCGATCTGGGACCAACTGAGGTCGAAAGCTGAGGTTGAAGAAACCCTAGATTGAGGTTGAAAAGTTGAAGTCGAAAATGAACGGGAAACTGAGATCGAATCCTTCGACCTGGGACCAACTGAGGTCGAAAGTTGAGGTCGAAGAAACCCTGGATTGAGGTCGAAAAGTTAAAGTCGAAAATGAACGGGAAACTGAGGTCGAACTGTTCGACCTGGGACCAACTGAGGTCGAAAAGTGAGGTCGAAACCGAGGTCGAAAATACCCTTAAAAAAATTAAATAAATAAATACATTTATTTATTTATTTATTAATGTACAAAAGAAAAAAGTCAAGGAAAAATACACAGATCAACAATAACTTCTGTGAAAAACCCGGAAAGATTTTCTCAGAAGTTGGGGGGCAAATGATATGGACAGAAAAGTAATCCTAGAAATGTAATTAATGATGTATATTAATTAGACCTAGATTGGTCCAAGAATACGGCCCGATAAACAAGGCCCGAAACCCTAATTATTTATTAATTTCGTAATTAATAAAAAAGGGAAAATCTACAGCTCTTAAAAAGAGTCCAAAGTGTGATAAAACTACAACCCTGACTCTTTTGGCTTATCCAATGACGGTGAACACAATGATGAGAGATTATCTGATAGTGATGAAGCTGGCGTCCATGATAAAAAAGATTCGGATTTTAATATCGAAGTTGGCAGTTTAGATGGAAGTGAGGATACGCATTCTGTACTTCTCACTGAAAGAGCAATGCATCAACCACATTGAGTTATAATTGTTCGATGTAAGAGGGGTGTGAGTTCATCATTGAAAATTTTTGAGTCATTGAAAATTTTGAGGTCCATAGGAAACTGAGGTCGAATCCTTCGACCTGGGACCAACTGAGGTCGAAATCTGAGGTAGAAAAAACTCTAGATTGAGGTTGAAAAGTTGAAGTCGAAAATGAACGGGAAACTGAGGTCGAATCCTTCGACCTGAGACCAACTGAGGTTGAAAGCTGAGGTCGAAGAAACCCTAGATTGAGGTCGAAAAGTTGAAGTCGAAAATGAACGGGAAACTGAGGTTGAACTGTTCGACCTGGGACCAACTGAGGTCGAAACCGAGGTCGAAAATACCCTTAAAAAAAATAAATAAATAAATACATTTATTTATTTATTTATTTATTAATGTACAAAAGGAAAAAGTCGAGGAAAAATACACAGATCAACAATAACTTCTGTGAAAAACCTGGAAAGATTTTCTCAGAAGTTGGGGGGCAAATGATATGAACAGAAAAGTAATTCTAGAAATGTAATTAATGATGTATTAATTAGACCTAGATTGGTCCAAGAATACGGCCCGATAAACAAGGCCCGAAACCCTAATTATTTATTAATTTTGTAATTAATAAAAAGGGAAAATCTACCGCTCATAAAAAGAGTCCAAAGTGTGATAAAATCTTCAAAAAGTCTGAGAAGGATCTAGAATCTCAATCAAAGGAAATAACTAGTCAGAGTCCTTATCCTACGATAAGGAAAAGACTTGCCCACCAAGGAATACAATATTTATCCACTGTCAAGAAGGAGACTTATTCGCTAAGTCTTCCAAACATACCCTAAATTCAAGGCTCCTGACGCCTATATAAAGGACCTGATCCTTCAATCAGAACTACGTTTTTGGCTTGATTCTCAATAACGAATTGAGATACGTAGGCATCTTGTGAGGACAAATTTAGTCACGAAACACGAGAACAACCATTAAAGCTCGAAAGCTCTCAAACCCTAGCAGTCAATTTACAAGTACGTTTTTTATTCCATAACAAGGTGGTTGGAGATGCTCTAAGAGCATTTTAAGGATACAAGACCTTTAGATAAATAATCTATGTGACATCTATGTATCACTTTTTAGATAATACGTAAAAAGTTGAGCACTTCAATCATATAGTCTTTAGCAAAAAAATATAGACAACCATTTTTTGTTGGTTATTTTTGTTGAACCAATAAATCTCTTGTGTATAATTTTACCTAACAACAAATATAGATAAAATCATTGGAGTACATATCTTTACCCTTAACAAAAAAAAATTCATAATCATTATAACCAACCATTTTATCTATTACCCTCGAAGATGCTATAATATAGTAAATAAACACCAGTAGAATGGGTTCTTTTAGATGCGTCCAAAACAAATTTATGCCGCTTAAGAAAAGCTCCAACCTGCAAAACTTTTCTTAATATTTTTTGACAATTTAAGTTATTATCAAATACTAGCGGATAACCTGTGCGAAGTACGGAACGAGAGTAAAATTTTAATAAAAGGCCTTCCTTGCAAATTCTCTCTATGTACACAGTTTCGGCTACGCTGCATATATGATTTCATACTCTGATTTATTGACCTAGTCTCTAAATACACTCTATCCCTTAGTATATTGTTAGATTTTTTCATCATTTTAAAATAATCAGGCCAGGTCAAGTAAAGAGTTCTTGCAGTTATATTATCGTTATCCCATATGGCATCAAAAGTGCAATGCCGATGTTAGCCGGCTAAATATCACTCTCAAATCTCATTACAATCTCTATAAAAAGAACCCACACTAACACAGTGAAAGCATATCGAGCCCAATCAAACATATATACACAATTGAACAAATAAGCTAAAATTTGAGCTATCGCTACCAATTCTCGATTAATTTTACAATGGCCTCGATTAGATATTTTGTTGCTTTAGCTCTTGTTTTCGCAATAGTTGCTCCTGCCTTGGCAACTGACTTTATAGTTGGAGATGATAATGGCTGGAGAACCAATTTTGATTACAAAACCTGGGCTGCAAGCAAAGAGTTCCATGTTGGCGATAATCTCAGTACGTCTAATACTTTTCAGTTTGTCACATTATTCCCAGAGACATCATTGTTACTGATCAAATGTTGCTCAGGACGATTAATGACAATATAATTGTTGCAGGCATAAATTTGTTACACTTGCCATTTCACAATAAAATAACTATATGTTTGCCTCCTCAAATTTTGATTTTCGACTTTGTGCAGTTTTCAGGTACTCTCCGGGACTTCACAATGTCCACAGAGCAGATTTAGTCTCATTTCAAAATTGTACACCATCTGCAACAAGTGTTGCTCTCACCACCGGAAATGATATGATTACTCTTGCAAGTGAAGGAAAAAAATGGTATCTCTGCACGAAAGCTACTCATTGTGCCACTGGAAATATGAAGCTTGCTATAACAGTGTTGCCTGAAGTGGGATCCCCAGCACTTGCACCTGCTATGTCAGCAGCTACTAAACATGGAGCTGCTAGAATGTACTTGGCATGGATTACTGCAGCACTTGGTACTTTCATGATGATGATTCTGAACTAATAAAGAATGTAGGAGTAGTCTAATTATTTGTATATTTTTCTTTTGAGCAACTGATACTATTTTTTCCTTGTCATTTGATTTACTTGTATTGGTTTTCATATAAATAATTCAAGAACGTTTGATTTTCATGCTGTCGCCCATTGGTCATTAAATGGATTTAGTAAAATAAATCCACAAAATGGGAATTAGATTTTAACACTCTGCATTCTGCAATGAAATGAAAAAAAAAGAATAATAACTTCAATATATCATTGGCAAGTTTTTTTTTTGTACACAAGGGCTTCCTTATGGACATTCAGGTATTCAGATGCCACATCTCTCACTCTCGCCTAAGACTTTAACCTTCGACATCTTGTTATATGAAATGAGAGTGGTAATCTCGTAGGCCAGAGTCGAGGAAAATCATTGTTCTGTGATATAATTGACGTCGCCATATATAGTTAAAGTGATTAAATTGAAAGTATAATACGGAGGAGCTGCTTAGTACTGGCAGAAATATCAAGCACATGATGATTAGAGTAGAAAACATAATATTCAGTATATTAAGGATTCATGGAATTGGCCATTGTCTATTGATAAACTAGACAGGAAAACAGTATTCCAGGTCTAACAATCAATTAGTTTAAGGCATCTGTGATTTTTGGAATAGAATTCAAGCTTTCAGCTGGCAATATTTTCCCCCCTGGATTCTGCTGCTGTTTTGCTGTTGCTGATGACCGGCTGCCTCCTCGATGCAAATGCCTCTCGCAGTACTTTTGATCTGGTCTAGCAACATCTTTATTACACCTCCATTTCTTCCCATCAGTTCTCCTGCATCTCCCCGGTTCAGGTTCCATGTTCTTTCTATAGTTGCAACAATCCAAGCCACCAACAAATCCCAAACCTGTTAAAATCATTTAGTAATCATACCTCCCGTAAATCACATAATGTATCCGAATCAGTCTGTTTAAGTACGAACAGGCAAGGAATCATCAGTAAAAAGCTGTAACTCTGAAACATTTGATAAAGAATATACACATCAGGAAAACTACGTAAACGGAGATAATTAATCACCTTTAAGATCAGTAAGAGAATGAGCAACAGTTTTACATATAGGAAGAAGGAGATGATGAGGAACAGGAATTCCGTTTTCTATGTACTTGTAAATTAGCACTTGATCCCTAAGCTCTTCGATTTGTAGAAATGTGAAGCTGCGGTTGCTACGAGGTCTCCCATTGTCGCAAAGTGTTTGTTCTCTACCTACATAAAATGCCAATAGCAACACAAAACTAGATTAGTTCACGAGTAAAAATTACACGCTGCACATCATTAGTTATTGCCATTGACTGTTAAAGATTGAAGATACCATGTTCTGTGATTCGGGCAATCTTGGAAGAATGATTATAGGGTTCCATTTTCTTGTTTTCAGCCCGGCGGAACAAGAACTTGCTTGTTGGAATGTATTTGTGTGTGTGTTGGGGGTGTGCATTTACATGTTGCTGGCAGTAAAATAATTGAGCTGATGGAGCTGCACGAGGCCTTGTGATTATACTATAGTTGCTTCAGATATGGTACAACAACAGTAACACAACGGAGAAGAGACAAAAAAAGTATTAATAGCACCACTGCAAAGTCTTCTCTGCCTTTGTCATGCAGTCCTTATATGTTGGAATATATTTTTATCAAAAAATGTACTATTATTTTTTCGGTTTTATCCATTTATTTACGTTCAGGTTTGGTATTGAGATTCAAAACTCGAAATACTAGTAAAAGGTAAGAAAAAAAGAGTAAGTGGCGACAACGGAGAATAATTAATATTTAATGTACAAAAAAAATATATTAAATTAAAGTAATGAATGTAATTAATTTTAAGTTATAAACTATACTAAATTTGCAAAAATATAAATAAATGGACGGGAATATATGATATATCAGCTAAAGCAAGCAGTGACAATGCCCCTTTTTTGAGGACATTGTTAGTTTATACACACACTATGTAGTCTGCCCTACGTAATATCTGTTGCACATCTTAATATACAATATGCTGAAAAAACGAAAAACAAAATGGCCAGTGTAGCTACGTATGGGCTGAACTAGGAGGGCTAAGTGAGACTACAGTACCAGCTAGACTTTAAAAAAAAAAGTGAGGTGGTATGTGCACACCCTTTAGGTGCATTTTTTATTGTGTTTGTGACAAAACTGCCCCTTGCTTTTCAATTACTGCTAATGTTAAAAATCGAACACTGACTTACGTTTCACGTGTATGTTTATTACTTTTATTTTGAAGGGAAAATAAATTGATAAGTCACTAAACTATTCCCGTTTTATTGTTCAAGTCCCTGAAGAAAAGATTCCGTAATCCGGGTAATTAAACTTTTAAATTTTTTTGGATTAGATCCTTCCGTCAATTGAATTCTGACGGACGTCAGAATCTAGCTGATGTGGCAAACTTTTTAATATAAAATTATTCAAAATTTACATGTCAGCTACAATTTTATATAACATTATTGAAAAATCTAAATTAAAAGAGAAAAATTCTACACAAGCCTCTCACGTGATATATACACACATAATTATATGTATATTGTTTATTAGGGTTTATAACATAAATCGGGGAAATTTTGGATAGATTAATTGTGATGAAATCAGTAATCTAGAATGTAAGATTCCCCAATTTAATTAACTCTCTTAAGAACCCTTGTGTAATCTATTAAATCCTAAATCCCCAATTTAATTAACTTTCTCAAGAACCCTCGTTATTTTATAACGTATAATGTATCTATTGTCAAAAAGTCATGTGACAGGGCATGTGACAGGCATTTTTTTTACAAATTTTCTCTTTTAATTTTGATTTTTGAATTATTTTATACACATCAGCAGGTGACGTGTCAAAAACGTTTGCCACATCAGCTAGATTCTGACGTCCGTCAGAATCCAATTGACGGAAGGACCTAATCCAAAAAATTTCAAAAGTTTAATTATCCGGACTGCGGAATCTTTTCTTCAGGGACTTGAACAATAAAACGGGAATAGTTTAGTGACGTATCAATTTATTTTCCCTATTTTGAAACTATTTTCACTACAATCAAAATATTAAATAACTTATTTTTCTATTATTTTAAATCTTTATTTACCAATTAACTCAAATATTCTCGGGTCAATTATAATATATATGTTATGGATTAAAAAGTGTACTTGTAAATTAATTGCTAGGATTTAAGAGAGCTTCGAGCTTTAATGGATGCACTTGTGTTTCGAGACTAAATCGGTCCTCACAAGATACCTATGTATCTCAATTGGTGTTGAGAATCAAGCCAAAGACGTAGTTCTTGGTGTTGCCCTCGGGGATATGACGGCATGGGCACACCAAGGACGTAGTGACTTGTATGTCCTTATTCGAGGATGAAGTCTAAAACGTTGTAGATGACGTATGGAGTTGTGTCCAAAACGTAGTTCTATTGTGAAGGAGCAGGGTCCTTATATAGGCGTCTGGAGCCTCGTATTTAGAGTAAGTTTAGGAGACTTAGCGAATAAGTCTCCTTTTTTATAATGGATAAACATTGTATTTCTTGGTGGACAAGTCTTTTCCTTGTTGATAAGGACTATGACTCATTATTTCTTTTAATTGGGATTCTGGATCCTCCTTCGATGAATTTACCATATTTTGGAGTCTTTTCATGAGCTGTATATTTTCCCTATTTATTAATTACGAAATTAATAAATAATCAGGGTTTTGGGCCTTGAATATTGGGCCTTTCCAATGAATCATTAACTATATTTCTATAATTACTTTTCTGTCCATATCAATATAGTTAAAATTTTATTTTAATAATCAATATAGAAATGTCTATCTCACCTGAAATATTAGTTTAATAATATTATATATATACAATTATATAATATATATAATTGTTTTATATATATATATATATATAATTATCATGTATTTATGCAAATATATTAATTTTTTTTATTAATTTTTTATTTTTAAATTTTACTATTTTTAACTAATTAAACCGATTTTTGATCGATTATTTCGATTTTAATAGTTTTAGCCGATTTTTGACTTATTTTTCGAAAAAACAAAATTTAGCCAATTTTTGTATAATTAACACAATGACCCACCGTCTCGTCATTTTTAGAACACTGTACCTCTCTTTAAATTCAATTTATAAGTGTATATATATATATATAATTTTTATTATTATTAAATTATATAAGATTTCAGAAAAAGAAGATTTGTGAAATGTTAAGACGTTCGAAAATATAATTGTACATAACATATAATTATATAAGTGTACATAACAAGTAAATTAATTGATAGAGGAGAAGGCTAAAATAGTATTGAATGTAATAAAAGGTGTGCACTAATAACTTAAGTGTGCAAACATCCGAGTTAACAAATTCTTCACTCTTCCTCTCTGTTAAAGGTCTTTCCCCTTTCCCCTTTATCCTTCTCTTCTTTAACGTAACCGACGGGGGCTTCCATCGATTTATCTCCGGTGAAAAATCCCAATTCTTTTCTCTTTTTTTTTTAGTTTGTTTTTTAATAATCTTCTTTTTTTGGTAATACATCTACCCATTTAGTTTGTTTTAGTTTGTTTTTTAGATCTAAATCTTTGTAGCTTTCGGTTTTCTTTCTTCTTCGATTCAAGCGGGGTTTATTGAATTCGAGAGTGGATCGATTATCTCTTATCGTGTGTTCATTTTTTCAGATCTAAGATCTTTTCATTTGGATTTTTAGTTTGCAATTTCAGTATTGTTTTTCTCTCCATTGTGAGTGGGTGATGTTTTCTCTCCTTTGTTGCGAGTGCTAGTTTTGATTTAGTGATAAAAATTTGTATGGAATTGCAATCATGGTCGATAGCTCAAACAGGTTACGATGAAGCGGGAAAAGTGAGTAAAACGGGTATATGTAAATACATCATCTTCAACAAATTGCTAGACTATCTCTTCACGAGGATAGACAATTGTTTCTATTTTATGTTTGTTTGACTCGACTATCTTTGTAGATGTCATATGACTTTTTATTAATGAATTGATTGCATTGTTCTTAAAAAAAAAAAAAAAAAACTTAGGTGTGCACATATCACCTCCCAAAAAAAATAACCTCAAGTTTTTACTATAAATATTGGAATTTGTTTTTTGAATCCCGGATAATTTTATATGAGTACCTAGTAATCTAAGCTCTTGATTCAGCCGATGACTATATATTGTGACATAGTAAATATTATCAAACTACCTATTCTTTTTTCTTTTGCTTTAGTGGCACAAAATACTCATACTTAACAATATACATTGTAAACAAGCATGTGAAACAAGAACTTGGTGGTCACTGCATAAAAAGAAACACGAATGGTAAGGCAAACTTACATGTAAGAACATACTAAGTTGATCATTAGTCGGAGAGAACGAAAATCTTAGAGGACTATATTCTAAAGTGATTCAAGAAGCAAAGACGATTACACTGTATCCTTCCTTCAAATAAAAAACACTATTTTATCCCGTATTGCATATTTGCAAGGTTCTTTGTCTTGTTCTTGTGAAAAGGTAATAGGTTATCTTGTTATACAATATATTTTATTTGTCTGTTAGAATAATGGCAACATCATCAACAAATCTTGAGGATCTCTATTCGCGACTATCACTGGAAGAGGAGGAGGATGAAGGGGTGATTATCCCGGAGGGAGAGGTGACTAAACAACAGAACACATATGTCTTGGTGGGGCAGTTTCTTACAGAAAAGAATATTAATTTTAATGCCATGAAAAATGTTCTTGCATCGTCATGGCGTCCTAAAGAAGGGATGGAAATACACGATCTGGGGGGTCACCGATATTCATTTGTGTTCTACCATATTTTGGATATGCAGAAGGTCTTAGACGGAGGGCCATGGACGTTCGAACAAAGCTTGCTAGTATATCATAAGCTTGAAGGGAAGGAAGATCCACACTTAGTTAATTTACACAAGAGTGTTAGATCAGAATTCAATGATCGTCAGAAGCTAGACTCAACTGATCAGGATTGCTGACGTCATCAGTATTGCATGGTCATCAGTATTTGATCAAGCGTCAGTATCTTATTGATCATCAGGATTCCTACTCAGACTATGATCAGGTTTGATCATCAGGACTTGAAGCTGATTAGGATTCCTACTTCTAGTTATATTTGGAGTCTAGATAAACATGGAAGTTTATTCTATTTGTTCCTGGTTTGTAGAATGCAGCTATCGATTAAAGATATGTTTCTATCTTTGTTATGATTAGGACTTATCTTGTTATTGATAGAGAAGCTGTGTGCACTATATAAACACAGTTTTGGTTTCGATTTATGTATTCATTCGAGAGAGAACATAATCGGAGAGAAGCTCTTAAGAACAGAATTTCTTGAGAGAGTTTTTGTAAGCTAGCAGCTCTTAAGAACATCAGAATTTCTTAAGAGAGTTTGTAACAGTTTTATATCAAAGTTAATAAAGCTGTTATTGTTATTGTTATTGATCTTTCATATTTGTGTTATATAAAGTCGAGAATCTTATACAATTGTATTCAACCCCCTTCTACAATTGTTATTTACTGGGCAACAATTGGTATCAGAGCAAACTGATTTAATTCTGAATCAGATACGATCTAAAGATGTCGACAACCAAGTATGAAAGCATGAAGATTCCCATCTTGAAGATATCAGAATATCCTACATGGAAGGTAAAGATGCTGATGTACCTGGAGGCTATGGATCCTGACTACTTGGACAGGATTCGTGATGGACCATATATACCAACAAAGTTCGTAGAACGAACAGATACAGTACCAGAACATTATGTGGTCAAAGCTAAAGCTGAATGGACTCCAGAAGAAAAAGCTCATGTACTCAGGGAACCAAAGATAAAGAATATCTTGCATAATAGCCTTGATGCTGTCATGTCAAACAGAGTGATTGCATGCAAGTCTTCAAAAGAAATCTGGGATACTTTGGAAACTCAGTGCCAGGGATCTGCATCTGTTAAGAAAAACAGAAGGGCTCTTTTGATTCAAGAATATGAACAATTCGATGCAAGACCTGAAGAGAGCCTGACTGATCTATATGATAGATTTCTGACACTATTGAACAGCTTATCCTTAGTTGACAAAGTATATGAAACTGAAGATTCAAACACCAAATTTCTTAGAGCTTTACCTGAAGAATGGGATACTCAGACCTCAATCATTAGACACCAGTATGATCTGAACATTGTGTCTCTTGATGAGATCTATGGGATGCTAAGAACTCATGATCTTGAAGTTCAACAGAGAAAGAACAAGAAAAGCAGCAAGGCAAAGTCAATTGCTTTGAATGTAGAAGCAAAATCAAAAGGGAAAGCTATGGAGGTCTCTAGAAGGAAAGCAAGAGTAGCTGAGTCAGATCCTGACGACTCTTCATCAGATACTGATGGCAATCCTGATGCCAATACTGGTGATGAATCTTCTGATTCAGACATGGAAGAGATGGTTGCTATGATTGTCAGAAACTTCAGAAGGATGAAGTTCAGGAAGAATAGAAGACAAGGCAACTTTCAGAAAAAGACATTCAAAGCAGACAAAGACAAGTATATCAAAAAGGACAGCAAGGGTAGCAAATTTGACAAGTCAAAGGTTAGATGCTACAAATGTAATGGTATGGGTCACTTTGCTTCTGAATGCAACAAGACAAAGGCACTCATCACATCAAGCAAGGATTGGATGGACTCTTCCTCAGAATCTGATACTGAGGTAGTCAACTATGCATTAATGGCCAATGCTGATGTAACTGATGCTCCTGATGATAAGGTACTAAATACTATCTTTGATTTTGATACTGATAATGCTTCTGAGTTAAGACGTTTTCTAAAGTCATTACATATTAGCTTTAGAAGTCAAACTGCTGAGAATACTAGAATCTTATCTGAGATGTCTGACCTTAGAAAGAGGAATGAGATATTAGAAGCTGAATTTTCTCGTATGCAAGAAGTACAAAAAGAATGTGATAATGTTAAGCACATGCACTTAGAGATAACATCTAAATGTACTTCCCTTGAAAAAGAACTTGAATATGCTAATGAGAAAATCAGAACCTGGACAGACTCTGGTAGGAAATTTCATGAGATTAATACCTCTAAGAATTGGAAAGAGTGTCTAGGATATAAGTCAGATGAAGATAAGAAATTAGTAGAGAAAATTGTCATTGATGAGACAGTCAGTCCAAAGACCTATAGACATGTTATAGACTCAACCAAATCTAAGATTACTCCTGTTAATTTTGTTTTTGGTAAGGATTCCAATTCTACTTTTGAAAAGGGATCTTCTTCTACTCAAGGAATCAAAATTATAAAGTCTAAACCTGTCATGAACAAAGTCACTAAGAATGTAGGTCTATTGTCTCAGAAACAGCTTAAGGATAAAATCTGTGAGGTTACAGATAAGAAAAAGGAAGCTACTGTTAAGAGAAACAGGAATGGTAAAATTGGGATCAATAAAGAAAATGGTTATAAGTATATCCCAAATACACCTAGAAAGAGTTGTTTTAACTGTGGTAACTCTAATCATCTTGCTATTGATTGTAAAAAGAGTAAGAAGAAAATTGCTGAAATTCCTAAGTCTGATGTTAGGAATAGATCAGTATTTTACAAACCACAGAATTCCTGTTTTCATTGTGGTAGTCTATGGCATTCTATTTATACATGTAAAGAGTATCATGATTTGTACTATAACTTTTATGATCCATTGCCTAAGTTTGAAAGTAGTACAAAGTCTGATAAAACTGAAAATGTCATAGTGAAGCATGCTTTTGTTAATACTGATACTGACAAAGCAAATCCTGATGGAGTAAATCCTGTCAGGACTGCTAAAGTCAAAAAATCTTCTGCTGTTAAATTTAATAAAATGCATGAACAAGGAATCCAACAAGTGTGGGTTCCTAAACATTCTGACTAGTGTTTTACTATTCTGATGCAGGGTAAAAAGAAAAATGTGTTAGTCATGGATAGTGGATGTTCTGTGCACATGACTGGAAACAAAGCCCTGTTATCAGAATATGAGGAAAAAGCTGGCCCAACTGTGTCTTATGGAGATGGCAACATTGGACAAACCTTGGGATATGGCAATATAATCATTGGAAATGTCATCATTGAAAAAGTAGCTCTAGTGAAGGGACTAAAACACAACTTGTTGAGTATTAGTCAAATCACTGACAGAGGTTATCATGTCAATTTCTATTCCACACATTGTGAAGTAGTCAGTAAAGCAACAGGGAAGATAGCACTAACTGGCTACAGGCATGGTAACATATATGAAGCCAACATTCTCTCAGATACTGATGGCTCCCCTACATGTTTCATCAGTAAAGCTTCAGTAGATGAAAGTTGGAATTGGCACAAGAAGCTTTCTCATCTCAACTTCAGCAACATCAATGAGTTGGTTAAGAAAGAGTTAGTAAGAGGTTTACCTAATGTTTTATATACACCTGATGGACTCTGTGATGCATGCCAAAAAGCAAAACAAAGAAGGACATCATTTCAGAGTAAATCAGAATCCTCTATTGAAGAACCATATCACATGCTACATCTTGATCTGTTTGGTCCAGTCAACATCATGTCCATCAGTAAGAAAAGGTACACTCTTGTAATTGTTGATGAATATTCTAGATTCACCTGGGTGTATTTTCTGCACAGAAAAGATGAAACTCCTGAAGTTCTGTTGGATCATGTGAGGATGATTGAGACAACCACAAAGTACAAAGTCAAGATTCTGAGAAGTGATAATGGTACTGAATTTAAGAATTCAAAGATGGAAGAGTTCTGCAAATACAAAGGAATCATTCAACAATTCTCTGCTCCTGGCACACCTCAGCAAAATGGAGTAGTAGAAAGGAAGAATAGAACTCTTATTGAAGCTGGCAGAACTATGTTGGAAGAAGCTAAATTACCTACATATTTCTGGGCAGAAGCAGTCAACACAGCATGCTATACACAAAATCTCACATTGATAAACAGGCATGGTGTTACTCCTTATCAGTCACTCAAGGAGAAGAAACCAAGTCTGAAGCATTTGCATGTGTTTGGCTGTAAATGTTTTGTTCTCAGAACTCATCCTGAACAGCTAGGGAAATTTGAAACAAAGGCTGATGAAGGAATATTCATAGGTTATCCTACATCAAGAGCCTTCAGAGTTTTTAATTTGAGAACAAGAACTGTCATGGAGTCAATTCATGTATCTTTTGATGATAAGAAGATAACTGGAATCATTGAAGACTCGCATGATAGGTTGTTATTTGAAAATGAAGCTTCCAAGGAACCTGAAGAAAGTGGAACAGAAGCTGTCCATTCATCCAGTACTGACGGGTCACCAAATCCTGATGACACACCAGATACTGATGGTGCTAATACTGATGATACAAACAACAGTGATACAACTAGTAGTGCTAATGTTGAGGGGGAGCAACGGCATTCAACTACAAGTTCAGAGTCAACTCAATCATCAGGACAGAATTCTTCAGATACTGATTCAAGTGAAGATCCTGATAACACATCAGGAGGGCATAGCAATAATTCAGGGAGAGCTTCAAATCAATCAAATTCTTTCAATCAAGATAACACCAATCCAGGGGAAGCATCTACTTCAAGAAACAATTTGACACCAGCAAGGAAATGGACAAAAGATCATACTCCTGATTTGATAATTGGAGATCCTGATGCAGGTGTTCAAACAAGAAGTGCAACTCAGAATGAATGTTTATATAATAACTTTCTATCCAAGGAGGAGCCTAAGAAAGTTGAAGATGCACTTAAAGATGCTGATTGGGTTACTGCAATGCAAGAAGAACTGAATGAATTTGAAAGGAATGAAGTCTGGAAACTGGTACCAAGACCAAAGAATAGATCAATTGTTGGTACAAAGTGGATTTTCAAGAACAAGACTGATTCTGATGGTGTCATAATCAGAAACAAAGCAAGACTAGTTGCAAAGGGGTATTCCCAACAAGAAGGAATTGACTATGATGAAACTTTTGCTCCTGTTGCAAGACTAGAAGCCATCAGGATATTTCTTGCTTATGCAGCACATAAGAAATTCAAGGTTTTCCAGATGGATGTTAAAAGTGCTTTCTTAAATGGTGAACTGGAGGAAGAAGTTTATGTTGAACAACCTCCTGGTTTCATTGATCCTAAATATCCAGATCATGTCTACAGACTGGATAAGGCAATTTATGGACTAAAGCAAGCTCCAAGAGCATGGTATGAAACCTTAGCTCAATTCTTACTGGAAAGTGGATTCAAAAGAGGTGCAATTGATAAAACTCTATTTTATTTGAATCATGGTAAGGAGTTGCTGTTAGTTCAGATTTATGTTGATGATATCATTTTTGGGTCAACAAACAATAAGCTGTGTGAAAAGTTTTCCAAGCTTATGCAGTCAAGATATCAAATGAGCATGATGGGAGAAATGAGTTACTTTCTGGGTCTTCAAGTTAAACAGACTGATGAAGGGATTTTTATTAATCAGTCTAAATACACAAGGAATTTACTGACAAGGTTTAACATGCAAGACAGTACTCCTGCTTCAACTCCCATAGCTACAGCTACCAAACTTGATCCTGATCAAGGTGAAGAGGTAGATGTAACTCACTACAGAGGAATGATTGGCTCTTTATTGTATCTCACTGCCAGTAGACCAGATATCATGTTTGCAACCTGTCTATGTGCAAGATTTCAAGCAAAACCTAGAGAACCACATCTGATTGCAGTCAAAAGAATTTTCAGATATCTCAAAGGCACTCCTTCACTTGGCCTTTGGTATGCAAGGGAATCAGATTTTGGGTTGTGTGGTTATTCAGATGCTGATTTTGCAGGATGCAAAATAGACAGGAAAAGTACTTCAGGAAGTTGTCAGTTTTTGGGTGGAAGACTAGTTTCATGGTTCAGTAAAAAGCAGAAATCTATTTCCACTTCAACTGCAGAAGCTGAGTACATTGCTGCAGGAAGTTGTTGTGCTAAGATAATGTGGATGAGAAATCAGTTGTTCGATTATGGCCTGTCATACTCAAAAATCCCTATTTATTGTGATAACCAAAGTGCTATTGCAATGACAGGAAATCCAGTTCAGCATTCTCTTACTAAACACATAAGTATCAGATATCACTTTATAAGAGAACAGGTTCTGGAAGGAACAATTGAACTTCACTTTGTTCCTACTGATCAACAACTAGCTGATATATTCACCAAGCCACTGCCTGAAGCTACTTTCAATAAGTTGGTGAATGAACTTGGAATGATGAATTTTGAGAATTTCTGAGGAAAAGCTATAGAGAGGAAATCCTAATAACTGTCAAATCCTGATGGTTATTCAGAAAGGTATGTATCTTTGATCAAATCCTGATAGGACTCAATCCTGACAGGAAGTCAACTGGTCAATTCTGATGTACAGGTCAGTATTTTCATTGCTAAATTTGTGCCTAATTTTTCGTCCGTATCTGCTAATAGACGATTGAGTTTTAGTAGGACAACTGTATACGCGCGTGTGTTGCTCTCTTATAGTTATATCTATACATACACATAAAAAGCGGTGCAGTTTTATTTAATGACACACGTAATCTGTCCACTAATTAGTTATGCACAAATCATATTTTGCCACCTGTCATTGAGAGTAATATTTTGTTTTAACAAAATATTTTTCATTGTTTTACATCTTTCATTACTCTCTCATCATCAGTTTTTCGTTTTTATCTCTCTCTGTGCTTTCATACCCTAATTGCTTCAAATCTTAATTCTCGAGTTCTCAAAAGCATTATAATGGCGTCTTCATCATTCATGAACAAACAAACAGTAATTCGTGATATTACTTTTGCCACTAATAACTTTGTAGCCATACTAGACCATCAAGAATTGCCTACTGAGTTTCATATAATTCAAGATTTTCTTACTTCAAGCCCATTGAAGTATGCTTTAACAGAGCCTGCAAGTGTTTCTTTTAAGTCTGTAATGCAGGTTTGGAACACAGTTGTTTTTGGTCAAAGTTCTACAGGGAACCATTCTGATGCAGTTCGAATCAAATGGGGTCACTCATCATGTCACCCCTGCTGTTATAGAAGAGGCATTGCATTTGCCTATTCTGGGTGAAAAAGTCCCTAGGGTGATTTCAGACTCTGCTCTATTTGAGTTTGTCAAGAAACTGGGCTACAATGGAGAAGTAAAGAGATATGGCAATCTCTTTAGGACAAAGCTTAAGAAGGAATGGAATTTCTTCTTTGATACAATCAGCCGCTGTTTCCTGAACAAGACATCAAATTTTGATGCTCTTCCATCAGGATCTCTTAAAATTGGGTACTCTCTTATCCATTCTACAGTGTTTGATTATGGCTCTTTTATCTTAAAAGCGTTAAGTGATAGGAAATCAGATAAATTGGGTTCTGTCTGTTTTCTTAGATTTTTACAGTTGATATTTAATCACTTATGTCCTAATGTTGTTTTTGAGGATGATGTAGTTCTACCAATCTGTAGAATTACTGAGAATAATATTAAGTCCTTAGTCAACAGTGATAAGGCAAATGGTTTCATAAGAAATGCTTTTATTCCTGATGAGGTTAGGTTTTTCTTACATCAGAAAATGCCTACTCGTTATGGACTACTTTCTAATGCTATGGTACAAGGACCAACCCACCTTGTTCCTGACACAAGCATGCAACCTAAACAGTCTAAACAGTTAACAACCACCTCTACTGTCTCTCAAAAGACTTTAGTTGTAAAATCAAAGAAATCAGCTAGAACTGATGTGTCTGGAAGGCAATCAGGTTCAAAGGATTTTTCCTCTACACCACTCACTAAAAAGAAGATACAAGGGGGTGTACAAGGGGTCCTGGTCAAGAAAGCTGATAAGGTTGTTAAGAATGTTCCTGTGAAAAGGAAGTTAAGGTTGATTGATGAAAGTGATTCAGAGGATGGCTTACCTATATCCTCTGTGATGAATGTGAACAAGGAAGTTGCTGATACTGCTACTAAAGCTGTAGTACCTTCATCACAACCACAAAAGACAAGGAAATTATCAAAGAGCAGGTATCATATTCCTTTGACAGTGCAAATGAAGGATACTGATATTCAGACATCAAATCCTGATGTTAGTATTCCTGATGCAACAACAAAAGTTGTCTCTATATCAGACTCTCCAGCCTCTCCATCTCAGATTCGAGGACATTCTTGGGAGAAGGTTTCTACAACTGCTTCCTTGGTTGGTCTTACACCTACATCAAAGAAAAAGAGGAATGCAGAAGAGTTAGTCTATCAGAGACAGAAGAAGCTGAAAGGATCAAGCCCACAAGAACCTGAATTTCAGAGTAATTCAGCAACTACTGGTGATCCTGCCACACAAGAACCACTCAATCAAAGTTTGGGTGAAGGCTTAGCTAGTGGAATGGTCACACAAGAACCATTTTCTCAAAGGGAGAATGAAGACATCAACATTCCAGCTACACAAGAACCATCTTCTCAAAGTGAAGATGCAGGCAAAGCTACAGCTTCTGTTGAAAGATTGGTCGAGAACATTGTCAATGAGGGAAGCACACAAGAACCTTTAGCTCAAAGTGTTGAAGCAGCTTCTGAACCTCAAGCTCCACAAGAACCATTGGTTGCAAATACTGATGCAAGCATATCAAATCCTGACGATGTTCATCCTGACGTTAGTGGTGCTCCTGATACTGAGCCTATTTTGATACAGCCACTTCGTTCAAGACCAATAGATCATCCTATCTCAGAATCTCAGGATAAACTGAAAGGTATTGCAATTCCTGATCCTGATATATCTCATAGTTCTGATGATGATAATTCTGATGATGATAGTGATGATGATAATGAGAATAGAAAAGAGAAGGAACAGCTTGCTACAGCACTCAAGATTAGTCTTGGAACTAATTTTGGTTCCTCAAGTACATATATGGCTGGCAAAGCTTTCACTGGGAAAGATCAGAGACAAGATTTTTCTACTCCTTCCTTTGATCCTGCAGAGGCATTTAGACAGAATGAATGGAACAATTCATGGCACAATTCTGATGAATCTATCAGTTTTTCTTCTGCTATTGAACATGCATATAATGCAGTGAAGTCTATAGAGAATCAAGACTTGAAGAATCATCTGAAGGCTACAACTCTGTTATCCAAAAGCCTGAAAAGTGAGATTGATTCTATCAAGGGTTCAACTGAAAAAGTGAGGACTGATATCTTTAATAATTTTACAAAGGTGTCTACTACTTTTCAACTAAGGGTAGTGGAATCCCAAGTGAAATCTGTTGTTTCAGAACAAACCTCAATCAATCAAAGAATTGATTCTCTGGATACTAAGGTAACTGAAATTCAAGCCTCTCTTTCCTTAATTTTGCAATTATTGTCAAATCCTGATGTCAAAAAGGGGGAGAAGGTTATTCAGACAAAATGTACACCTGATCTAGTATTAAGAAATAATGATGATGATACTGGAGATGATGGTGGTGACAAAGCGATACAAGGAGAAACCTCTGATGCTGTTGTTATGAAGACAATCCAAACTTCTCAAAGTCAAACAACGCAGTCAACTCATGTTTCTGATTCTGGAGTTAAGACAGTAAGAACATTGGTGCAATCTCAGATCCTGACGGAAGATCAAATCCTGACACCTGGTCATGGACACATTCTTGCTACAATTCCTGAAGGGGATGAAGATGTGATTATTGATAATCCTGAAGATGCATCAAATTTATTCCAGAAGTTTTCTACAAAAGACGGTAGAATTGTTACTCTTTATCACACTGATAAAAGAGTTCAACAATTATTTGCCAGAAAAGCACTCTCTACAGCAAGTGAAGAATATCCAGATCTCTCACATGAAGATTTCTTGAGATTACAAAGAGAGACAATGGAAAGCTATACTGCTTCTACTAGAGGTAGAGGAAGCAGAGGTAGGAGAGGTGCTAGAAGAAATAGAAGAGGTTCTTCAACTCAAACAGTACCTAGACAGACAAGGTCTAGAGCATTAAGAATTAAAGAAATTCCTGAAGCTTCACAAAATCTAATAGATCCTGTTATCAAGGATATCATGGAGAAAGAAGACAAGGAATTTGTTGAAGAAGAACCTGAATTGAAAAGAAAATCAAGTAAATCAACTCTCAGCAATACAAATCAAATTGAAGATTCTAATCCTGACAATATTCAAGATCCTGACGAATCTGAAATTCTGCAAGAGGTTGATTTGATAATCTTATCTACTGTTGTTGATTGTCACAACAAAGAAGTAGATGAAGAAGAAGAAGCCAGAAGAAGAGATATTACAAAAAGAACAAATGAAGATTTCAATCTCTATCTACAAAGGCTTAAAGTTTCAAATGAAAGAAAATGGAGAAATTCAAGCAGACAAGAATCTTTACTTGAAAGAAGCTACGCTCATGAAAAGGAGAAATACAAGAAGTGGAAACATATTAGCACATTAAGTTGTGATACACCTATCAATTTTCAGTCTGGTGGAATTATTACTAGCGCTTCAAGTGTTGTTGATTTGTCTGATATGGCTAGATCAAAAACACTCTGGTTAAAGATGTTTTCAAATCTGAAGCAATTGTCAAGTAATTCAAGAGGAGGTATTGGACACAGAGATGGTGAATATTTGAATATGTCATATGTTGATCCTTACTCCTTGACAGAAATTGGAGGTACTTTAACTTCTGAAAACCTGAACAATTTATTAGCTGTTGATATAGTTATAGATTGTCATGATGGTTTTGAAAAGAAAGAAAAGCTTCTGTACTTCATGAAAGATGGTAGTGTGAAGATTCTATCTATTCAAGATCTGCTGATGAAAACTACACAGGAACTGAAATATGTTCACTATCTGTTAAGATGGAAGAACCAAGTGTACAAAGAATGGAGTGACATGATTTTGTCAACTATAAGAAGAAGACTGGATGGAAACAGTAATTTCGATGGTAATTATACTCCCATGTACTTAAATCAAAGAGGTCAGGATGTGGAAATGCAAAGGGGTACTGCTGTTAAAGAAGTAAATTTTGGCATGACTCATCTTTCTCTCAATCCTGATGGGAAGGAAATTGCTTATCTTTTGCTTGAAGAGCACAGTCTACAGAGAAACTCCATACAGAATCTCAGAGCAGCTATCTACCAGATTAATGAGGAAGATGAAGAACTCAGAAATCTTAAGGAAAGACTGATTCAAATTCTTGAAGAAAAAGAAGAAAGTTTATTATCCAATTTCTTGAAGATGAATCTGTTCTATCAAAAAGCTTAAAACAGATAAGTTGTTTCTGAAGATACTTGTACATTTTGATACATGTTTTTGACATCATTGAATATTTGGAATCTATACTTTATTTCACAAAGTATGAGATTGGGGGAGATTGTTAGATCAGAATTCAATGATCGTCAGAAGCTAGACTCAACTGATCAGGATTGCTGACGTCATCAGTATTGCATGGTCATCAGTATTTGATCAAGCGTCAGTATCTTATTGATCATCAGGATTCCTACTCAGACTATGATCAGGTTTGATCATCAGGACTTGAAGCTGATTAGGATTCCTACTTCTAGTTATATTTGGAGTCTAGATAAACATGGAAGTTTATTCTATTTGTTCCTGGTTTGTAGAATGCAGCTATCGATTAAAGATATGTTTCTATCTTTGTTATGATTAGGACTTATCTTGTTATTGATAGAGAAGCTGTGTGCACTATATAAACACAGTTTTGGTTTCGATTTATGTATTCATTCGAGAGAGAACATAATCGGAGAGAAGCTCTTAAGAACAGAATTTCTTGAGAGAGTTTTTGTAAGCTAGCAGCTCTTAAGAACATCAGAATTTCTTAAGAGAGTTTGTAACAGTTTTATATCAAAGTTAATAAAGCTGTTATTGTTATTGTTATTGATCTTTCATATTTGTGTTATATAAAGTCGAGAATCTTATACAATTGTATTCAACCCCCTTCTACAATTGTTATTTACTGGGCAACAAAGAGTGATATATGGGTTCAAGTGTATGATCTCCCAAAAGGACTTATGTCTGAAACTACCTTGATGAATATATATAATTTCGTGGGAAAGTTTGTGAAATCTGATCCTGCAAATCTCAACGGAGGATGGAAAATGTATGGACGGATACGGATTACAATGGACCTGGATAGGCCATTAAAAAGACGAATGAAGATAAAGAGAGATGGAGGAGAGTGGAGTTGGGTGAACTTTAAGTATGAAAGGTTGAGTCTGTTCTGCTTCATATGTGGTTTCATAGGGCATTCTGAGCGTGATTGTAATCTAGTTTATGCCAACCCTGATAAAGAAATCGATAGGGCATATGGAGTGTTGCTAAGAGCTCCTACTATGAACACAAACAACCAAAATCTGGGTGCCAAATGGCTACGAAATGGAAGCGATGGTGGTAAGGCATGGGAGGAAACAAGTGTGAGATCACAAGTAGTAACCAACGTACGTGGAGAGGATAGGGTGGCAGTGCAGTTCATGGAGGTAGATGGTAAGTTAACCGAGATTGGTGGAGACATTGGGGGGATTAGGATTGTGGAGAATAATCAGGAGATGGATATCGGGGATAATGATTTTGTAAATCAAAAAGCTGTAAACGTGGGGGAGAAATATTTTGAACATGTAACAGATATTCTCGACCCAAAAAGAAGACGAGTTAATAATGAGAATATTACGGCTGTCAATTCAGGAGAAATAAGATCTGGGCCTCTTATAAAAAATGGGTCAAAAAACTTGTTAGAGGCGGGACATGTGGATCAGGCCCGCCTAATGCAATGAGTATCATAGCTTGGAACTGTCGTGGGCTTGGCAACCTACGGACAGTTAGATTTCTGAATGAAATCACACAATAGATTAAACCAAGTTTTATTTTTCTTTCTGAAATTTTAACTACAAAAAATAAGGTTGAAGCAATTTGTAAAGAGATCAACTTTGCAGGGTGCTCGGTGGTAGATGTTGTCGGTCATAGTGGGGGGTTAGCCTTGTTATGGAAAAACGAATGAGGGTGTACTGTTATTGAAACAAATAAACACTTCATCAATTTTGAGGTTAAAAACGATCAAGTAGGGCGGTGGCATTATACTAGTTTCTACGGTTGTCCAGAACGAGGGAGAAGATATGAGTCATGGAATCTTTTTCGATATCTAGCTGGTAAATCAAAACTCCTATGGTGCATACTTGGAGATTTCAACGACTTGTTTTTTGCAGATAAGAAGAGAGGAGGTAGAGACCATCCACGAGGTTGTTTAGATGGTTTTGGGGATGCAATTCGAGACAGTGAGTTGATGGATTTAGGATTTATGGGGGAAAAGTCTCGGGAAAGATCAATTGGGTGCAAGAACGTCTTGATCGTGGGTTTGCAAATCAGGTTTGGCGAGATATGTTTAAGTCAGCTGAGGTTAGGGTGGTTGAGGTGGCTACTTCAGATCACTTACCCTTACACTTGCAGCTAAATAAGCAAGTTTATATGCCTAAATGTAAGCGATTCAGGTTTGAAAATGTGTGGGTTAAAGAGCAGGATTGTTTCAACTTGGTAAAAACAGTTGGGAGCATACTGGGGGTTGAGAGTTATTAGAGAAGATTAATTATTGTTGCATAAAACTCGATGAATGGGGAGGGGGCCAGAGTCAGGAGTTCAAAAGAAAGATTTCGGAGTGTCGATACAAGCTGAGGAAATTTAGGACTAGAAGGGATGTAGAGGGCATTAATTCCTATAATGATGTTAGATGAGAGTTTTTACAATTACTGGAAAAGAAGCAAATATACTGGAAGCAACGAGCCAAGTTATTTTGGTTGCAAAACGGGGATCAAAATACTAGGTTTTTCCATGGTTTTGCCTCTGCTCGGAGAAAGAGTAATGGATTTCAACGGATAAAAAATGCAGACGGGGAATGGACAGAGACAGACGAAGGAATTCAAGGTATCATTACAAATTATTTCTCTCAGTTATTCAAGTCGTCAAATTTAAATGGCCAACTATTAGAACGAGAGAGGGTTCATCAGGTTGCAGAGGTGGATAATACAGACTTAGTGGCTGAAGTTACGCCCGAGGATGTTAAGAACACAGTATTCTCCATGTATCCGGAGAAATCGCCGGGGTTAGACGGGTTAAACCCTGCATTTTTTCAAACTTACTGGAGTATAGTTGAGAGAGATGTGATTAAATTTTGTAAGCAATATATGAGTACAGGGGACTTATCGAGGGGTATAAATCAGACGCTTGTATGCTTAATTCCAAAGGTGAAAATACCTGAAGCCATGACTGACCTACGCCCTATCTCTCTATGCAATGTGCTTGTTCGAATTTTGTCCAAAGTCTTATCAAACAGGTTAAAGCCTTGCTTGAAAATTTTAATCTCGGATAAGCAGAGTGCTTTTATCGAAGGTAGATTGCTAAATGATAACACTTTGATTGCTTTCGAAGTTAATCATTATATGAGAAGATTATACCAAGGTAAGAATGGGATGACAAGCTTCAAAATAGACATCTCAAAAGCATATGACATATTAGAGTGGGATTTTATTCGGAATATGATGGTAAAATTTGGCTTCTCTGAGCTGTGTATTTCAAGACTAATGGGATTGATCACTTCGGTCTCATATAGTTTTGTTCGTAATGGAACTGTGTTTGAGGATGTTCAACCACATTGGGGAGTGCGTCAAGGGGATCCAATTTCCCCTACATTTATATCCTGTGTGCGGAGGGTCTTAGTTCTATCATTCTTCGGAATGAAGGGATGGGGTTACTTCACGGATGTACTATTGCTCGGGGGGCACCGACAATTTCACACTTATTGTTTGCGGATGATTGTTATTTTTTCTTCCGGGCAAATAAGTTAGAGGCAAATGTTATGAAACGTATTCTGGATAGGTATGAAAACATATCGGGCCAAAAGATAAATTATACGAAGTCATTGATTACATTCTCTTCGAATACAAGTATGGAAGAAAAAAAAGATGTCTGTGAGCAGTTGGAAGTAAATGCAGTGCAGAATCCGGGTAAATATCTGGGGATGCTAATGTTTGTAGGAAGGAGAAAGGTTGCAACCTTTTCTTTCCTATCTGAAAAAATTGATCAGAAACTCCAAGGATGGCAGAAGCAAAAAGTGTCTAAGGCAAGAAATGTGATCTTGTTAAAAACAGCAGCTCAGGTGATTCCAAACTTTTGGATGAATATGTTGTTGATCCCGTTGGAGGTCTGTGATAAGATTGAGAAAAAGATGAACGTTTTTTTGTGGGGGAGGGATGCATCGGGTACTGGAATCAAATGGTTGTCCTGGGAGAGACTTTGTTCAGTTAAGGATGACGGTGGACTGGGGTTTAAGAGGTTGAGGGAGTTTAATCTTGCAATGTTAGCAAAGCAGGCTTGACGGATTATAAATGAGACAAATCCATCGGTGACGAACCTTATGCGTGCTCGTTATTTTCCAGTTTCAAGTTTTCTAGAAGTTACGATTGGGACAAATCCTAGTTATGTATAGCGAAGCTTAATAGCAACACAAGATGTTATACATCAAGGCTGTAGACGTCGCATTGGGAATGGCCAAAGCACGAAAATCTGGCAGGTACCATGGCCACCGTGTCCAGTAAATGGATACCT
The DNA here is from genome assembly GCA_030848705.1 of Heracleum sosnowskyi. NCBI lineage: Eukaryota > Viridiplantae > Streptophyta > Magnoliopsida > Apiales > Apiaceae > Heracleum > Heracleum sosnowskyi. Next base: position 121,525,807 of record CM061241.1, read on the forward strand.
CACTACCGATATGCAGGAAGAACTAAAAACAGTGAAGGTTGGAAGTTTGTTAGTCGAGAATCAAAGAGAATGGGATGAGGATGTGCTGCATGATATCTGCAAGCGTGATTGTGAACTGATAAAGCAAATTCCGATTCCAAGGGGAAACAATGAAGACTCGTGGTTTTGGCTCTTTGAGGATAAAGGGCAATTTACAGTTAAAAGTTGCTATAGGAGGTTACGAGGAGATGTGAAATGCCAATAAAAAGTCTTTTGGAAGAAGTTATGGGGTCTTAATCTACCTGGTAAGGTTATCAATTTTATCTGGAGTTCATGTCAAAAAATGTTGCCTACTGCTGATGCTTTGAGGAAACAATATGTGAATATTAGCCCTATTTGTTCATGGTGCCAGCTGACTGTGGAGGACGATATGCATATCCTTTTTGAATGCTGCTTTGCAAAGGAGGTGTGGGGCAGGATGGGGCTTGCAAATGTAGTCCAGGTATGGCCAAATGACAATGTTATGACTTTGCTAAAGTGAGTGTTTCAGAGTAGCAGCAGAGATCAAAATGGTCTAGTGGGCCTGGTGTACTGGAATTTGTGGTACATGCGAAACAATTGGGTTTGGAATCGTATAAATGCTTCAAGCTTTGGTATTCATTCAAGGGTGTGTAGTATGCTGGCTGAGTGGAACCATGCTAGGGAAGAAAATGCAAAGCACCCCAAACAACAACAAACCAGTAGTAGTTTGTGGTGTAAGCCTCCTAATGGGTGGATAAAGATAAATACGGATGCTGCGTGCCAACCTAGAACTGGACAGATGAGGGTGTGATGTATTATCCGTGATGATCAGGGACGCTTCATTCGAGCTCGTAGCAAAGTGATTCACGGTCGAGTACAACCTCGGGAAGTAGAAACAATAGGTCTTCGAGAGGCGCTCTCGTGAACAAAGGAATGGAGGAGGCATAAATGTATGTTCGAATGTGATGCTAAAGAAGTTGTGGATGCGATCAATACAGAGGGAGGGCATTCCTATTTTGATACCATTATAGATGATTGTCGGGATATTCTTAAACACTCTGATGAAGTGTTAGTGGTGTTTGGTGCTACGTCTGCGAATACGGTAGCGCATTTGTTAGCACAAGTTACGTATTCTATGTCAGGCTTCCAAGAGTGGTTAGTTACTGCTCCAGATTTTATTCATTGTAATGTTGCTTCTGAGAAAATTTAATCAATGCAAGTACGTTTATTTCAAAAAAAAAAAAAAAATTACATTGCAACATTCAAAGTATGATCAAATTATCTCATTTCTCTTTACTTCTTTCTTCTTCTCTCTCCAAAATAAATTTTGGGAGCACGGCTGAGTTTTTTTTTTCTTTTCTTCGTTTTAGAATCTGGAGCACACCGATAGGATCTTGTTCTGTTTTTGAAAAATTGAAACTTTTGATCCTTTTTCTGTTAGAATAATTACTAAGGGCCTTCATCCCATAATATACACATCTAAGACAAGATTAGTAAAAATATTTTTTTCAACAAACTAAAGAACATATAACACATTTTGCACAATGTGAGTGTGGACCATAAGAAACATGTTGGTTCGTGAATTGCGACAATACTTGATCCATTATTGACCTTTGAAACATAAAATTTATGAATAAAAAATGCTAAAGAAAAATAATACTTTTAAGGAATGATTTTCGTAAAAGTGTTCTATACTTCTATCAGATTTATATACTCATATTATTATTAGGTGTTAATCATTGAAAGCGAATCAAAGAAAATACTCAATTGTTATTCATCAAATATATATAGTACTATGATAAAAAAAATTTGGAGTAAGTGTTTGTGGTTTAGTTTAATTTTAAAAACAAATGACTAATAGATATTTAGTAATACATAAGAATAAATAGATTTATTATTAAAAAGTATATTACATTTAATGTTTAAACTCCTATATTAAAGTTTAAGTTATAACTCACGTCAATAAAATATCAAAATCAAAAATTTGTATAATTAATTTTAATAATAAATATAATTAATTGAACAAATATTACTATTACTAATAATTCAAAATGCTTAAATATGCATAACTATAAAAAAAGATTATTACATAAAATAATTATAATTAAATTCTTATCTATACTATATTATTAAAGCCGAAACATTGAAAGTTTTGGTTTTCGGTTAACGGTCGGTTTTTGGTTTTCGGTACTTTTTCTAATTAATAAATTAATAATATAATCAAAATTTGGGAAAGTTTTATTCTACATTAATATTTCACTATATTTTACTACATAAAAATCAAATAATATTGAAATCTAATCAAAAAAATGGAAATGTGGGATCTAATTTGTTTAAATTTAGGATACACTGCTACAAATATAATTATTTCTTTTTAGGATAACGAAAGCTACTACAAATCAAATCTTTAATGGAATTGTATTATTGTCAAGTTACCAAAATAGTAACTAGATGATTGGCTTTTGTAATTAAAATATTTTTTTTTCTAACAAAATCTACTCATTTTCCAAAAATATCATTAAAATTATCTTTAAATTAAAACATATTATCTTTTATATTAATTATTACTAAAATCTATGTTTTCCAAAAATATGAGTGCAATCCTTACTTATTTATTTTAAAACCTATTTTAATACTCTATTTAATATATAATAAAATAATATAAAAATAGTAACTAACTGATTGCCTTTTATAATTAAAAAACAAATCTAACAAAATATACTCCTTTTCCAAAAATATCACGACAATTACCTTTAAATTAAAACATAATATCTTTTATATTTGTTATCACTAAAATCTCTATTTTCCAAAAATATGAGATGCAATCCTTACTAATTTATTTTAAAATATATTTTAATACTCTATTTAATATATAATAAAATAATATAAAAATATTAACTAACTGATTGCCTTTTATAATTAAAAAAAATCTAACAAAATCTAATCATTTTCCAAAAATATCACGACAAGTACCTTTAAATTAAAACATAATATCTTTTATATTTGTTATTACTAAAATCTCTATTTTCCAAAAATATGAGGTGCAATACTTACTTATTTATTTTAAAATCTATTTTAATACTCTATTTAATAAATAATAAATTAATATAAAAATAGTAACTAGCTGCCGATTATAGTTAAAACGTTTTTTTCTAACAAAATCTACTTCTTTTCCAAAAATATCACGGGCATTTACCTTTAAATTAAAATATATTACCTTTTATATTTGTTATCATTAAAATCTCTATTTTCCAAAAATATCAGGTGCAACTTATATATTTTAAAACCTATTTTAATACTTTTAATTATTTAAAAAAACTTACCTATTTTTTTTTCTAACAAAATTTACTTATTTTCCAAAAATATCACGGGAAATTACATTTAAATTAAAATATATTACCTTTTATATTTGTTATGACTAAAATCTCTATTTTCCAAAAATATCAAGTGCAACCCTTACTTATATATTTTAAAACTTATTTTAATACTTTTAATTATTTAAAAAAATTACCTATTTTAATAAGTGAACGTATTTTTTTTAAATATAATTAATATAATTAAAACACATCTAGAAATATTATGGGCAGTTACTTTTTTTAATTAAAACATGTTAGATTTTCTATTTGTCCTTATTAAAAAAGCTTACTTATTTTAACATGTCAACGTATTTTTTTAATAAATACAGTTAATATAATTAAAACACTTCTAAAAATATCACGGGCAATTACTTTTTTTAATTAAAACATGTTAGATTTTCTATCTGTCCTTATTATTAATATTATTTTATTATAAAATATTATTAATAATACCTCATTTATCTTCCTCGGCCTTATTTGTATTTTTTTTTATATTTTTTTATGTTCTAATGAATATTTAAGTTTCTCATTTTATAATTTATCATATTAATTTTTATTTTATTTAATATTTTCCGTTCACATTAAATTTTTTAGTTTATTATTTTTTAAGGCCCGTGTCTTGCACGGGTTATAAACTAGTATATAATAAACGTAAGATGGATTTTATCCAAAATTTTGGTCCCTTAATTACCCTTACTTATTTATAAAAATATATTATTAAATAATAACAGTACATATTTATAACTAATTAATTTTTTTAGTTAAAACACATTATTTTTTCTAATAACATTTTCTCCTTATTATAATTAAACTATTTAAAATGTATCCAACTATTTAATTAGATACATCTTGAGTCCTATTTATCTTAAAATATGGGATTAAATATTTTAAAATTGATTATAATCAAAAAATTTATTCCAAAAATCAATTTAAAAAAAATAAAATGTACAAAAAGAAAAGAATAATTGTGCCACATGACACATGATATAAGTTAGTAAAAGTTTAATTACTAAAATTTAAATTTTGTATCATATCATTTTTTATATGAAAATATGTTACGGATGTAAAAATAATATGAGTATCTATGCAAATTGAATTTTACTGAACATGAAATTTTGGATTTTAATCTGAATTTAAATTTGAATTTGTTTTCTAAAATAAAAAATGGATCTTATCTACCGCCAAATCAATAAGAATCATTGATCTTAAAAGATGTATGAGAACTGCTATATCTAATATTAAAATAATTAATTATTATAATATAAATCAAATATAAGTTGGTTTTTTAAGTTAACTAGAATTCTCGATGTAAAAATTCGTAACTTTAATTCCGAGTTGAGTAGATTTATTTGATTGTTGGTCTATATTTTTATTCTAATTTTAGTAGGTTTTCTTATTTTTAATTCTATTCCTAAGTTGAATAGAATTAATGTAAAAAATCGTTATTTTTATTTTTTTCTTTGGTTTTTGGGTAGTTTAAATTGGAAAAAAATTATTAAACGCTAACTAAATTAAAAATTATTTTATGAGTTTTGTTTGGGTTGTAAAATTCAATCTAATTTTTAGAACTCAAGATACAACATAAATAATATAAAAAGTCTATAAAACCTAATAAATAAAATATAACTCATAACATAAAATTATTAAAAAAAACTACAAATTATTATAATTATAAATATTAAAAAAATAACTGTGGTAATTAACTCCTTATATATAATAAGCGTAAGGGAGATCTTATCCAAAATTTTGGTCGGTCACTGTACTACCAAAAGTATACGATCCGTTGGATTATAAAACTATAAATATTCAAATGGATGAGAACCGTTAGATATAATATTAAAAATTGTATTTGATTAATAATAGGATAGTATTTAAATACTAAAAGGTGTATTTTGATAATTTAAACCAATTATAAATGGGTTTTCTATATTGAATAGAAATCTTTATGTAAAAATTCGTAATTATCTTTTCTCTTTAGTTTATGGATAGTTCCGGTTAGATAAAAATTATTAGACCATCATTAAATTAAATATAATTTTGTTAGCTTCGCATGGGCTTTAAAATCGTTAAAATCTGTTGTCTAAAACTAGACAGAGCCCAAAAGTAAAGTGATTATCTAAAATTTAATAAATATTTTTTTTTATTGTAGCACCAATTTAATATTTTTCCTAATTCTTTTAAATTTATAAATTCTATTTTTATTTCAATTAAATATTAAAATCAATTTAAGAAAAAATTAAAATCGATCTGGTCCGTGTACGATCACTATACGACCAAATTAATAATTACAGTTAGATCTTAAATAGATCGATGAGAATTGTTAGATCTAATATTAAAATGTGTATCTGATTAATAATAGAATTATATTTAAATACTAAAAAGTGTATTTTGATAATTTAAAAGTTTTCTATGTAAAAATTCTTAAATATCTTTTCTCTTGAATTTATGTATAGTTCCAATTACATAATAATTGTTAAACCAAATATCAAGATAACAATTCATATTGATTACAATATTAAAAATTATCAATATAATGCTCATGTATATCATACTAACAATGATACACGTGAACCTACATAGACTTACGAGAACTCCTGTACATAAATAAATTTAAACACTTTTTTTCCTGAAGGAACATAACAATTTGATTAATCCAAATTATAATTATATTATTTTACATATAACAAACAAAAAAGGATAATATTAAAATATTGAGGGTTTCATATTCATAAACGATAATTTTGAATATAATACTTATATTAAAATGTGTATTTGATTACATGTAGTATTATATTTAAATACTAAGAAGTATGTTTTGATAATTTAAACCAATTATAAATTGGTTTTCTATATTGAATTGAATTTTTTATGTAAAAATTCTTAACCATCTTTTCTTTTGGGTTTATGGGTAGGTCAACTGGTCAAGTTAGATAATAATTATTAAACCATCATTACATTAAAGATAATTTCGTTAGTTTCACATGGGTTGTAAAATCGTCAAAATTCAATTTATAAAACTGATAGAACCTAAATAGTAAAGTGAGTATCTAAATTTTAATAAATATTTTTTTTGTAACACCAATTTATTTATTTTTCCACTAATTGTTTTAAATATAGAAATTTTATGTTTCTTTCAATAAAGTAACAAATTCAAATAGATAAAGAATATAATAATATGAGAATAAAATTTTATATAATCATAACATAATTTTTATTCTGTTTAATAATTTTTAAGTAATAATGTATTTTAAAATTTTATATACACTGTAAATAAAACCGAAACATTAAAAATAAAAGCAATTAGTAAGATAATTATATCAGTATATACTGGATATCCTTATTATATTAAATCCTTAGATAAAAGTTCTATGAAGACCTAAACTTAACTGGAGACCACATCTTACACCATTCGTTTCTATCTAATCCAATGGTACATATTATTTTGTTTTACACACTTATAAATTGGTTGTATGTAGGCATATACAACTAATACGTTACCAACAACGTTAACTACAGTATGCATTACATTCATTCTCACGTCTTCCATTTTTTTTATTCAAAACTTTTGCACAGTTTTACTATTCTGTGTTATTTTGTTTGCAAAATTTTTTACTTTCAATTATTTTATTAATAATTTTTTAGTGCAATATATTATTATTTTAATTTAGTGCATTACTTTAGTTGCAAAACATTATTATTTTACTATTTTATTCTTTATTTTTGCATAATTTAATTTTTTACACATTTTTTTCATTGTTATGCAGTAAGCATTGGTTTTTTTTTATTTGTAAAACATATTTTTTATATGCAAAACTTTTTGTTTATAATATTTGCAGAACGATGTTTAGTTAGATCCTCCCAAATCCTACCAACTTGCTAAATAAAATGTCGGATGTTGTAGGTTTTAAGAATGTGGATGGTTAAAAAGAACAACATGTGTAATTGTGTATAATAATATAATTTTGTTATGTTTAATTTTATAAAGTATAATAAAAAATGATGATCGTTGAATTCAAGTTAATCTAAGGGTGTAGAATTGGTCTTCAGGTCTCCGCCTTTTTGTTAGTCTCCGCTGAACCCATGTAATAAACATAATAGGGATCTTATCCAAAATTTTGATCGCACGGTCATGGACAACCAAACTAACAAGGACATCTTAACTAGATAAATGAAAATCGTTAGATCAAATATTAAAAAAGTGTATTTTATTAATAATAGGATTATATTTAAATTCTAAAAAATGTATTTTTATAATTTTAAACCAAATATACCAAATATAAATAAGTTTTCTATACTGAATAGAATTCTCCATGTAAAAAATTCGTGACTTTCTTTTCTCTTTCATGGACAATTCCGGTTAGATAAAAATTGTTAAACCATCTTTTAATTAAAGATAATTTAGTTATCTTCATGTGGGGTGTAAAATCGTTAGAATCTAATTTAGTAAAATGAGTATTTAAATTCTAATAATAATTATTACGTCATCATTATTTTAATGCCAATTTAATTACTTTTTTCTAACTATTTTAAATTTCGAAATCTATGTTCAAAAATTCAAATCAATCTAAGAAAAATTCAAATCAACAAAGAATATAATAATACGAGGATAAAATTTTATAAATTTGTGCATATTTTTTATCCTATTTGATTAAATTTTATATCATAACTAATTAAATATTATTTATTATTAAATAATAAATTATACGCAAATGGTGATTTTGTTTTATAAGAACTCATAGATACCTAATTTCATTGTTAGCAGGACTATACTCATATTTAAAAATACCGTATTTTGAAATTTTAGACTCAGATACAGAATAGACCTAACTTTTTTAACCTATATACATTGTAAATTATTAAATTCGAAACTTTAAAAGTTTGTTAATCAATTAGTATAGTACTTTTTTGAAAAATCGTACTTTATAAAAAATATTATCAAATAACCCATGTCTACAAGAAAAAAATTCTTATTTTTCAAAAAAACCTGTAAATTTTAATATGTTGTTGGTAGATTCAAACCTTAGATCATTCTACGTGATAAGTTTACTGTGTTAGAAAATGGTGTTAGAAAATGGAAAGTTTGAGACATATTTTATATATGTTTCTGATGGAATTTCTGGAAACTAACAAGTGGAGGTTGTTCCTTGTAATGAGGACTTAAACTTTCATGTTTGGATCTAAGACATTTTCTTAGTGTAATCCATAAATAAATTGAGTTGAAATAGGTTGCTTGAAATGGGTTATGTGGGTTGGTTATATTGAAATAACTTGTATCCCACATAGAATTGGTAATGAGAGGTTGGTGGGTTTATATAGATACAAAATATAACGTTTGACACAAGGAGACAGATACGTAACTCTGAAAACCTTAGCAACTATTCTCTTCTCTGTTTTTTCTCTCAACACATACAGAATACATAGTTCTTGGGCGAAGTGAGGTGCTGGTCGCTGTTGATCATTCCGACTACTGTGAGTGGATTGATCTGTGCTGTTTTATCCTGGGAGTGATATTGCTGCAACCCAACACAGCGTAAGTGGGGCAATAATCTCTTCAAGAACAGTCAAGACTTCTCGAAGGCTTGGCGACTCAGCTGTTTCTTTATCCTTCAGTTTTGTGTTAAAGCTCCTGATAGATAAGTGTTCTTTCTTATCTTGTTATTTTCAGTCTCTAATTACTTTGTTGTTTCGACCTTTGTGTTGTTTCGTTTATTGGTATTTTGCCTGTTCTTGTTAATACAATTATATATATAACTGCCTTATTGTTGCTGTGTAGTTAGTAATTATACCCAACAATCTTGAAGAGATTATTATTTCTGTGTTATATATTGTTAATTAACAAGATGGTTAACGGAACTGTAACTCCTGATGTTGCTATTGCTTCTGGTTCTGGTGTTACTGTACCCACAATTGATTGGACCACGTACCGTTTCCCACAGCCTATTGATTTGTCAGGAATGCCTGATAAATTCGGTGGGGGTGTTGGTTTTTCTCGTTGGCAGAAAAAGATGAAACTGTGGCTTACGGTAAAGGGTCTATGGCCTGTGGTACAGTATGAGAAACCGGTTATTGATCAGGAGAAGGCTGAAACTGTTAAGGCTTATGCTATGTGGGAGGAAAAAGATGGGGTGGCTAGGGCTGCTATACTGGCAGCTTTGGCGAACACTCTATTTGATGTTTATTCATCTGAGTCTTTCACTGCTAAGCTTTTATGGGAGAAGCTGGACCAGACACACAATACTGACTCGTAAGGGTTGGAAAAGTATTCTGTGGCTAGGTTTCTTGATTTTAAACTGGTGGATACAAAGTCCATGACCGAGCAGGCACATGAGTTTGAGATGTTGGTGCATGCTTTGAAGGAGTCCGGAATGGACCTTCCTGAAAAGTTTCAGGTTATGGCTGTGATTGAAAAGCTCCCTAAGTCTTGGGAAGAGTTTGCTCTCTCCCTGAAAAGACAGAAAGGAGAGATCACTTGGACAAACCTGATGTTGGACATCTCTGTGCAGGAATAGCACAAGTCCAAACAGGGACATGTGATGCCTGCTGAACATGGGGGTTCAAAGGTGAATGTAGTGACTGTTGGACAGAAAAGAAAGGCTGTCACTAAGAAGGATAACACTAAAACTAAAAATGACAAGAACAAGGCTAAGAGACCAAAGACAAACAAACCATGTTGGTCTTGTGGACAGGTTGGTCATTGGAGCAAGGACTGTCCTGCAAAGAAAGCAAAGAAAGCTGTTGTGGTAGCACAAGCTAATACTGTGCTTGCAACCACTGATGGGCCTAAGGTTAACATGGTTGTTGGTGAGGCTGTTGCCTCTGGAACCAATGACGGGTGTGTTACCTACAACCCTGTACTTCATTCCACTTATCTGTCACATGAATGGTTGATTGATACTGGAGCTAATGTACATATTTGTACTGATATTAGTTTATTTGTATCTTATCAACAGAGTCATGGAGTGACAGTGACGATGGGGAATGCTAGTGCTGCTCAAGTTCTTGGAATAGGAAACGTGGACCTGAAGTTTGCTTCTGGGCGTGTTCTATCCCTCACTAGAGTGCACCATGTTCCTGATATTCGTAGAAATATTATAAGTGGAAGTTGTTTAGTTAAAAATGGTTTTGAACTTTCTTTGAAATGTAATAAAGTAGTTATTACACATACTGGTACATTCTTTGGCAAAGGTTATTTGTCTGATGGTTTATTTTTAATAAATGTTGAACCTGTTTTGGGCAGTTTTATTAATGACAGTGTTGCACCTTCTGTTAATTGTGTTGAATCATCTGAGTTATGGCATGCTAGACTTGGTCATTTAAATTTTGGTGCTCTAAAGAATATGATGAACTTAGAGTTGATTCCAAAATATGCTATTGAAAAGAAATATAAATGTCAAGTATGTGTGACTGCTAAACAAACTAGGAAACCCTTTCATAATGTTGTTAGGGATTCAGGAGTATTGGATTTAGTACACACTGACATATGTGAATTTGGTGGCATGTTGACTAAGGATAATAAACGATATTTTATTACCTTTATAGATGATTGTAGTAGATATTGTTATGTTTATTTACTTAGACATAAGGATGAAGCACTAGAAAAATTCATTATGTTCAAAACTGAAGCTGAAACACAAACTGGTAAAGTACTTAAACGTTTGAGATCTGATAGAGGTGGTGAGTATACTAGTACCTCGTTTAATGAATTTTGCGCAAGCAATGGTATAGTTCATGAGGTGACTCCACCATACACACCTGAGTCAAATGGGGTGGCTGAACGAAAGAACAGAACTTTTAAAGATATGATTAACAGCATGCTTATTAATTCTGGGTTGCCTAAGTACATGTGGGGAGAAGCTTTGAATACGGCTTGCCATATTCTGAATAGAGTTCCTCTGAAACATATGGACAATACACCTTATGAATTATGGAAAAGTAGAAAGACAAGTTTAAAGTATCTTCGTGTGTGGGGGTGCCTTGCTAAGGTACTTGTCCCTGAACACAAGAGAAAGAAACTAGGTCCAAAAACTGTTGATTGCATCTTTCTGGGCTATATTGAAACCACTAGGGCTATGAGATTTTTAGTGTTAAAATCTGACATAGACGGGATAGTGGCTAATACTATAGTTGAATTTCGTGATGCAACATTCTTTGAGGATGTGTTCCCTATGAAGACTGGCATACCTCACGATATTTCTAATGATGATCCTACTCACACATCAAGTTCTATTCCTGATCATGTGGAAAAGATGACAAATGTGGGGGCAGATCCTGATAGTAGTTCTACTCCTGACGAAGTAGATGAACCTAGAAGGAGTAAGCGTGCAAAGGTAGTCAAGGACTTTGGAAGTGATTTTGTCACTTACAATGTCGAGGATGAACCTTTAACTTTCAGACAGGCCATGGATTCTTCGGAGTCAAGGCACTGGAAAGGTGCTGTAAAGAGTGAGATTGACTCTATTATTTCTAACGGAACATGGGAGTTGGTTGACCTTCCTCCTGGGTGTACTACTATAGGATGTAAATGGATCTTCAAAAGGAAGATGAATCCTGATGGCTCAATAGATAAGTATAAGGCTAGGCTGGTAGCTAAGGGTTTTAGGCAAAATGAAGGCATTGATTACTTTGACACATACTCTCCTGTTGCAAGGATGACAACAATCCGAATGCTTATAGCATTGGCTTCTGTACATGGTCTTATCATCCATCAAATGGATGTAAAGACAGCTTTTCTTCATGGTGATCTTGAAGAAGAGATTTATATGGATCAGCCTGAGGGATTTGTTGCATCGGGTAACGAGAGAAAAGTATGTAAGTTAATCAAGTCTATATATGGCTTAAAACAAGCTCCTAGAGACTGGCATAAAAAGTTTGATGATACTGTTTTAGAATCAGAATTTGTAGTTAATGAAAGTGACAAGTGTGTCTACTATATGGTTAAAGGAAATGAATGTATTATCGTGTGCCTATATGTGGATGATATATTATTGTTTGGAACCAATATTGAGATTATTAACGAGACAAAAAGTTTCTTGAGAAGGCACTTTGAAATGAAGGATATGGGTGAGGCTAGTGTGATTCTTGGGGTCAAGTTGACACAGTCAACTGATGGAATAACATTGTCACAATCTCATTATATAGAGAAATCTATACTTGAGAAGTATGGTTATTCAAATTGTAGAATCGCTAGTACACCGTACGATCCTAAAGTTGCCCTAGTCAAGAATAGTTCAGGTATACCTGTGTCTCAGTTAAGGTATTCTCAGATTATTGGGAGTTTGCAATATCTTGCTAATGTGACTAGACCAGATATTTCTTATTCTGTGTCTAAGTTAGCTAGATATACAAGCTGTCCGAACAAGACTCATTGGGAGGCACTGGATAGAGTTCTTAGATATCTTAAGGGAACGATTTCCCTTGGTTTGCATTATCGAAGATTCCCTGGAGTAATCGAGGGATATAGTGATGCAAGTTGGATAGCTAAGAAATCTGGTACCAATGGAGTGACTGGATATTTGTTTACCCTAGAAGGTGGAGCAATATCCTGGAAGTCTACTAGACAGACTTTGATTACTCGGTCTACTTTTGAGGCTGAGTTGTGTGCACTAGATGCCACGGGGACGGAGGCTGAATGGTTGCATGGACTTATGTCAGTGTTACCTGTAGTAAGCAGACCGCTTCCAGCCATTGCTGTTCATTGTGATAGCCGTACAACTATCGACAAGATCAGTAGTGAAAAGTATAATGCTAAAACAAAGAGACACATCCAAGTTAGACTTAAGTCTATAAGGGGTCTAGTGTCTGAGAGGATTATTGCTATAGAGTTCATTGGAACTCAGGATAATATAGCTGATCCTTTGACTAAAGGACTTGAGCATGCAGTAGTCCTTAAGTCTAGGTTGGGGATGGGACTGATAGCCCATCATGATTCATCAGCAGCGGGAACCCAATACACCTGAGAGGAGATCCCTTGAAGTGTATTCAATGTGGTAATAACAAGCTGTGAGGGTGAGTTGGTAGTACCTTTACTATATACCTTGATACACACGTATCTGAGTCTATCCCCTGTAAACCTAAAAGGTACTATTACTGCCAGTATAGCAAGAGTTATTTTGAACTCTGAATGGGGTCAAGTCATTTGACGAGATGATCGCAGTACATCTCTGGAGATGCCCAGCTAAGCGAATGTAATTGTGTGGTCGCAATTAGAGGAAAGGGTTATTCCTTGAAGCATTCGACGAACAGGATCGAAACAGGACCATTAATGTCTCAAAGCCGTAGATCAGCACCATAGCCTTTGATTTGTCGTCGTCTATGGAGTGTGGTTACACCAAACGGATAAAGATTCAAGGTGAAACATTCCATCTAGATCCGGTAGCCATCGAAGTAGAGGACTTAGGAGGGTTCAAACCCGGAAGGGTACCGACTCTGAAAAACAAGTCATGATAAGGACCGATATGTAAGCATTTCTGTATGGATTTGTGGGGGATTGTTAGAAAATGGAAAGTTTGAGACATATTTTATATATGTTTCTGATGGAATTTCTGGAAACTAACAAGTGGAGGTTGTTCCTTGTAATGAGGACTTAAACTTTCATGTTTGGATCTAAGACATTTTCTTAGTGTAATCCATAAATAAATTGAGTTGAAATAGGTTGCTTGAAATGGGTTATGTGGGTTGGTTATATTGAAATAACTTGTATCCCACATAGAATTGGTAATGAGAGGTTGGTGGGTTTATATAGATACAAAATATAACGTTTGACACAAGGAGACAGATACGTAACTCTGAAAACCCTAGCAACTATTCTCTTCTCTGTTTTTTCTCTCAACACATACAGAATACATAGTTCTTGGGCGAAGTGAGGTGCTGGTCGCTGTTGATCATTCCGACTACTGTGAGTGGATTGATCTGTGCTGTTTTATCCTGGGAGTGATATTGCTGCAACCCAACACAGCGTAAGTGGGGCAATAATCTCTTCAAGAACAGTCAAGACTTCTCGAAGGCTTGGCGACTCAGCTGTTTCTTTATCCTTCAGTTTTGTGTTAAAGCTCCTGATAGATAAGTGTTCTTTCTTATCTTGTTATTTTCAGTCTCTAATTACTTTGTTGTTTCGACCTTTGTGTTGTTTCGTTTATTGGTATTTTGCCTGTTCTTGTTAATACAATTATATATATAACTGCCCTATTGTTGCTGTGTAGTTAGTAATTATACCCAACATACTGTTATATCTAATGTTTCTCAACAATTTAATTTTAATGATCCAACGATTATGGATTGAGTGATCAAGCGACCAGACTTATAAGAAATCTTTCATTATTTAGTCTTTAATATAATAACATAGATATTTACGGGATATACTATAAAAAAATTAATTTTATACAGAATTTTGATCTTCACGGTGTACTACTTTAAAAGAAGAACTATTACAAAAAAAATTATATTTTAATTGATAATTTATTTTCTCAAAAGTTCAAATTTCCCGCATCATTAACATATTACAAAAAAGAGTATATTATATTTTAGCAATAAATATTAAAAAATATATAAATATTAAAAAAAATTAATAATGCTGGTAGTTTGGTCCTAAATACCGCCAAAACATTCTCAACCGTTAGATCCAATACTTTTAAAAATAGACGATCAAGATTATATCATATAAAAAGAAGTTATTATCTAAAAATAATATAAGTTAAAAGATATTATATTATGATTGTATTTTCCAAAAAGTTAAAACATAAAAATAGTTGTAATTAAATAAGGAAACCCATTTAATATCAACATAATAAAAATCATTTAATCTTAAATAGATAGGTGAAAACCGTTAGATTTAACATTAAAAACTGTATTTGGTTAATAAATGATATTCTAATGATTTAAACTACATATAAGTAGATTTCCTAAATCGAATAGAATTCTCAATATTAAATTTCGTCACTTTATTCTCTTTTTAGTTTTAGAATAGGTTTTAATTGAAAAAGAACTATTAAACCACAACTAAATTAAAGATTATTTTGTGAATTTCATGTGGACCGTAAAATTGGTCAAATCTAACTTTTATAACTCAATATAAACAAATATTAAATGGAGCGTGTAAAATATAATAAATATCAAATTTTTAACTATAATATTTTTTGGCTAAATCTTTTTTAACAATAATTTAATCATGTAAACTAATAACTTTTAAATATTAAAATATTCATAAATAAATATAATTATAAATATTAAAAAAACAATCGTGTGTTTCATGGGTAATTAAAATATAATTATAAACAAAATAATTATAAATAAAATTTAAGTAAGCTATAAGCTAGTATATTAAAAACCGACAAAAAGCTAGTGTACTAGTGTCTAAGAGCAACTCCAACAATAATTATTATTTAAGTAAATCTTAGTTATTTAAAATACAAAAATATTCTTTTACTCCAACAATTTTATCTATCTTGTATGTACTATATTGACTAGCTTTATACCCGTGCAATGCACGGGATACTTTATAAATATTATTTATAAATTTTATATTTTAATTTTAATTAATTGTTTTTGAAAAATTATAGACTAATGTTTGCAAATCATATTTAGTGGATGATACTTATTTTATTAATATTAATCTTTATTATTTTCATTTTTTATTTTTCTTTTCATGAAATTCCTTGTTTTCTTTAATTTTAAAATTATTAAATTTCATATTTTTTATATTTTTAGATTCAATAACTTTATTTTACTATATTTAGTTAATTTCTGAATTTTTTAAAAGAAAAATCAAAATAACATTTACAAATTCCGGTCACAATTTGTTCACAATCTAATAATATTTTTAATTTTTATCCCACATAATTTCAAAACTATGATTACAACAATACTTATAAAATGACAAATACTCCCCTGACTAAAATGTCTAAACCCCATGCTAATTATATATAGGATAACTATATAATTTTTAGTTTTTATTTAATATTAACAAAAATTATAATTACTAATAATATTATGAAAAGACAAACATGCCCCTGACGACCATACCATCTAAACCCCCTTAAGCTAATTATATATAG
The DNA here is from genome assembly GCA_030848705.1 of Heracleum sosnowskyi. NCBI lineage: Eukaryota > Viridiplantae > Streptophyta > Magnoliopsida > Apiales > Apiaceae > Heracleum > Heracleum sosnowskyi. Next base: position 121,542,212 of record CM061241.1, read on the forward strand.
GATATAATTTATGTTGAATGGTGGAATCATAAAAATGAGATGGAAACTACTTGATATTAATATAAAAATGAAAGAGGAAGGAAGATGAACTCCTCAACATTGAGGAGAGATGTGGAGCTCCTAAGTTTTTGAAGATGATTTAGGAGTGTGTTGGAGACACTTTCACTTCAACTTTCTCAAAAATTAACCAAAGAACATGTATGAGGAGCTTGCTGGAGTCGCTCTAACGGTCTATAATAAATCGCTAAATTAGAAAGATACGAAGAGTCTATTTTACACTTTGTTAATTGTTATATATCACTTTGTCAGAAAAAAATCATAGTTGTAAAAAACCCAGGTGTCCACGTGTCCGTACATAATCGGCCATGACGACGGCGCTTTATTCTTCTCTCTTTAATCCGAGACTACTATCGTCATCTTCCCCAATTTCAATTTACAAAAGGTGCAAAATTAGGGGTTTTTGTTCAAAAATGTCTACTGAGTCATCTCCTAAACTCACTCACTCCATCAACTTGCCCACTCGCTCCGGCGACCCCCTTCAAGTAATCGCCGCTCCCGGTGTCTCCCACTCTGATTTCAGGTCACCCCATTTCATCTTCTTGGCGTTTCTTTTAATTTTTTATTTTATTTGTTAATGCTTAATGAGAGTTAGTATGATCCTCATTTTAGTTAATAGTCTTATTGTTGTACATGTGCATTATTTATCTATTGGTATAGTGATATGGGTTGAATTTAAATCATTATTTAGAAAATGAAATTGATCCTGCCTAGTTGTTTAGTTTAGTTCTCCCTATAATGACTGGTCTATTAAATGAGTGTTAAAGAGAATGATTAGAAAATCTAATTTTTATTGAGAAAAGGCCCCGTATATCACAATTTGAAAACAAATGGCCCCAAATATCACAACTGAAAAAAATGGCCCCAAATAATGTTAGTGTTTAGTGAAAGTTGTGTTTTGGTGTGATATTGGGGGCCATTTTTTCGAATTGTGATATTTTGGACCATTTTTCTTCACATTGTGACAGAAAGGGCCATCACCCTATGTTATTTTCATGTATCTCGGGATATTTTTATATAGTTTTCTAATTTGTTTAGGCATATTATAGGAATATTGTTTTTGTGCAAAACTCAAATTGGTTGAGGACTTTGTAGCGATATTAGGTCTATGGCTGACGGCTATACACATGGTTATTAGGACATGTGTGATAACTCCTGCAGTTACTCCGACTGATCCATGGGCCTTTCACCAGTGGTTTTGCTGGTGGAATGGTGGAATGGGGTTTATGTAATACAAAGTATCCGGTCAAGGGGTGCTCATTGAGTCATTGTCATGATTACAAGATGTTGGTAAAGTCACAGTAGTTATGTTGCCTTGACAAGCTACAAAAACACCGTCACCTTGCTATAGTTGTTTATATGCTGAAACTGTCGGAAAGGGTTCCTGCAAAACAATGTCGGCCGGGGGGTTGGAGGCCTCGCGTATCTGTGTGTATATGGTTGTGTGTGTAAAATTGAAGCCTACCCAAATACCTTACCCCTTGGACTATTTATAGGCCAAGGATTAGGGTTTTGGGGTGTTACCTCGAAATCTGGATCGTTCCTCGGTAAGGCGGCTAGACGCGTGGAGCGCGTAGATGACGTACACGTGCACGAGGCGCTGAATGGCGAACACGTGTAGGCATCATCCTGGCGTGTGGAGAGCTGCAGAAGGGAATGTGCTGATAGTGACAGATAATCATTCACGTCATCATTTCGGGCACGTGGTGGAATCTTTGTGCCGTCATGTCAGGCCTTTGCAGGTGTTTTGACAAGTTTCTTTGTTGTATAAGGTTTGGTATTCTATTTTAGGATTGATTCCTTCTCCAATATTTATTGTGCCTCACGTATCTGTGTGTATATGGTTGTGTGTGTAAAATTGAAGCCTACCCAAATACCTTACCCCTTGGACTATTTATAGGCCAAGGATTAGGGTTTTGGGGTGTTACCTCGAAATCTGGATCGTTCCTCGGTAAGGTGGCTGGACGCATGGAGCACGCAGATGAGGTACACGTGCACGAGGCGTTGAATGGCGAACACGTATAGGCATCATCCTGGCATGTGGAGAGCTGCAGAAGGGAATGTGCTGATAGTGACAGATAATCAATCACGTCATCATTTCGGACACGTGGTGGAATATTTGTGCCATCATGTCAGGCCTTTGCAGGTGTTTTGACACGTTTCTTTGTTGTATAAGGTTTGGTATTCTATTTTATTTTAGGACTGATTCCTTGTCCAATATTTATTGTGCCTCGCGTATCTGTGTGTATATGGTTGTGTGTGTAAAATTGAAGCCTACCCAAATACCTTACCCCTTGGACTATTTATAAGCCAAGGATTAGGGTTTTGGGGTGTTACCTCGAAATCTGGATCGTTCCTCGGTAAGGCGGCTAGACGCGTGGAGCGCGCAAATGACATACACGTGCACGAGGCGTTGAATGGCGAACACGTGTAGGCATCGTGTAGGCATCATCCTGGCGTGTGGAGAGCCGCAGAAGGGAATGTGCTGATAGTGACAGATAATCATTCACGTCAACATTTCGGACACGTGGTGGAATATTTGTGCCGTCATGTCAGGCCTTTGCAGGTGTTTTGACATGTTTCTTTGTTGTATAAGGTTTGGTATTCTATTTTAGGACTGATTCCTTTTCCAATATTTATTGTGCCGTCGGGATATTCCAAAACATCCGGAGTGGTTCGGACCTTCAAGATCATTTCCTTATAGTCCTTCACGGGTCTGGACCGTTCTTCGCTCTTTTGGACTTCAGTATTCTGTAGCCTATCATATGCGATCCTTTGTAGCCTATCATATGCGATCCTGAAATTGTGTATGCTATCTATATTGTGATGCAAAACAACTTGAAGAAAGAATGATTTATGATAAGAAAATGATAAAACATAAACTTGGCCCCATATGGCGCAATTTTGAAGAATAAAGCCCCAAATGGCACAAGTTGTAAAAATGACCCTTTTTGTCACTAAAAAGCGCAAGTACAATCACCGTTTATGTATAAACGATATGGCATGTTTTGTTTCTTCGTTGAGTCATTTTTTGAAATTTGATTTCAAAAAAAAAAAACACACACACAAGTTAAAGTAACTTTCCTGCAACAGAAGCGCTTCTTCAACACTTTCGTTTAGGGCAAATATGCAATTCTAAGGTCGAACCAGGTTAAAACTCTGTTGGAAGGCAAAATTCAAGGTAGTGTCACGATTCAATTGAAACCCTAGCCTTCAAAATAGAAGAAATCGCAAGTTTATATTTTGTTTGTCTCAGAAATGCATCGAGGAGAGGCATTGACTGAGAGTGAGTTGAGGATCGGCGTTTGTACTAGGGGTTTTGAGTGTAGTGACTAGCGTTGAATGACGCTACTGCGGTGCTGGTGGAGTAGCCATTAGGGTTTGGGTCGGGTTGCGTTAGTGTTGTTCATGAAGGAGATATAAAGGGTGGGTGAGTTTGTATGTATAGATGGGGGAGGATAATCAGATGTGAAGGAAAAAGGTTTTTGGGTTGGGGAGAAGTAGTGCAGGGTAGACGAAGCTGTTTTAGTGACTATAGAAACGTAATTTCGTTTAGCGTTGTTGGGTGACATTTAGGTCTATTTCTATATATACACTAATTAATACTCCCTCTGTCCCATCCATTTCTTTACACTTTCCTTTTTGGGATGTCCCATCCAATTCTTTACATTCCAAAACTTTCCTAAAATAGTAAAGTTTTATAATATAAAAATCAACTACTTCCACTACTCCTCCACTTTACTTACTTTATACTTTAAATATTGGCGGGTCCCATCACTTTACTCCTTTTCTTTACTCTTCTCCATTACTTTACATATTTTCCTTAAACTCTGTGCCCAACCCAAATGATAACTATTGGGTGGGACGGAGGGAGTATGAAATACATATATCTTTTATTTATGTTTCCCATCACTTTGCCTCACAAGCATTCTTAGTTTGACGCTTGTCTTCGCTTATGTTCGATAGGGATATACAATGATAAATAATAAGTTGTATTTATGGTGCAATATTTGTATGTTTGATTATGCATGACAATAGTTTAAGTAATTTTTCAGAAATGTATTACTCCAACGTTTGGGCCGTCGAAGCATGGTGGTGATGATGGGTACCTTGGTTAGGAGATGATGGTTACTCAAATGAGGACGAAGAGTTACTTTGGATGAGGGTTTTCCCGGGTAAGGGAGGGGTTATCTCAAATGAGGGGCTACCTTAAATTAGGTGTTGTTGGACGGCTTGCAAATAAGATTGACACATGACATAAAAATAAGAATAATGATATACTTGGGTTGGGTGGATTAACCGTAGAAAATCCACTAGCCCAAATGTTTCTCAATTGCCGAATGATGTTGGACAACTTTAGGAATCTATTATATATAAAATAGAGCAACTAGGGGGTTGCTTGAGACAATTTATTCAGTCTGAAATTACTAAAATACCCCTGTTTATTATATAATAATAATTTTGTAATGAATGCATGTATTAATTACATCTAATTCATTAATCATCATTAACACGTCTATATTTATTAATCCATCATTATTAAATATTATGATTTATAATAATATTTATCTATCTACTAATACTTAAATGATTAGATAATTAATATCTATAATTATATTTAACTCATTATCATGCAAGTATTGATTACAAAATAATTAGTATAGTTAATGAAGATTAGTTATTAATAATTAGAGACATTAAAATGTATTAATAACGAAGATATTAATATGAAGTAAATAGAGTAAAGGGTTGAAAAGTCATTTTTTACTTTGAGGGTATAATCGTCTTTTAACGGTGAACAAATTGGCTCAATGTACAGCCAAAGATACAGTAAAAGAGGGATAAGAAGGATAAGAGAGGGGTTTCCAGAGAGTGACGTCGAAAATAGAAGGCAACCATCGTAGGAGGAGACATGAAAGGGGGGGGGGAGAGAGAGAGATCCAAAACAAAAGTTTAGAAGAAAAAATGGAGGAGAAGGGGAAAAAGGAAAGAAAAGTCAAAGAGACAGTAAAAGAGGGATAAGAAGGATAAGAGAGGGGTCTCCAAAGAGTGATGCCGAAAATAAAAGACAACCACCACCGTAGGAGGAGGCATGCGAGAGAGATAGACAAATAACATAAATAAATTAACCCCAAAAAAAGCACAAACTCGACAATATCGATAAAGAACAATTTGTCACTGCCAGCTCAAACAACAACCCATGACAAATATTTACTTTAATGAGCAGACCAACCCCAAGTGCATTTACATGCACAAAGCCTACAAATTTGGTTCAAGCATTCCATCAAACATATAATACACACTCTAAATAAACACAAACTAAACAGTCAAAGAATGCATTTGTGTAAACAATTATGACGCACCCTAAATAAACAAAACATAACATGCATTTCAGTAAATGTGTTGTAATATATTACGTCTTCCCGAGGATCATCACATAAGAGAGGGGTTTCTATGGAGTGACACCGAAAATAGAAGGCAGCCACCATTGGAGGGGGCATGAAAGGGAAGAGAGAGAGCGATCAAAATACAGATCCTAAACAAAAGTTCAGAAGAAAAAGTGGAGGAAACGGAAAGAAAGGAAATAAAAGCCAAAAAGGGATAAGAAAGATAAGTGAGGGGACTCCAAAGAGTGACGTCGAAAATAGAAGGCAGCCACCACCGTAGGAGGGGGCATGAGAGGGGGGGGGGGGGGAAATTTCAGGATGGGGGAGAATGCAATAATTTTTTAATGAACTAAGAATTTCAATGAGTCAATTTATTCAATGCGAAATGATAGTTATACTCTCAAATTTCAAAATGACATTTTAATCTATATTATAATTATCTCATATCAATATATCTGTAACTCATAAAATACGTTGAAATTAAAGAAAATTACGCAATATTCTAGAACATGCCCGTGCCTTGCACGGGCTATAAAGCTAGTTATGGAATTATAGAACAAAATTAAGAATAAGATAAAACTTGGGTGGATAAACCGCAAAACAATTACTACCCCAAGGGCTCCCAACCGTAAAAGAGAGAAAAGTTATTGATCACAATTCATAAGAGACCCACTTTAATTTTCAATAATATCTCAAAATCAAGTCTAAGTATGTAAGGATTACATCACTTATATAGGAAATAAAAAACTAATATTTCCTAATAGATCAAGACCCGTAAACATTTGGGCTTTATTACAAATAAACTACTTAAACAATGAACTCTTTGCCCCACGTATAAAACATATACTACAGATAAATACATTATTTTTCTGTACACTAAACAAATATATACTAAATAATATCATACATATAAGAATTATTTATTTCCGTTCCTCATCAATGAAGGGATAAAAGTATGTATCACAACCTCACAATAAAAGTATGAATCACAATCTTACAAAGAGACCCAATTCGATATTTAGTAATCAAGTCTGACTAATATGTGGGGCATTTCAACTATAAAGGGAATAGATTGGGAATAGATTAATGACATAACTCAATGGTCTAAAGCTTGTAAACTACTAGGCTTAGGCTTATTATAAATAAAATACTTATATATTGATCTACTAGCCCCACATAAAATACAAAGATAAATACACTTTTATCCAATAAACTTGGGTGGATTAACTACACAAAACCCACTAGACGAAGGGTCTTCTCAATTGCTGAAAGGTAAAAAGTAAGGATCACAGCCTAACAAAGAAACCCAATTCAACATTCAATAATCAAGTCTAACTATTATGTGGGGAATTTCACTTATATGGGGAATAGATTAATAAGATAACTCAATGGACTAAAACCCGTAAACTATTGGGCTTATTAAAAATAAACTACTTATTGTATTGATCTACTAGCCTGGTTAAGAGTTATACCATCGGCTTGGATTCTCAAGAGCTCGGATTGAAATGTCAAAAGTTTGAAGAGTTTGAAGCTGAAAGAGTTAGGTAGTCAAAATTCTGAATTTTGAGGGACTACTCTGAAAAATCTGAAAAATCTGCAAATTCCAGGGACATTCTTGTATTTGTTGAAGCTTGAGGGGTGGGTTTGTGATTTCCGAAAGCTCAAGGGCCTGGTTTAAATTTTTTAAAAAGTTGAAGGCACCTAACTATAATTTTGTAGAATATATAAAGATGAAGATTAGGGGTACCACTATTTTTGTCCCACACCAGCAACGTTTTTTTCTTCTTTTTTCTTTATTTTGAATTCTTCTGGACTCTGATTTTCTTTTTTTCTTTGCTTGTGATAAACAGTTAGTTAAGTAGGGAACAATAACCCAAACTGTCAATGAATAGTGATTCCAGTGATGAATTTCAAGCGATGAACAGGGAGCCGATAAACAATGATTTTTAAAAAAAATCCAAGATCTCCCCGGAAATTAAGAAATTTACGATGAAACCAAAGCTCTGATGCCATTTGATGCAGGACAACTCATAGAAATAATGTTAACAAATGATTAAAACATAAATTTGGTGGATTTCACTTATTTAGACTAGTAACTTAACTCAATGGACTAGGGCTAGTTAAAAAATAAAATACTTAATTTATTAATCGACTAGCCCCACATATAATACATAGATAAATACACTTTTAACTTTGCACTAAATCTATACTATTATATTAAAGAAGAAGGAACATTGAAAACTTATTTAGACTAGTAACATAACTCAATGGACTAGTAACATAACTCAATGGACTAGGGCTAGTTAAAAAATAAAATACTTAATTTATTAATCTACTAGCCCCACATATAATACATAGATAAATACACTTTTAACTTTGCACTAAATCTATACTATTATATTAAAGAAGGAACATTGAAAGTTTCGTTGGTATTCTGGGCCTCCATAGTTTGGTCACTCAATTCACAACCGTTAGATTTTTTCAATCAAATCGATGAGAATCGTATGATAAAATACTAAAATTTATTATATAAGCTACCTTTTATATTTTTTTTTAACTAAAATTCCTTTTTTTCTAACAACATTACGAGTAATTTTATTCAATAAAATAAAATAATAATATTATAACTGCTAATAAATAACTAATTACCTTTTTCAGCTAAAAAACATTATCTTTTCTACTTCTTCTAACTAAAATCTCTCTTTTTCCAAAAATAATACGGGCAATTATCTTTTTCAACTAAAACATGTTACCTTTTCTATTTTTCCTTACTAAAATCCCCCATTTTGCAAAAATATCACGAGCAAACATTTACGTATTTATTTTAAAATATATTTTAATACTTTTAATTATTCAAAAAAATTTACCTATTTTACATGCTTACTTATTATTTAAGCTAAAACACCTTACTTTTTTTTTTTCTAACAAAATCCCCTCCTTTTTCAAAAATATCATGCACACTTATTCATCGTTACTAAAACCCCTTATTTTCCAAAAGTAAAACCTTACTTATTTATTTTAAAATCTATTTTAATGCTTTTAATTATTTTAAAAAGTTTACCTATTTTAACATGTCCACTTTTTTTTTAACAAATACAATTAATAAAATATAAATAATGAAATAACAACTATTAAAAACAATCCGTGCATCGTACTGGTTTTAAGCTAGTATATGTAAAATAATTAATAACATAATATGCCCTGATCTGAGTTATATCATCAGCTTGGATTTTTAGGACACTGGTTGATAACACTGTTGCAGAACAGGTATATAAACTTTTAAATAATACCTTAATTAGCTTGAAATTAAAATGCTTGCTCGAATATGGATTACTCATAGATGAAAGTTGCAACTTGCAAATACATCACTATGGTCTAAAGAATTGCTGTTGTAATATGTAAATATAGTTAATTTTTAAAAATGTGTATAAATCCATTGCTATTGTGGTATAGATATATGTGCCATTGCATTATTTTAAGGCTCTGTTTTGCGATGCAGGAATGCAATTGAGTCCTCTTTGTTTCAGCAGTGGCTTAAGAATATCCAAACAGAATCAGGGCTGCTTGTAAATGGGGACATGTCCTTGAAACAAGTACTTATTCAGGTAATTTTTTTTGATCAGAAACGACTAGTTTGCATGAATTGTAACCTCTATGAGTTTTCCTTTAACATGACTAGGATACTCTGCCATGCATTTTCTCTGTTGATTTAGGTATTATTGTTTATGCGGGTTATAAACTCATCTTGCTTTTTATTAGAGATTCTGTCATGCAAGAGCTGTTATTTTTCAGAAACTACTTTGTTGTCATATACAAATTGCTAGGCCACACGATATCATATTTCAGTTATTGACCTTTTGTGGAAATTTAAATAGGGAGTGGATATGTTCGGAAAGCGTGTTGGCTTTCTCAAATTCAAAGCAGATATTGTCGATAAGGAAACAGGAAGTAAGGTATTATTTAGCTTAATGATGTATAAATTTCTTGGAAATCACGTGTGTGCACAAACACAATTTCTCTACTGTTGGTGGTAACTGGTAAGGCATCTGAACACAACTTATTAACTTCATAAATGGCCTAATTTGCAATAAGATATCTTCCTTTTTATTCATATGCATTTTCTTTTATTATCTCAAATGGCTGGAAGTTAATATGCATCTTTAATGACAAAATGTGGGGCTCAGATGGGTGATGTCTATCCTTTTGAATTTGCAATTAAATGTGGTTAGGTTCCAGGTATTGTGTTTGCGCGAGGGCCAGCTGTTGCAGTGCTAATCCTTTTGGACTCTGAAGGCAAGACATATGCTGTGCTCACAGAGCAGGTCTTTTGTTTTGATTACATTAATGTTCATTGGTGTTCTGCAAAATGTGCATCTCGATGTAGAAGAATGAATAAATTTCACAAAAATGACATGTCTCCTGTTTGATGATGACCTTGGTAAATTACTAACCGGGCCTCTATACATGAAAGGTTAGGGTTCCTGTTGGAAAACTGATATTGGAGTTGCCAGCTGGAATGTTGGACGATGATAAGGGTGATGTTGTTGGGACAGCCGTTCGGGAGGTCAGTTTTCTTTCTAATGTTTTAATTGCACAGTTTTCATGGTTTCTTTCTCTGCAAGTTTAGTTCAAATGAGTTGTCTCCAGTGGATTTTAACCTTGTGAAATGCTTTTTACATATTTAATTTCTTTTTTGAAATTACTGATTTGTTATCTTGTGTAAATCAACTTGATTACTTTGTAATCAAGTTGTTGATTATCATAAGAACGACGGGAGAGCAACAACATAATAGGTAACCGTCTACTATTGTTTTTCTGATCTATGATAGGTTGAGGAGGAGACTGGAATACAGTTGAATCTGGAAGACATGGTTGACCTCACTGCCTTTCTGGATCCATCAACTGGTTGCAAAGTTTTTCCTTCCCCGGTATGTAAATGATTACTTAATCACGTAGGAGGCATTATAACTTATCAGTTGGTGTCAGATTGGTTAATATTGAGCACTATTATAACAAAGAACAATACATATTGTACTATTGTAGAAATACATGATAATTTTTTTTTAGAAATTGTAAGCATGCTATTTCGAACCTAAAAACTAGTTCATGTGAAACCTATCTAGCAATATATGAAGTGAAACCTCTTTCTGTATTCCACGAAGCACTACACCTCTGTGACACTGTAACTCTGTTCACACTAGTTAGTATACCCGTGTCTACCATATTAGCTACATGGCGATGATGATGATTTAATACAAGTTAATGTTAGTTGTCAACACTTCATTTTATTCAAGTTTTGGTGATGATTTTATACAGCTATTCAATCATCAATTCTTTCAGGGAATAGGATAGGTTATATGTATTTGTCTCCCTGTTTCTTGTTTACATTCAAAAGTTTGATACTCGTTAGTATTGATACTTATATTTCAGGGTGGGTGCGACGAAGAAATAAGTTTGTTTCTGTACAGAGGAAATGTAAGGAAAGAGACTATTACACAGCTCCAAGGAAAAACAACAGGGCTTCGGGAACATGGTGAGTTGATCAAGGTGCATGTTGTTCCGTATGAGAAACTTTGGCACAGTACAGCTGATGCAAAAGCTCTTATGGCGATTGCCCTATATGAGATGAGCAAGAAAGAAGGGCTGTTGCCTCCTCTAAGAAGCTGATTTGTACTCTTTGCATGATCCTGTAGGAGGCAGCTTAAAGATGCTTCTTAGTGATCAATGACTATAGCATGTCTTTACGTTGAATACAAATTCACAAGTTTCTGTTTTACAGGAGGGGGGAGGGGCTGAGAGCATTCTATATTTTTTTACGTGTAGTCCTTGTTCGTGGTGCTTGTGCTGGTTCATATTCTTGAATAAATTTATGTAGTCTATACCTTGGCAACGAGTACCTGGTTGGTTAGGCAGATTAAATTCTCAACAACATCCAGATAAAGTAACATTTGTTAGTGTCTTTCACTACTATCGTCGTCTATCAACTACAAAACTCCAATTTAACCAACCAAAAGATCTTTTTCAAGAAGGTAGCTTCCAGCCTTCCACTGATCTGACTTGCAAGTTACAATTCAATGGTTATATTATTTTAACGAACATTTTAATAAGTCAACTTAGAAATGTGTCATAATCATAAAACTACGGAATTTTTTTTTATGAATTGCCCGAATTGTGCCGCCTTGCCGATTTAGACATAAACTAGGTTTTACTAACAACCAAAGTCACATATTGCACCAAATTTGAGATTGATACTTAAATTAGTTTTTTAGTTTAACTTTGATTTCTATTTGATATATATATATAGGCAAGTGTTCAAATGAGACCCCTATATTAGAATGAGAACTGAGACTGAATCTGAACCACTCAATATTTTTAACAACTTTTAATCTGGATCACATATTCATTCTTTAATTTTCATACATCTAAAAAAGTACACAAATTTATATTATTATCTGCTATGAATCATTAACCACCCACCTTCCCCGATCTAATCTTTTTGTCACCCATTTTAAATTACCTACTCTCTCTCTCTCTCTCTCTCTCTCTCTCTCTCTCTCTCTCTCTCTCTCTCTCTCTCTCTCTCTCTCTCTCTCTCTCTCTCTCTCTCTCTCTCCCTCTCTCTCCACATACATCTCCATTTTCTCTCTTTCTCTCTCTTCATCTCATTTCTCGATATCTCTTTCCGGCTCTTCTTCTCTTCTAATTTAACTTTTTTTTTTATTGATCTTCTCTTTCATTTTATCTAAACACTATTCGAAGACACTGCCTAAGATTTAAAGTGAAATAATGGCTTGAAGATTGAATCTTATCCGGAGGAAGTCAAACAACTTGCGAGTATTATTTAGGGGTGATGAATGGATGTATGTGTATAACGATGTTAGAGATATAAGAGATGAAGACATCAAAAGATGGTATGGTGATAGGAACTTATGACTCATTGATAGTTCGTGATTTGTTTTGGGGAAACTGATGTTCACATAAAGTGTATATAGATGAACCGCTTTAGTGATTTGCCTTCAAAAATTCTGGTAATTCAGGCTGAATATTTGGTGATTTGCGTATAATATTTAGTGATTTGTAAAAACATTCAGTGATTTGTATTTAAATTTTGGTGATTCTTGTATTGAAATTTTGGTGATTCTTGTATTAAAATTTTGGTGATTCTGTTGATTTTGGTAATAGTGGTAGTATAATGTGGCTGTAGTGATTTAAATTTTGGTAATCGATGATTTAAATATAGCGACTTTGTAGATAATAGTGATGGTTGCGATGCGGTGGATGTGGTTAATGTATTTGGTGGTGGTGGCGATGATGATGATGACAGTGACGGTGGTGGTTCTGGTTCAGATGTCGGCGGTTACAGTGATGATGGTTTAAATATAGTGTATAGTTAAATTTTATAATAATAAAATAAATATAACATCGCGGAGAGAAAAGAGGAGAATACAGGTTCTTTTTCTGGTGTGGAGAATAATTAAATGAAAACATCACAGTGGTTTAGATTGACCAGCGTCACGTAGTTAGTTATTGGGCCTAATTTAAGCCCGGTTCTCAGTTCTCACCATAACAAGGTTCTCATTAGAGCAGCTCCCTATATATATATACAAGCTCTAACCCGTGCGATGCACGTATGAATTTTAGTTTTTTTTTTAATTTTATTATCTATATTTTGATTTATATGATTTTAAAAAGTAATCAAATATAATAATATATGTATGATGTTATTCTACGTTTTTTTAGCCTATAAGTTGTGCGATACACGGATGAATTTTAGTATTTTTGATTTATTATTTTAATATTTTTTATATGATTTTTTAGTATTTTTTATCTTATTTTATTAGCATTTATTTGTATTTTGATCTTAAAAATTTTTAATATGTTGTTGACGGAATAATATCTTGAACTTTTGAATGTAGCTTAGAAAAATAGATGATATAAATATTTAATAATAATATGTTGTTGACGGGATTCAAACCTTGAACCCGTGGGAGCATTTTAGATATCAAGAAAAGAATATTTTTTTAATATTACATCCAACGGTTCTCATTTATCGATATTTACATCTAACGGTTATTATTTAGATGACCAAACTACATATGACCAAACTACCAACCAAATAGATGGTGGTTACTCTAATTTAATTTATATTATTATTATTTTTTTAATATTAGATCTAATGGTTCTCATTCATCTATTTTAAAATCAACAATCGTTATTGATTTGGCGGTACATGACCAAAATTTTGGATAAGATTTCTCTTGCGCTTATTGTATATAAGGATTTAATATGTTTTGCAAGCACCTATTCTACTTCCAATATATATATATATGTATGTGTGTGTCGCGTGAGTGGAGGCGTATTTGGTATTCATTAATATATCGATTAACATAATCTTATGGAGAAGACGAGGGCATTGAGGTGGGGCTCTCAAATCGCCTCGATCAATTTTTAAATAGTTAAAAATTAAATATTAGATTAATTCTCACTACTTATGGAGGAAACTAAATAAATTATGTTAAAATTCTCATAAACGTTCTCTACTAATTCAATTTCTATATCTTTCTTACTATTTTTCTCGAAGGAAGCAAAATATCCTCTATTAATATTCCCCTAGACTTTCTCTCTAAGTCCAATTTATTTACTATTTCCTTCCTGCTATCTTCTAATTAAAGAAACTAAGTATACTAGATTAATATTTTCCTATGAGTCAAATTTATATACTAATTTCTTTGTAACTATCTTTTAATAGAGGAAAATAATAAAAGGAACAATTTGAGAGGTGTCATACCGATTTGAGAGGCGTCACATCGCCACCCCAATTTTCTTCTGTTTATAACTACAGTGAGTTGGCGCCTCTCAAATTGCCTTTATTTATTTTTCTAATTTTCTAAAAATTTTGAATTAATAATATTTAAGGTTAGAAAATATATACATTGTATTTTAAATCTTTAGTAATGGTGAAAATTTTAATTATCTTATATTTTCATAAACTTTCTCTTTAAGTTAAATAACTATCTTTATATTCTTATAAAATTTATTTTCAAGTCAAATTATCATGTTATATTCTCTTAATATTTTTCTCTTGAACTCAAAGTTACCATCTTAATCTTCTCATATATTTTTTGTTGAGGTTCTGAAATTTATCTTGCAATCAGATTCTCATCTTAATATTCTTCTAAAAAATTATTAGAAATTATGTTCTCATTTTTTTTGTAAAAAACCCACATTTAATTTATCTATATGTTCTACACACACACACACACACACATATATATATATATATATATATATTAAAAATCATTTTTTAAGTTTTACGTTCTAATTTCTATAGAAGATAATACGTACAGTAAATTCAAGTTTTCATAAAATAAAATAAAATATAGAATTCTTATTTTCTCGAGTACCTAGATTTTAAACAATAAAAATCGGAATTTTTAAAAATATTTAAATTAAATTTTATGATATAAAAAATTGATTAATAAATGATATAATTTATTTAGTAAATTAGGTTGTTTTCTGTTTAGATATGGTAACAACGAGAAAACAATTCATTGGAGGAAAGAGAGAGGAGGGGCATATCATATGCTAGAATTTAATATTTATGTTATATTATGTAATTTAAAATAGAAGTTGGAATATGAATTCTTAGAAAAATATTAAACCATTGCCCTTTTCTATGTTTATTCGGTAAATGACCAAGACGAAATGGAAAATTAGAAAACAACCTTAATTTTATGTTAGAAATATTATTTTATTTAAAACCATATTTTGTAGAATAAATTTAATAAAATATAGAGAAATTATTACAAGCCGCTGCGAATCGCGGCTTAGTAAACTAGTATACTTATATAAAGGAGAAGACGGGGGCGATGAGGTGGCGCCTCAAGAATCGCTCCGTTCTATTTTTCTAATTTTCTTAATTTTTCACAATTTTTAATTTTAATAATTACAACTTCCTTTATTATTTTTGATTTTGTAGGAAGGAAATTGAAAATTACACTTTTATTATTTTCAAACTTGATAGAACTTTCTTTTATTATTTTCAAAGTTGATAGAACTTTCTTTAATTTAGAAAATTACAACTTCCTTATTATTTTCGAATTTATAGGCTCGATAGAAATTTCTTTTATTATTTTCAAACTTGATAGACCTTTATTTGATTTAGAAAATTACAACTTCCTTATTATTTTCGAATTTGTAGGCTCGATAGAAATTTCTTTTATTATTTTCAAACTTGATAGACCTTTATTTGATTTAGAAAATTACAACTTCCTTATTATTTTCGAATTTGTAGGACTTGATATAACCTTCTTTGATTTAGAACATTTCTTTGATTTAGAAAATTACAATTTCCGTATTATTTTCGAATTTGTAGGACTTGATAGAACTTTCTTTGATTTTTAAAATTACAACTTCCTTATTATTTTCGAATTTGTAGGCTTGATAGAACTTTCTTTTATTATTTTCAAACTTGATAGAACTTTCTTTGATTTAGAAAATTACAACTTCCTTATTATTTTCGAATTTGTAGGCTTGATAGAACTTTCTTTTATTATTTTCAAACTTGATAGAAATTTCTTTGATTTAGAAAATTACAACTTCCTTATTATTTTCGAATTTGTAGGCTCTTATGTTAATAATTGCAATTTTCTCTTTTATTATTTTCAATCTCGATAGAACTTTCTTTTATTATTTTCAAACTTGATAAAACTTTCTTTTATTATTTTCAAACTTAATAGAACTTTCTTTTATTATTTTCAAATTTTATAGAACTTTTCTTTTATAATACTTCTTGACTTTTAAACATAATGGATTTCCGTGTTATTCACCTTACAAACACCTATAAATTAAAGGCCATTCATAACAAAAAATCTACACCGAAACGTTTTTACATAGCTTCAAATTTTTACAACCATATTAACAATCAATACAACTATGACCTACACCATGTTGGATGTTTTGAACGACATCAGCTATACCCGGATGATAAGAGTACGAGTGTGTAGAATGTGGGAATCTGTCAATCCAGATACTGAAGAACTGATCAGTCTTGACATGATTTTGATCGATGAAAAGGTTAATAAATCAATATACTTGTAAATTATTAGTTTGTCAAATTGTATGATATTATTAACTTTTCTAAGATATGTTGTATGACAGGAAAATTTGATCCATGCTACGATCCCGAAGATTCTGGTCTCTCGGTTCAAAAATCTTTTAGAGGAATGCTCCGTGTACAACATCAAAAATCTGAAAGTTGTTTCAAGTACAGGGAAATATAGACCACAATCACATGGGTCTAAATTGCTCTTCATACGCATAACGTTGCCTAAGAGATTGGAAGAAGGCATCGTCAACATATCTGCATGGATTTCAGTTCATATGTCCGGATATGATTGATGCACGTATTAATGACACCAACATACTCTCAGGTTTTTGATGCAGTAATATATTAGAGTAATATATAAGTAATACTATTATATAAGTTATAATTCAAACTATCATGTTCTAATATTATTTTTTCTTTGTTGCTTTAGATGTTGTGGGTTGTTTGACCTACTTGGGTGGCATTGAAGTTGTCAAATGCGGTTGAAAAAAAAGAGATCTCAAAATTGTCCCAAATTAGTAAGTTATGCATTATATTAATTTTATTATAAATGTTAATTGTTTTTTATTGTTCTTGTAATTTTATATTATTTCTTTGGTTACCCCTATTTATTTGTTTTACTTATTTAATTTGTTCTAATTTTTTTCTTAAACAGCTCCATCACCAGTACCATAAATTTGTGGGAAAAGTTGGTCGAGATGGTTGATACAAATTTATACGAGGAGGATGGTGAACCCTATATAATAATTGTCACATCTACCCAGATTAAAAAATTTAAAAGTAATTATCTTTATTAATGTTTTTTATAATATATAGTTTTAGAAATTGCATATATATATATATATATATATATATATATATATATATAAATCTATCTTATCTCGATTGAACGAATATCATTAGATATTATACATATATTTGTTTCATTAATATTATTGATTTAATTCTTATATTAGTTTTTTAACCATTTACTTACTCTTATATGCAGATACAATTAGCTTTTCTACCACAAGAATTAGTAAAAATTATACAAATCTGGATACACCGTATGTGTCATCCCTAAGTCATTTTTCAAAAATATCACGGGTAATTATATTTAAATTAAAACATATTACCTTTTATAATAACTAATAAAATAATATAAAAATAGTAATTAGTTGATTGTCTTTTATCTTTAAAACACTTTTTTTATAACAAAATCTACTCATTTTTTCAAAAATATCACGGGCAATTACCTTTAATTTAAAATATATTACCATTAATAATAAATAATATAAAAATACTAACTAGCTTATTACCTTTTATCATTAAAACACCTTTTTAACAAAATCTACTCTTTTTCCAAAAATATCACGGGATGCTTTAATTTAAAGGTAATTTCCCGTGATATTTTTTGAAGAGGAGTAGAATTTGTTAGAAAAAAGTGTTTTAATTATAGAATATATTTTATTTGATAATTTAAATAATTTTATAGATATTAATTTCACAATTTTTATTCTAATATTCTTTTTTTTAACAAATATATTATAATGCCGCTGCGAAGCGCGGCTTAGTAACCTAGCTAAATATATTCTAATAATAAAGGGAAATGCGATTTTCAAAACTTTTTTTGTTTATTTTCGGAATCATATTTATAACATATGCCCCAATATTCATTAAGTATAGCAAATCAATATACTTTAAGGAGAAGACGGGGGCGGTGAGGTGTCGCGTCTAGAATCGTTCCGTTCTATTTTTCTAATTTTCTCAATTTTTCTCAATTTTTAATTTTAATAATTACAACTTCCTTTATTATTTTCGATTTTGCAGGAAGGAAATTGAAAATTACACTTTTATTATTTTCAAACTTAATAGAACTTTCTTTTATTATTTTCAAAGTTGATAGAACTTTTTTTGATTTAGAAAATTACAACTTCCTTATTATTTTCGAATTTGTAGGACTTGATAGAACTTTCTTTGATTTAGAAAATTACAACTTCCTTATTATTTTTGAATTCGTAGGCTTGATAGAACTTTATTTTATTATTTTCAAACTTGATAGAACTTTATTTGATTTAGAAAATTACAACTTCCTTTTTATTTTCGAATTTGTAGGACTTGATAAAACTTTCTTTGATTTAGAAAATTACAACTTCCTTATTATTTTCGAATTTGTAGGACTTGATAGAACTTTCTTTGATTTAGAAAATTACAACTTCCTTATTATTTTCGAATTTGTAGGCTCTTATGTTAATAATTGTAATTTTCTTTTTTATTATTTTCAATCTTGATAAAACTTTCTTTTATTATTTTCAAACTTGATAGAACTTTTTTTGATTTAGAAAATTACAACTTTCTTATTATTTTCGAATTTTTAGGATCTTATGTTAATAACTGCAATTTTCTCTTTTATTATTTTCAATCTTGATAGAACTTTCTTTTATTATTTTCAAACTTGATAAAACTTTCTTTTATTATTTTCAAACTTGATAAAACTTTCTTTTATTATTTTCAAACTTTATAGAACTTTTCTTTTATAATAATTCTTGACTTTTAAACATAACGGATTTCCATATTATTCACCTTACAAACACCTATAAATTAAAAGTCATTCGTAACAAAAAATCTACACCGAAACTTTTTTACATAGCTTCAAATTTTTACAACCATATTTACAATCAATACAACTATGGCCTACACCATGTTGGATGCTTTGAACGACAACAACTATACATGGATGATAAGAATACGAGTGTGTAGAATGTGGGAATCTGTCAATCCAAATATTGAAGAACTGATCAGTCTTGACATGATTTTTATCGATGAAAAGGTTAATAAATCAATATACTTATAACTTATTAATTTGTCAAATTGTATGATGTTATTAACTTTTCTAGGATATGTTGTATGACAGGAAAATTTGATCCATGCTACGATCCCGAAAATTCTGGTCTCTCGGTTCAAAAATCTTTTAGAGGAAGGTTCCGTGTACAACATCAAAAATCTGAAAGTTGTTTCAAGGACAGGAAAATATAGATCACTATCACATGGGTCTAAATTGCTCTTCATCGCATAACATTGCCTAAGAGATTGGAAGAAGGCATCGTCAACATATCACTGAATGGATTTCAGTTCATATGTCCGGATATGATTGATTCACGTATTAATGACACAAACATACTCTCAGGTTTTTGATGCAGTAATATATTAGAGTAAGATATAAGTAATACTATTATATAAGTTATAATTCAAACTATCATGTTCTAATATTATTTTTTCTATGTTGATTTAGATGTTGTGGGATGCTTGACCTACTTGGGTGACATTGAAGTTGTCAAAGGCGGTTGGAAAAAAAGAGATCTCAAAATTGTCCCAAATTAGTAAGTTATGCATTATATTAATTTTAATATAACTGGTAATTATTTTTTATTGTTCTTGTAATTTTATATTACTTTTTTGGGTACCCCAATTTATTTGTTTTACTTATTTAATTTGTTCTAATTTTTTTCTTAAACAGCTCCATCACCGGTACCATAACTTTGTGGGAAAAGTTGACTGAGATGGTTGATACAAATTTATACAAGGAGATGGTGGACCCTATATAATAATTGTCACATATACCCATAAATATAAATCAATATAAATTTAGTAATTTATTATTTTTTTATCAATATAAATTTTCTTTTATATATATATGGCAATGGTATCGGTCCAAAAAAATAAAAAATCAAACTATATAAACAAAAGGAATATGTAAAAACTTTATAATATTACCTATCCAAATACAAATTTTATAGAATATATTTTATTTGATAATTTAAATAATTTTGTAGATATTTATTTCACAATTTTTATTCTAATATTCTTTTTTTTAACAAATATATTCTAATGCCGCTGATTTTATAGAATATATTTTATTTGATAATTTAAATAATTTTGTAGATATTAATTTAACAATTTTTATTCTAATATTCGTTTTCTTAAAAATTATATTATAATGTCGTTGCGAAGCGCAGCTTAGTAACCTAGTTATAATATAATATATTATAAACATCTTTGAAAATTAAAAAAGGGAACTCTGAAAATAACATTTTACCTTAATAAGTATAAGCACATGTTGAATTTTCAAGACTAATAAGAGGCATCTATATATAACTGTAGGTATCTCAATTGTTCTGGACTCTAAGATGAGAGATTTGAGATGGCTTCTAATTCGCGAAGATTAAGTTGTAGTGATTTGATATAACACTTTCTAGGCTCTCCATATTGGATTTAGAGGTTCCTAGTTTAAAAGAGAAAATTAGCGGTTGATACAAAAAAGTTCACTAGTTTTACAAAATTTTAGAGATTTCAAAAAAAAATTCCAAAAACTTTTTCAAAAGCTGATGTGTCATCTATTTCTAATACTAATAAAGCATACATATACACACACAAATCAGACATTTATTGTGCCACATTATTTAAAATAAATTTTAAAAATCATTTTGTGATAACTAGCACACTCTTAAACGCCAAGTCTTAATACCTCCGTTCATAAGCAATTCCAACAATGTCTTAGTGCATTACTTATAAAAAATATATAATAATGTGTCATACTGATTTAGATACTTGATTTTTTGTAAAAACTCTAATAACATTACTTATTTTTATTTCTTATTATTATTATAATAATAAATTTGAAAAGAGAGAGAAAATGAGTGGAATAAAGAGAGAGAAAAAAGTGAAGAAAAGGACATAAGTGAATTTTTTATTCATGAAAATGAAATATGTAATAGTTAGGGGTTACATATTAATAGGTAATGAAATAAATGTCCTAATAATTTAGGTGAAGTATTTGTATATAAAATTATTAGAACATACCTAGAATGAATAAGAGGGTTTGAGATAGAATAAAGGGTTCCGATATAGGCTATGAACAAGCAAATATTTGAGTGCTTTTTCATTGAGCTTTTGCCCACTATTTATAGGCTTTCTTAGCCATATCTCCACCCCTAACAATTGTAACAGCCCCACAATATCCCCCCTATAATATATATGTAACCTCCACCAATATTTGTAACCCCCATATCTATTTATTACTTTAACTCCCACTAAGTTTGTAACCCCCAATTTACTTGCACAATAAATCAAATATATTATCCTTTAAGGATAATATATTTGTAACTCAATCCATTTTAATACATTTTATATTTAACAAATAAGTCACATAATACAACATCTCCCACTTGACTTATTTGATAAATATCTATATAACTCCCATTTTTCTCATAGAGTAAAAATATTATTTTAAACTCACACTTATTCTTTAATAACATAATACTTAAGAATTATAAGTCCAATATATTCAATCTATTAAAATCACATCACCAGTGATAACAAATACCATTTATATGCATTAAACTTTCGAGTACACAAAATTAAATCATTCTTTTTATGTCATTCACATGCACACATTATCACACAAAAGAAATTGCAATTTATTGATCAATACTCAAACATCTCCTATTGGGCTCACCATTGCCCATAAAAAAAACTTGAAATTTAAAATTCAAAAATAATTAATGACTAGGTCATACATGACCATTATTAATAAACTTTCGCATTCAGTTTAAAGCTTAAATAGCTCATGATCGGGCTCATACTTTCCCATGGCATATACCTTCTTGTCTTTCCCAATTGAAACCCTGTTATTATAGAAACGCACTTCCAACCCATTCTTAAGTAGTGCGGGAATCGAAACAAGGTTTCGTCTCATGCCTGGAGCAAACATCACATTCTTCAGAACCATCACACTGTCCTCGAGATCCAGCCTATAGGTACCAATGTTGGTGAGATCACAAGGCAGTATGAACAGGAAGACGTGATAACTCAACACTAGAACATGACAGGTAAATAATACTACGCCTACACAGAAATCAGGAATAAATGAATACAAGGCAAATACAAAGAATCAAAACATTAGATAGATCTTTGAAGTCTACTACAGGTCACTGAAAGAAGTTCATTAACATGTTCATGCCTCAGTGAAGAATAAGGTTTGAAGACTTTCAAGGTTTCAGAAGGTGTGTAGATTCAGTATAAGTGCCACAAGCAGATTTCAGTGTATTAGCATTGATTGTGTTATAGACAGTGTTTGAAGCATAGGAATCTGGTTTAATTGAATACAGGGTAAAAACAAAGGTTAAAGAAGATAGCTACAGTCTTGAAGTTATACTCACTGACAGAAGTTCATTTATATGTTTGAGCATCAGTGAAGAACAGAGAATGAAGTATTCAAGATTGTAGTACCAATGAAGACGTTGTCTAAGTACCAAAAAGGATTCCAGTGAAAGTGCGTTGTTTATTGACAATCTGTGTTTGAAGCAATTTGTACTGCTGCCGACTTATCAATTGGAATGCAATGAAGATGTGAAGATTCAATTCAGTGTTAGTCGTCTGTGAACCAGACCAGTTGCACCAGGCGTCAACACATATGAAGAAGATCAACACATTTATTCGACTGAAAGAATTGATGAAGTCCGACATGATAATTCCAGAAAATATCAAACAGATTAACAAGAATTATCAGTGTCGATGAAAACCGTGAGAAGCTAAATTATCAAAAGGAAAATCGCAAGTCAAAAGGTGTTAAGTGTCCAAAAGTTGAAACCTCGATAAAGAAACTGCAAGAAAGGAAACTTGAAGGTTTAAGTGTTGACCAACCAAACCTTGGGTGCTAATTTGCACTTTGACAAGGTTGGCCAAAAACCATTTAAATGGGTTTTGTTTGGTCGATAGTTTTTGTTAAACCAAAAACCATTTCGATGGTTTTTTTTTTAAAAACAAAAAAAACCTTCGATAGTTTTCTTTTGGTTAGTTTTGTTGGGGCCGAGATTTTTGACTGCTTCGATACTTTTAATGCTCCGATAATTTATGAAATTTATTTTATAAACTTGAAATAAATTTATTTTAAACTTATTAATTAAGTTTATTATAAATTTAAAATAAGTTTATTTAATAAATTTATTAAAACTAAAAAGGAGTATTTCGATAGTTTATGAAATTTATTTTATAAACTTGAAATAAATTTATTTTAAACTTATTAATTAAGTTTATTATAAATTGAAAATAAGTTTACTTAATAAATTTATTAAAACTATTGAATGGTTTTAAGATAATTTGGTTCGATAGTTTTTTCTACAGCATGAAGAATTGAGTGGACACAACTCAAAAAGTAGTGTTCGATAGTTTTCTTTTGAAAACTATAAAAGTCTACACTTAGGAAGCAGAAGAAAAAGAAGTGAAGAAAAACTGAACGTACTTCTTCTGTTCTTCATCTTCTTCGACGAAGTGAAGAAATACAGAGAGAGACAGAGAAGGAGACAATTATTATATATTTGAACTTCTCACCGGGTAAACGTTATAATTCCCAAACCTTGTTCAATCTTAAGGGCCATTATAAAGTTTCTCCGGTAATTAAATCCTTTAGACAAACAAATAGATACAAACATTGTTTAGGATTTAATTTGTTCAATCTTTGTAGAAGCAAGAACAAATTGTTCTTGGAAGCCGGTAAATTTATTTACTGGGTGTAGCACCCCTTCAAGATTTTTAGTCGAATATAATTCTTGGAAAATCTTGTGTTGTTATTTCCATGTCCGAATTACTATTCACCCTCAAGAACACGAACCCACTACAAGAACACTAGTTTAATTATGCGCAAAAGATTCGAAAGAATTTTTTTTATAATTAGTGAGTATCGTATTCAACCCCCCCTTCTACGATACTTCGGGACCTAACAATTGGTATCAGAGCTTGTTGATCGATATACAGATCAGATCCGGTGTTTTAGACCAAACATTCAAGTTCTCAGAATTTTCGGATTTTTTAATTTTCAAAATTTTCATTTCTTGAAATTTTTGAATTTTAAATAATTTGAATTTTATTCTTGAAATATTTTTATTTTTCAAAAAGTTCGAAATTCTTGGAATTTAAAATATTTCATATCCTAAGCCAAGGGTTCTCAAAAGATTGTTAGATTCAAGATTCCTCCGAGCGGTAAAGATGATTTTAATCTTTTGAAGAAAAAGTTGACCATGTGTTATTCAGACGGAAAATCCTTGATACGGGAATTGAAGAAAATGGTTGTCTTAATTTAAAGAAGCTGATTTCAAAAATTACTGAAGAAAATTGTGGAATTTCCTCAAAGGCTTACTCCATAGGATCCCACTAGATTTTCAGATGCAGGAAAGGAAGAAGTTTCTACGGATACAATTTTTCAAGAGATTTTTAATCAACTCTATTGATTCAGGGATACACAATCAAAAAGTGAATTGTACCAATGCTACATTTATCTGCGAATCAAAAGAGAATATAAGGAAAGGAATTGAGGAGGTTAGAGACAATGGAATGGACATTCAAATATCTCAGTAACATACATTAATGTTGGAACCTTAGAACAGAATAGAAGAATTACTAGTAGCTGAATCAGAGGAAGCTCAGGTAGATGAAAGTGACTTTTACACTTCAGAAAACCTTGAGAGACTGGACTACAGATCAGTGCTTAACATGTCAAGGAAGTTTAGTCACATCAGATTCAGAAGGAGTACAAAAGCTACATCTAAGGATCAGGCCTATTTATTCCGAAACAAAGACTCTTCAGGATTCAGTTCAAGAGGTAGTTACAAGACTGAGATGGTGACAAAAAACAAGATTGATAGTTTCAACTATGATAAGAACTATGTTACAAGAAACTATCAGGGTTTGCTACACAGTACAAGGAGCCTGACAAACAAAGAAGAATAGGGACTCAGTTAATGAGATGAAACAAAAGTGGAATGCTTTGTTGAGGAAGCATCAGGACGAAACTTATATTGCTTAAGGAAAGAGTTGGGATGGATCAGATGACGAGAAGATCATGGATATCTTGCTTTCATAGCAATCTCTAAAGATGATTCACCTCACATATCTCAGGTATCATTTCCTTGAGCTTTCTTAAGAAACAACTCTTAGTTTTAGGGGTTAAGTTTCTGGCATATAAGACCTTCGTTAAGCTAAGTTTCAGTATCCCTAGTAGAACAAGATTTGCTCATTTATTATGAATTGTTTGTTAAGGGATAATCAGTTTAAAAGATGGAAGAATTACCTTTAGTGTCAATAGAATTTGTAGAACACCAAGCTATATCTAAAACTGACTTAGGTAATAGAGAAAGTTAGATGACATACAACAATAGAATGGATTAGATAGAATTAGTGATCTAATTGTTAATTCTTTTATTCCATGTGTATTTAGAAAATTATTGAATACCTGTAAATCTACTTGCTACATGTTACACTTGTGTATATTGGTTAAAGTAGAAAGTACTGAATTTTCTAAAATGCCTAATTTGCACATTTCTTATCTGCAATGTCATAATGCTGAATGTATGCCATGTATTCTTATTAACATGCCTGATTATCTGAATGTCATGAATGCATCTCTTAGTACTTGCATTAATCATAGAAAAAGCATGTTTAAGAATCACATTAGGGCAAAGACTGCTGGTCAGTCAGAGATAAGAATAAGCGTGTAAAGGTTGAAGCTGTTGTTACCTCTGTTAAAAGCAAAATATCTAATCCATCTGGACCCAAGCAAAGAAGTTGGGTACCAAGAACTTTTAATCCATTTGTGAGTGCAGTGCAAAGAAGGTTAATCGATTTATATGGTTTCTTGGTTATTACTACTGAAGACATATGATCGAAGAAAGAACTTGCTATCAAATGTGATTGAGAAAGATGTTCCATCAATAATCTTTGGAGATGACAGCAAAGGTTCTCATCACGGGACATGGCTACGTTGGAAAAGGAATGTCATCATGTTTACAATAATTGGTATCATTGATAACAACTAATAATTGGAGTCAAGGATAACAATTAGAAGCATCTCTCTTGTTGAAGGATTGAAGCACAATCTTCTAAGTATCAGTCAGTTCTGTGATAAAGGCTACACTGTAGATTTCAGAAAGGACAAGTGCTTGATCACCAACAGGAAGGATGAGAAGCTTAATCTACTAGGAGTAAGAAAAGGAAATTTGTTTATAGCTGACTTAAGTTCTTCCAGTGAAGGAGAAGTTACATGTTTCTATGGAAAGGCATCTTCAGAACAAAGTTGGCTATGGCACAAGAAGCTCTCACATTTGAACTTCAAAACTATGAACTCTTTGGTAAAGAGAGAGTTAGTGAGAGGGTTGCCCCTGATGGAATTCAATCAGGAGGGACTATGTGAAGCATGTGAAAAGGGGAAGTCGAAGAAAGCATCACATGGAAGCAAAGGAATGACAAGCATTGCTGAACCATTACAACTGATTCATATGGATTTATTTGGTCCAGTCAATGTTATGTCACTTTCAAGAAAAAGATATGCATTGGTGATGGTGGATGACTACTCCAAGTACACGTGGGTGTTGTTCATACAATCAAAGGATGAAGCAACACAACTAATCATTGATCACATCAAGAAGATAGAAGTGGAAGCTAAGCTACCTGTGCGGACAATCAGATCAGACAATGGAACTGAATTCAAGAATGCAGTTCTTAATGATTTCTGCTCAGAGAAAGGAATATCAAGACAGTTTTCAGCACCAAGAACTCCTCAACGGAATGAAGTAGTGGAAAGGAAAAACAGGACCTTGGTTGAAGCAGCAAGGACCATGTTAAGTGAATCGAAACTTCCCACTTACTTTTGGGCTGAAGCAGTCAATACAGCTTGCTACACTCAGAATCGTACCCTGATCAACAAAGATCATGAAAAGACTCCGTATGAGTTAATGGCCAACAAGAAACCAACACTGAAGTTCTTTCATGTGTTTGGTGCAAAGTGCTTTGTACTTAAATATGGAGAACATCTTGGCAAGTTTGATGCCAAAGCAGATGAAGGCATTTTTATGGGCTATTCTCTGGAATCTAAGGCTTACAGGGTATATGTGATTGAAGATAAGAAGGTGTTGGAAAGCTTTAATGTAACATTTGACGACACCAAAAGACCAGGCCTGCAAACTGGAGAGAACTCTGAATCCTTGGTATTTGAAAATCTATCAGGAGATCTCTCTAACAATGAAGAAGAACCTGAAGTTGTTACAGTTATTAATAATAATCATGATGATAATGATTCTGGACCAAGTGGTGCTAGTGGTGGACATACTCAAACTACTACTGGATCCACTAGTCAATCAACAGGGTCAACAGATCAAACCGTCAACAACTCAGGGGGAGCAGGAGAAGGATCAACTAGTCACACTCCACAACATCTAGAACAAGGAGAATCATCAAGATCGCATCTGCCAAGACAAAGGGTATGGAATAGAGATCATCCCTTTCACTTGATCATTGGTGATCCGGACACAGGAGTGAGAACTAGAAGAAAATCACAAAATGAATGTCACTATTCTGGGTTTCTTTCAGAAACAGAACCTAAGAAAGTTGAAGATGCTCTAGATGATCCAGATTGGGTGATTGCATAGCAAGATGAACTCAATCAGTTCTAAAGGCAGATTGTATGGAAGCTGGTATCTAGACCAAATAACAGAGTTGTAATTGGTACAAGGATAACCAGAAGTTTACTGGATGACAATGGCATTGTTATGAGGGACAAGGCCAAACTGGAGGCCAGGTTACTATCAGGAAGCAGTATCAAACAAGAAGGACCAATGACGAGACTTGAGGATATCAGGATCTATCTGGCACCTGCTGCATATTCAAACTTTAATATCTATATGGTGAATATGATCAAGTGCACTCCTGATTGGTGAGATAGTAGAAGAAGTCAATGTACAGTTTCTCTTCAAGATCACTACAGGTTGGTATGAACTGGTATCAATACTCAAGCAATCGTCAAAGACATGGTATGGCACTCTAACTGAACTTTTGCAGAATGTGAATTTATTAGAGTCCTCATATATATAACTCTCTATATCTTAAGGCACAAACATAATGTCATATATGTGCAGTGATATCATGATTATATTATATGTTGGTCTACTAACGAAAACTTGTGCAAGAAATTTGCCAAGTCATTGCAGAGTATGTACAAGATGAGTATGTTGGGAAAGTTGCAATTCTTTTTGGAATTACTTTGAACAATCCAAAAGAATAATTCTTTTAGGAGCACAAGTAAGCCAAAAGAGTGACGACAATAAAAGTAAGTCAAGAATCTTTTGAATGTGCACAATTGGGAAGATTCTAGACATGCCAAGACTCCCTGCCAACAGTAGCCACTAAAGCTTGATCAGGAAAAATCAGGTAAAAGACAGAAATGACAAGCTAGAGAGGTATGATCATCTCATTAACTTATTAGCTGTAAATTGACCACACATATTTTATTCTCAAGTTGCCAATGTGCAAGGTTCCAAGTGGATTTTAGAAAATCTAGTCTTATAGCTATTAACATGATTTTTAGATATCTTAAGGGAATACCAAATCTCGGTATATGGTACCCTAAAGATACTTGTTAACATGGTTAGCTATATAGATATAAAATACGCAGGTTGTAAGAAAGACAGGAGAAGCATCTCTGGAAGCTGTCAACCAAATGACAGGAGAATCATCTCTAGAAGCTGTCAACTTCGTGGAGGAAGACTGATTTCTTGAAATAACTTCATCTCCAACAACTCTGTGGAACACTCCACGACAATGCACCTTGACACCAGGTATCATTTCATTCGAGAGCATGTCTTCAATTCATAGAGTAACTTGCAGACACGTTTACTAAATCACTTGTTATGTTAAATTTTCAAGACTGGTTTATAAACTTGGGATATTAGTTATTGCACATTATTTGAAAATCCCATCTGCAAGAAACTCTTAAAATAAGTTCACAAGTATTAAGTTGTCCATAGTTTAAGGACTTGTGAATTTATTTATTTAACATCCAGTCCTCATGTTAATAATTATCTGTAGAATAATTGCCATGTGTGTAGTTAATATATTTCATTGGTGATTATTTAAGGATAATTTAAATAATTAAATGCTAATATATAACTCATAGATATTTAGTATTTATTTATTTACTTATTTTATTTAATTTGAATTATGGAAATTGAAGCAGTTCAATATTTTATTTGCTCCATAATTTAAAATACACAAAATAAATATGCAGCATAATTTATTGGATTTTAATTGGCTTATATTAGTTAATGATATTTAGTCAATTTTATTCTAAGAAAATTGTGATATTTTTGTTAACTGTGAATTTAAATGAATATCTGATTTGTAAAAGTTCACAGAAAACAGAAAACAAAAGGTTGGTTTTAAAACTGGTAACAGCTTTAAAATTAATCAGGAGCAAAATCTATCGAAAAAGGAATTTTGATAGTTTTCTGAGTACTTGATAAAAAGTATCGAAAGCAATTTTCGATGGTTTTTGTTAAAGAAAAGAAAAACTATCGAAGAAAAGTCTCGATAGCTTTTGAAATTGGAAATGAAATCTATCGAAAGAATTCAATTCTTTAATATTCGAATTTCTCGATAGTTTTCAGAAAAGTACAACTTCTCGATAGTTCATTTTGAAACTATCGAACGTGAGATGTCACAAATGGACATAGATCCAGAGCCCTCAGTGGCCATTCCCGACCAGGAGGTTGAAAACCAACAGCCTCTAACCACGGTCATAGAGCCTTTGAAAGAAACAAATGAAACAACAACAAAAACTCCTACCCCTGCTATACCACCCACTCTAATAACTGAGAGTGTAGAGGGAGTAAGTGCCAAAGTTGCACCAAATAAGGAGATACACCATTCAACAACAGCTCTGCCTTCTGCTAAAAGAAGAAAACTTGAAACCAAGGCAACTGTTGAACCTTCATTACCTTCTTTCACCGAGCCTCTAACAGATTTTTCTGAAACTGATTGGGCAGCGATAACCAAAGCTATATCTGAACCCCTATCCCAAACAGATAAAGGAAAATTGACGGAAGCAACTAGTTCTCCGACCATATTACGGTCAGGACCACCGGTTGAAGGTTCTTTACTGAACCAAGAGTCTTCACAGACGTTGAGAGAAGGTTCTGACCCAAATGCACAATCTAAAGGGTCATTGCCCAACTCTCCAGATGGAACATATCTGGATCCTGCGGGTACCGGGTCTGACATAGGTGCAGATCGGCAACTCGGTAACAATGAATCAATTTCATTTGAGGAGTTACCCGAGGATATGTCTGCAAAGACTTCAGAGGGAGTTTCAGGGTCTCTGCTATCAATAGAGCCTGATTCCAACCCCCCAGAGATTCAAACTCTGGATCCTGTTGAGGACTGATCATCGCAAGATGATCAGTGGCTTCTGTTGCACCACCAGTGACCTCCTTAAGGATGGCTATGGTGATTTTCCTTGCAGGTACATTTGGATGCTGAAGCTCTGAGAGATAAGAGTGAAACACTAGTGAGGTACACGAAACAGAATCACACACTCACAGTGAGGAAGAAAGAGAAACACCAAATCCCATTTCCTATCCCTTAAACTTGGTTCGTAATGTTTTACCTTTAAAGACCTAACAGTTGAGACCTCATTTCGGGACCTAACAATTGGTTGTTTTAGGGCCCTAAAAAGTGTGATCTAACAGTTGGGAGGTATAAGGAAGATGTCGGGAAATTTGGTTCATAGGACGATCGACGGTGAAGCCATCTTGTAGTATTTAAAGGGCACAATTGATCAGAATACATATTACTACTTCTTTTCTAACAGATGCTACATGAGAATTCCTTCAAGACCCAGGAAAACTTCTTTTCTTAACTAAGGGGGAAAAATGAGTTATAATCAGATTATTGGAGGATTCCTCAACTAAGGGGGAGAAGTGGTAAGAAAAAGTAGAGGTACACCACACCACAATTTGACTTGATCTTTCAACTATTGGGGAGAGACTAAGGGGAGATGTGGTAGATTTCCTAGAAGACGGAGAAGTGGTATTGGTTCACCACTGTTCTAATAAGGGGATCAGCTGTATTCCATAGCGGGGGGGGGGGGGGGGGGAGTTGTATTCCAAATGAGGAGAAGCAAGGGAGATATGTGCTTTTCAGAAAAGGAAATATGGTTGTACAACAGAAGCCACTGAACTCCGAATGGAGAGAAGTGGAGAGGTATACTTCAGTAAGTGGTAGACAAAGACATATTCATTACCACTGAAGAATCTCGAGAAGCTGCTAATGATTACTTCAAGACCGAGAATGATTATTTGGCAGAGATTTAAAGAACCAAAGAAATGAAGATGAGTTACTACATAAATATCAGTTCAGTCCTAAAAGAACAATCATCTATCATTTCAGTTTGAACAAGAAATCTGGAAGTGAAGAATTTGATCCAGAAAACTAGTAGCATTATTTACAAGTCCCGGGTAATCACTTTTTCTACTTGTTAGTTGAGTTATCCTCTCTATAATTTGTTTGTTAGGTTTAACAATCAAATAGGGGGAGATTGTTGGTGAGATCACAAGGCAGTATGAACAGGAAGACGTGATAACTCAACACTAGAACATGACAGGTAAATAATACCACGCCTACACAGAAATCAGGAAGAAATGAATACAAGGCAAATACAAAGAATCAAAACATTAGATAGATCTTTGAAGTCTACTACAGGTCACTGAAAGAAGTTCACTAACATGTTCATGCCTCAGTGAAGAATAAGGTTTGAAGACTTTCAAGGTTTCAGAAGGTGTGTAGATTCAGTATAAGTGCCACAAGCAGATTTCAGTGTATTAGCATTGATTGTGTTATAGACAGTGTTTGAAGCATAGGAATCTGGTTTAATTGAATACAGGGTAAAGACAAAGGTTAAAGAAGATAGCTACAGTCTTGAAGTTATACTCACTGACAGAAGTTCATTTATATGTTCGAGCATCAGTGAAGAACAGAGAATGAAGTATTCAAGATTGTAGTACCAATGAAGACGTTGTCTAAGTACCAAAAAGGATTCCAGTGAAAGTGCGTTGTTTATTGACAATCTGTGTTTGAAGCAATTTGTACTGCTGCCGACTTATCAATTGGAATGCAATGAAGATGTGAAGATTCAATTCAGTGTTAGTCGTCTGTGAACCAGACCAGTTGCACCAGACGTCAACACATATGAAGAAGATCAACACATTTAATCGACTGAAAGAATTGATGAAGTCCGACATGATAATTCCAAAAAATATCAAGCAGATTAACAAGAATTATCAGTGTCGATGAAAACCGTGAGAAGCTAAATTATCAAAAGGAAAATCGCAAGTCAAAAGGTGTTAAGTGTACAAAAGTTGAAACCTCGATAAAGAAACTGCAAGAAAGGAAACTTGAAGGTTTAAGTGTTGACCAACCAAACCTTGGGTGCTAATTTGCACTTTGACAAAGTTGGCCAAAAACCATTTAAATGGTTTTTGTTAAACCAAAAACCATTTCGATGGTTTTTTGTTTTAAAAACAAAAAACTATTTCGATGATTTTTTTTAAAAAAACAAAAAAAACCTTCGATAGTTTTCTTTTGGTTAGTTTTGTTGGGGCCGAGATTTTTGACTGCTTCGATACTTTTAATGCTCCGATAATTTATGAAATTTATTTTATAAACTTGAAATAAATTTATTTTAAACTTATTAATTAAGTTTATTATAAATTTAAAATAAGTTTATTTATTAAAACTAAAAAGGAGTATTTCGATAGTTTATGAAATTTATTTTATAAACTTGGAATAAATTTATTTTAAACTTATTAATTAAGTTTATTATAAATTTAAAATAAGTTTACTTAATAAATTTATTAAAACTATTGAATGGTTTTAAGATAATTTGGTTCGATAGTTTTTTCTACGGCATGAAGAATTGAGTGGACACAACTCAAAAAGTAGTGTTCGATAGTTTTCTTTTGAAAACTATAAAAGTCTACACTTAGGAAGCAGAAGAAAAAGAAGTGAAGAAAAACTGAACGTACTTCTTCTGTTCTTCATCTTCTTCGACGAAGTGAAGAAATACAGAGAGAGACAGAGAAGGAGACAATTATTATATATTTGAACTTCTCACCGGGTAAACGTTATAATTCCCAAACCTTGTTCAATCTTAAGGGCCATTATAAAGTTTCTCCGGTAATTAAATCCTTTAGACAAACAAATAGATACAAACATTGTTTAGGATTTAATTTTTTCAATCTTTGTAGAAGCAAGAACAAATTGTTCTTGGAAGCCGGTAAATTTATTTACTGGGTGTAGCACCCCTTCAAGATTTATAGTCGAATATAATTCTTGGAAAATCTTCTGTTGTTATTTCCATGTCCGAATTACTATTCACCCTCAAGAACACGAACCCACTACAAGAACACTAGTTTAATTATCCGCAAAAGATTCGAAAGAATTTTTTTTATAATTAGTGAGTATCGTATTCAACCCCCCTTTCTACGATACTTCGGGACCTAACAACCAATACCTACCACATCCAAGTAGGTATTATTTCCCATAAATATTCTTTGTTCTCCCTTTTTCAATTCTTGAAACTCAATCAAATTATTCTTTGTCTTCGCAATATGACGGGTTGCACCAGAGTCAATCCACCATCCATCAACGTCTGTAGCAACATGGCCGACATTACACTCAATAACTCCCACAAACTCACGTTTACTTGGTCCTCTTTGTTCTTGGACCTTGCCTTCACCTTCTTCTTGATTCTCAGGACAATCATTCTTAAAATGTCCATACTTTCCACAAGCATAACAACTTCCTTGCGGAAACTTCTTCTTTTGCTGATGTGGCTTGAAAACTCTTCCTTTTGAAGGACCTAGACTTCCTTGCCCCTTATTCTGAAAACTTGATCTAAACTTTGTCTGAGCCAAGTTGAACTCCTCTTCTTGAGCCAAGTTCAACTCCAAACGTTTACGGATATTCACCAAATCATGTTCCATATCTAAAGCCGCCGAGAGCTGAGATGCACTCTTGATCGTTCCATTCAACCTTAGAGTTGTAGCAGCCATGTTTAGTGAGCTTGGTAGGCTATTCAAGATCCCCGCAATTTGCATATTCTCGGAAAGCTCATTTCCTGCGGCCGCCAAATCTTTGGCCATCACCAACATCTTGTTACAATGATCAATTACATTGTCACTTTCACTCATCTTGCAGGTGTTGTACTTGTGTAACAAAAGTTGCACATTCACATCCGAAATTGCATCATACTTCTCTTTGAGCGCATCCCAAAGCTTCTTGGCACTTTCATAAGTTTCGAAGACCTTGATCAGATTGTCTTCCATAAACATTAACATAAGACTCTTTGCCTTATTGTCGCAAATTTTCCACTCCCCATGCTCCTTCTTTTCAACATCAGTGGGCTTATCTCCCAAAATTGGGCCATCCTTTTCAATGGCACTCTCCAAATTATCATGAAATAACCCAT
This sequence comes from Heracleum sosnowskyi, assembly GCA_030848705.1. Classification (NCBI taxonomy): domain Eukaryota; kingdom Viridiplantae; phylum Streptophyta; class Magnoliopsida; order Apiales; family Apiaceae; genus Heracleum; species Heracleum sosnowskyi. The sequence continues at coordinate 121,577,091 of CM061241.1, forward strand.
ATCTGATTTTCCGACTCCATATATCATAGTTGAAGTCGTTCAATCTTTCAATCTTTGCCAATTCAGAAGCAATCAATTTGCTTGTCATCTTTAATCTAACAACAAAATTAAAAAAAATAGTCAAGATGTGCACTTTAAATTATAAGCACTAACCTGATGTGACAAAATAATAATACCATTACCAGGTTGCCACAAAAAAAATACAATACTAGTACCAGGTAGTACTACTACTGAAGAAGAGACCAGATAAGAAAAATGAAAAAAATATGCATAGTTAAAATAAAACAGAAGCAACTCAAATTTAGACAATAGGCAACATCTATGTGTAAACAGTGTGGTTAGAAGCCCGACGACAGCAATACCAATAGCAAGCAAAATAATATAAACCACGCATGTGCAAGAAAACCATTTTACTAAACACAATACACGGATGCCGAGATAAACATACTTATTTATTAAACTACTGGTGAAACCAACTAGGCAATTAAAAAGAATAAACAAAAGATACATGTACACCAGACAAGACAACAAGAAAGCACAATAGCATTGACATATGATATAACACATGTCAACTAAAGAAATTAGTCAAAAATACTAATGAAAAAAAAATATGAATCATGGTAAACATTTACACTAAATACATGTTAACACGGAGATTTAAAAAATTAAAAAACAGACAACATGGTTCTTTTTTTTTTTTTTTTTTGAAATAAAGGTGTTAATTCAATAATAAAAAGCCATACGGCATCTACACCAATGATCGAGTCGAACAAACAGTAATTTGCAATCGCATGTTCTCATGAAGAGACAGTTAAGCGATATTTTGAAGATAAAGTATATAAAAATACAAGTACCCACTTTGTGCATCCTCGTTGGATTACTGATACCCCCTTCATCATGCCCCGATGGAGCTATCGTTTGAGCTATCGACCAAAGCTGCAATCCCATACAAAACTTTATCACTAAATCAAGACCCCCGCTCACAATTAAGAAGCGAATAACAAAATCAAAACCATAAAAATCCATCAAAACCAAAAAAATCCTGCAGATCTGAAATCCCGGATATTAAAACACACCAAACACACAAAGAACACACCAAACTCTCACAAGGAGAGATAAACTAGACCCAAATAAATTGGGAAAACTCTCACCAAGAAGGGAGATTATTGAAAAATAAGAACAAAAACAAAGGAAATTAAAAGATTTGGGGCTTTCCACCGGTGAAAACCGATGGAAGCCCCGACGATTAGGCAAGAAAAAGAGGGGAAAAGTGAGGCGGCTGTGGAGAGATTTTTTTTTTGAACAAGCGACAACATGGTTCTTAGTGATAAACAATTATATATATATATATATATATATGCAACATCTTAAACATATAAATCCTTCAATATGTATTTAAAAGATGCAACAAGATGGGCACAAATGAAAAAAAAAACACAATATTAAAATTAACAAAAAAAAAACTTATGACCGAAAAAAATAGCATGGTAACATGGCAGGGACAAACCAGAAGAAAAAGAAGTCTATTAATCACAAAAGTCATGTTGGACAATTAAAAAAATGATAAAAAAATAAAAGAGTTAAACTAACCTACTAAAAAAACAATGAACAAAAACCAGAGTAAGCATGGTAATGGGACGAAACCAGGACAATCTCATAAAATACTCTATCTGAACAAGCGACTACAGACTAGCACACAAAAGTTGAGTTACAAAAACTGACGAAAAACTTAGAGAAAGTAATAAACTAATGATCACATCAACTCATTTAGAATAGAATATGTATCCTGCAAATTAGTTAACCGAGAGACAAAATATATATATATAAATGTTAGCAGGAAGCAATCCACACGGTGCTGGAAGAAAGATTGATTAACCGAGAATGATCCGTGCTCTGATACCAATGAAGTATTTGCATATAAAATTATTAGAACATACCTAGAATGAATAAGAGGGTTTGAGATAGAATAAGGGGTTCCGATATAGGCTATGAACAAGCAAATATTTGAGTGCTTTTCCATTGAGCTTTTGCCCAATATTTATAGGCTTTCTTAGCCATATCTCCACCCCTAACAATTGTAACAGCCCCACAATATCCTCCCTATAGTAAATATGTAACCTCCACCAATATTTGTAACCCCCATATCTATTTATTATTTTAACTCCCACTAAGTTTGTAACCTCCAATTTACTTGCACAATAAATCAAATATATTATCCTTTAAGGATAATATATTTGTAACTCAATCCATTTTAATACATTTTATATTTAACAAATAAGTCACATAATACAACATTAGGTAACTACTAAAACATTGTTGGAGCACCATTTTTTCCTAGATTACTTATATTTAGCTTTAGGACATGATATAAGTAGTAAGCCAGTGGACTTGCTTGCCAGTAATTCTTCCTCCTTAACCATAGTTCAGTTTCAAGCGTAATTTCATGCTCATGATTTCCTTTCTTAAACTGGCCTTAATCTTGGTTATATACAAGGCAAATATCAGTTCCTAAAATTATTCTGATTTTGTAACTTCTTTTCTAGTTTAAGCTTTATAACAATTATTAGTAGAGTAATTTTATATACTCTGAATTTGATCTTAAATTTATTTTTAAATGACATATAACGTGTTTTATTTGTTGAATTCATATATATGCATGATGTACTCATCTTATTTATGAAAGAAAAATCAATAATATATTAACAATTCACTGTTCGAAAACAATTTGGATAACCATTTCGGAGACTTTAACATTTTTCTTATTAATAACACATGATTCTAAACATTTTCTAGTCTTCCCGTAGTTTTCTTGGAAATCCGAGCACCATTATCTGCAAGATATATGGTAACATATAACCCGTGCTATAAGTTAAGGTTACCGGTCAAATTGGAGTATATATTTAATAGATTGTCTTACAAGATTTTGAATATGATATATTTTAAACAGTGTTTTAAAAATCGGAACTCGGTTCGACTCGGTGAAGGTATGGAGTAATGAGTACTCGGAGTAATCGACCCGAGTATAGGAAAAACCGAGTTTGACCCGAGTCAAGTACAAACCGAGTTATCAATCGAGTATAGCAAAACCGGATCGGTATTAGGCCCGAGTCCGAGTACTCCTCCGAGTATTCGGCCGAGTAATCCGAGTTTTAGAACACTGATTTTAAATATTAACTGAGTACTATTTTTAGTTTTCATTTTGATAAATCACTGTAAAATGATATCATGTAAGAGCATCTCCAACGGGGATAGATAAAATGATTGGCTAAAATAATATAAAATAATGACTAGCTAAAATTTACTGAATCTGTAAGGTAATGTGCTCCAATGGGATTGGCTATAATAATTAAATTTATGTGTAGAACTTTTTTACAACTCTTGAGAGATTCGACAAATTTGGCCAACGAGAGGAGCTTGGCTATAATTTTAGCTAAGGATTTTGCATGGTTGGAGCTATACTATTTATACAAATTATGTATCATATATGCCACATAGAATTTTTTTGCTAAGGATTTCTCCCATTGGAGATGCTCTAACAATCGATCATCAACACACTGTTATGTTATCATAAAGAGAAGACGGGGGAGTTGAGTAACAACTCTCAAACCGTTTGAAATTATTTTTCTAATTTTTCCAGAATTTTGTCAAAATTTACAATATTAATATATAAATGAGAAGACAGGGGAGGTGAGTAACGACTAACGACTATCAAATGGTTTGAAACTACTTTTCTAATTTTCTCAAAATTTTGAATTAATATAGAGAAAAAAATTTAACTATCTTATATTATTCTAAACTTTTTCCTTAAATTAAATTTATTATATATATAATAGAGCAACTAGGTAGTTGGATGAGACAATTTATTCAATGTATAATTACCAAATTACCCATATTATATATTAATGATTTTTTTATTTAATATTTAAGCATTAATTGTTTCCAATCTTTATTTCATAATAATGAGTAGTAATTAATGATTTTTTATTTAATATGCTTGTATTAATTGTGTCTATTCATTATTACATAATAGTCTATAATTAAATCAATTCATTGGCATTTTTATACTAATCATCGAGCAAAAATAACATGATAATTTAATTTTTAAACACATAATATACTAAAATTTTCAAATAAAGCAATCTTGTATGAAACTATTTTCATTACTCGTAAACGTAACATACCCGAATTTATACAAGTATGCTTGTATTATACAGGTTAAGAAAGTAAATCTGTTACATGTGCTTTTAAAAATCGATTGACCCGACCAAGTACACAGATGAGTACTCGGAACTCGATTGTCAACCAATTTGAATTTGAGCTCGTACTTGGATGTTAAAAACGAGTATTCGGATTTTGATTTTGAAGACAAAATTAATCGGAACCAATTTTCGAGTTTTTGAACCTTATCTATTACATATTTAATACATATTTACTATAACAATTAGGAGGTTTGTGAATCATTTAGTTCAATGTAAAAGGACAATTATAAAAATGATTGTAGCAATTAAGAGGTTTGTGAGTCATAATTAAAAAAATTGATATTGAAACAATTATAAAAATAACATGATTTCATGACATTAATTCTTAATAATTAATGTGAGATAATTTCATGTCATGTTAACTGTAATATAATTATAAGAAAAGAAATTTTTCATCATTAATTAATTTAGAATATACACGAAAAATCATAACAAGTAATAATTCTTTTAAGTTTATCAATGTATAGTATAAGTATTTGTGTTTTTTAAAGAACATACCATGCATCATCAAATATTTACCGGTAAATTATACAAAATTATAGAAAAAATAGGAACGTTAATCTCATAACAACTGTCAACAACTTAAAAATATCTCACAAATACACCAAAATTAATCACGAATTACATAATTTTTTTAGAGTATACTAGTGCCTCGCAACTAGGGAGTTTATTGGGCGAATTTATTCACTGTTAAAAGACAATTATACCCTTCAAGGTGTAAAATTACTTTTCAACCCCTATTCTATTTACTTCATATTAATATCTCTATTGTTAATAAATCTTGATATCTCTAATCATTAATAACTAATCTTTATTAAGTACACTAATTATTTTGTATTTAATATTTGCATATAAATGTACATATGTTATTTTTTGTAATATACATAATTTAAAATATTAATAAAATATAATTAAAAAGATAGTGATATTGAGATAATTATAAATATGACATGAATTTGTAATATCAAATATTTAGTAACATAACATGATTTCATGTTATGTTAATTGTTTTTTAAAGGATTGACGAAATATAGTTATTCATCACCAACTAAATTAGAGTACGCGTGCAAAATCATATCGAGTAATATTTTTATAAATTTGATACCATGTAACATGATCATTCATGTATCATAAAAAACATAATATGCAGCATCAAGTACTTATACAAAATTAAGAGGAAAAAAGTACATACTAGATATTACATGAAAGAGAAATCAATCCATGGTACTGGGATATAACAATACAAAGCCTTAGACCATATGAGAATCCAAAAATATATCGAATCGAACAGATTAATCACCAAGATGCAAGTGAGGGAAAGAATGTAGTAATGTCGATTTTTAATCGATATAATTTTTAGAAAACAGAAATCTGGGTTAGTGAACGCAAGAACTAAGTACACCAACTATCAGGGAAACTAACAAAATCTAAACTAGATCTAAAAAATAATTCTACAATCATAACATGTCTTGAAATCCGTCTTCATCCATGAAAAGTACGAGTGATCTGCCACAAAGTCCTAGAACGAACATCAATTAGAAGATATAGAGTTAGAATGAACCGATCAAAATACAAATCCAAAACAAAAGTTGAGAATAAAATGTGGAGAAGACGGGGAGGAAAGAGAAAGGGCGGACGGGGGAGGAAGGAAAAAAAAAAGAAGCTAAAGAGACTAAAAGAAGGATAAGAGGGATAAGAGAGGGATCTCCGGGCAGTGGCACCGAAGAAATCACTGGATGAGGGGAAGAGAATGAGGCTAAAGTTTTGACACAAAAACCGAGTGAGAGACACCAGAGGAGGGGAAGAGAATGAGGCTAAAGTTTTGGCACAGAAACCGAGAGAGAGAGAGAGAGAGAGAGAGAGAGAGAGAGAGAGAGAGAGAGAGAGAGAGAGAGAGAGAGAGAGAGAGAGAGAGACCGGAGGAGGGGAAAAGAATGAGGTTAAATTTTTGGCGCAGAAACCGAGAGAGAGAGAAAGAGGGGGGAGGGGCGGGGGAGGAGAGTAGAGAGATATTTCGGGGGGGGGGGGGGGATGCAATAATTTTTCAGTGAACTAGGGAGTTCAATGAGTCAATTTATTCAATGCGAAATGACAATCATACTCTCAAATTACAAAATTAAATTTTAATCTATATTATAATTATCTCATATACATATCTCTATTATTAGTTCATCTTAATATCTCTACCCATTTGATAACTAATCTTCATTAAAGTGTACTAATTATTTTGTAATTAATATATATATATATATATATATATATATATATATATATATATATATATATATATATATATATATATATATATATATATATAAGGGTTTACTCCAATACAACCCACTCTTAGACTACAAACTAAAAACTAAATAACTTTATAGATTTCTGTAAGAATAAATAGTGATTTCAGCATAGATCTAGCTATTTATTTTTATATACGTATAAATTTATTGATTTTACGGTACAAAATCTGTAATTTACGTATAGATCTGAAGAAAAAATCACTACATTTACGCAGAAATCACTATTTATTCTTACAGAAATCACCAACATTTTAGTGATTCTCGCAAGCATAAATAGTGATTTATCGTCGGAATATATCAAATATGGTATGCAAATTGATCGTTGGGAGATGGAGAAAAATACGGTGAAGTCGGATTTCAAAAAAAGCTCTCCGGTTGACGGGAAAAGTCAAATTAAAAACGGAGGGGAATATGTGTGATTGTGTGTGGGAAGGTGTATTTTAGTTGTGTGTTGTGCATATAGGGGGGCCATTAGATTATATTAATCTAAGGGTTTAGATTGGTTCTTAGTTTGTATTTTTAAAAAGGTTTGTATTTGATCACTAGCCTATATATATATATATATATATATATATATATATATATATATATATATATATATATATATATATATATATATATATATATATATATATTGTGTGTGTGTGTGTTATTTTAAGTTATTTAAAAAAAGTATATATAATTAAAATGTTAATGATGTTGAAATAGTTATAAATATGATATAATTTTGTGTCATGGACTTCTTATTAATATGACATGAAATATGTTACTTGTTTTCCAAGTGAGTGATGAAAGATAGTTATTAATCACCAAATAATTTTAAATATGCATGCAAAATCATATCGAGTAATAATTTTATAATTTTATTAACATTTAATATGGTCATTCATTTTTGTTAAAAAATATACTATGCAACAACAAATTATTATGAAATCGATAACAATTTACTAATATCTAAATATTACCCGTGTTTACGCGAACTTTCTACTAAACAAATACAACATGTATAAAATAGGGGATTTAGTCTCGCAACAAATACTGTTAACTTAAATTTTTAAATAATTCATAAAATACGTCAAAATTAATGAAAAATTACGCAATATTCTAGAGTATGTCCGTGCCTCGCACGGGCTATAAAGCTAGTTATTATATTAATGTTTTCCTAATTTTTTTCCCATATATTTATGTTCTTTTAAACTTTCTTTTCAAGTCAATGTCGAAAAAAACTTACTAATTGAACAGACTCACCCACCCTCCTTGTCTTTGACAAGATTCGAACCCTCGACATCTCGTAAATGGAGCGAGGGAGATACCACTACACCAAGAGGTGTTGGGTTATTATTCTAAACATTCTCCTTAAGTTAAATCACCATTTTTTTATTGTTCTAAAGTTTCTCTTCAAGTATTCGCTTAACAATATTGTGAACATGCCATCTTTACAGAATAATTCTAGAGGTACCAAATTGAGTACAAAAATGGGTACAAAATGACATGTGTCATATTCTTATTGGTTATAATTCAATCAAATGTAATGAACCCGCGTGCATCAACACCGGTATGAACCAATAAAAATATTTCAAATTCCCACATCATTTTGTAACAATTTTTGGTATCCAATTTGGTACCTCTCGTATTACTCATCTTTACATTCTCCTGAATTTTTTCTTAAAGTCAAATTATCATCTTAATATTTTTTCAAAAGTTTTTCACAAATCAAATTATCATCTTAATATTCTTAATATTTTTAGAAAAAAATCTTGATTACATTATTTTCTCTTATATCGTTAAGGAGTTTAGAAGGTTGCGGCTCTTAAATGGTCTCAATCAATTATTCTAATTTTCTCAAAATTTTGAATTAGTAAATATGAATAATTAGAAAAATCTTAGTTAGCTTATATTTTTCTAAACTTTTTATTTAAGATGAATTATCATCTTTATATATTCCGAAATTTTCTCTTCAAAGTAAGGTAACTACTTAATATTTTTCTTAGTTAAATGATCATTTTACTTTTTCCTGAAATTTATCTACAAATTAAATTATCAAAAAAAATGTATAAGTTTAAAGAATTTAGAAAAAAATTGTATCAAGGTCAATATTCATAAGGTTCTTCCCAGGAACATGCATGTCCACGAAAACCAATTCAAGATCCTTTTGATTCAAATTCATAGAGCAACTCTGACAACACAAAGTCACGTAGTTACATCAGAAAGTCGAAATAAACAAACTCAGATAATGTAACATCCCAGTCTCACATCGAGTAGATTTGGGACTTCTGTTTACTTTATACGGCAAATTACTACTACCAATAAGCACCAACAAATCATGATCTTTTGGGGGCCTGTGGTGGACTAGTCGTAGCATATGTGACAACCCGGGTCAAATCCCAAGCCTTTTTCAAAAATCAGGTCAAGTCCCGATTTCAAGTCCGAATAAGACGACGCATACTGGCCCAAATGTAGTCAACTTGGGTAATGACTATCCCACCACAGAACCCCAAAAGATCATGATTGATCATGATTTATTGGTGCTTATTGGTAGTAGTACTTTGCTTTATAAACTGAACAGAATTCCCAAATCTACTCGATGTGGGACTGGGGTGTTACAAACTCCCCCACTTCAAATTTTGACATCTTCGTCAGGCCTAAACGGATAGCCCATAGGTCCAAGATCATTCCTTCATAGCCATTATGGGATAATACCGGCTGGCTTCGTGTCCCCCCCTCCAGACCTCTGTCCAGTATGGGATAATACCACCAGCCTTCATGTGCCCACCTCCGACAACTTGACGAATCAAGTTTTCGAGAGTTGGCTCTGATACCATATATAACATCCAAGCCCACAACCTGAATGCATACCGGACCCAATAACCCACCACAGGTCAGTCCATTCAAGCTAGAGAATTGGCGTACATTGATTGTTGACTTGTATCTATAAAAGCTCCAAACACTCTTATTCTAATCGATGTGGGATGTTACATATAAGCCATTTCATTGTCCCAAAACACATGGACACCACTCAGGTAAACAACCAAGACAATATTATTCCGGAAGAGATTCATAGACACATTCTGACCTTACATTCAGTATCAATGAATACATAAGTTGTACTCATAATCAACCACAATGGACCATGCTTTGAAACCCAACAAGCAATCTTTGAAACACCAAATTTAGAATCAAGAAGATAATTACTTTTACATCCACCACAAACAAGTGGTAAAAGGGATGCAAAACTCGTGTAATTAAAATCACTAATTTGAAATACAGGTGAACACACAAACATACCATAACCGATTCCAAAAGACCCATTGCAGGCTTCCAACTCGGCAAACAATAACATAAATGCTCCATTTGCCTCTACACTACATACATGATACGTTCAGGAATTCACAAGGCCTCCATAAACGTATGTAAGCCAACAAAGTCTCACCGCAAACTTAGAACAAATTTAAGATATAGCTCTCTCAAACTTCCTTAAAGCAATCAATTGAAACATATCATCCTTAGACAATAAAGAATCTCTCTAAGTTGAACAAGAGTTTGTTAATGTCATAGACTTTAACCGCTCTATTTAGATTCTCCACAATATTTAAAAGCGAAATCATACACACAAACTCAAAAGGTCAGGGTCATCCCCTTTTTCTATCATCGTCAAAGGTTAGGTTCTTTTTACAGTCACTTTCCTTTGTGTTTAATACGCAATGAGTAGTATTCAATATCACAATAAAAGGTTTATGAATGATGGTATTTGAAGGCAGAACCAACAAGAGTTTAAAGACCATAAATAAATTTGCAACATAATCTAAAGAAGGAGTAAATGGGTTAGAAAAACCCTGTTTTTCATTACTTTAGAAACTAAGTTTCTATGTTCCTTCATGCCGATAATCGACTTTGACCTCCAAAACAAGAAGAGAGTCCAATTTTAGAGAAGAGATCTGATTCTTTTCTCAAAGAAAAGAAGAAATCAAAGAGAAGGACGCGTAAAGTGGGCTAGAAGAAGGTAAAGAAAAGTTAGGGTTTGAAGTTGAGAAGGAAGAAAGAAGGGAAAAGGGTGAAAGGTGTAAGTCGACTTTCATCTAAGTTTTTTTTACATGAATCGATTCGATTTTGCTTAGCCCTATACGAAGAGGAAAGTAATGTGTGGACAATATATTATAAAATTTAAAATTTGGGTTGTCAAAATGCAAAGATAGATGAACTTCAGTTACAATTCTGTAATTTGCTCTGTGGAATATGCAAAATTGCCACTGGACCTGATTGAACAGCTGCTCATCCCGGGTCTGTGCAAGTTGCCAGCCAGGTTCGTCGTATAGGTAGGCTGCCACATATATTTTCGCGTTCAATTGAACTTAATAATTCATTTTTTGACCACCTTGAATAGGACGTAGTATTCAAACGATAATTGACCTACTGACATGAGCCTATCAAGTGCCCTTGCTCAATTATTTATCATTATTCATAGGTTTAATCTCTATTTTTATGAGACTAACTTCAGTCCATGATATTTCATAGGTTTAATCAAATTAACGAATAACAACGGTTAATTAACAAGTGAACATGGCGTGAAATACAAGTTGATTTTTGTAAATATAATTGTATTTTATTGTATGGGGGGGGAGTAGAGTAACTTAATGGTCCAACAACAAATTTGGTAGAATTGAAGTGCCGTGAATCAAAACAAAACGAAGACAGGGTACAAAGACTTGAAAAACAGTCGGCTTTAATTACTATCTTGGAGCCTGGCAACTGGCAAGTGGGAAGGGTGTCTCAAAATTATTGGCAAAAGGTTTGGGGATGGAGGCTAAGCAGACTTGCATTATTAAGAAAATATTTACTTCCCCTATAAAATACGAGTGCCTAGCAAAAGTGTTCACCAAAATTTAAACTCATTCTGTACTCATCTTTCTATATACTTCTCTGCCTTAGACTCTAAAATAGTTTAGTTCTGTTGGTACCAACCAACTTTAGATCAGACTCACCATCCACAACACATGGAGTTTTATCCAAGCTATTTTTTTCTGTCCTTCATTTTCTTGCTTGCAGGGTATTGCAGCTCATTCGTTCAACGAAGAAAGCTTCCACCGGGTCCGAGAGGGCTCCCTATTCTTGGAAATTTGCTTGAGATTGGTCCGAGTCCTCACCAGTCCTTGGCCAAACTTGCAAAGAAATATGGCTCTCTCATGACTATTCACCAAGGCAGTGTCACAACAATTGTTGCTTCTTCAGCAGATATGGCTCGCCTCGTTCTGCAAAAGCACGACACCGATATGTCTGGCAGGATGATCCCGGACGCCATCACCACGCTAGAGCACCCCTCCCATGCAGTGGCGTGGCTACACGCTGGAGAAGAGTGGCGGTTGATCCGACGAGTTTTAACTACTTTCTTAACAAACACACACAAGCTAGACACTTTAGGTGAACTACGTCATGGTGTGATGGAGCAAATGGTTCGACATGTCAAGGAAATTAGCAAATCTCAAGTAGAACAAGGTGTGGAAATTGCAAAGTTGGCCTTCACAACAGCTCTGAACCAAATGTCAAACACTTGTTTCTCTACCAATGTAGATGAGTATAACTATCAAGATAGCAAAGGATTCAAGAGTGCTGTGGCAACTATCATGGAAATTGCTATGAAGTTCAACGTTGCAGATTACTTTCCTCTGCTTAAAGCCTTTGATCCTCAAAGATTAAGGCCTATGGCTAATGCTGCATATGGTTGCCTCGAGGGACTATGCGATAACTATATTTATCAGCGTTTACAACATAGAGAGAACAAGTTACCAAGACATGGAGATCTATTGGATTCCTTGATTGATTTCAGCCAAGAAAATGAATCTGATTTCACCTTGAAACACATTCAAGTCCTATTAGTGGTACGTTCAACACTTTAAAGCAATTTCATATTATTCATAATCTAAATTCCGCAAACTAAGATATTTTACAATTACACACAGCTAATGTAAATTCATTTTTTTCCCTTTCCAGGAGTTATTCTTAGCAGGAACCGAAACTAGTACCAACACAACTGAATGGGCAATGACTGAGCTGATACTCCATCCCGACAAGATGATGAAGCTACGCAATGAAATCTCTGAATCAGTGAGAGCAAAAGGAAGGATCGAAGAATCCGAGATTCTCAAACTACCCTACTTGCAAGCAGTTGTGAAAGAAACAATGAGGTTACATTTAGCTGTTCCATTTCTAGTTCCCCACAAGACAGAAACAACTGTACACCTCAACGGATATGAGATACCAAAGAACACACAAGTGCTAGTGAATGCATGGGCAATTGCAAGAGATCCTAATTCTTGGGAAAATCCAACAAGTTTTAAACCTGAAAGATTCTTGAATTCAGAAGTGGATTTCAAGGGACAACATTTCTCATTTCTTCCATTCGGTTCAGGTCGTCGAATGTGTCCCGGAATTCCACTGGCCCACAGAGTAGTGAGCTTGATGATTGCTTCATTGGTTTATCATTTTGAATGGAATCTTCCACATGGCATGAAACCTCAAGAACTTGATATGAACCAGAGTTTTGGACTTACACTCGTTAGAGCTGTTCCCCTGGTTGCTGTACCCATCACCTTGAATCCATAAATGCAATAGATCATAGGAAAATCATATCCTAAAGTTTATATACATGTACTTGTTCCCGTGAATCAGGGGTTTGATGTTTAATCCTCTAGCATTTTTCTATTACAAATTTTTTACTTTGTCACTTAGTAATTTTCTCGCCGAATACATAGTGATGGCCTCCAAAACCGTAGTTCTTACGGCCTACGGACCAGGGCAGGTCCCTGCCTGCGGAATCCGCAGGCTTTTTTCCCCCCGTAAGGCACCCTTCCGTGTTCCAGACACGTGTCAGCCCGACCTGGACCAGTCATCTCCCGGGGCCCAGGAACCGGCCTAGGAACCCTCCACCTGGGTGCGTAGCTTCCGCCAGTCACCCGGTCTAGGCCTAGACTGCCAGGCGGCGGAAGGGGAAGCTTCGGATAAAAGGAGGAGAGGGCCAACAGAAAAACGGACCAGAAAAAGAGAGTAAAAAAAGAGAGTAGAATAGAGAGAGAGAAAGAGAGAGACAATCCTTCCGATGATTGCTACGGATTAAACCTAACATCCCTTCGGCTATCATTTGGCGCCGCCGCCGGGGATCAGGATACTCACCACCGTCACAACAACGACCACGAACAGTGCAGAAAGTTTAATAAACACCAACCACAGGAACCACAAGAGCATGAGCTACGATTCAAGTGAGAGGGGACGCTCGTCGGGATCGGCAAGGTCGTCGCCTTCCTCTCCGCCCGAATCCCCCACAGGGAGCCAGCTCTCCAATTTGCGGGCCCGACAAAGGCACATGCAAGAACAAATGGACCGACTGATAGCGCAGATGGCCGGAACCCACTACCAAGACCACCATCCACCGTATTACCCGGAAGATGTCGGTGGGAGGGCGGACTCCCGCCGGGAAGAGCACCAAAGCTCATATCAGTCCGGCTCGTCGACAGGAAGTCGGAGCACTCCTTATCCCGGAAGTCGCTCTTCCTCGGGATCCCAGAGGACAGCATTTCCAGAGTCCTCCAGGCGTAGAAGACCCGGTGAACACAGGTCGCAGAGGGGCAACACCCCTACATCCAGTCAAAGATGAAGAGAGAGGACTCCCGTACGCCGTAGACGAACACCCCCCATTATCATCCAGCAGAACACTCAGTCTCGCCAACCTGAGGAGCAGGAGGAATTGATGGTCAGGTTGACCAGGTTGGAAAAGCTGGCGTCAAGCCCTTTCCTGGGGACGAGTACGGGTAGGTCGCCTTTCGCAGAGATCCTGGAAGCAGCGCAAGTGGATCAGGGAGTGAAGATAACTGGCCTTGAATCTTACGACGGTACGTCGGATCCTAACGATCACTTAAGTTACTATGAAAACTTGATGATTTGCCACAGGTACAACGACATCACCAAGTGCCGATTGTTCGTCTCCACGCTCAAGGCGTATGCAAGGACGTGGTTCTCCGGACTCCCCCCGAGGAGTATCAGCTCCTGGGAAGGACTCAAGACAGCTTTCTTGTCCAAATTCCGTATTAATACTCCCTATGCTGTCCACACCATATCTTTAGAGAATGTAAAACAGGAGCGAGGGGAATCTTTAAGAGACTACATCGAGAAGTTTAAGACGGCGGCCTCGAAGGTGAAAGAGCTTCGGCCGACTAACGCCGTAGACTCCTTCATTAGGAATATGAATTATCAGGAATGCAGAGATTGCTGCAAAGAGTTGTGCAACAAAGAGCCGGGGGATCTTTATGAAGCCTACGGGATCGCCTCAGCGTACATCGCAACGGATGAAAGAATTAGAGCCTATTATCCTGGTTCCAGGAGTGAAGCCTCCGGGTCAGGTCATACAGCTATGCAGGTGGACGGGATTGAGGACTTTCGAGGTAGGGGGCAAAAGAATTTCCCTTTGGACGGGCGGCCTACTCCCCATCAGGTTCGGGAAGAGCCCCACTTCACACCATTGAGCAAGAGCCCCTCAATCATCCTGAAGGAGATCCGCGGACTCGATTTTTATCAGGCGCCTCCCCCCATGAGAACTCCTACAGAGAAGAGAGATAGGTCGCGGTTCTGCGACTATCACGCCAGCATTGGGCATAACACTGATGAGTGCACCTCTCTCAAATATTTCCTGGAGAGAATGGTGAACAGGGGAGTGATGGGAAGTTATCTCTGCGGGACTGGCAAAGCTCCGTCACAACCTAGGCCTCCTGCGGCCAACCCCCGGCCCAGGCGAGTGATCGATATGATCATAGGTGGAGGGGACCCTCCACCGAGGGAATTGCGGGAGGTGCTCCAGTTTGAAACGCCGAAGAGGGCGTTTAGGTATTCGAAGACTCCTATTTCTTTTTCGGATGAGGACTACCCAGAGGGAGGCGTGTGCTGCAGCGGACCTCTTACAGTCCAGCTCGACATTGCCGATCAGGATGTCAGGAAAGTGCTCATTGACAATGGCTCCTCGGTAGACATAATCTTCCGGCATACTTTGATAAGGATGGACCTGGGGGACATACGAGAGGAATCAAAGGCCGAGGACATTCGGGGACCCCTCTACGGTTTCGGGAACAACGCTGTGCCCATTCAAGGGACCATCGACTTACCCACGACATTTGGAACCGCCCCGCAGGAGGTAACGGCTCTAGTCAAATACTACATCATTGATATTGCTTCCTCCTACAACGTCATCATAGGACGGCCTACCTTGTTTTTCCTGGGGGCTATCATTTCCACCCCTCATATGAAGGTAAAGTTCCCCACGGGCTGGGGTCCGGGAGAGTTGAAATCAGATAGCGAAGCTTCCCGCCTATGCTACTCGGTTTCGTTGTGCTTAGCTCAAACCAATCCCCGGAAAAGAAAATACTTTGGGGAGCCAAGAGGGAAAGGCACCTCTGAAAACGACGCTGAGTCTGTCGGAACCAGTTCCCCGCAGATCCTCTTGGTCGGTAAAGCCGAGGAAGAACCCCGGCAGCCCGAGGAAGACTGCGGGTTTTCTCAATTCCCGCGAGCCATTCCCGGAGAACCCACGGAGTCGGTGGAACTACATGAAGGGGATCCCTCCAAATTAATAACCATAGGATCCACTCTCGACCCCGCCCTAAAGGAAAGTTTGGTGGCTCTATTGAAAGAATACGCCGATGTTTTTGCTTGGAATCCGGAAGACATGCCCGGATTAGACGAAGACATAGCCATTCATAGGCTCCATATTGACCCCGAGACGGGGACGGTAAAACAGAAGAGGAGAAATTTCGCCCCTGAAAGACAGAGAGCTATAGACGAGGAGATTAACAAGCTGTTAAAAGCAAAGTTCATTTATGAGATTCAGTTCCCGGAATGGATCGCGAACGTGGTACTAGTGAAAAAATCCAGTGGGAAATGGAGAGTATGTATTGATTACACCGACCTCAACAAAGCTACACCCAAAGACTACTATCCTTTGCCCACAATAGATCAACTCATAGATGCCGCCGCAGGGCACGTCCTCTTCAGTTTCTTGGATGCCTTCTCGGGGTACAATCAGATTACACTAGCCCCCGAGGATCGGCCGAAGACATCTTTCATCACCCACCGCGCAGTGTATGCTTATCGCGTACTCCCGATGGGTCTCATGAACGCAGGAGCTACTTATCAGAGAGCGATGAACAAGATCTTTGCCCCTCAGATTGGCAGAAATTTGGAGGTATACGTAGACGATGTGATCGTCAAGTCCCGTAGAAAGGAGGATCACTTGCGGGACCTGGAAGAAACATTTGGGAACCTGCGGAAGTCTCGCCTCAAGCTCAATCCGAGCAAGTGCACTTTTGGGGTCGCCAGCGGGAAATTCCTGGGACATGTCATTAGCGGGCAGGGCATCGAAATGAACCCCGACAAGATTAAAGCAATCCTGGGAATGCAACCCCCCACGACCCCCAAGCAAGTTCAGTCCCTCAACGGATGTCTTACGGCGCTCAGGCGTTTCATTTCGAAACTGGCCGAGAAGAGCCTTCCTTTCTTCGAAGTCTTGAGAGGGGTGAACAGGTCACGCCAAATCCAGTGGACCCCAGACTGTCAGGAAGCCTTCGAGTCATTGAAAAGCTATCTGACCTCTCCTCCAGTCCTGTCTTCTCCCGTTTCAGAGGAACCTCTATATCTGTACCTGGCGGTAGCCCAAGAAGCTGTTAGTTCATGTCTCCTCCGGGAAGAAGGGGGGAAGCAGCTGCCTGTATACTACGTCAGTCATGTTTTGCGGAATGCTGAAGTTCGATACCCCGTGATCGAAAAGATGGCTTACTCCTTGCTATTGGCCAGCCGGAAGCTGAGGCCATATTTCCAGGGCCACGAAATCAGGGTATACACCAATCATCCTTTGCGAAAAATATTGCATAAGCCCGACTTATCTGGGAGACTAGTAAACTGGGCCGTCGAGCTCAGCCAGTTCAGCATCTCTTACCTCCCCCGAACGGCCATTAAAGGTCAGGCCCTGGCCGATTTCTTGGTAGAGTGCTCTATCTCAGGAGGCTCCGGGTCCGAACCCATGGTCGACACCGCCATCGGAAAAGGAACCCCCCTACCTTGGACACTGTTTGTAGATGGGTCGTCTACGACCAATCATAGCGGAGCCGGGGTGCTCCTCATCAGTCCGGAAGGTTTTGAGATTCAGCAGGCCATCCGCTTCGAGTTTCCGGCTACCAACAACTGTTCAGAATACGAAGCACTGATCGCAGGGCTCCGATTGGCGAAGGCTCTTCAAGTTCAACACCTCAAAGCCTACAGTGATTCTCAGCTGGTGGTTAACCAGATCCTGGGAAGTTTTGTTGCCAAGTCTCCTCTGATGGTCAAGTATCTCCAAGAAACCCGGGAAAGGCTCGCCTGGTTCGCTACCGTGGCACTCGAAGGCGTCCTGAGGGAGGAGAACTCCCGGGCTGATGCCCTCGCAAGGTTGGCCACCGGGGAAGACTCTCCCCCCGGCTCTAGCGTCCACTTCACTGTGTTGCTTAGCCCCTCAGTCGACCCGACCGCTGACGGTTCGGCCCAAATCATGGTCCTCGCTTACGGTCCCAACTGGATGACCCCAATTATTTTGTACCTCCAAGAGGGGACATTGCCCGAAGACCGCAAATCAGCACGAACTCTGCGGGGAAAGTCAGCACATTATACCCTAATCAATGGAGCGTTGTACCGAAGATCTTTCCTTGCACCCCTGCTCAAATGTGTGGATTGTCCCGAGGCGGATTATTGCATGCTGGAGGTACATGAAGGAATATGTGGGAGTCATTCCTCCGGGGAGGCCCTGGCCCATAAAATTCTGCGCCAGGGCTATTATTGGCCCACCCTGCGTTCGGACTGCCTCAACTATGCTAAAGTTTGTGTCAGCTGCCAACTGTTTGCTTCCGTCCCTAGGCTTCCTCTGGTTCTTCCTACCTCGGTGCTCTCCCCCGTCCCCTTTGACATGTGGGGTATGGATATCATGGGACCCTTCCCACCTGCCAGAGGGGCGCTGAAATTCATCATCGTGGCCGTAGATTACATGACCAAGTGGGTAGAGGCCAAAGCTGTGGCGCACATCACGGCGATAGCATGCCGTAAATTCTTTCATGAATCAGTCGTCACGCGTTTTGGCATCCCACGAGTCCTGGTCACGGACAACGGTCGGCAATTTGTTGACACCGACTTCGAAGAGTATCTTTCTGCTTACCTGATCCAACACAGAAAGTCTTCGGTGGCCTACCCTCAGTCCAATGGCCAAGTGGAGGTCACCAACCGCAGCCTGCTACAGAGCCTCCGCAAGAATGTTGAAGACCGAAAGCACATGTGGGCTGAAGAACTCCCCAACATTCTGTGGGCCTACCGCACTGATGACAGGAAACCCACGGGAGAGAGCCCTTTCAGACTCACTTATGGCACTGAAGCTGTGATCCCGGTGGAGTTGGGCGAGCCGTCCTTACGGGTTCAGCAATATGACCCCGTTGCTAACGAGATAGGGATCCGCACCAACTTGGATCTTTTGGAAGAACGAAGGGAGAACGCGGTGATCCGAATGGCCCATTACAAACAAACCACGGCTAAATATTTTGGAAGAATCAGTCCCCGAGAATTCCAGGTCGGGGATAAAGTGCTGCGGTCATCGGCGGTCTCCGACCCCACTCACAATCGGAAGTTGGATCCCAAGTGGGAAGGTCCGTATGTGATCCGCCGGGTTATAAAGGCCGGGACATACGTACTGGCCCACCTTCATGGAGAAGTCCTCCCCAATACCTGGCACGCCACCCATCTCCGGCGTTTCTACCCGTAGGTATCCTTCCACTGGCATCCTTTTACGATGTAGCAACTTTGATGTAATGGCCCAAGTAACCTAAAAGTTACTGCTTTTGTTTTTCGGAATGTAACACCACCATAGTACATATATGCCACCACCTTACGGCTCATCGGCTGGACCGCATCTGTATGTTTGCGATAAAACACCCGTAACACTGACCGATTCACCACGGCTACGGGAACGGCTCCGGACATCCTTTCATTAAAAAGCCGATATATGTAGCTCACATGAAGCTACGGCATGAAAGGATTTCAAGTAAAACGTCCTTTCATTAAAAAGCCGATATATGTAGCTCACATGAAGCTACGGCATGAAAGGATTTCAAGTAAAACGTCCTTTCATTAAAAAGCCGATATATGTAGCTCACATGAAGCTACGGCATGAAAGCAGTCCTTTCATTAAAAAGCCGATATATGTAGCTCACATGAAGCTACGGCATGAAAGGATTTCAAGTAAAACGTCCTTTCATTAAAAAGCCGATATATGTAGCTCACATGAAGCTACGGCATGAAAGGATTTCAAGTAAAACGTCCTTTCATTAAAAAGCCGATATATGTAGCTCACATGAAGCTACGGCATGAAAGCAGTCCTTTCATTAAAAAGCCGATATATGTAGCTCACATGAAGCTACGGCATGAAAGGATTTCAAGTAAAACGTCCTTTCATTAAAAAGCCGATATATGTAGCTCACATGAAGCTACGGCATGAAAGCAGTCCTTTCATTAAAAAGCCGATATATGTAGCTCACATGAAGCTACGGCATGAAAGGATTTCAAGTAAAACGTCCTTTCATTAAAAAGCCGATATATGTAGCTCACATGAAGCCACAGCATGAAAGCAGTCCTTTCATTAAAAAGCCGATATATGTAGCTCACATGAAGCTACGGCATGAAAGGATTTCAAGTAAAACGTCCTTTCATTAAAAAGCCGATATATGTAGCTCACATGAAGCTACGGCATGAAAGCAGTCCTTTCATTAAAAAGCCGATATATGTAGCTCACATGAAGCTACGGCATGAAAGGATTTCAAGTAAAAGGTCCTTTCATTAAAAAGCCGATGTATGTAGCTCACCTGAAGCTACGGCATGAAAGGATTTCAAGTAAAAAGTCCTTTCATTAAAAGGCCAATATACGTAGCCCACCTGAAGCTACGACATGAGAGCATTTCGAGTAAAACATCCTTTCGTTAAAAGGCCGACATATGCGGCTCACACGAAGCTACGGCTTGAAGAGGGTCCCGAGTAAACACCGGTTCGTTAAGAAGACCATATACGCATCCCACTTAAGACTACGGCTCGCACTGGTCCGTTCTACAGGAAAGACTACCACTCTTTGTGTCTAAGGCACGTCGAACGAAGCCAACGCCCTGTGGCATACGAAAATGTAGCG
Source organism: Heracleum sosnowskyi (assembly GCA_030848705.1). NCBI lineage: Eukaryota > Viridiplantae > Streptophyta > Magnoliopsida > Apiales > Apiaceae > Heracleum > Heracleum sosnowskyi. The sequence continues at coordinate 121,597,874 of CM061241.1, forward strand.
TCCCGCAAACCCAAGCTCAAGCTCAAAAGCTTTGCCTGCAGCCTGCATCTTGGTTCGGCTACATTTTCTGATGCTGAGCTAGTTCGGTGCCCCCTCAGTCTCTCTTGCTAATATCAGCTACTGGTTTGGTAAGCACAATAGCCACTAAAATGGTTCATATTGTTTGAGTTAACAATCTCTTACGAGTCGTACGATGCACTGCTAATTTGTTATTACAAATTTACACGTCGTTCTAGCAACCTAAAGATTGCACTTAATTTTGGGGGCAGATACAACTACAATAAAAATGAAGTATAACTGTAGTCAAAAAACAAAAATAAAAAGATCTACTCCGTTCATTTGAAATAATAATAAAAAAGCAGAGGGGAATGGCCCATCACATGATCGATTGGGTCCATTATGGGAAACCTAATCTAAGCTGCAGCAGCAGCTGAGCCCGAACCCGGAGGCCCCTTCCCATCCCCACCATCTTTACGGACGGCCTTTTCCTCCGCATTCCTCTTCTTGGCAGCCTCGTCCCGACGATCCTCATCAAGGGCCGCCTGGAGTATTGCGAACAGAACGTCCAGATACTCGTCCCAGTCGTTCCTCGCTATGTCGTCAAGCTCTTCCGAAGTCAGGGCCAGTACGTTCCTTCCGTTATACATCTCTCCTGGACACAAAAAGGAAATAAAAAGATTAAATACGCTAAAAAGAAGGGAAGAGATGGGGGGCAGTAAAGGAAAGGAAGGCGGTAAACGGGACAGTACCTGATTAAAATTCGAACGGAAGAAAGGGTTTTGGAATGAATAAAGAGGGAGAAAGGAAAACCTTGGTTATTTATAGACCCGCACAGGAGCATGCGAAAGGGCTCAGACCTTTGGGAATCGGTCAGCATTAAATGACTGGCAAAGTCCCAAGGTAGTCGAAAAGTCAAAACTGTTTACTCAAAGACTGCCCTTCCGTTCGCACTTTCCCCAGAACCGCATTCCCATCAACCTTTGGAAAGTCAAAATAAACAAACGAAAATGATTCAAGGCAACTATGGAATACGGTTAGACAAAAAGACAAATCTCGAAAACAAAAAATTAAAAAAAAAAAAAAAAAAAAAAGAAAAAAAGAGGTCCCAAGCATTCAAATCCGTAAAGGGAAATTAAGTTACAAAAGAAACACAGTCCACTAAATAAACCTAAATGCCGAAAGGGCTGAAAGAGATTAAGTTACAAAAGAAACACAGTCCACTAAATAAACCTAAATGCCGAAAGGGCTGAAAGAGAAGCTAGAAGTAGAGCATAAAAATAGATATCTGCCAAACATCCTGGACCCTACGGGAGGGACCCGTCGGACTCCTTCGTTGGGACAGAATCACCTGCCGGGCCCCCTTCGGGTTTTTCCGGCTCGCGCACCTCCCTCTCCTGCGCCTCCCCATCCTTGTCCCCCGCGGCTTTCTCAGCTTCCAGCCGCTCTATTTCAAAATCGCGGAAAGCTTCTATGGAGTGGGCCGAAAGATCCAAGGGGTTGCCTGCGCCCACAAACCTCAAACAGTCATTGTAACCTTCCTCGTGGAATTCCCCGGCTTTCGTCTCCAACTCGGTAATAAAGGCCTCTGAACCCTTGTATCGGTTCACGCAGTCCTCAAAGGTGATGTCAGCCTCCTTTTCAACTCGCTCCAGCAACTGGGTGGTGCGGGCCAACTCCTCGTTTAAATCCTTGAGGCCCTTCTCCCGTTGGTCGATGGTCGTCCGCAGACTGGCAGAAATTCCCTTTTCGACCTCAAGCTCCTCCCTTAGCTTTACCGAACGCTCCTCAGCACGCGTCCGTAGTTCCCTTTCTTTGCTCAGCTCCAGCCCTGCGGCCTCCTCCCTCGCTCGAGAATCCTTCAGTAAAGTTAGGGCCTCGTCCCTAGCTTGCTTTTCACTGAGGGCCCTCCTGTGCTCCGCCGTAGCCATACGACGATTGCTCGTGGCCCTCTCCGTAGCCCCCATCAGATAAACGCCCAACTGGAGACATAAATAAATAAGAATGTAAGTACATGATGACTGATGTTAATAAGCATGGAGAAGCATGCGGGTAAAGATAATTAAGAGCCAGGGATCGATAAAAAGGATGTCGTATAGACGAAAATTACCTTCCCGTAAGCTTCCTTGACCTTTCTGATCAAATCCTCGTCATTCTCCTTCTCGATCATTGCCCGATCCGGAGCCAGGGTAAAAGCGCTCAGGGCCTCTAGGGGGGGCTCGACTTGCGGATCTTCCCCCAGCCAACCTTGGCGGGCTTCGAATCGAATTAAAGTGTAGCCCTCCATACCTTCGACCGAAGGGGTCAAAGGGGCCGGAAGTAGGCCGGAACCCGAACGGCCCCCATCGGCAGGATCGATTCGAATCCCGCGGGATGCTATCATATAGTTTGGGAGGACTTCAACGTCACTACCGTCTTCATCGGACTCATCCCTCAGCTGAAGCCCGGACCTCCTTATTGTCTTCGCTTTTTTCGACTTTCCTCTTTCCCCTGCTTTGAGACCCCTTTTATTAAGGCGCAATGTCTGAAGAGGTATGTTCTCGGGATCCGTAGCCCCAGGGGGGGCAGCCGTGTGGGTTCCCCCGGTTGGGATTGCAGGCTTCGTGGGAAACTCTCCAACCGCGGTGCTGTCTCCCCCGCTGTGTTTGCTCTCGGTTTCCTTCACCACCTGCTTCTTTCGAGCCAAAGCCAAAATTCGACTCTTATCCATCTGAGGGGGAACGGGCAGGTCCCTGAGCAATACTGCAAAAGGAAACACGGGGTGAGAAGTGAGTCTACAGGTGACGCCGCTGTCACACATATCAAAAAATAAGCAAATAAATTAAATACGCTAAAAATAGGCCTCACAATTGTGGTTCACCAAAAAGGGAACCTTCCAGAAATCCCCTTCCGTCCACAAACCCTTAATCTGCCCCCCGACAAAGAGAGACGCCGCGGCCCTTTCACTAGGCTCCAAGCTTTCGGACCTACGGACGGCCCCGCTCACCCCATCGGGCCTCCGGTATTCGGGGAGGTAGCCCAAATCGCCCCCCCGAAACAGCAACCATTCGACATGCCAACCTTTGTTGGATGAGGGAACCTCTACCAGTACACCCCCTAAACTCTTAGCCCCCTTCCAATGAAGCTCGAACAGGGGCTGGTAATCCCGAGAGGCTTGAAGGCTATGGAGAGACCAAAACAGAGTAAGTGTGGGCTCTAAGCCTAACTCTGTACACCTAGCGATGAAGGCACAAATCTTTCGAATGGAGTTAGGACCGAGCTGCCCCAAACCCAGTCTCATGTTGACCATTAGAGTATGGAAGAACCGGTGCATTGGCAGCCTCAACCCTGCTCTGAAGTGCTCCAGGGGGATCCCTACCCACAGATCATCCCTCCTGAAGTATATGAACTCCCCCTCCTCCGGCAGGCTAATTTCGTATTCGTCCGGTATCTGAAAAGCATGTCGCACCAACCCATAGAAACCTTCATTAAACAAGCACTTCTTGTGAAGGTACTCTAGGCCTTTCAGACGGTTTTGTAAAACATGGCCCGGTATAATGCCATCCCCCGGTTTGTAACGACACTTCTGTCCGTGGGTCTTAAAATAGTCCTCCCTTCGGGCGGTCGGCGGGGAGTTCACAAACTTTTGAGAAGGATCCAACCATTCCCCCGACTCCCCCAGGCAACTTTTCGTCGGGACCACCAAACCCTCGGCCCTGAAGTACCTAGGATCCCTACCACCAGCGTCTCCCTCAGTCATTACTTCCTTCCCTTTTCGCCCACCTTCCGGGCCGGTTTTGGCAACCCCTGCGGACACTTTCCCCCTAGGGGTTTTCGTTATGACTACCTTCCTGCCCGCAGGAACTTTCCAGTTGCGGTCATTCTCTGGAGAGCTGGCAGCCGTGGAGCTTTCTGACGAAACATCGTCGTCTCCGTAGCCCCCCGCGTCGCCGGAATCTGACAAGTGCTCGTTGTCTGAGTCCGTAGCGCTCTCTTCCCCTGAAACCGCAACTCTCTTCCTCTTGGCCATCCGACGAATTGGTGGGAAACTACACATACGAAAGAAAGAACAAGTCACTATACGCCTTAATACCCATTTCAAAGCCCTAGTCAGTTCCTGCCCCTCGACCCAAATACCTATAATTAAACAGACTAATTGGTCGCTTTTCAGATAAAAAACAAGGGGAAGGCTTATAGTGACAGTCCTTCGCTTCCCGCGTACGGTATGTGTAGCCCCAGGAGGGAAAGAAAAGAAGGGAAGACGCGGACACCCAGAAAGAAGGGCAAATACATGACATTTGGCAAAAAAGTAAGAGGAATCGAGAATGACGGGGAGAGAGCAATGTTACCTGGATGAAGATACAGGGAGCGCGTGCACTGCCTTTCGAGCCCAACTTAAGAAGAATCCCCCTCCTTCTCTCCTCCTGTGAAAGTCGACAGACAATCGAGTTCGCAGAGGCAAAATGTGAGTTGTGTGGGTGCGCCCAGGCGGCGAAGTGTGTATATATATATAGGGGTAGGCGCGCACGTGCGCAGAGGGAGACCAACCGCCCCATTCGGTTGAAGGGCAGAAAAGTAAATCCCAGCAATAAATGGGTCGAGGGAGTGCTCATCGTGGGGAAAAATGACCGCTAAAAGGGTGCACGTATTTCGGCCTAAGGCCACGCGCTGGATGGGCCTCCTAAAGAAGACTCCCGCGCTAAGGGGGCAAATGATGGCCTCCAAAACCGTAGTTCTTACGGCCTACGGACCAGGGCAGGTCCCTGCCTGCGGAATCCGCAGGCTTTTTTCCCCCCGTAAGGCACCCTTCCGTGTTCCAGACACGTGTCAGCCCGACCTGGACCAGTCATCTCCCGGGGCCCAGGAACCGGCCTAGGAACCCTCCACCTGGGTGCGTAGCTTCCGCCAGTCACCCGGTCTAGGCCTAGACTGCCAGGCGGCGGAAGGGGAAGCTTCGGATAAAAGGAGGAGAGGGCCAACAGAAAAACGGACCAGAAAAAGAGAGTAAAAAAAGAGAGTAGAATAGAGAGAGAGAAAGAGAGAGACAATCCTTCCGATGATTGCTACGGATTAAACCTAACATCCCTTCGGCTATCACATAGCAAGTTTTGCACATGTGTGGTTGACAATAGTTGAGGGTAACTTGCCCGAAACCCGGTAGCCGTAAAACATACTCCCTCAGCCCACTTGATTGTATACATCGGGAGATAAGACTTAACACTCATTTTATTACTATTATAAAGTATATTTTCATACATTATTTTTAAATTATTTTTCTTCTCAATTTAAATTTAACATTTAAATTTTTATTCAAAAAAAATAATTTAAAAATAAGTTATAAAACTATACTTTATATACACCTTAAAATATGAGCAAGACATAAGAAGTATAAGATTGGCTAGTTTCGTGATACTGTATATCGTACACTAGAAGGATCCAAAATTACTTTTCATCTCACGATTTAAGATTCTTCTTTTCTTGTTTGTTTAACTTCTCTGTCATTGTCTGGAAGTGACGGTGAAAGTTAGGATGTTTGTTTTGTTTCGAAAACTTTTTACTTCAAATTGAGATACTTAATTCTTCGAAATTAGAACGATCTAAATACCTATTTAATTATAAATAATAATTACAGTTTGTTTAACTCTACAACAATATAGACAGAAAGAAAAGAAGTACAACCTACAATCAAACTACAATCAGGCACACATGTGTACATGACGCATCTCACCAGAAATGGTCGGTGACCAACTGGTTTGGCATGCAACTTGTAGTGTTCCCGCATGAAAATGGGCTTTAGTTGGCTTCAAATTAATCTTAACCTGACCAATTTAGCTTGAGCGTCAGACGAAGAACACCAAATGCATGAGATCTTTTTGAAGTCCGAAACAGCAGCAGATCCAAAAAAATCTGTATGCTCGCAGCACTTGTACATTCTTTTTTGTGACAGACACAGGTGCAAAAAATAAACATAATTCAAAATTAAGCAGCAGAGCGGAGACAACATTCTTCCGATGCATTTCTTTGTTTCTTTCTCGACAAATTGTTGAGAGAGTGAGATTTATTCAAGTTGAAATTCCCAATACTCATCTTCGCAATGTTATATGATTAATAACAAGCGGATTAAACCTTGCAGGTACTAAGAGGGATGTAATGTAATTGCACTCTTTCCTCATACTGCACTCTGAGTCTGAGGTTGCAGATAGGATGCCCATATCTGCATTTCTCCTCAAAAATGTCAAGCTAATTTTTTGAAAAAACCAACAAATAATAAGTAAATATCTGGCCGTGTTTGTTTCATGAAATCATAATATTAGTGCAACACCCCAGTCCTACATGAGATTTGGGACTTTAATTCCATTTATAAGTCAAAGGCACTACTACTAATTAAACCAATAAATCATGATTTTTTGAGAGCCTATGGTGGGCTTGTCGTAACCCAAGTTGACTGCTTTTGGTTTAATAAACTTCGATTTATTTGGACTCGTGATCGGGACTTGATCCAATTTTCAAAAAATTCTCGTGATTTGACCCGGGTCGTCCCAATTAGCCTATGTAATTCGATTCAATACTATATTTCATCCCTGAGTTCTCCCCTCGAATAAAAGTTCAATCACGTATTATTTCATATCTAAGCCATAATTGTATCTAAGGAGAAGATTGGAACTCAATATTCCCTCAAAACGAATCAGAAAGTGAACAGAACCAGTTTATGTACTATTATTCTAAAGGATTAAGTACGATAAATGAGTACACAATCTGTAGTTAGTAGCAAACAAATCCTAAAGCTAAAATTTATTAGTCATGGCTATGCAATTTAGATTTCATTTGTCATATCTTATCCTCGCAACCTAGCTAATGAAGATCCTGTTATAACAACACTATAGACTTCTGCTCCATGCACATGTTTATTTACATTTTTTCTGCCACCCGTAATAGCTGAACTAGATCTAATCTGGTACTTGAGAGCAGGATGTGTGTTAATCTCATTTCTTTTACTTGCGCGGATTATGAAAGCCTAAAACTTAGTGATAAGGGACAGATGACATATGACAATTCAATCGATCATTGTCCAATTTATTTCTCATAGTGCTCCAGCGGCTTCGTATAACAATAGTCGTCATTAGTAAAACATGATAAAATGGCCACGTTACAGATAAATGTGCAAGACAACTTATGCATCTAGTTGAATTTACAAAATATATGAGCATGCAATGTGTTAATCGAGGGAGATTGCGATATTATGCAAGTCGATGTGGGATTCTAATCTGGTACGGGAGAGCATGATGGGTTAATTCAATCGATCATTTGAGTAACTAGCTCATCTAAAATCTGAGCTCTGATACCATTTTGAGTAACTAGCTCATTTAAAATTTTAAGATGTTAAAAAAAAACCCTAAATGGATCTTATGCTATATTTCAACACTCACTCAGAAACGGATCTTTACTTGGTTGTATATAGAGGAGGAAACAACTAATTTCATACAACCGATCTCCTTCAATTAACACATTGCATATTTCATACTTGCAATGAAATACATGACCCTTCACAGTGTCATTTCAGTTGCTTCATCAGGTACTAGAGCTGGCCAGACGTTTGAGTTTGAACGGTCAACCCGTAACCAGCACGGCAAACTGACTCGTATAACTCAGTTTGGTAACATGGCGAATCAACCCGGCACAGACCGTTTTCTGTAACGGGGCGAATACGGGTTGAAATATAAAAACCGCACACGACATGACACGACACGTGGCACCGGCACGGCACGTGACCCGCCCGTAGCACTGGGGAAACAAGTTGCATGCAAGTGGTCATTTTTGTTCAATATTGAGATAAAATCATGATTTTCTGGTCCTCTCTGTTTCGTCTATATAAAATCACATATGCTCATAGATGATTTTTCGATGTTCATATTATACTTAATTAAATGAAGTGATGCATCGACTGATTGGAACTCCATATGTTCAAACTTATTAAAACTACTTTAATAAAGATTTTTGATTTTTATTTTCTAAAAAATGTTCGGTTTTTTTGTTTTTAAAAAGATTTGTTCCGTTTTCTAGAGAGGAGTCCTCTCAAATTAATTAATTGTAACATTGTTTTTAATTAATAAAATTTATAGAGGTACCGTCCTCTTTTCTTCCAATTTTTTTTAATAGTTTTCAAACAATTGTTTGTATCGAATTAAAATTAAAAAATATATTTATTTATTTAAACCGCACGACCCGCAAATCGCCCCATCAACCTGCGTAGCCTGCACGAGCCAACCATTATTTAGCACGGCACGGCTCGCCCCGCCTCATTAATACTAACGTGCTATTCCCGGGTTTATGGTCGATGAGCCCAGCCCGCCCGCCCGTGAACCGACACGGCACGGTATGAACCGCTCGGCCGGCCAGCTCTATCAGGTACTATGGCTCGGCCCATTCTTGAAAAGTACATGCAGATCTGTTTGGAAGGATAATCTCATATGCTATCAGCCTATCACCACCTTTGAAAATTAGTGTAGAGCCGGCTAAAAACTTATGCCAAACTTTTAACCCTCGGTTTGTCTTCATGTATAAGTTGCTTTATAAGTTGAAATATAAATACAATTTTCGGTTTATATTAGAAGCCAAATGGATACTTCATCTATCGTTGACTAGTTGAAAAGTAGTCAAAACAAGGTAAAATATAACAAGGATTTGATCTCAAATTAAACTAGTTCAAACCACCTAAATCTGGGTTAAACTCAAAGACTAGCATCCAAAATTTTGTGTTGTGTACGGCATTATCAGGTCTATTTGATCATGACAAATTTTGTAAATAAATAAAGATATAAAATTCATGTTCAATACTCCATAAATATCATTCTGTTATGGATTAAAAAACGTGCTTGTGTAATTAATGCTAAGGTTTAATGAGTTTCGAGCTTTAATGGCTGCACTCGTGTATCCGGACTAAATTGGTCCTCACAAGATGCCTACGTATCTCAAATCGTTATTGAGAATCAAGTCAAAGACGTAGTTCTGATTGTAGGATCAGTGACCTTTTATAGGCGTCTGGAGCCTAGTATTTATGGTATGTTTAGGAGTCTTAGCGAATAAGTCTCCTTTTTATTATTGGATAAGCATTGTATTGCTTGCAGGATAAGTCTTTTCCTTGTTGATAAAGGTTATGACTCATTAATTGCCTTTAATTGGGATTCTGGATCCTTCTTTGACCAATTTGCCATAACTGGGGCTCTTTTAATGAGCTGTATATTTTCCCTATTCATTAATTACGAAATTAATGAATAATTAAGGTGTCGGGCCTTAAATATCGGCCTTTCCATTGACTCGTCAATTATATTTCTATAATTACTTTTCTGTCCATATCATTTGCCCCCCCAACTTCTGGGAAAATACCCTTGGGATTTTTGTAGAAGTTATCGCATTTTTTCCTGAATTTTTTCATTTTTTCAGAGCATTTTCGACCAGGAATCCATGCCATTTTCGACCAGAATTCTAGGTCATTTTCGACCAGGATTTTAGGTCATTTTCGACCAGGACTGGGATGAGGTCGAACGTTTCGACCAGGAATTTTAGTACAAAATCGACCAGGATATTTCGACCTCACCCAGTTATATTTTCGACCTCATTTTTATAGCCATTTTCGACTAGAAAGTGGGGTGAGGTCGGACACGTCGACCTCGACTTCCAGTGCAAATTCGACCTCGATTTTTCGAGCTCGTTTTAACTGTTTTTCGACCAGGATTTTTGTTTAGGATTTCGACCTCAATTGGTGCGAGATCGAACATTTCGACCTTGCCTTTTAGGTCTTTTTCGACCTCAATTCTTCGACTTCGAGCCATTGTATTTTCGACCAGAATTTCCAAGCATTATTTCGTCCAGAAGGTGTGATGAGGTCGAACATGACGATCTCAATTTTTTAGTATAGCTTCGAATTCATTCCTTAGTCATTCTTCGACCAGGTTTTTCGAACAGAACTCAGATCATTTTCGAACTCAAATCTGGTTTGGGATTTCGACCTCAAGTGGAATGAGGTCAAATCCCTCGACCAGGATTTTTAGTTCAATTTCGACCTCGTTTTTTCGAGCTCAAATCCAATCTTTTTCGACCTCAACTTTTAGCTGACGTAGGAATTAACCCTTGTCAGTTACCTCCAAATGCCTGGAGGTTGATTATGTGTTTCATTGTTTTATGTTTGAAAAACAAATTCCCCCTTTCTGTTGCTCTTTTTAGAAAGGTCTTTCAATTTAAGAATAGTTCTTCCAACACTTTGGGTTGGGTGTATATTAGTCACCGTTCTTCGACACCCCCCATTTTCCATCCAAAATCCATCCCTGACAATAACCCCAAATGGAAGGATGAGTTTATGTATTTGATGTGGGATGAAGGGGATTGGGGCACCCTTTTTCAGAGCTCGTTTAGTAGAGTGTCAGATGGTAGCCCAGATGACATAGTCCTGACTGAAGAGGAGACCCATGCTTATGCTGAACTCATCAAGGATGATTATGCCACCATGGCTTGGGAGCTTCTGGACGAGTTTGTACTTAAGTCTCTGAAACTTTCAAAAGTTTCTGATCAGGGTAATTCCCTTTCTTCTATTTTCTTGTATTTGTATTAAGATTGCCTTATACCGATTTTGTTTTCCTTGATTTTTTTACAGCTGCGGAGTTCATTAACAAGCAGAATGAGCCAGAAGACGGGGAAACAGCCAGAATCAAGAGGGCTTGTTTGAAGGACCCCAGGTTGGCTGCTAAAGGCCCTTCTATTCTGAGGCCTCATGTAGCTGAGGTTGAAGAGATCGAGGGCTCTTCCTCAGCTAAGAGCTCAGTCTGGCGCCCCAACTGGGGGATTAGAAAGAAGGACACCATAGTAGGGGTGGCCAAGCATGCTGTTGAGTGGTCACATCATTCCTTAACTCCTTGTGACTACAAGGATTTTGTGGCCAACTCCACCATCGAGGGGGCTGAAAGTGCGGGCTCTCAAGCCTTTGCTGCTGTAAGTCATTATTCTTTTTTTCTTTGTAGTCCTTAGTATATACTTTAAGTTATCATTCTAACTTGTGATCTGTTCGTAGGCTAATGCCAGCTTTCAAGGGGCTTTATTCCAAGCCAAAGCCTGGTGTGCATCTTTTGAGGCCAACAAGGCTAAGTTTGATAAGGCTCAGTTGGAGATGGGTTCCCTTAGGGCCTCCTTGGATAGAAGGGAGAAGGAGTTATCTGATGCCCAGGCGGAGCTGGTGGAGCTCAGGAAGGGGAAGGAGCTCCACATTGATGAGTACCTTGACTCTGACGAGTACAAGGATTTGATTACTCAACACGACGATCTCCTCTTTCCTGTCCAGTACACAAAAGGATGGGATGATGCTTTGGCGGAGGTTTCGAGGAGACTTCCTGGATCCCTCACTATATCTGACTTTCCCAGTCCCCACGCTCCCACTCGTTTGGAGATGGCTTTGGCGGGGGAGGGTGATATGGATGAGGATGACAGGATTCTCAATCCCGAACATGCCTCTCATCCTGGTGAATCCAGTTCCGGTGAGGAAGAAGAGTCTGCGAAGGGAGATGGTTCTGGAGAGGAGTCTGGCTCTGAGGAAGAGGATGGAGGGGATGATGCTTAGTCGTAGCTAGTTGTAGATTTTTATGGCCAACTGTGGCTTTTATTTATTGATGTACTTTTGGCCTACGGGCTTAACTTAACTCGTTTTTATTTATATCTTGTGGCCATTCTTGGCTTTATGTTGTTTTTCTTATTTCTTGAATGTTTGTGAACACTCATAGTAGATAAGCTTTAAAACATGAAAATGCTGAATTTATTCATAGATTAAAAATGGGATCAACCCTTACATAGTACCCAAGTTTAAGAACTCGGGTTGGTTTTATCAAACCTTATTCATAGTAGTGAATCCTCTTAGGAAACACTTTAAACATAATAAACTTTCAAATTGGAGGCATGCCAAGTCCTTGGCACCTCATGCCCTTCAAGGGTTTCTAGCTTGTATGAGCCTCGACCAAATACGTTCTTGACGTGATATGGTCCTTCCCAATTTGGGGCCAGTTTGCCTTTTTGTCCAACTCCGGATGCTTCAATCTTTCTGAGAACCAAGTCTCCTTGTTGAAAGAACCTTTTTTTAACCCTTAGGTTGTAGTAGAAAGAGGCTTTCTTTTGATGTTCAACTATCTTGGCGTTTGCTTCATCTCTAACTTCGTCAATTAGATCCAAAGCTAGCCTCAAGCCTTCTTCATTTTCTTCTGGTTCATAAGCCTCAACTCTTGGGGAGGTGTGAGTAATCTCCACCGGGACCACTGCCTCTGCTCCATAAGCCAATAGAAATGGAGTTGCCCCGGTGGTGACTTTACAAGTTGTACGATATGCCCAAAGTATGGGGAGTAATTCGTCTACCCAAGTGTTTCTGGAGCGTTCAACTCTTTTCTTTAGTCCATCCAGGATAATTCGATTTGCAACCTCAGCTTGCCCATTCGCTTGGGGATGGGCAACAGAAGTGAAGCGCAACTTGATATCGTTCTCATCACAATACTTCTTGAACTCATCGTTGTTAAACTGAGTTCCATTGTCCGTGACCAGAACTCGTGGAATTCCATATCGGCATATCACATTTTCCCAGAAGAATTGCATTACTTGCTTGGTGGTTATCTTGGCTAAGGGCTTAGCCTCAATCCACTTGGTGAAGTAGTCGATTGCTACTATCAAGAACTTTCTTTGAGCACTTGCCATTGGAAATGGTCCGAGTATATCCATTCCCCACATAGCAAAGGGGATAGGTGAGTTAATGGATGTCATCATCTCTGGTGGTTGCCTAACCAATGGTGCATGTTTCTGGCACCGTTCACACTTCTTCACATAGCTTTTAGCATCAGCAAGCATGCTTGGCCAATAGAAACCTAGGCGGGTGACTTTATGAGCAAGGGCTCTGCCCCCCAAGTGTTGCCCACAGATTCCTTCATGCACTTCCTTTAGGGCCAATTCTGCCTCTTGAGGTCTCAAACATTTCAGATATGGAATGATGAAAGACTTCTTGTATAGGAGTCCCTCAATCAGGGTATACCTTAGTGCTCTGACGTATAGCTTTCGTGCTTCTGAAATATCGTTGGGTAGCCACCCAGTTTCCAGATGAGCTTTGATGGGATCCATCCAACAGCTACCAACATCAATGGGTGCTACCAACTTTCCGTTGATGCTTGGGGTCTTCAAGACTTGGAAGTATACACTCCCTGCATAGTTTTCAATTTCAGAAGAAGCAAACTTAGACAGGGCATCAGCCTTCACGTTTTCTTCCCTTGGAATGTGCTCCACATAGCATTCATCAAATTGAGTCATGATGGCTTTGACAAGTTTCAAGTACTTGGCCATGACTTCATCTCTGGCCTCAAATTCCCCATTTACTTGGGAAACCACTAGCCTCGAGTCTCCACATACTTTCAGAGTTTTGACCCTCAAGGCTCCAGCCAGCCCTAAGCCAGCTATCAGAGCTTCATACTCAGCCTCATTTTTTGTCGTTGGGAAGTCAAGTTTTAGTGCATACTCAATGAGGAATCCATCAGGACTTTGTAGCACTAAACCAGCTTCGCTTGACTTTGTTTTTGATGCTCCATCAAAATAGAGCACCCAATATTCTTTGAAGTCCATTTCTTGATCTTTCTTGTCTTCCACTATTACTTCCTGCCCCCCGACTTCTTGGTTGTCAATGGTGCATTCAACCATGAAGTCAGCAAGTGATTGAGCTTTTATGACCGTTCGATGCTTATACTTGATGTCGAATTCACCCAATTCAATGGCCCATTTGATCAATCTTCCACTAACTTGAGGGCTATGCAAGATGTTTCTTAGAGGTTGATCAGTCAAGACCTCTATCTTGTGAGCCTGGAAGTATGGGCGTAGCTTTCTTGAGGCCATTATCAAGACTAAGGCAAACTTCTCAATCGTTGAGTAGTTTATTTCTGCCCCATGTAGAATCTTACTCACATAGTAGATTGGTTTCTGAACCTTCAATTCATCCTTTACCAAAACAGCTCCAAGGGCTGTGCTAGAAACCGCCAAGTACAAATAGAGAATTTCCCCTGGCTTGGGCTTTGCCAACAGTGGTGCTTCAGCCATGTATTTCTTCAGGGCCTCATAGGCCTCTTGACTTTCAGTTGTCCATTCGAAATTCTTTACTTTCTTGAGTGCTTTGAAGAAGGGCAAGCACTTCTCTCCTGACTTGGAGATGAATCTTCCCAATGCTGCCACTCTCCCTGTTAGTTTCTGGACATCCTTGACTGTCTGTGGTGGTTCCATGTCTAGAATTGCTTTGATTTTGTCGGGATTAGCCTCGATTCCTCTCTTGGAAACCATCAGGCCTAAGAACTTTCCCGAGCCTACACCAAAGGCACACTTGGCTGGATTCAACATCATCTTGTGGTGCCTCAGCACTTCGAATGCCTCTCGGAGGTGTTCAATGTGATCGGCCTTATCGAGGCTCTTGACTAACATGTCATCCACGTAGACCTCCATGGTCTTTCCAATTAGGTGTCCAAAAATTTTGTTCACCAATCTTTGGTAGGTTGCCCCTGCATTCTTAAGTCCAAAAGCCATGACTAAGAAACAGAAGACACCAAAGTTAGTGATGAATGATACCTTGGCGATGTCATCTTTGTGCATCTTGATTTGATTATATTCACTGAAGCCATCCATGAAACTTAGCATCTCATGCCCAGCAGTGGCATCTATCAGAGCATCAATCCTTGGTAAGGGAAAACAATCTTTAGGACATGCATCATTCAAGTCGGTGAAGTCGACGCACATCCTCCACTTCCCGTTAGCTTTTTTGACCATTACGGGGTTAGCTAACCATTCTGGGAATTGGATTTCCTCAATGAACCCAGCTTCCAAAAGCTTATTCACTTCTTGCTTAATGGCTTCAGGCCTCTCTGGAGCAAAATTTCTTTTCTTTTGTTTCACTGTCTTCCTTTCTGGATCCACATTCAATTTGTGAGATATCAATTGGGGGTCAATCCCTGGCATGTCGGCCGCTGTCCAAGCAAACACGTCATTGTTTTCTTGAAGAAAATACGTGAGTTTGCTCTTCAATGGTTCGGGCAGTAGTGCCCCAATATAAGTCACCTTCTCTGGTTCACCCGGGACTAGGGGAATTGGGACCAAGTCCTCAGCCGGTTTCCCCCTTCTGTCCTCGTTGTCGCTGATATTCATGTCTTCAATTGGGAGAACTTGCCCCCCGATTCCACCAGGCCTTAACGCGGCTACATAACAACTTCTGGCCATCTTTTAGTCTCCTCGTTCTTCACCAATCCCATTCCTCGTTGGGAACTTGATTTTTAGATGATAAGATGAGGCAACAGCCTTGAACGCATGAAGACCAGTCCTTCCCAGGATTGCATTGTAGGTTGAAGTCGCTTTTATAACTATGAAGTTCAACATCTGAGTAGACGTATTCATCCCTTGCCCCATAGTCATTGGGAGTTGGATAGTGTCTTCCACTTTTGATTCCACCCCTTTGAATCCATATAGGCATATTTGAGGGTGTTAACTGAGAGTCTGTGTAACCCATCTTGATAAAGGCATCGTGGAACAAGATATCCACTGAAGCTCCATTATCAACCAAGACTCTTTTTGTTTCGGAGTTGCCTATCACATGTATTATGACAAGAGGATCATCATGGGGGAACTTCACCCCTTCCAAGTCTGAATCGTCAAAACCTATTGACACTTCTATCCTGGCACGCTTCGGTGCTTCTCCAACCACAGTCATTACCTCTCGGGCATAAGCCTTTTTTGAGTTTCGGGAGGACCCAGCAACAGTTGGCCCTCCGAATATCATGTTGATCACTGGCCCTCGAGGCTTGGGATTCCGATCTTGATCGTTGTCCCTTCTATCATAATCCTTCCTTTCATAGTTCCCCCTTTGGCTCCCTTGGCTTCCATCCTTAGTGAACTTGCTGAGTTTTCCTCTTCGTATCAGAAACTCAATCTCATCTTTCAATTGTCTAAAATCATCGGTGTCGTGACCGACTTCTTTGTGGAACCGACAAAACTGATTCTGGTTCCGTTTGGACAAATCAGCCCTCATCGGCTTTGGCCATTTGATATCTTCTTCCTTGGCTATCTCCATCAGAATTTGACTCCTGGGAGTATTCAATCGTGCATATTCTGTGAATTTTGGCCCAAAATTGCTTCTCTTGGGGGGAGAATCGGAGTTCTTTGATGTTCGGGGAAACTTTTCCTTGACATCGTACTCCTGAGTTTCTTTTCTTTTCTTTGAGTTTCCACTACTGCCAGTAGTGGGTTCATACTTTCTCATGCTTTCTTCGGTCTTGATATACTTTCCGGCTCTATCTTGGAGCTTCAACATGCTCTCTGGTGGGTGTTTAGCCAACGACCTCCTGAAGTGGTCATCAGTGGTTCCTTGTTGCAAGGCTATCATAGCCACTTTGTCATATAAGTCCGGGACTTTTAAAGCCTCTCGAGTGAATCGATTGATGTAGTCCCTTAGGGCCTCATTCTGCCCTTGCCGGATTGCCATGAGTGATGCATAACTTTTCTCATGCACCCTTCCACTAATGAACTGATTGATGAAAGCCTTGCTTAGTTCCTTGAATGACCCAATAGAGTTGGGAGGTAGATGGCTATACCAACGTTGGGCCATGCCTGCCAAGGTTTGTGGAAACGCCCTACACTTGACCGCATCGTTGGCTGGCTGCAACAGCAGTGCATTGGAGAAGGTCCTTACATGATTTGCGGGATCTCCCGTTCCATCATAGGCTTTGATCGAAGGCATCTTAAACTTTCTGGATATAGCCGTTTTCATGATGTCTTGAGTAAACGGTGGTGTAGGATCATCAGGATCTCCCAGAGGCAACAAAATACTAGGATCACCCCTTGGGGCTTCAGCCCTCTTGGTCCTTCTTGGTGGATCCAAGTTGATTATCGGGATTCCTTCAGTCGTTCGGCCCCGAGATTGAGCGGCCTCTTCTTCAGCAATGAGTTTTTTTAGCCTTGCAGTCTCTGCCTCATGGGATGCAAGTTTCTCCCTAGTAGTTTGGGGTTGCTCCCGATTTGTCTGTGAAGAACGTCTCCTTCTTGGGGCGACATCCTCCCCAGTTGTATAACCCTCATCCTCAGTGTATGGGCCAGAGTAATCTTGAATGAGAGGGGTCTGACGAGTTTCTTGATTTTGGGGTCCCATACCTTGAATATAAGGGGGCACATATGCCTCATGGTAGATTGGATTAGTTCCACTACCGCCCGCTATGGGTCGAGGGGGCATGCCATAGCTTGGCATCCCCAAAGTCTGATTCGCGTATTGAGGGAGATCAGTAGTATGGAGTTGAAGGCTCCTTGGTGCACTCATGAGCAGCGGGGAGGTCGTGATTGGTTGCTGGTGAACGGTCTCTTGTGGATTAGATCCATGAATGACCATCTGCAGGGGATTCGTCCCTTCAACCGAAATCGGGATTTCCGGTCCTTGAGTGTTGGTGGGGATATTCGCCCCTTGTGTGCCGGTAGTCGGCGGTGGCTGATCAGCCTCAGAGGTGATAGGGTGATCATCGGGAGTTTGAGTATCCCGAGCTGTTCTTCGTGTGTTTGCCATGGTTGATGTTGTCTTCCCACAGACGGCGCCAAATGTTATGGATTAAAAAACGTGCTTGTGTAATTAATGCTAAGGTTTAATGAGCTTCGAGCTTTAATGGCTGCACTCGTGTATCCAGACTAAATTGGTCCTCACAAGATGCCTACGTATCTCAAATCGTTATTGAGAATCAAGCAAAAGACGTAGTTCTGATTGTAGAATCAGGGACCTTTTATAGGCGTCTGGAGCCTAGTATTTATGGTATGTTTAGGAGTCTTAGCGAATAAGTCTCCTTTTTATTATTGGATAAGCATTGTATTGCTTTCAGGATAAGTCTTTTCCTTGTTGATAAAGGTTATGACTCATTAATTGCCTTTAATTGGGATTCTGGATCCTTCTTTGACCAATTTGCCATAACTGGGGCTCTTTTAATGAGCTGTATATTTTCCCTATTCATTAATTACGAAATTAATGAATAATTAAGGTGTCGGGCCTTAAATATCGGCCTTTCCATTGACTCGTCAATTATATTTCTATAATTACTGTTCTGTTCATATCACATTCTTATAAAATAAAAAGAAAAAACATCTGGTAACATTTGAAATATAGATGAAATTTCACGTTAGATCGACGTTGATTTCTAAAATTTTGATGATATTCTCGTCTGATTTAATATGTTAAATCTAATATGTTTAATATGATATTCCGTATTAATTTCTGAGAAAGAAGGCTCAAGTCAAGTATATGAAAATTACAAACTAGTAGTGAAATTACATAAGCTAAAATCCTTATGTGCTTCCTTTCTTTTCGAGTATAAAACAAATTATTTTTAAAAATAAACGAAAAACTTATCAATTCTTGACAGTTGGGTTTATTCGTAATAAATTGATGCATGGAGGTTGCTATCCAAAGTCGGTGAATTTGGTAAACTGGTATTTCACCTTCCTGGAGAAAAATAAAAAAGGTCAATGCAAAGCATTGCAGTAAGCTTGTTTGATAGAATGTTAAATTAGTGTTGATGCTAAGAGCATCTCCCATTTGTTACGTAAAATGTTTGGCTAAACTAATATAAAATAATGATTGGCTAAAATTTATTAAAATTTTAAGGTATTGACTAAAATAAAATAAAATAATGATTGACTAAAATTTGCTAAATCTGTATTGTACTCTAATGGGTTGGTCGCAATGGGTTGGTTAGAATGGTTGGCTATATTTTAAAATTTGTGTTTAGTTATATTGATTAAAGTAATATTTTTTAATAAAAATTAAATTTTAATAAATTGATATTTAAACTAATTAATCTAAAAATATGGTCATATATTTAGAATTTTAAATTAAGATTTAAATAATTTTGTAATATCCCGTAATTTTTAGATTAATAATAATAATAGATAATAGAAAAAAGAAATAAAATTTGATAAAGATTAGGATTTAAAATTAAATTAAATTAATGGGTCTAAAATGTAGATCAGATTTGTATACGGTTAATTATTAAGTTTGGAAAAGGGTTTAGTATCGCTATATATACATCATTATCTTATTCCTCATCTTTTTGTTAAAAATTCGTAGGTATTTGTGTCTCGTAAATTAGTAGTCTTGTAAAATTCGTAGATAATTCATCGTAAGTCGGAATTCGTTGATTCTGAACTTTTCGGAAAGGTTTTTTTTTTCGTTCTGTACGCCTTTCATGGTTTAAGTTTTTCAAGAAAATATTGTTTAGAGGGTCAAAAAGGCTAAAAACAACTCATTAGAATTGGATATATGCTCTAGGATGCGAGGATGCATGGATGCATTGAGGTAAGTTTTCGATCTCTCTTTCTAGTATTTTTCAAATTATATGTGATGTATGTATGTTTGTTTATCAAAACATGGGCTAAGTGATGCTATATTTTAAAGTGATGTGTAATATTGTATATGTGATATGTGTAGACGATAATCTTGAGATTCTGATTTGTGTCATGGTTTGTGAAAATATCGAATAAGAATAAGGACCGAGTCATCGGTTTGTAGTGACACTTTTCTGAAAATTTAGGACCGTTATCACCGGGTTGTAGTGGTCGTGGCATGAATTGTGATTTCAGGTTATTGTTGTTATGTGGTATCTTATCTATCGAATAAGAATGAGAATATGTGTATCAAAGTTATGTATCGTATAATGTTATTGTATCGTATCGAATATTGTATTGTTCTATATGTATATGTTATTTGCCCGATTAGTTGGATCGATTGGTTTCTTGCTGGGTTATATAGCTCATAACTTACAATTTTCAGGTTCGAGTTAAGAACGAGTTGGATAGTATTGAAGTTCGAGGATCATAGGTTTGGACTATATTGGTTTTGGATTGTCTTTTTTAGCTGCACTTTTGTAATAGATATTTTGTAATTAAACTTTGGTCACGCTTCGTCTATCATTATTGGATAATTGTATTTTATTTTAGTATTTGATTTAGAATAATAATCCGAAAAGTCGGCTGTTTCAAATTTATTAGCTGAATATACTTGTGCTATGTAAAATAGATTATTATAAAATAATTTTTTTATAAATTATACAAAAGTAGATTATGACTAACATTTATACAACGGATTTGATTAAGTTAAGAACAAGCAAAAGAAAGACAGACATAACTGTCTTTGCTAGTGTGGAAGAGAAAAACGGGAGCAAAGAACTCAAACAGACTGACGTGGATAATCTTATAGATTTTTAGTGTTTGGCTATATATAACTGACAAAACATGGATGACTATAATTTTGAACAAGGGTGATTGCTAGTTGGTGTTATAGCCAAAATTCGGTATCGGGTTTTTAGGGAAGATTCAGGTCAAGTAATAATCAATTAGGGATATCCAAGATGCAATTAGGGATTGAACTAGTACAACGAAGGCTCAGGCTTGTCCTCATAGGGGTGAGGGCGCGCCCTCTGACCGTCCAACCCTTGAGGACGCGTCCTCTTGGTGTGGACTGACAACTTGACATGAATGGATGACTTGAAAGAGAATAACAGCTAGACTGACATGGGATTAACATATGGAAGACTTAGGGCTTGCCCTCGTAGGGGTAAGGGTGCGCTCCTTTATGCCGTCCACCCCTTGAGAGCACGCCCTCTTGGTTTGAAGTAGCTACTTGGTGGTGAAGGATGACTCCCTTGACTTGATACTGGCAAGATATTGAAGACTTCTCCCTTAGGATGAGCCCTAAGGGAGGGATGTCCATTATTGAATGCCTCCAGGGGTTTGCCTGATGATTGAAGAATTCCCTCTTAGGATGTGCCTTAGGAGGGGGATATCCGTGGTTGAAGGCCTCCAAGAATATGCCTGATGACTGAAGGCCTCCTCCCGTATTCAATGGGTGCGTCCTCATTGGGGATGTGGGGTGAACCTTGGTGTGTGCTTTAGGAGCTCTGTTCCTGCATTCAATGGGCGCGTCCTCATTGGGAAGCTTTGGAGTAATCCTGCACTTTGCACCCAAACGTTTGGGATCACTTGTCCTGTAATCTGGTGGGTGCTTCTCATTCGGGGATAAGGATGTGTCTGGCATTTGGGGTAAGTCATGGCTATACCTGCAACTACTTTGGTCAGGGAGACAGCTGGTAACGGTTAGTGTCGACTCTTAAGTTGGGTCAATGCTATATCCGTGAAGTCCCTAGACTATAGTTGAGCCTTGGGCCTTTGTGACTAGGCCTCATCGTTGGACATTTCTAAAGTGAGTCGAAGACCAATTCCAGAAGATGGATCATGTATCCTAGTGGGCCTCGGAAATCAACTTCCAGTCCATATAGGTTACTTGCTCCCAAAGAAATACGTAGGGCTTGATCCCCCTATAAATACGGGGTACGTAGGCACATTGTAAGGGGTTGGAAGCGAAGAGATCAGCGAGCCACCACCAAAAAAACCCTTGCAATCTCAGCCCTCAATTCATCACAACCACCACATTCCGACGACTTTCTGGTGAAGAACCACTGTCATAGATCTTGATTCCAACGACAAATCTCAAACTTTGCTAATACCAAATTCCTCCGTTAACAGTTGGAAAAACAAAATTGTAAGAGATCGGCTATCTTTATTACTATGCATCTGTCAACTGTACTTAAGGGTCGAGTGCTTTGGAGATGCTCTAACTGGAGTTACAAAAAGAGGCGTGAGGTTGGGTGTTACAAGGACTCACGTCACTCACCTGTAATCTGTGACAAATCTATATATCACGAGTAAGCATTTTTTATTACAATTGCTGAACATTTCTATTGCAGAAGGTAGGGGTGTACGCGGTTCGGATCGGATCGGTTTTAGAGTAAAAGTCGAACCAAACCGCGAAGAGCGATTTTCAAAAATCTTCATCCACAACCGTGTTTACGGTTGCGATTAACCGCATCAATTGCGGTTGCGATTTTGCGATTATTGCGGTTTGGTTTGCGGTTCAACCACTTAATAAAAAATATCTACATTAAATATTTGAAAGTACAAGAAATTACTTGCAGGTTGCAAGTCATACAGAATGAAAATGTTATACTAAGAAATCAACCTGTCCACAAAGCACATATATTACACACTTTAGCTTTACAGAATGAAAATGTTGCCAGGCTAGTGGCTTTACAATAAAGAATAAAGATACATAAGATTAAAATCCATGAAGTGTGAGAGTAGAACATCCCACGAGGGGGTGGCAGTGGCGTACCTTCATCGATGTTTATTGGTGTATCACTGTTGTTGTTTGTCGGTTCTTTTGGGGTGGATTCATCTAATTCCATAGTAGCAGCAGATGTACCCTTCTCCATTGTAACTACATATAAGAAAATGATTGATTAGTTATATTAAATTAAACTAAATACATACACAAATTGAGATGAATTGGAGTGGGAGAGGCTGGAGCGCTTAGATTCAAAACCCTAAAAGTAATTAATCGACTAGTGGATTATGTGTATTGGACTTAGGGGTGTATTGGACTAGTGGGCTAATGCCTAATGGGCTTAAGTTTTGGGCTGAGAATTGAATTTCCATCCTTGTAATACTACTGCCAAAAAAGTATTATAGATTTATTAAATATTAATCTTATAACTTATTTTAATTAATATCAAATAATTATATTTGTTTATAAATCATTAATTGATATATTATAAATTATTATAAATATATATTTGCGGGTTGCGGTTGCGGTTGCGATTTTGCGATTTTTAAATATTTAAAACCGCATCCGGACCATTCATAAGCGGTTATTAAAAATTTTACCCGCAACCAATCCACATTTTGCGATTATTCACAAAATGCGATTCGGATGCGAGCGGTGCGAGCGGTTAATGCGGTTGAGCGGATCGTCTATACACCCCTAGCAGAAGGATTACGTAGAGCGGCAGTTTCAAAGTTATGAATAGGATCTAATTGTGCTACCCGTTATAATACCTTTATAATATATAGTAATTTTTAATTTTAACAGTGTAAACTGACGAGGTGATAGATTCTATTTTAATCTGAGCTAGGTACTCTAAATTTGTTCTCAAAATATTTTTCAAATGACACGATAAATAATGAATTTTAATTTGTGGGCATCAATACTATCAATACTATTATATAATAGACGAAACATTAAAAGTTTGGTCGGTCGGTATGGTACGTTGTGATTTTACTTAATTACCCTTGATTAACTTAACTGTACTTCGTGTTTTTACTTAATTAACCTTACTTATTTATAGAAATATATTATTAAATAATAATATTACCTATTTATAACCAATTACCTTTTTAACCTAAAATAAATTATTTTTTCTATTTTTCTAATAAATTCCCCTATCTTTTCAAATATATCACGAGCAATTACCTTTTTTAATTAAAACATGTTAGTTTTTTTATTTTTCCTTACTAAAACTTCTCCTTTTCCAAAAATATCACGGACAAACCTTTAGTTATTTAATTTTAAACATATTTTAATATTATAATTATTTTTTTAAAGTTTACCTATTTTAACATGTCTACTTATTTTTTTTAACAAATGTAATTACTAAAAATATTAAAATATAAATAATCAAATACCTATTTATAACCAATTAACTTTTCAGCTAAAACACATTATATAGTTTTTCTAACAAAGTCCCTCCTTTTCTAAATATATCACGGGAAATTGCATTTTACAGTTTACTTTTTTTTTATTTTTCTCACTAAAATCTATTCTTTTTCCAAAAATATCACAGGAAACCCTTTACTTATTTATTTGAAAACGTTTTTAAATACTTTTAATTATTAAATTTTAAAACTCATTTTTCAAAAATATCACGGGCATTTACCTTTTTAAACTAAATATATGTTACATTTTTTATTTTATTTTACTAAAACTCCTCTTTTTCCAAAAATATAACGGGCTCATACTTATTTATTTTAAAATTTATTTTAATGTTTTTAATTAATTAAAAGTGATTAGATATTTTAACATGCCTACTTATTTTTTGCACAATTACAATTAATAAAATATTAAAAAATAATAACAATTAGCAATCCGTGCATCGCACGGGTTTTAAGGAATCCCGTATTATTATTAGAAATTTACTAATTTTACATATAACATGTCAGTATTTAGGAACAATTTTGAGACGAGTTCTCTAACATTTTTCTTTTAATTTTAAAGTTAGGTGTTTGTATATTTTTTTCCTCATAATTCACGTCACATTCTTAAAATTTTAATGTATTTAGAAAAAATTATACATAAACATAAAATCAAGGAGAACATTTAAAATAATTTTCGACAAATTCATTTATTTGAAACTTTGTATTAGTATTATTTCATTCTATGCTATACTAAAATAAGAAAATCATAAAATAAAAAAATCAAAATATCTCTATAACATATCGTCCTATAAATTTATTTTGGTTAGCTCTATGTTCTATTGTGTACTTTGATGAAATAGATTTAATGCGCATGTATGTTCAAAATTATGTTAGGTTCTGCAATTTAATTAACTCCAACGTTGTTATAATATAATTTATTACAATTTTATTGAATATAAAACTATAAATAATTAAATTGGTAAACTACAGCACAATATGCATAAGAGAATATTGAATAAGTTTATAGGGTTAAATATCAAAGTGGTCACTGAACTGAAAACCATATATCACATTCATCATTGATCTCAATGGGGTATCACTCCAATCACTAAAGTCATCATAAATATCAAACGGACACCTCTAAATATATGTTCGAAAAGTAAAATTAATTTATATCGAGTTCTACATATATTTCTTGAATGCTACCGCAACCAAATGAAAAGTTATGAACTATAGTATTTATGATTTTATATTTAGATTTAAAAAAATTATTTACTATTTATTTTAAATTTTATAGTTATTTACTTTGATTTAATTAAAAATAAATAGTAAATGATTTTTTTAAAATCTAAATATATTATCTGAAATTCTAGAATTCATAACTTTTCATTTGGTTGCAGTAACATTGAATAAATATGTGTAGAACTTGAGAAATGTCATTTTTATTTTCCGAACACATATTTAAAGTTATATGTTTGATATTTATGCTGACTTTAGTGATTGAAATGATACCCCGTTGAGATCAGTGATGAAAATGATATATGGTATTAACTTCAGTGACTACTTTGAGATTTAACCCTAAGTTTATATGATGCATAACCTGCATAATGTGTAGGACAAAATATTTTAAATGTAAATTTAATTCATAAAAAGTGCAAAACATAATATATGTCGTGCACTACATATTATAAAAAATTAATTAAAAAATTATTGTTATTTTCCTATTACAAAAAAAATATTAAAATTTTTTTTATATAATGCATAAAATGCGTATTGCATAGAATGGAAAATGTGGATGTAAAATTTATTCATAAAAAAGTGTCGAATCTAGTATATAAAATGCATTACATATTAGAAAAAATTAATTAAAAATTTAATTTTCTATTATACATAGGATAATGAAAAAGAGACAATATATCCATTTTTACATACTTCACGACCAAAGTTACATATTTTTTATGTATTTAAATAATTAAAATGAAAAACATTGTTTAATGTTGTTGTTGAGAATGAAAATTATGTTTTAAATTGTTAAGTTTTAATTAAAATTAAAATTTGTAATCGTCACCTTAAATCTTAAAATATTAGGTATAATAGTTAGATTTGAAATTAATAGTTAGATTTGAAATTGATCTTAGATATAGGTCTCCAGATATATTAGGTCTTCACTGAACTTTACTCTATATTTATAATTGTACATGCAGTTTACCAAAGTTAAGTTTTAGATCATATACGTTCTGCAATTTGAATTTAGCAAAATATAATATTTTATAAATTATGTTCTATGAAAATAACTATTTTCGTTTAAAATCTTTAAAATTATATATGTTTTGCAAGTAAAACATAGCAAAACATATTGTTCTGCAAAACATGTTCCGTTTGCAGAACATTCATGTTTATTTTGTAGAACTTACATGATTTTCAAGAAAATAGTGATTTTCATAAAATCTAATTTGTAAAATAGTACGTTTTGTAAATTTTTTATTACAAAATATGATATATTTTATCAAATTTAGATTGTAGAACATATGTGATCTCCAAATTTTCACAAAAAATATGATCTTCGTAGAACTTTACTCTCATAAGTACTTACTCTTTATATTATGTACTAAGTACTGAAACTCCTGTTACATTTTATAAATGAAAGTTTGGCTACTGAGTAGCCTTTCTGTTAGCTAAGCCCGGCATGTTTCTCAAGTCCAAATCAGGAGATCAACTGCAATGTGCTTTAATGTAGAAAACTTAACAATGATTTATTTAAACTTCAAAAGAGATTGTTGTCTTCTGTAATCTACTCGTCTGTAAGTTTCAATAGTACATGCTCAAATTTTAAACCTTTGTTAGTTTTATATCCTTCCTAATTATCATAACTAATTTATTTTTAGTTTTAAAATATTAGTTAAGAATTTTATTTTCTTTTCTTTTTTGAAATTTCCAATACTTTAAACAAATTTTGATTTTTGATTTTAGATTTCGGTATTAACCAAAAAAATATTTCGGTTCGATTTATAATCGAATTAATATCAATTCGGTTTTTAATAGCCATTTTGAGAGCATTTTGATTTTGGTTGATCGAACTAAATCTCGGTTTTGGTTTTGGCCAACCGAATGCACACCCCACTCATCGGGCCTTGTCATCCAATTAAATTGATAGGATGGGTGGGGATCCTGAATTATTATATGTTTCTCTGGCTAATTTTCATTATGATCTGTAATTTAGGTTTGGTTAATGGAAGCTTTCATCTTTCAAAAAGAAAAGAAAAATGGGTGCACTTCAAATTAAATCTAACCATACGAATATAATATATTTTTGCCAAAGTAGCATTATCATAAAATAACTAGCATGAATACCCGTGCAAGGCACGAGTCACTATATAGAATAATTGTTTTAACTTCTAAGTAGTTTGGTGTTTATGATAATTTATAGATCGTTTGACAGGCGTCTCATTGTAGGTACAAAAGTTGGACTTGATCTTTGTAGTAAGATAGTTAGCGTTGAAAATTATCCTTGGTTGAGGTGTTTTTGAGTTAAGAAATGAGTAAATTCGACACTTATGATATTTGTTATGTGTAAAATCTATGTCAAAATATAATTATCTTACATACAAGACATTAACCTATGATTTTACTAATTTAGCTCATTGAGCGAATGATACATTTTCTTGTTTGTGAAATGTAATTTGCATTGTAGAATGTGTACAATGAAACATTTTCTTGTTTGTGAAATGTAATTTGCATTGTAGAATGTGTACATGCATGGTATTAAAATTTTATATATAATGAATTTTCTAGTATGTTCACGTGAATTAAGTACCTTTCCAATCAAATTAATGAGAACCGATAGATCCACAGTCGTTAGATCTTTCCAATCAAATCAATGGGAACCGTTAAATAAAATACTACAAATTTTATATAGAGTACCTTTTATATTTTTTATAACTAAATTTTCTCTTTTCTAACAACATTATCTATCTATACTATTATATAATAGACGGAACAATAAAAGTTTGGTTGGTAGTCTGGTCCCCCATGGTTTGTTCACTCATTCCACGACCGTTAGATATTTCCAATCAAATTAATGAGAACCGTTAGATAAAATACTAAAAATATTATATAGAGTACATTTTATATTGTGTATAACTAAAAATATTACATAGAGTACCTTTTATATTTTTTCAACTAATTTTTTTCATATAAGTTTTACAAATATGAACAAAATAGAAATCAATTAGAACCGTTAGATAAAATCCTAAAAATATTATATAGAGTACCTTTTATATTTTTTATAACTAAAAATATTATATAGAATACCTTTTATATTTTTTCAATAGTTAAATTATCTCACATATTATAAGATTATGTTAATCGATACAATAATAGATACCGAATACTTCTCTACTCACGCGACACACACATATACATATAATGTGTTTGATAGAGAACACGTATGACTGAATAGTGCAATGGTAGGAAGATGAACAAATTATTGCATAAACCTAAGTTGGATTCCATTTATTAACAATTTTTTTTTAAAAAAAGTAAACACAGAGGAAATTTAAATATTTTAAATTAAATAAAATGTCTCACCAATTTAGATTAGATTAAATGTCTCATGAATCATTGATTTTATTGGGCTATAATAAAATAGATATATAATAATAATAGTATCAAATATTTCTCTACTCAAGTGACACACACATATGATGTGTGTAATTGAAAACACTTGTAATTGAGTGGTGTGGTGGTAAGAGGATGTGCAAATTAATGTATAGACCCAAGTTCGAATCCACCCAACAACAATATTTTTAAAAATAATAAACACAGGGGCAATTTGGACATTTCAAATGCATTAAAATGTCTTGCCAATTTAAATTGAATAAAATGTGCCACCAATTATTGCCCCATGTTGGGCTATTATTAATAGAAAGATGGAGCATCTCATTTATGATAATATAAGTTAATTTTATATTTTAACTAGTGTAAAAATTCGTGCAAGGTATGTGCCTGTTCATATAATGAAATAATTTCTCGCACGAACCAGTATATTAAAATAATTTTATAATTAAAAATATGATAAATGTTAATATTCCAATTTTATATTTATATTTGTATAGTAATTCTATAATATTTTATATTTCATGAAATATCATATTTTTCTTCACTAATTTCAATAGATCCCATCAATTTATCCACTTTCTTTTTACCTTTTTTTAATCTTCGTGACCATCCAGATGTTAACAATTGGATGAAACAGAGAGAGTATACCTTTTTCATGTACCAAATATTTTATAAATTGATTAGGTTTCAAAAAAATTGGACAATTATCTATATGATAATATTCACATGATTACAATTAATTGCTTAATAATAATTTAATATTCAATGGCGTGAAATGAATTTTGATTAAATTGATTAATTGAGTTTAATATAAATAATAGTTGTAGCATAATTGATTGTATATAACATGAATGTTTATAAATTCATGTAATTTTAATATAATAAAAGTATATTTGTAAAAAATTAATCATATATGTGAGATTATATCTTAAGACGTATTACAATTTTTCTTAATTTTATATATCTGATTTAAAACTTAACCCATTTTAATATTTGATTTATAACTAATATTGATATGTGATCTTAACTTATCATAGAATTATCTAAGGAGTTCAATACATTTTAATCCTTAATTTAATGGTTACATATCTTTATTTATTATCGAGAATGTGTGAATTGATAAAATGAAAATAATTTGTTGTACATAATATATATGAGTAGTTGTTGTTAGGCCGAATACACAATATATAATCAAGTATAGGTATGAGAATAACAATTAGAACACTGTTTATGAACAATAAACTGAATGGAATTAAAAACTTCTCTCTCAGTGATTTAAAATATCACAGAGAGCTGATAGGTTACAAGACTGATAATTCACGTATTCGCATCCCTTTTAGGGTTAACCTATCTGTGTTTATATAGTACACAACTACATACAATCATTAATTGATATTCCTATAAATTAGCTATACAATCAGAATCAATTAAGAATTGCTTTTGTCTTCTGTTCCGTTTCCTTAGCCATCTCGATATCGCTTTGCTTATTTCCATCTTCAAAGAATATCGTTTCTAGAATGTTTATTGAATTGCACCGACTGCTAAGCAAACTCTGACCATCAGACTTTAATAAACTCTGACTGGTCCTCCAGCTAAACTCTGACTAGTCCTCCAGTTAAACTCTGATAGTTTCCTGGTACTTAAACACTGATAAACAAACATCAGCAATTATATCTAACAATCTCCCCCAACTTGTTCATACTAAAATGTACAAGTTAACAGATAATTGATGATGTCAAAACATATAACAAATGCAGTGTTTATAAAATCACAGAGTTTATACTTTTACTTAGAACAGAAAACTTTAAAAACTTATAGACTTCAGTTACTTAATCTCTTCAATGTCAGGTACAGTCCTGATGTAGTCCATAAGTAGTCTTCTATCAGCTCTCTCTAGCTCAGCTACCATTATCTTCTTTATCTCCCTTAACTCTGGATCACTTTCTCCAGTTTGGTAGATAGCCGCCCTTAGAGCATAAATGATGTTCTTCCTCATATCATTTCCTAGCTTTATTATGAAGGATTTATCTGATTCCAGATTAAATTCCAACACTTTTATACCAAGATCTGTTCTGAGTCTTGCACTGTTCCTTTGCATCTCAACAAGCTTTCCATTATAATCTCTGTATTTCGGTATGTAAGCACCATCAGTCTTTAGGCCACAAAGAGCTCTAGCTTTAACCATTCTGCATCTTAATACCTCAGATGCTTGATGAGTTCTTTGATTTTTGACTTTCATTAGATACAGCACATACTCTAGTTCTTCTTTCATCTTTAATCCTATATCAGCTTCACCAACTCTGTATACTCTGCCATCAGCCTTGAAGTATAATAGAAAATCCTTCTTCAATCCTTTATGATGTATTAACTGAACCGACTCTAAAGCATCAAGATTTTCTTGAGTCACACCAACACCTGGTTCAGCTAATGAAGTTTGATCCACATGAATGTTATTCACTCTCTTTTCTCTATGAGATCCCAGTCCAGATTTATCTCTTGATTCCTTTCCCATGATAGTTCTGCTTTGGAGAATATTTACATTTGCTGGAATCAGAGAATGTTGAACAGTGATTGGCTTAGCAAAAGTTCTTTGAAGTTCAGAAGAGAGTTTAGTCTGTACAACTTGAGTAGTATCAGTGGTTGTCACAGCTTCCAGTGTTTGAACAACTTGAGCATTGTCAGAGGTTGTTTGAGCTTTCTTCATTTTCTGATTTTCTTCCACAAGCTTTCCTTTGCCTTTATCTAAGCTGGCTTCAACTGGCCTTCTTGAGTATTGTAAACTCTGTTGAGAGTTTACATTTTCTTTGATTACAATTCCTTTCTCCTTTGGACTTGAAACTTTCTTGACTTTCTTCAACTTCCCAGACTTTAAATTCTTTACATGCTCTTCAGCTAGCATCAATTCTCAGCTTGGATATCTTCTATGGTTGCATCAGCACCATGTTCTTCTAGAAACAACTGAGCAGCAATCTCTTCATCAGTAACTGGATGAGAAGTAAGCAATAAGCTTCTAGCTCTTGAAGTAGATTGAGCACCAGTGTTTATCCTTTCAGAGTTTGTAGCATCAGAGTTTGATCTCAGCTTTCCTTGCTGTAGAGTAGATTTAGATTTGAAATCTTTCCCTCTTGCACCACCATCAGTAGAATCATCATGTCTACTCATATTTTGAGGCTTTTTGCATTTGTCTTTAAGTACTCTCTCCCCCTTTTTGACATCATCAGGAATCAATACTGATGTGAGCAATTCAAGCGAAGCAGCAATAGAATCCAGTTTATCAGACATTAAAGTCTGATTGTCTTCAACCTTGGTCAATCTGTTTTTGAGAATTTCTTGATCTTTGACCAGAGTAAGCAACAGAGTTTTATCTTGCTTCAGTGACATATCTCGAGCAACCACATCATTTCTCAACCCAGTAACTGACTTCTGAGTGTCATCAAAACGATTGTGAAGAGATTTAACTTGAACAATAGTTGCCTTGAGATGTGTAGGAAGCTCAGGATTTGCAATTGACTTAGCAGATTTTGTGACAAAGTCAGCAGCCCTTTGATCAGTGAATATGCAATCCTTGTCTGACCATTTGGAAAAGTACATATTCTGAAAGTGAAGTTCAGTGGCATGCTGAATGTCCTTTGGATTTGATGGAGCAGAAAGTCTTTGAGAAGATGAATCAGCTTGATCATCATCAGACTTTGCAGAAAGTTCAGCATTTGAAGAATGAGGAATGTTCTCAGCAAAGGTTTCTGGAACATCAGAATTTGCAAGCTTCTCAGAGTTTATATTGTCCTGAGCATTTTCTTCATTTTCAGCATCAACAGCAGTAGTTTCAACAGCAATTTCTGCAGTTGCTTCAAGATTATTCTCTGCAGTTTCCTCAACAATATTTTCTGCAGCTACAGCCTTTGCTGTCTGATCAACCTCTTCACCTTTTTCAATTACCCGGTGATTAACAGAGAGAACCTCTGTATGAGTAGCTAGTGACTCGTCTATTATGAGTGTAGGTTGATCAGCTGCCACATCCTCTGTTTCATTAATACTACCATACTCTTCTAGAGTAGCAGAGGGATGTGCTTCAATTTCATCTTCAATATCCATCTCCAAGATGGGTTCAAGAAAATCATCATTAACAGCATCATTATTACCAGTGGTTGCTCTGGCTTCTTCAGGCGCAATAGCATTTTCAAAATGATCTTCAATCACAGCCTCTGTTTCAACATTTGTAGAATCAGGAACTAATCCACCAAACAGATACGCAGCAACAAGCTTCCTTTTCTTAGAATTAGTAGATTCAGTTTCATCAAGAGGCACATTTGCATCAGAAACAGGTTTGTTTGCCCTCTTCTTTCTTCTTGAAGTACCAACAGATACTGGAATATCATCAGTGTTTAGAGGTTTAGCAGCTGGGACAGCCTTAAACGCTCTATGCTTAATCCTACCCCCAGTCTTTGGTTTTTGAGATGTAGATGGAAGAGGTTCAGAGTTTAAAGGCTGGTCAGATTCTGGTTGTGCTTGTGGTTGAGAGTTTAAAAACTGTTGGACTGAAGCAGGAAGCATCAAGTCACCAACATTGCCTTTCTTGACATCCTTATTTGTGAGATCAGAAAAGATTCTCTTATGCAATTTAAATGAGGGAATTACATCCTCCTCAGCTATCTCAACCCCATCAACACAAAAGGAAAAGATTTATTGACAGAAACGAGCAAAATAAACTACATTCCTATTTTCTGTCATCTTTTCACCTATGTTATTCAAAACAAGTCTAGCAAAATCAAAATGAGTACCATAGAGAAGAGAATACCCAATTTGTAGACTGTCGATTGGAATAGCATCCCAATTTGTGCACTTCTTTCCGAACGCCCTTGTAATACAATCGAAGAAGAAACTCCACTCCTTCCTCAAGAACGGTCGCTTCAGATTACCTGTCCTTGCCAAAGGCCCAGAATAACCAATCTCCCTCATCATACGCTGAAGATCAGAGTCACCAACAGAAATGGTGAACGCATTGAAATCTTCACACCAAAGAGCATCTCTAACAGTGGTTGGAGTGACCACATACTCTTGATCAGCAAATTCAAAAATAATTGAAGGAGTGCCTGATTCACCTCCATCATCATATACGCCTGTTTCCCAGAAGGCTTTGATTTGAGTACCAGATAACCTTGTTGGTTCCACTAAAGCTTGCCCAATATCTGATTGAACAAGGAAATTTTGAAACAAGTGAAACGCCTCTGGGACGTTCTCAGTAGATAGTGGTGCTGCATAGTTGTTAGGAACAAAATCGAGACCAAAAGACTGAAACATGGTTGTTGCCATTAGAATATTTGAAAGAAATCAGAGTTTATGCTTCGAGAAAGTGTTTGAAAAAGTGATGCAGAAAAGTGTTTGTGAATATGTGTAAGTGAAACTGTGCTGTGAATAGAGTAAGTCTGTAAAAGATTTGAATGTTGTGTGTATAATGATTAAATATGAATTAAAACTGAAGAGTTTTAATCATTAAAACACACAGCAGGCTTACTCGAATAATGTGTGAGTGGGACAGTTGGCACATACGTATTAACTGACAGCAGTAAATCGTGGTTGTTTGCAACACGCATGCGCAGTAAAAGGCACTAATTACTGCTATTTTCTAGACACCTTTCTTCATTTTCAAAAACTCAAACAAACCGTTATCAATCATACTCTCTATTTTCCAAAAATAATGTTTCTCAATAATTATGAAATTTCTGAAACACCCTTATTTATTTTAATCATCAGAGATTAAAAATAAATTACCTCGGCATAGAGTACACAGTTCATCAGTTTTTATCAATTCTCCTCCTTCATTAATAATCTCTTTTCTCAAAATGCACAGTTGTGAATATTTGTGTGTGAATAGCAGAGTTTACTGAATATAAATATTGAGAGCATCTCAAAGTGCATAAAATCCATAAAATAAATCAGTAAAAACTGGTTGCCCAAACTCTCATATGAAAAACATATTCTGATTTCATCTAAACTCTGTATTTAATTGTATTCATTTGTTTTCACCCCCTTAATTTTTAAAAAAAAAAAAAAAAAAATCTTTTCCACTAATCAGTGGTTGGCACTAGTCACCAAAAATTTGAAAATTTTAGCCCTTATTTCATACAATAAGTTCATGGGTCTTCCTAGGCACAACATGATCTCAAAGGAATTTGTGCATATTTTTGCATCTTTTGCTTAGGGGTGAATTAGCAGTATCTATTTATCAGAGTTTAGACTTACATCATTTAACGTTTATGATTTATGAGAGAAAGTGCAAACAGCTAATACAGACTCAGTGTATAGGATCAATAAACTAAGAGATGCTATAAATATAGAGACAGTATCATGCTGTGTAAAGTTTCTGCACACATTTGAGATTAGATCATATATAACTCAGAAAGATTCATGATTACTTACTGAGAATCATGCTTCAAATATTTTCTTCATCGGTCATTATGTTTCAGACAATAACACAATCAGAGTATAACACCAGAGTTTATCAACAGAGTATGCTTCCATCAGAGTATGCTACCAGAGTTTATCAACATGATTTGCATGACAGCTAACATATGCAGAAAAACATGAGCAAATTTTCACAGATGAGTAAAGTTTGAGTCTAACCAGTATCTCTAGTCAAAACCAGAGATCATTCCAAGTTCATTTACCAGTCTTGTAAATGTAGCTTCACTCAAAGGCTTGGTGAAGATATCTGCAAGCTGTTGTTCTGTAGACACAAAATGAAGCTCAATATCTCCTTCCTCCACATGTTCCCTGATAAAGTGATACCTTATGCTGATGTGCTTGGTCATGGAATGCTGTACTGGGTTACCTGTCATTGCAATAGCACTTTGATTATCACATAAAATAGGTATTTTAGAGTACCTTAACCCATAATCCAGCAGTTGATTCTTCATCCACAGAATCTGTGCACAACAGCTACCAGCAGCAATATACTCTGCTTCTGCTGTGGATGTGGAAATTGATTTCTGTTTCTTGCTGTACCAAGAAACTAATCTGTCACCTAAAAATTGACAGCTTCCACTAGTACTCTTTCTGTCAATCTTACAGCCTGCAAAATCTGTATCAGAGTAACCAATTAACTTAAACTCTGATTCTCTAGGATACCACAAACCCAAGGTTATGGTTCCTTTGAGATATTTGAAAATTCTCTTTACAGCTGTTAGATGAGGCTCTCTGGGATCTGCCTGAAATCTTGCACAAAGACAAGTTGCATACATGATGTCTGGTCTACTTGCAGTCAGATAAAGAAGAGACGCTATCATGCCTCTGTAGTTTGTCATATCTACTGAAGTTCCTGTGTCTTTGTCTACCTTTGTTGCAGTTGCCATAGGAGTAGTTGCAGATGAACTATCAAGCATACCAAATTTCTTGAGAAGATTTCTGGTATATTTTTCTTGATTGATAAAAATCCCATCATCTGTTTGCTTTCCTTGCAAGCCTAGAAAATAACTAAGCTCTCCCATCATGCTCATTTGATACCTGGACTGTATAAGCTTGGCAAATTTCTTACAGAGTTTGTCATTAGTAGACCCAAAAATTATGTCATCCACATAGATTTGAACTAAGAGCAAATCATTACCAGTGTTGAAATAGAACAAGTTTTTATCAATTGTACCTCTAGTGAACCCACTTTCTAAAAGAAATTGAGCCAGAGTTTCATACCATGCTCTAGGTGCCTGCTTTAGTCCATAAAGTGCTTTGTCAAGCCTGTAGACATAATCTGGATGCTTGGGGTCCACAAACCCTGGTGGTTGTTCAACAAACACTTCTTCTTCAAGTTTCCCATTGAGAAAAGCACTCTTCACATCCATCTGAAAGACTTTGAACTTCTTGTGAGCAACATATGCTAGAAAAATTCTTATGACTTCCAATCTTGCAACTGGAGCAAAGGTTTCATCATAGTCAATTCTTTCCTGTTGTGAATACCCTTTTGCCACAAGTCTAGCTTTATTCCTTGTAATTACTCCCTCGCTGTCAGTCTTGTTTCTGAAAACCCACTTTGTACCAACAATAGACCTGTTTTTAGGTCTAGGTACAAGTGTACATACTTCATTTCTTTCAAATTCATTCAACTCTTCCTGCATAGTTGTTATCCAGTTGGCATCTTGAAGAACTTCTTCCACTTTCTTAGGCTCTGTTTGAGATATGAATGCATGAAACAAACATTCATTTGTTGTGGCACTTCTTGTTTTCACACTTGCATCTGGATTTCCAATTATCAGATCGGGTGTATGAGCCTGAGTCCATCTTCTTGCTGTAGGTAAGTGGCTTCTATCATCATTATTAGATCCTCCCCCATGATCCATGCTTTCCTGATTTTCTTGTTGACAATCTGCATTCTCTGAGGCTCCCCCTGAATTGGACTGCTCAATGTTTGAACTTTCAGAGTTTGTATTAGATTCTTCAGCTGACTCACTTTCTGAATGTGAGTCATCATTCTGAGATGTTGTTGAAGTATCTTCATGCTCCCCCTCAACTGGTTCTCTATTTTCTTCTGTCTGAGAAATTTCCTCAGTGTTTACCAGTAGAGGATCAGAGTATGCTACATCAGAGTTTTTTGGATTTGCTTCATCAGAGTTTACATCATCAGAGTTTAGATCTTCATTTTCAAAGCGTAGTTAATCATGATTTTCTTCATCTTCAATTCTAGTTATTTTTTTGTCATCAAATGACACATGTATAGATTCCATGATCACTTTAGTTCTCAGATTATAAACTCTGAATGCTTTAGTTGATAGTGGGTATCCAACAAAAATTCCTTCATCAGCTTTTAAATCAAACTTGGTCAACTGTTCAGGATGAGTTTTCAACACAAAGCATTTGCACCCAAAAATATGAAAATATTTCAGGTTTGGTTTCTTAATCTTCACCATCTCATATGGTGTTTTCCCATGCCTGTTGATCAGTGTTGCATTTTGAGTAAAACAAGCAGTTTGAACAGCTTCTGCCCAGAAATAAGTTGGCAATTTTGCTTTATCAAGCATTGTTCTGGAAGCTTCGATTAAAGTTCTGTTCTTTCTTTCAACCACTCCATTCTGCTGTGGAGTCCCTGGTGCAGAAAATTCTTGCTCCACTCCTCTTTCTTTGCAAAATTCTTCCATTTTTGCATTTATGAATTCAGTACCATTATCACTCCTGATAATTCTCACTTTAAACTGTGATCCTTTGTCCAGCAGCTTCACATGTTCCATCAGAATTAAGGCAGTTTCATCCTTCTTTACTAGAAAGTACACCCAAGTGTATCTAGTATACTCATCAACAATGACTAGAGCATATTTCTTTCTGCCTAGTGACATTACATTTACTGGACCGAATAGATCAACATAAAGAAGATGATAAGGCTCCACAACTGAAGATTCAGATTTACTCTTGAAAGATGACTTCCTTTGCTTGGCCTTCTGACAAGAATCACACAGACCATCTAAGCTGAGTATTGACTTTGGAAGTCCCCTTACAAGATCTTTTCGAATTAGCTCATTGATGTTGTTCAAGTTTAGGTGAGAGAGCTTCGTATGCCATTTCCAACTTTCTTCATTAGACATTTTTGCAGACACACACACAACTTTTCCTTCAGAGTTTGTTACCAAACTTGCTTCATAGATATTATTCCGTCTGTGTCCAACTAGAACAACTTTCCCTGTAGATTTGCTGATAACCTCACAGTATTCAGGTTGAAAATCTACATGGTAACCTCTGTCACAGATTTGACTTACAGATAGCAAGTCATGCTTGAGTCCTGGGACTAGAGCTACATTAGTGATGATGACACTTCCAAGATTGATATTGCCATATCCCATAGTACGTCCTATGTTGCCATCTCCATAGGAAACTTTTGGGCCAACTTTCTCCTCATAATCTGATAGTAAGGATTTATTTCCAGTCATGTGTCCTGAACATCCACTGTCCAAGACTAGAGTACTTTCCCTTATGCCCTGCAATCACAAACAATTACAAAGAGTTAGATCTAAGGAT
This sequence comes from Heracleum sosnowskyi, assembly GCA_030848705.1. Lineage (NCBI taxonomy): Eukaryota > Viridiplantae > Streptophyta > Magnoliopsida > Apiales > Apiaceae > Heracleum > Heracleum sosnowskyi. The sequence continues at coordinate 121,636,055 of CM061241.1, forward strand.
CCAGACTTGCTTGGATCCTTTGGCTTTCTTAACATTGTTAGCTTTTGTAGTGGAATTCTTATCAACAGAGTTTAAGCTAACAGTATCAGAGTTTATACTTGCAGAATCAACTTTAACCCATTTCAAATTTGGCTTCAACTCATAATAGTTGTGATAAATGGCATGATAATTCTTACAAGTATAAATAGAATGCCAAGTACTCCTACAGTGAGTGCATAAAGTCTGTGGTCTAACCCTAACATAATCATTCTTAACTCCAGACATGGAGGGTAAAGAATTAATATCTTTGTTTTTCTTGCAAAAACTTGCAAGATGGTTAGAACTACCACAATTATGACATGTTTTTCTAGGAGCATCAGTGATAGGCAAATGATTATTACTTCTGTTAATGCCTACTTTTCCATTTCTGTTCTTCCTGGACACTTTCTGTTTTTCAACAGACTTTACCTCTTTGAGCTTATACTTGAATTGTTTCTCTGTCATTAAACCAACATTCACCTGTTTAACACAAGTTTTTACTGGTTCTTTCTTAACAGCTTCTTTTTCAAGTACAGAATTTTGCTTACTGAATTCAGGAACAAATTTCATAGGTTTAAGTTGTGTTCTAATTTTAACCTTATCTTTAAACCTAAGTTCATCTTTCTCACAGTAACCTAACCCAACTGTATCTGTTTTAAATACCTGATGTGTGTCCTTACCAGAGTTTGTCCAGGTTTTAATTACCTTCCTTTCTTTTTCCAAATCAGATTCTAATTGCCTAAATTTCTTAAGAAACTCCTGTTCCACATAAACAGCATCATCTATTTCCTTTTGAACTTGCTGCATGTTAACAAGTTCTTCTTCAAGAAATTTATTTCTATCTTTAAGCTTAAGATTATTAGATTTAATTCTCTCATTCTCTAAAGTCTGATCCCTATAGCTAACATGTATGCTTTTAAGATAAATTCTCAATTCAGATATATTATCAGCATCATAAGCATAAGTTGTTAGGGGTACCTTATTTTCAGATGATTCAGATTCCTCTTTGGCAGTTGCCATGAGAGCATAGTTGACATCCTCATCTGAATCTGAAGTGTCTGCCCAGTCTTTTCCTTTAGTGATGAGTGTTTTTTCAGATTTTCCTTTCTTGCACTCAGGAGCATAGTGACCCATCTCTTTACACTTGTAGCACTGGATCTCAGACTTGTCTTTCTTCCCAGATTTGATATCTCTTCTGTCAGACTTTCTGAAATTCTTCCTTTCAGAGTTTGAATCTCTCCTTGAGAATCTCTTTCCTTTCTTGAAGTTCGTGAAACCCATCTTCTTGAAAGTCTTCACCATCAAAGCAGCCATTTGCATCATTTGTTCTTCATCATCCTCAGATTCAGAAGAAACATCAGTGTTTGAGTCATCATCAGAGTTTGATGACTCACTTTCAGAGTTTATGACCAAAGCCTTTCCTTTAGCTTTCTTCTTTGATGTCTCTTTCTTAAGAAGTTTTTCTTCAACTTTGAGAGCAACATATTTTGTCTTCTTTCCAGATCTTTTGTTTCTTTGCTCTATCTCAAGTTCATGAGTTTTAAGCGAACCATAGATTTCATCGAGATCTATTTCTGCAAGATCATAATTATCTCTTATTGTCGTTGCCTTTAAATCCCATCTTTCAGGAAGAGATAGAAGGAATTTGAGATTCGACTCTTCAAGTTCATATTCTTTATCAACAAGAGATAAATCATTCAACAGTTTGCAGAATTTGTCATATGTCTCAGTCAAAGTTTCATCAGGTCTCGAATCAAAGTGTTCATACTCATGTGTAAGAATAGTCTTTCTGTTCTTCTTTATAGCACTTGTTCCTTGACATCTGACTTCTAAAGCATCCCAAATCTCTTTGGCAGTTTTGCAGCCAATAACTCTGTTAGACATAACATTATCTAAAGCACTATGGAGAAGATGTCTAACCTTTGCATCCTTTGCAATTGATGAGATGTCTTCAGGAGTCAAATCTTTCTTTTCTTTTGGAACACTCTTCTGTTCTTGACCAGCAACAACTGGAGACAGTTTTGTTGGCATATGAGGACCATCATTGATTCTATCAAGATATTCTGGATCCGTGGCTTCCAGAAACATGGTCATCTTCACCTTCCATATTGGAAATTCCACTGGTCTTAGAATTGGAACCCTGATTGTCTCATATCGACTTACAGAAGTTGGTTGAACCTTCTGAGCATTAGAACCTGCCTGGGTATTTTCAGCCATGATTATAATTTGTGTTTGGATCAAAAACTGTATATATTAAACAGCCTTGGCTCTGATACCAATTGTTAGGCCGAATACACAATATATAATCAAGTATATGTATGAGAATAACAATTAGAACACTGTTTATGAACAATAAACTGAATAGAATTAAAAACTTCTCTCTCAGTGATGTAAAATATCACAGAGAGCTGCTAGGTTACAAGAATGATAATTCACGTATTCGCATCCCTTTTAGGGTTAACCTATCTGTGTTTATATAGTACACAGCTACATACAATCATTAATTGATATTCCTATAAAGTAGCTATACAATCAGAATCAATTAAGAATTGCTTTTGTCTTCCGTTCCGTTTCCTTAGCCATCTCGATATCTCATTGCTTCTTTCCATCTTCAAAGAATATCGCTTCTAGAATGTTTATTGAATTGCACCGACTGCTAAGCAAACTCTGACCATCAGACTTTAACAAACTCTGACTGGTCCTCCAGCTAAACTCTGACTAGTCCTCTAGTTAAACTCTGATAGTTTCCTGGTACTTAAACACTGATAAACAAACATCGGCAATTATATCTAACAGTTGTTGTACAATCAAAAAACTTGTAAATTATGATAGTACGTGTCATTAAGACATTATATACTTTATCATTTATTTTCGTATTCGTGTACTTTCGCGTATCAAACACTAAATTTCTATATCACAAACCAAATTGTTGAGTCTAGTAAGGAGACGTAAAAAATTGAGGACAATGAATGAATAAAGAAAAAAGATGTACAAGTTATACGTTTCGTCACCGCCACCAATGTGGGATATATTCAAGTTAATAAAGAATAAAATCAAAAATATAAGTTTATATAGTTTATATATATAAACTATATCAATCAAACATAATCGGTATATATTTAATTGACAAAATATAAGTGTAACAAATTTTTTACAACGATGATTGGATATGTAGTTAGATATAAAATTTCAAAAACAAAGAATATGACATATAAATAATATAAATCAACATTTTATATACTCAAAAGTTATATTAGAAAAGAATCAAAGGAGATGATGTAGTTTATCAAATAAGAATTTTAAAATACACTAAAAAATAAATATAGTATAGTGGTTAAGACATGTTCCTCCTAAAAGAATATCATGAGTTCAATTCTCCTATAGTACAAAACTTGATTCATTTTACCATAAATAAATTATAGAATGCGATATATTTGTAATTTTTCAATAAATAAGAATAAAATTATAATTTCTTAGTAACTTAGATCGCCCTGGACACATCAAATTTCATAACTTATGATACGATTGCTAAAATATGATAAATTCATAAAAAAATTTAACCACACGAAAAAGTTTTCGTGAGCCGACGAGGCAGTAATTCTGAAGGACCTGACATAATGCCGACCGAGAATCACAGATTAGGACAGCCGGCCAAGATCTGTACTTTGAATCCCTGTGCGTCAAAACTAGGAGACCGCTGACCGCGCTACTTGTTTTGTTTTCTTTTCTAAATCAGATACTCAGCCGATCTCTTTGGACTATATGTAAGTTTACGCAATACTGTAGCATAAAGATTGAAGACCCTGGACTGTTGGACTCATTTACGACAAGTCTAATGATTTCTCGATAATGTTTTTTACGTCAAAATTTTGAAAAGAAAAATAATGTGTCGGTAGCACTAGCCATCTTAATAACGTGTTTTTCTATTTTCTGGTCAATCACTAGCCATCTTAATTTGAATTTTATCAATAAAATTCAATTTTCATAAAATTCATTTTTCTCCATTTCTCTTTACTTATTTTTATCTCATTTCTAGTTATTTTCAAATTTATTATAACAATAACAATAATAAGGAAGGAAGGTAAGAATTATCGTCTGATTTCATATACAAGATAATGTCCATAAGACACTAAAAACATTATTTTATAATATTTGTAAAGAATCACTTAGGCCCGTCAATGGAGCGGAGATCCGATCCGATCCGAGGCCGTTTTAATGGATATGAATTTGGCAAAAAAAAATCCGATTCGAAATTCGATCCGATAAGAAAAATCTGATAATAAATGGAGCGGGTATGGATTTTGGTCGATCCGATCCGTTAACGATCCGATCCGAATATAATATATATAAATATATTATATATAATATTTATAAATATATTGTATAATATCTATAATGAAAAAATTAATTGCAATTTTTAATAGTCTATACTTTGTAGTCTATACAATCACTACTAATTAAAATGTGAGATAAGATTTTTCTGAAGCATAATATCATCGTTTGACCTATGAATCATTGTGTATTTTCTCAATATTATTCTAAATTTTCAATTTGTATTTGTTTTTAAATTTCTAATATTATGTTAGAGTTCGTATTTTAAACTTTAGAGTTATTATTTAATTATTTTGTTTACCATTACTGTAAGATCCGTGAATTTTATTAATAATATAAATTGTATTATATATGTAGAATACTTATTATGAAGTATTTTGAGTTTTAATAATAAAGGTTGTTAAATGTTTATGTGTAAATTGGTGTGTCGAAAGCCCCGTTCAAATATTGTCAATTGAAAATATCTTCAATTTTGAGCCCCGTTTTGATAATTCAAGGGTCCCGTTGAAATTTTGTTCATCATTATTATTCCTTCGTCATTCGTGTTCGAAATATTATCGGAGGATTTCTTCGTATTATTATATCCCTTATTATTCGATATTATCAATAGTATTTGTTTTATTCAAAGGAAGAAAAATTATTCTAAACCCTAACCATAACCCTAATTTTTCTAGGGTAATTGATATATCGTCTGTATCAATAAATACATCTGTTATAGCCCCGGTATTCTTGAGCATTAGTTATATAAATGATATGTATTGATTTGGATAACTATCAGTCTTTTTGGATAGCTATCACCTCGTAAAACGTGTATTTTACATTATTAGGGTTTTAAAGCGAACCAGTGGATCAATAGCGATCCAAAAATGTCGTTTAGGGTATTATTTTCCACCAAGTATAAAAAGGAGAATCGTACATTATACTTCATATAATCCGTATTAAAAATATACAAAAATATAAAATTCCCGAACCGTGTTATTCGTGTTCTTGAAAATCAAAATCAAATTCGAAGGTGTTATTGAAATCCAAATTCAAAATTCAAGTACTCAAATCAAAGATCTTGAGCTCTAGTTTCAGAATCTTCTAACCTCATCATCATCTGGTAATTTTTCGATTTTATATGAATTTTTCAAATTCGAATTAAAATTAGGGTTTATATTCGAATTGGGGATTTTCATTCTGTTGATTCTCCGTTCAATTGATTGCTTCCAACATGTTCCTAGGGTTCTAATTAGTAACAATCCATACTTTAGTTTCATGTTTATGTTCAATTTTTACGGGTTTGATTTTCGGGTTTTGACCCGAATTCTTCTTTTTAATAGTCCGTTCTTGTTATTGATGTGACATGATTTTGGATATAGGGCTTTCATTGTATGTGTTCTTAGCTTCATTTTAACATAAAGAACGTAGAGTTTCATGTAAGATTTTAGTAGATCGGAAAATTGGTTTAAGGTCGCCGGAAAATAGTCGGGTTTGAAGTTTCGGTGATGTTTTTGGTTTGTTTTTTATCGCCCCAATTTTTGATGTGTTTTTGGCTCGCCGGATTCTGGAAAAGGTCGCCAGATTCTGGGAATTTTCCGGCTGTTCTTCGCGACCCGGATTGTTCTTGGCGACCCGTGACCCGATCCAGTAACCCGTTTTCTAACCCGGTTTCAATCTTCAAAACCCTAATTCATTTTCAGAAAACTGTTTTTGAATTTTATTTTTAAATTTAATTCGAAAATAGTTTAATTATTTATAAAAATCATATTTTTATTTTCAAAATACATTTTTAAATTCAGAAAATTCTGGAAAATTATAATTAATTATTTAAATTCGAAAACTGATTAAATTTAATTATTTTAATTATTTTTAATTAATAATTAATTAATTTAATTAATTGATTAATTCTTTTAATCAGTTAATTCTTAATAATTAATTATTAATTAGATTTAATTAATTTAAATTAAGTTTAATTATTTTCTAGCTTGATTTAATTATTTAAAAATTGTTGGAGTGTTTAAATAGTGTCAATTAATTTTTATTAATTGATTTAATTGCTTTTAAATACTTATATTGGGATTAAAAATCCAATTTTTTATTTAAAAATTATTTGTGTCTTATTTAAATTCAAATAATTCTCGAATATTGTTTTAAAAATATTTATAAGTGCTATATGATTTATATGAGTCGATTAATGTGTTTTAATAGTCCGTAAATGCCCGTACGAGGGCTAATGTCTGAGTTTTAATTACCGTAAAATAGATCGGGCATCCGATAGGAACCCGATTACTTGTTTAAATTTAAAAATGATTATGAGTATATATCGAGGATATAATGAGGATAGTTAGACTTACCGTAATGAGTTTTTTAATTATAGAATCGAGTTCTCGGAGTAAGGGAAAAGAGAAGGTAGAGTGAGCTCGGTAGAATTCCGTCAGCTACTAGACCAGACAATTATCTGTGCCTTTACTTGTTGATTCAATTATAATTATTCTTCAGAATTTCATATAAGTTACCATCAGAACGATTCAGATTATTCAACTGTCACCCGTATTGAGCACTTGATGCTATTTCCTTGTATATCCCTAACTTTTGACTTAATCCACAATCGTGTTGGATATCAGAAACCTTCACGTTCCATTCAGTTTATATTGATGATAACCGTTGTTGACTTTCTTAAATGAGTACGTTGTACCCTTGAAACCATTATGACTCTATTTCTCGGACTTTCTTTGATATTGAATAGTTGAAGCTCTTTTGCAACTATTACACCCCGTCATTGTGTACTTATCTTGTTATGCATGTTATTACTTATACCTTGTGATAGAATTGACATGTTTTAAAATGAGACCAGTAATGGTCGGGCCATATTTATGGTCGTAATAACTTAAGGCCTAGATGGCCATGGATCCTAGTGGAGGACTATGCTATAAGCTAGTCTGGGGTTGATGCGTGACTGATAAGCAGCTCAACCTTTGTATTTGAAAAATGTAGAAGTCCAATTCTAATTCTTCTTTCTTCAATAAAGATATTTAAAAGCATATGTTTGACTTGTATATTGTTGATTCAGATAATTGAAATCTTTCCTTTCATTATAGACTGTGATTGATATATATCATGCTTGCTGAGCACATGTGGCTCATACTTGTTTTGTTTCTAACCCTATTCCAGTGAAGCGAGAGAATGAGCAGACCCATCGCTAGTGACAGTTCTCCCGATGCTAGGAGACCACCCCGAGTGATTGTCATTGGACGGGTAGTTGTTTTACTTTGGAAGTTAGACTAGATGTCTAGCTTTGTATATTAAGTGTGTAATAACTCTGAAAACTGGTTTGTAATAAATATGACTTAGAAGCTTGTTTTATGCCATAATCTGGATGCGGTCTTGGATAAGGGGTATTTTATGTTATTATGCATGTGTTAGATTCAGGTATATTGTGTTTCGTTGGTCGAGTGACTCCCCAAATCTGTACCCCGGGTTTGGAGGGCGTCACAATTACAAGATATTGTAAAAAAAATTCAATATTAAGTTAAATTTTAATTTAAATCAAAATTTTGAAGGAAAAATATAAATGGATCGGATATCCGATCCGCGATTCGTGATCCGAACGGATCCGGATATAGATCGGCCTATAAAAAATCCGGTCCTGATCCGATCCGAATCCGTTAAAATAAATGGATATGGATATGGATTTAGACCGATCCGATCCGAACCCGATCCGTTAACAGGTCTGAAACCACTAAAGCATTATCTCTTAAAAGAAGTTCAATAAACTAGCTATTTATTCTCCTAATTTAGAATTTAAGCTCCAACAATCATTACTGAGAACATTTATTTGCTTATTATTTTTATTTTTAAGTAACATTCCCCTCTTTTTAATGATCCCTTATCTTATATATTTTATTATAAATTATACAAACCACTATCCTGTCTTGTACATTATAGTTTCATTGATATGATACAATTTTAATAATAAAATATTAAATAATGAAGGGGTATATGGAAAATTGTTGTAGATAAAAATATTTATCCATATTTTAAATTATCAAAATCCAATTTATTACTATGTTATTTTTAACTTTTAAGGATAAAATTAGAAGACTATTCAACTTGCTCATTGAATAAAAGTTAACTAAATTGTTTTGGCTATACTAATATAAGTCAATGATTAGCTAAATTTTAATGACTACATTAGTATAAGTCAATAATGAGCTAAATTTTAATGAACTCAGAACTCACATGACTATATAATTGTTGATTATATTTTAAATATAATAATTTATAATTATTTGAAGTTACTATAAATAAATAATTACGGAAAAATGTTTTGTCCAATTTGAATAATAAATTTTTACATATTCTTTATAAATTTTATTTTTACTATATTATCTAAATTTCTAGTTAATAGTTTTTGGAGCGTTGGAAATGCTCTTAATAATATTTATATAAAAAATTGTAAACACAACCTCAAAAAAATTGGAGAAAAATTGAGCTCAAAACTCCATGTGTATTGTTATCCTTTTGCATTTACTAAAAATATAATTCTCATTAACGAAGTAATGAGTATAAAATAATTTCTAAATGCTAGTGCCGATTTTAAATGGTTCACGTTGGCATATTTAGGATTTTTTTAAAATAATTTTAAATCAATGGATATAACTTTTAAATATTTAATGCCCAATTAATAAAACGGCTTAGGACATTTTAATATTTGTTTGGATGAAATAATAAATAAAAATTATTTAAATAAATTTACTATTAAAAAAGCTATTAGTCATATTATATAATTAATGAGTTATTTTCACATCATTTAAATTTAGAACTTTTAGACCACATATATACTTGCACTATTAAGTCGTTTTTTTTTACATATTTTATGCATTATATCTCCGAGCAACCTACATTTATATTTAAAAAAAATCATAATCGAAATGAATTTGTTTTGTAAATCAAAATTTATTATACTGCAATTTTTAAATTCATTGTATTGCAATTTCAGTATTAATATATACGTCAAAAGTATACTGTTATATAATTTTGATATAACATGTTTAACTTTATCTTTTGCCTATAATTTGTTATTAGAATTCCAAGTACGATTTTCATGCTCGTGTATTGGTTGTAACTAGCTTTATAGCCCGTGCGAGGCACGGGCATGCCTTAGTTATGTTTAGTTGCTTGAGATTTGGATGCACACTAAAAATGCAAATACATGTTGTATTTTGAGCGCACTTTTCTGATTTCTCTGTTATGTTTGCATGCTGTTATCCGTTGCAATGGATGAGCTCCTAAGCTCATTTCTTTGGCTTCTTTTCCCCGTACAGAAGAAGTAGTTTCTGGGCTCTTATCAAAAGTTCATTTTCTATTACTGACATCAATCAACTAATTGCCATAACTAAAATATTGAATAGATACATTGTATTAAGCAAATGCATCATAATTATTTTAGAACTTGAAAAATATCATACAATTCTATGTAAGATTCGATGGTGTGACAAAAGGACTCGAAACTAAAGAAAGAGAACAAAAAGAACAAATTTATTAATAAGCTTTAAAAGGTATCAGAACCTTGAGCCTAGATTAGTAAAAAATCTAGGTTATCTTTGTGTACCGTTCATGGTTTCCTACTACTGATGCGACTGCACTTGTACCTGTGCAAGGCACGAGATCGCTCTAACTGACAGAACTTGATGTCATTTTGTGACGATATTTTCTAGTTCACGTCAGTTTAATTTTGCGATGATAAGTATTCTTCAGTTTGTTGTGGTGATCCTGCCACCAGTTTGAACTTGTTGGTGACACTATGTGACATGATTGAGAAGATTTGCAAGTAAGATCGGTTTGGTATTAGTCCGAAGAAGATTTTGTTCTTAGTTGAATGTATTTGATGATTAGTTTTATAAGCTAATTAATAATCAGATAGGAATTAGTTAAATGTGTCAAATAAAGGTTCCATTTCGAAAGTACCAATACTCTCTGGTCTCCATAATTCTCTATAAGCGGCCGGAGTAGTATACTTGTCCTTAATGCATGAGGTGACGGGATTGAGATACACACAAATTCGTATTCGAAAAAAACTGTTCGAACTGGTTAAAAAAATCGGAAAAAATTTGATTAAAAAAAAGTCCACCTTAATTGGATCCAGCCCGCAGGCTTAAACGGATCGCATCTTTTTCACAAAACCCCGATCCGGTTCGAGCCGAATAAACCCAAATTTAATCTCGATTTGGACGTAGTCTTGATCAGGATAAAAGTCCAATCCAAAAAGTTAGAATTTTCAATTAAATCTCGGATAAAAGCTTAAATTTTTTAATTAAATCCGAAAAAATAAAAAAAAGTTAAAGTTAAAGTTAAAGTTATCAATACCTAAAATAATTTGTAAAAATCCGATTTGGCCCCTTCTGTCCCGACCCTATCTACAGGTATAAATATTTTAGAGGAAATTTGTCTCCATTTAAAAAAGCCTGGCCCTATCGGATATCGAAAAATCCGACCTGAATCTAGATTACGTTCATCTCTATTCAGGGTAACAACTATAGAGGTGCTTATATTATTACTTATATTATCTGATATGTATGAACATAGTTGAGACAAAATGATTACTATTTTGTATTATTTTGTATTATTGGATGCTCGGACTAAAAAGTGATATTATGTGACTAAAAATGCATTTGTACTTTGTCTTAAAATTGTGAATACAAAGGAAGAAACATAATTAAAGAGATACGTGTCTATTGGATATACTTTATACCAATAATCACTTTTATTAATAATCAGACAAATGAAATTATCATGAAAGAATCTTGAATAAAAACTAAAGTGTAAAATAATATTTGTGAAAGACATTACCATACTAATGGATTTTATATCACAACAAAAAAGCCCAAGTAGCTCAATGGTTAAATTGGTGACTTGAAATTCTTAGTAATTATTATTGAAGTGTCTTAGGTTCGATTCCCATCATGATTGGTCTATAGACAAATGTAATATGGTTATAATTTTTAAATATATTGGTGTTACATTTCAAATAATAAACATTTGAGCCATTTGTTGAAAAAATAATAGTATTTGAAGTAGACTACTACTCTGCATTTCGTCTTTGATACTGGGGTTTGAGCAAGTTATAAAACAAGTTGAAATGAAAGTTAAATTTGTCGGTATTAATGTTTGAAACTTGACAATGACATCGAGAATCTATTCAAAATCTATAAAGCTACACCTAAAATATTTCATGAATCTTTTGAGAAAAATGGTACACAAATTTCTCCTATAAATTTGAGCTAAAGGTTTCAGCATAACTTGACTCACTCTGTAATCAACTTTCTCTATACTTTTTTCTCTACCTTGGTCTCTAAAGATTAAGCTCACTGTCCAAAACCGATGGAGTTGTCTCTAAGCTATTTTGGTTTGTCCATTTTTTTGGTCGTTGGATATTTCTACAGCTCCTTCTTTCAAGGGAAAAAACTTCCACCGGGTCCGAGAGGGCTTCCTATTCTTGGAAACTTGCTTGAAATTGGCCCAAACCTCCACCAATCCTTGGCCAAACTAGCTGAGAAATATGGTCCTCTCATGACCATTCACCAAGGTAGTGTCACTACTATTGTTGCTTCTTCAGCAGATATGGCTCGCCTCATCCTGCAAAAGCATGATGCCGAAATGTCAGGCAGGATAATCCCAGATGCTATCAACAAGCTAGAACACCCCTCCCATGCAGTGGCGTGGCTGCACACAGGAGAAGAGTGGCGATTGATCCGAAGAGTTTTAACAACTTTTCTAACAAACTTCAGTAAGCTAGACTCACTATGTGAGTTACGTCACGGAGTCATGCAACAAATGGTTCAACATGTCAAGAATATTAGCAATACGGAAGTAGAAAAAGGTGTTGAAATTGGAAAATTGGTGTTCACAACAGCTCTAAACCAAATGTCAAACACTTGTTTTTCTACTAATGTAGATGAGTACAACTATCAAGATAGCAAAGGATTCAAGAATGCTGTTGCAGCTATCATGGAGATTGCTATGAAATTCAATGTTGCAGATTACTTTCCTCTTCTTAAAGTCTTTGATCCTCAAAGATTGAGGCCTATGGCTAATGCTGCATATGGTTGCCTCGAGGGGCTATGCGATGAGTATATTTATCAGCGGTTACACCACAAAGAGAAAAAGTTACCAAGACACGGAGATCTTTTGGATTCCTTGATTGATTTCAGCCAAGAAAATGAATCTGATTTTACCTTGAAACATATTCAAGTCCTATTAGTGGTACCGACAAGCATTTTCATATTAATCATGATACAATATCCAAGAACTAAAATATTTTAGTATTACACAGCTAATGCAAATTCATTTCTATTGTCAGGAGTTATTCTTAGCAGGAACCGAAACTAGTACCAACACAACTGAATGGGCAATGACTGAGCTGATACTCCATCCGGACAAGATGATGAAGGTACGCAATGAAATTTCTGAATCAGTGAGAGCAAAAGGAAGGATCGAAGAATCCGAGCTTCTCAAATTACCCTACTTGCAAGCAGTTGTGAAAGAAACAATGAGGTTACATTTAGCTGTTCCATTTCTAGTTCCCCACAAGACAGAAACAACTGTACACCTCAACGGGTATGAGATACCAAGGAACACACAAGTGCTTGTAAATGCATGGGCAATTGCAAGAGATCCTAATTCTTGGGAAAATCCAACAAGTTTTGAACCTGAAAGATTCTTGAATTCAGAAGTGGATTTCAAGGGACAACATTTCTCATTTCTTCCATTCGGTTCGGGTCGTCGAATGTGCCCCGGAATTCCACTGGCCCACAGAGTAGTGAGCTTGATGATTGCTTCTTTGGTTTATCATTTTGAATGGAAGCTTCCACATGGCATGAAACCTCAAGAACTTGATACAAAACAGAGTTTTGGACTTACACTCGTGAGAGCTGTCCCACTGGTTGCTGTACCCATCACCTTGAATCCATAATACCTGTAATAGATCTTAGCAAGTATGCTTTTTTTTTTCTGTGAATCGGGAATGATGTAAATCCAAATATCACTAGGAGTTGCTTAAAAAATATTGTTGATTTTTGTCACTGTTATTTTCTTGCCGAATATTCCATCTGCAGGTATGGTACTGTAGATTTTTGAACAAAGAACTTAGACGATTATTTTGTACTCTATTTAATTCATATTCAACTTTTCTACAGACTAATTTCAATCACTTAACTGGTCATATCAGACCAAAACTAGTCTTTGAAAACATTTCAAGGGATTCATAAAGTATGATCATTTGAGTACACATGGTAATTAGTTCAAAGATAAAATCCACTATGTCACAAAAAATGAAGCTGCTTATTGTTATGAGAATTGTTGTGAGGGAAATTTGGTAACAACACCGAGAGAGAATATCACTGGAATATCCATAGAATGCGTCCTAGGTTGTCGGACAGAGCTGTAGGTTTGCAAGTCTACAGCTCTACTAGAGCTTCATCCGCAGCTGCCGGAGCAGGTGGAGAATGTGACGTTTTTGGGGGCTGAGTTGACAAAATCACCGGATGAAGAGGGCGGAATAATTCCTATTCGACCGGCCAATTCACCGGAAAATGTATCACTGAGGGTACACGAGCCTTATGCGTGTAGAGAGTGAAAATCCGAATCCTTTAGTCAAGTGCCTACATATCCTATTTATAGGAATCAAGCCTCATGTAGTTCTATTAGGTTTATACTTCTCAATCCTTGCGAATTCAACCACTTTAAGATAATCCATCTTAGAGTTATAGTCGAATTATGCACCTGTAGCTGAGCTTTCCAGTGTCCTAGTCCATGTCCATCACTAAGTCCTATAAATCCTCATGTATTTAATGTATATCCGAAGTAACCAATATAAGTCCTATATTGTTTGTAATTGTCCCATCCACCACGTTTTATTAAGCCTAGAAGTCCTTTTCCAAGAGTAATTCCGTGCTCCTAAAGTATAGGAAGCTGAGTCCTTGTCCAACTCTGATTCTGTCCCGGAGAGGTTCAGACCACCCTGAACCTGAACCTGTGCTTGCAGTCACAACACCCTGAACCTGTTCCTGACTACTCGACACCTGAGAGCAGTCCCAAGGTTCAGACCACCTGAACCTCAATACCCTTCACCTGAACCTTGATACCTTGAACCTGTCAAGATACTCTGAACCTATCAGTATACCCTGAACCTAAACCACGGTGCCCTGAACCTATACCTCGGTACCTTGCACCCTAGCCTAATACACCACTACTGGACTTATAACAGATATGGGCCTTAAATTGAGCCCATGTGAGATTTCGGGCACAACAACTACCCCCGGTTCCTTGCAGTATTGAATACAAGAGAAACCAAAGCAAAACAAGGTTCATTCCTTCCTTATCCTTCTCAGAGAAATACATAGCTTCAACATCATGCTTCCAAGCTTACATGAGCCAACTCATCGTAAGAAACAGAAAACACAACGCATCCGCATATGTACCTCAATCTGAATCCTTGAGTAAAAAATTCCTTTAATATCCTTTAGACAAGGTGTGACCATCCAATTCCAATCGCGAGCTTCCTAGCTGAACCTACTAACGACCAGCCTTTTTCCTTTAAAAACCATAACCTGATTCCTCGAGGTGTTCCTCTTCTCCGCAAATCTGCTCTTCATATGAAAAGCTCTTGTAAATGATGTCGTGAAGCTTCCGCTGCCAATGAGCTTCAAGTCTCCAGAACCCGCGCTACTAAACCAACTAGAAAAGATGATAAGTAGCATGAGCAAAGTAGCTCACCTATATTATCCACGCCCCGCGTACATATATAATGCATGTATGCAAGCAAGTATGTATGGTGCAAAAATGATTTTTGAATATTTATACGTATCTGTTGCTGCCTCTACAATCAAGTAGAACCTTGGCGAACACACTCTTCAAAACATAGTGCCACGATTTTCAGAAATTTCCATTATCCCGACACATTGGACCTCGTTGTTTTCCAACACCGTGGAAAACATAAACCATTGAGTTTAACCAAAATAGCCATATACCGTGAAATACCATGAATAACCTTGAATAAACCATATACCGTGGAATACCATGAATAACCTTGAATAACCATATAAAAATGTCGTAAGAGGAACCAATGGAAGGTTGTGAAGACATCCTCAATCGTTGCCATGTCTTTTCGAGTGGTTACATAATGGGGCATATAGCGTGCCTAGGTACCTACTAAATAGCTTCAGCTAGCAAGTTTGAAAAATATTTTTGTAAACCATGTATGATGATGACCTTTTATTTATAAATCCATGCAAGACACCTTCCTTGAAATCATGTGATATGCACATTTAGATAAATATGAGTTCATGTATGGCTAAAAATACTGAACTGTTTGCAAACATGAGGTTCACACTGAAGCTTTTCAGCTAAATGCTTTGAATAATTTCTTGTATGCACATAAAACATAGAGGATTATGAATATGTAAATCATAGGAGTAAAACTTATCTTTGTCCTTATGGTTCCAGTTTAGGTTCAGGTTTGACCATTGAACCTACCATGTGGAAGCTCCCTCCTGAGTGAGCTGATGCTGAGAACCTCATTTCCCTTATGCAAGCTTTTCCATGGGAAACTGATTTACCCCCCGAGCCATCAGGTTTCCTTTCCATTTGAAATGTGAACCCCTTCCAGCTTGAATCCTGTTAAGCACATGCGAGCTCCACGCGAACCTATTAAGCACATGTGACCTCCAAAGTGAACCTGTTAATCACAGGTGATGTCCACGTGAACCTGTTAAGCACAGGTGAGCTCCAAAGTGAACCTGTTAAGCACATGTGAGGTCCACATGAACCTGTTAAGCACATGTGAGCTCCAAAGTGAACTTGTTAAGCACAAGTGAGCTCCACGTGAACCTGTTAAGCACAGGTGAGCTCCACGCGAACCTGTGAGCCGTAGGGTGATACCAAAGGACATGTAGGTTGTTTCCAAGACCTCTACTCATCGATTCCCCTTTTCATTTGACCCTGTTATGCTTGGATCAGGTGCATGTAGCTGTAGCTCCAACCTAACCTCGTTTGTGCTATAGATATGGGGAATGAGTTTCCTTCCTTGGACCCTTCACACAGCTCGGAACCTGCTTCCTTAGGAACCTGTAACCAGCAGGTGAACGCCAATGAAGCTGTAACCCACAGCTGAATACCAGTCAACCTGCACCAGCAGGTGAATACTAATGAAGCTGCAACCCGCAACTGAATTCCAGTCAACCTACACCAGTAGGTGAATACCAATGAAGCTACAACCCGTAGCTGAATACCAGTCAACCTACACCAGTAGGTGAATACCAATGAATCAACCTGCAACCAGCAGGTGAAGACGAATGGAGCTGCAACCTGCAACTGAATTCCTATCAACCTGCAACCAGCAGGTGAATAACAATGAAGCTGCAACCCGCAGCTGAATACCAATCAACCTGCAAACAGCAGGTGAAAACCAACAAATCAACCTGCAACCAGCAGGTGAAGACCAATGAAGCTGCAACTTGCAGCTGCATCCCTATCACCCTGCAACCCGCAGGTGAAGGCCAATGAATCAACCTGCAACCAGCAGGTGAAGACTAATGAAGCTGCAACCCGCAGCTGAATTCCAATCAACCTGCAACCAGCAGGTGAATACCAATGAAGCTGCAACCCGCAGCTGAATACCAATCAACCTACAAACAGCAGGTGAAAACCAACAAACCAACCTGCAACCAGCAGGTGAAGACCAATGAAGCTGCAACCTGCAGCTGCTATCACCATGCAACCCGCAGGTGAAGGCCAATGAATCAACCTGCAACCAGCAGGTGAAGACCAATGAAGCTGCAACCCGCAGCTGAATACCAATCAACCTGCAACCAGCAGGTGAAGACCAATGAAGCTGCAACCCGCAGCTGAATTCCAATCAACCTGTAACCAGCAGGTGAAGACCAATGAAGCTGCAACCCGTAACTGAATTCCAATCAACCTGCAACCAGCAGGTAAATATCAATGAAGCTGCAACCTGCAGCTGAATTCCTATCAACCTGCAACCGCAACCAGCAGGTGAAAACTGTTGAAGCTGCAACCTGCAGCAACCAGCAGGTGAAGACCAATGGGGTTGCAACCTGCAGCTAAATTCCAATAAACCTGCAACCGCAACCAGCAGGTGAAAACCAATGAAGATGCAACCTGCGGCTGAATCCCTATCAACCTGCAACAACCATCAGGTGAAGACCAATGAAGCTGCATCCCGCAGCTGAATACCAGTCAACCTGTAACCCGCAGGTGAATACCAATGAAGCTACAACCTGCAGCTAAATACTAATCAACCTGCAACCAACAGGTGGATACCAATGAAGCGGCAACCCGTTGGTGAATTCCAGTCAACCTGCAACCAGCAAGTGAAGATCAATGAAGTTGCAACCTGCAACTGAATACCAATCAACCTGCAGCAACAAGCAGGTGAAGACCAATGAATCAACCTGCAACCAGCAGGTGAAGACCAATGAAGCTGCAACCGCAGCTGAATACCAATCAACCTGCAACCAGCAGGTGAAGATCAATGAAGCTGCAACCTGCAGCTGAATTCCTATCAACCTGCAACCGCAACCAGCAGGTGAAAACTGTTGAAGCTGCAACCTGCGGCTGAATCCCTATCAACCTGCAACAACTAGCAGGTGAAGACCAATGGGGCTGCAACCTGCAGCTAAATTCCAATAAACCTGCAACCGCAACCAGCAGGTGAATACCAATGAAGCTACAACCTGCGGCTGAATCCCTATCAACCTGCAGCAACCAGCAGGTGAAGACCAATAGGGTTGCAACCCGCAGCTGAATACCAATCAACCTATGCCATAGCTTCACATCCATATCCATGAGCACCTCCAGAATCAAATCCCATTAGAGGTTCACACATCTGAACCTCAGAAATGTCGCGAGCGTGAACCTCTAGTTGATTGTAAACTCCATTTGCTTGAATATTTAGCACTTTCAAGATACCATCTTGGGCAGCATGTCATCCACTACCCCCCGGTTCCTTGTAACCATTAAATGTAAGAGGAACCTTATACAATCCGCATCTTGGTACAACCAGCCTTTACCATGAACCTCACCGTCAGGTTCAAACAAACTTCGCCATGAAACTCACAGTCAGGTTCAAACAAACTTCGCCATGAACCTTGATGTTAGGCATCATCTTCCTAAAAACCAAATTACCAACCTTTAATGGACGAGCACAAACCTTGCTGTCAAAGTACTTCCGAGTACGTTACTAGTATGCAGCTAGCTTCAGCTGCGCAGTAGCCCGAACCTCTTCCACTAAATCCAAATACAAAGAGTAATTCATCTCATTATTCCCAGGATCATAATTGTCCCTTCGAAACGATCCAGTCCTAATTTCAACGGGAACCATAGTCTCATAACTATAGGTTAAGATGAAGGGTGACTCCCTAGTGGTGGTCCGTGGTGTTGTGTTGTATGACCACAAAACCATAGGGAGTTCCTCAGGCCAACACCCTTTGCTTTCTTCCAACTTGGTCTTCAAGGTATGTTTAATAATCTTGTTGACAACCTCAGTTTGACCATTACTTTGAGGGTGATAAACTGCCGTGAACCCCTTTTGAATCCCAAGATCATCACATAGCTTCCGTAACTCCTTCCTTGGGGTAGGCCTAGGTTACAGCTGTTTGGTTTGGAGAAGCTTCCAACATGAGAACCTCTTTCACCGAAGCTTCAGCTTGACCTAGGTGCAGCTTCATGGCCAACAAAGTACTCATTCTTTTTCTTGACCTTTTTCCTCAAACACCTCATTCTATGCTCTCTTTTACATGAGGTATGAAGCAAACTAGAGCTTCGCTTTGAACCTCCTTCATCAGATGTAAAAACTAGACATCTTGGAGAATCCTCCTGATCGAAGCACCTTCCATCATTGAACCTCTCCTAGCCAAACCTCGTTCTTGGAAAGAGCTTCGCAGTTTATCAAACATGCTGGTGCCTTTGGTAGGTGAAGCTGAAGAGCTAGTCAACCAAAGTGAAGTTGGACTAATAAAGCTGCATCTCGCAACTAATCCCAATGAAGTTATAACCAGGATATGAGTTCCAATAAAGCGTAGGTGAAGCTAATGATCCGCATAACACAACTTCTTGCCAATGAACCTGACTCATTCCTTGCTGAAAACTCCATTTGGCTTGAAAATTTAGCAATTTCAAGATACCATTCTCGGGCAACATACCATCCACTACCCCCCGGTTCCTTGCAGTATAAAATACAATAGGAACCTTATATAATCCACTACCACGTTCAGCCAACCTTCCATTTCCAATAGAAAGAATAGATAGCTTCAGCTACAAACCTCACAGTTCAACTTCAGCTACGGACCTCTCGGCTCAGCTTCAGCTACGGACCTCTCGGTTCAGCTTCAGCTACGGACCTCTCGGCTCAGCTTCAGCTATGGGCCTCTCGGCTCAGCTTCAGCTACGGGCCTCTCGGCTCAGCTTCAGCTACGGACCTCTCGGCTCAGCTTCAGCTACGGACCTCTCGGCTCAGCTTCAGCTATAGACCTCTTAAGCCTTAACCTCCAACTAGTTGAATCTCTCCAGATGGCATTTATCTCCATTAGCAGGTGGAGGTTCAGCTTCTCACCTATCTACACCTCGACAGAGCTTCTGAGTAGTATACACATGAACCTTTATTCCAGTTCCTCTTCATCACACTAGATATCCACATCCTCATGTTTTTCCAAGTTCGATCATACCTCCTTGTTAAAGAGGTTTTATCTAACTCCACATGTACCTCCTTAATCAGGAGGTTCGCATCCAGTTCTATATGTACCTCCTCAGTTAAGAGGTTTCCTTTGCCTTTGCTGCTTGAACCTCTCGACTGAGCCTCTCTGGGTGGCCCGTACCTCCATTGATAGTTGGACGTTAAGTTTCACATGCCCTACCAATCATATCAGCGCTCCTGATGCGTGAAGCTCTGGGGTAATTCGAAGCTGTTCACACCTGAACCCACACCTGATTCATAGGTATAAACCTGAAGCTCATGCGTACCTACTTTCCGACTATTCCAGACCATAACCTCTATTAGAAATCCATCTTTGGCCATTATTTTTCACCTTTTTTTTCTGGTGAGCCATGATTTCTCCTTCGTTTATTCATCTTTTATATCTTTTTTCCAGAAAACCTTCATTGTTCTTCGTTGTACGATCATCACCGGAGCTTTTCGTCATCTTTTCCCTCAAAAGATCAATAAAGCCCCCTCCTTCTAGCGCCAAAATGTTGTGAGGGAAATTTGGTAACAACACCGAGAGAGAATATCGCTGGAATATCCATAGAATGCGTCCTAGGTTGTCGGACAGAGCTGTAGGTTTGCACGTCTACAGCTCTACTAGAGCTTCATCCGCAGCTGCCGGAGCAGGTGGAGAATGTGACGTTTTTGGGGGCTGAGTTGACAAAATCACCGGATGAAGAGGGCGGAATAATTCCTATTCGACCGGCCAATTCACCGGAAAATGTATCACTGAAGGTACACGAGCCTTATGCGTGTAGAGAGTGAAAATCCGAATCCTTTAGTCAAGTGCCTACATATCCTATTTATAGGAATCAAGCCCCATGTAGTTCTATTAGGTTTATACTTCTCAATCCTTGCGAATTCAACCACTTTAAGATAATCCATCTTAGAGTTATAGTCGAATTATGCACCTGTAGCTGAGCTTTCCAGTGTCCTAGTCCATGTCCATCACTAAGTCCTATAAATCCTCATGTATTTAATGTATATCCGAAGTAACCAATATAAGTCCTATATTGTTTGTAATTATCCCATCCACCACATTTTATTAAGCCTAGAAGTCCTTTTCCAAGAGTAATTCCGTGCTCCTAAAGTATAGGAAGCTGAGTCCTTGTCCAACTCTGATTCTGTCCCGGAGAGGTTCAGACCACCCTGAACCTGAACCTGTACTTGCAGTCACAACACCCTGAACCTGTTCCTGACTACTCGACACCTGAGAGCAGTCCCAAGGTTCAGACCACCTGAACCTCAATACCCTTCACCTGAACCTTGATACCTTGAACCTGTCAAGATACTCTGAACCTATCAGTATACCCTGAACCTAAACCACGGTGCCCTGAACCTATACCTCGGTACCTTGCACCCTAGCCCAATACACCACTACTGGACTTATAACAGATATGGGCCTTAAATTGAGCCCATGTGAGATTTCGGGCACAACAAGAATGATTGTTTTATATGTTTTGTTCTAAAACGATTTTTCATTTTTTAAAACCAAACATGGCACATTTGGCGCAAATATCATGAACTGTTATCAGCGTGAACACGACACATTGCCAACTCCCAGTCATGCATATAATTACTTAGGATGCAATGAGATAAGAAGAACAAATGTTAACCTCAACGGTTATTAGACAACAAAGAACACACCCGTGCTAGTCAATGCATGTACAATTGCTAGAGATTCTAGTTCTTGTGAAAATTGTCCACCTTTTAAGACCAAAATATTCATAAATTCAGAAGTGGATATCAAGGGACAACATTTCTCATTTATTCCATTTGGTTCAGGTCGTCGAAACCCATATATCGACTGTAATTGAGTAGGGATGTTCACAAACATGGTTGTTCATGAACAAGTTCGAGCTCGGCTCGTTAAGGGCTCGACTCGGTTCGGTTCGTTAAGAACTCGAGCTCGAGCTCGAACACAAAAAATTGTTCGTTAAGAAAACGAGCTCGAGCCGAGCTATTAGTGAGCTCGACTCGAGCTCGGCTCGAGCTCGACTCGACCTCGGCTCGAGCTCGACTCGACCTACTGTAATTAATATCCCACTCTGCATGCAATGTCATTGCTCAACACATAATATTGTAATTAATAATTAATTACATCTTATATGAATCAAAACATGTGCATTGCATACAAGTGTCAATCACTACATCCGGATTAAGAACCTAAGCAATAATAATATCATAGAATCTTAGTTTTTCTTAACTGTCTGAATAAAAGAACAATTCTAATATTTTGATCATGTTCAATATACACAAAGTATACAAGTATTATTCAATAATCAAGATAAACTATTCAAAAATAATACTTCAGTCATTCCAGTGGGTTGTCTAATACCACTTAGACTGTGAACCTTTATTATATTATATATAGACACTGATAATCTAATCTTCTGTTATCCCATTTGATACTAGATTATCCATAATATATAATAAATAGACAATGTAATAATATGCAATCAAGATTCTCAATAAAATGGAAAATGTTATATACTTCAAAAGAATAGTTCAGTATAAAACCCAACAATCTCCCACTTATACTCAAGCTATTCTTTGAGTATATCAGTTTTTATTACAATCAATCAACTACCAGTTTAAATAACTACTATATGACCAGACATCTGACTCATATCGCCTCCACGAGTTTCTCAAAAGCCTTAGCTGGTAAGCACTTCATGAAAGGATCTGATCGGTTGTCCTTTGATGTTATATCGGTCACAACGATATCTCCTCGCTTAACGAACTGTCGTATGAGGTGATACTTACGCTCAATGTGTTTTGCTGCCTTATGTTCTCGTGGTTTCTTTGTATTTGTAACAACACCAGTGTTGTCACAATAAATTGTGATATGTTGTGGCAAATCAGGAACTACATCCAAATCCAGCAGGAAGTTCCTGAACCATACTGCCTCTTTGGCTGCCTCAGAGGCTGCCACGTATTCGGCTTCCATGGTTGAGTCTGCGATGCATTTCTGCTTCACACTCCTCCATTTTACGACTCCACCTCCTAAAGTAAAAACACACCCCGAGGTTGACTTCCTCTTATCCCTATCTGTCTGGAAATCTGAATCGGTATATCCCACAAGCCCCCATAGGCAACAAGTCTGAGGCCTTGCAAATTAACATATACTTCTTAGTTCTTCACAGGTACTTAAGTATTGTTTTTACTGCACTCCAATGTTCCTGACCTGGATTAGACTGATATCTACTGACCATGCCCACGGCAAAGCAAATATCAGGCCTCATACATAACATAGCATACATTAAGCTTCCACATGCTGAAGCATAAGGAACTGATTTCATGTTCTCTATCTCTTTAGGTGTCGTAGGACACTGCTCATTCGATAGAGAAACTCCATGTCTGAAAGGTAAATTACCCTTTCTAGAGTTTTGCCTGTTAAAACGAGCCAATACCTCATCAATGTAAGGTTCTTGAGATAAAGCCAACATCATTTTCTTGCGATCTCTTATTACTTTGATCCCAAGGATGTATGCGGCTTCACCTAAGTCCTTCATTTCAAATTGTTTGAACAACCATGCCTCAATTGATGACAACATCTCTACATTGTTTTCAATGAGTAAAATGTCATCTACATATAGCACTAGAAAAACCACTGCATTTCCCTCACTCTTCCTATACACACATGCTTCGCTTGGACTCTGATCATATTCATATGACTGGACTGCCTGATCAAAACGAATGTTCCAATACCTGGAAGCTTGTTTCAGTCCATAAATAAACTTCTTAAGCTTACACATTAGATGCTTTTGGCCTTCCTTAATGAATCCCTCTAGTTGCTGCATATAGATGGTTTCCTCAAGACATCAATTAAGGAAAGCTGTCTTGACATCCATTTGCCAAATCTCATAATCGAGATGAGCTGCTATAGACAAAAGAATCCGGATTGACTTAAGCATAACTATCGGCGAAAAAGTTTCCTCAAAATCGATCCCTTCTTTCTGAGTATACCCTTTCGAAACAAGTCTTGCCTTCCATGCTTTCGCCTTTTATCAGATCCTCTTTTTTTCTTGTAGATCCACTTACATCCAATGGGTTTTACACCTTTGGGTGGTTCCACGAGCTCCCATACTTGATTGGAATACATAGATTCCATCTCAAATTGCATAGCCTTATGTCACTTAGACTGTGAACCTTTATTATATTATATATAGACACTGATAATCTAATCTTCTGTTATCCCATTTGATACTAGATTATCCATAATATATAATAAACAGACAATGTAATAATATGCAATCCAGATTCTCAATAAAATGGAAAATGTTATATACTTCAAACGAATAGTTCAGTATAAAACCCAACACAAACATGTATGCATATGAACATCCTCAAAACGTTGTCTCTCATAGGTCAACACCCAGGGTCAAGGTTGATTTAACTCAACTTGAGATTAAGGTGCAAAATGACAAGAAGGGCAAAGTTAAAGCTAACAGGAAAGGACCCAAGGAAACTTGGGTACCAAAATCAACTTGATTTGGTTTTGTTGTGTGCAGGGAAACAGAAAGAATCTATGATACTTAGACAGTGGCTATTCTAGGTACATGACTGGAGATTCTACCCTGCTCACAGAGTTTGTGGAAAAATTTGGCCCTAGCATTACCTTTGGAGATGACAGCAAAGGTTACACTAAGGGATATGACTTGATTTCAAAGGAAAATGTCATCATTGATCAAGTAGCACTAGTTGATGGACTCAAACACAATTTGCTGAGCATCAGTCAACTATGTGATAAAGATTTTGCAATATCATTCAACCAAGGAGCATGTGTTGTCTCAAACAAAGAAAACAACAATGTGGTGTTGACATGCCACAGAAGAGGAAATGTGTATATAGTTGACTTCAACTCAACAAGTTCAGATTCAATCACTTGTCTTCTGAGTAAAACAAGTAAAGATGAAAGTTGGCTATGGCACAAAAGGTTGTCACATTTGAACTTCAAGTCAATGAATGATCTGGTAAGAAGAGACCTAGTAAGAGGAATTCCACAGTTGGAATTTTCTAAGGATGGACTTTGTGATGCTTGCCAGAAAGGGAAGCAAATGAAGATTTCTTTCATAAGCAAGCTAGATTCATCAATTGAGCAACCTCTACAGCTGTTACACATGGATTTATTTGGACCAGTAAATGTCATGTTAATTTCAAAGAAAAGATACTAACTTGTGATTGTGGATGATTTTTGAAAGTTTACATGGACATACTTCCTGCATTCTAAAGATGAGGCAAGTGGAATCATAATCAATCACATCAAGGCTGCTAATAATCATCCTGATCTCAAAGTGAGAAGAATCAGGAGTGACAATGGCACTGAGTTCAAGAATTCAACAATGAGGCTGTTTTGTGAGGAGAATGTAATCATTCATGAGTTTTCTGCAGCAAGAACACAACAACAAAATGGAGTGGTGGAAAGGAAAAATAGAACTCTAATTGAGACTACAAGAACAATGCTAGGAGAATCAAAGTTACCTACATATTTCTGGGCTGAAGCAGTTAACACTGCATGTTTCACTCAAAATATCTCTTTGATCAATCAAGCTAAAGGGATGACTCCATATCATTTGCTCAAGGGAAGGAAACCATTCTTGAATTTTCTACATGTCTTTGGATGCAAATGTTTTGTACTGAGAAATCAAGGTGAAAATCTTGGAAAATTTGACTCAAAGGCAGATGAAGCCACTTATGTGGGATATGCTGCTGGAAAAGCCTACAGGGTTTTCAATCACATAATCAACATTTTTATGGAATCTGTACATGTTGTTTTTGATGATTCCATAATTCAAGGTCTCAATGATGAGGGTTTTCATGAAACTCTCAGGTTTGAGAATGAAGTGGAAGGTCTGTATTATGATGATGAAGATGATGATTATGAGGATGAATCAGTCCCTCCAAGAATGATTATTTCAAATATGGATAACTCAAGTTCAACTAAGCCATTCATAAAAGGGACAAATGGAGCATCCGTAGGAAGCCAAATTGGAGTATCTGTAGGAAGCCAAAATGAAGCATCCGTAGGAAGTCATTTTGAGGCATCCGTAGGTGGATCACATCACAGGATAACCACCCTAATAAACTCAGGGGGAGTTTCTCTGAGTCAAGGATTAACCTCAATTCCACATGATCATGATTATGGCAATGATGCTACATCTTCAAGACCTACACCTGCAACAAGGAGAAAATGGACAAGAGATCACCCATTTGAACTGATCATTGGTGATGCATCCTCAAATGTCCAAACTAGAAGAGCTACTCAAGATGAATGTTTATACAACAGCTTTCTTTCACAAGATGAACCAAAGAAAGTTGAGGATGTTCTTTTAGATCCAGATTGGGTATTAGCTATGCAGGAAGAGTTAAACCAATTTGAGAGAAACAAAGTGTGGAAGCTGGTACCCAAACCTAAAGAAAGAAGTGTTATAGGAACAAAGTGGGTATTCAGAAACAATATGGATGAAAATGACATTGTCACAAGGAACAAAGCTAGACTGGTTGCTAAAGGCTATTCTCAAGAATAAGGAATAGAGTATGATGAAACATTTGCCCATGTTGCTAGATTGGAAGCAATAAGGATATTCCTAGCTTATGCAGCCCATGCCAATTTCAAGTTCTATCAAATGGATGTCAAAAGTGCCTTCTTGAATGGGGAATTAGAAGATGAGATATATGTCAGCCAACCTCCTGGTTTTGAAGATCCAAATTATCTAGAATTTGTCTACTTCCTACTCAAGGCACTTTATGGACTGAAGCAAGCACTTAGAGCCTGGTATGACACACTGTCACAGTTTTTTTTAGAGAATCACTTCATTAGAGGTACTGTTGATAAAACTCTTTTCTTTAGAAATGTTAATGGCTCTAGCATATTAGTTCAAATTTATGTAGATGACATAATTTTTGGGTCTAAAGATGAGAATCTTTGTAAAAGGTTTGCCAAACTTATGCAAAGTAAATATGAAATGAGCATGATGGGTGAACTTACCTATTTCCTTGGCTTACAAGTTAAGAAAGTGAAAGAAGGAATCTTCATTAGTCAAACTAAATACATCTTCGATCTATTAAAGAAATTTGATCTAATGGATTGCTCTCCTGCTAAAACACTCATACCAACTGCCACTAATCTTGAACTTGAATTGAATACTAAGGAAAAATCTGTGGACATTTCAAGCTATAGAGGCGTCGTAGGCTCACTTTTGTATTTAACAGCTAGTAGACCTGATATTATGTTTGCTACATGTCTATGTGCTAGATTTTAGGCTGATCCTATAGAGTCTCACTTAATTGCTATCAAAAGGATTTTCAGATATCTCAAGGGAACACCAAACCTTGGCATTTGGTACCCTAGAGAATCTGGTTTTGATCTAATTGGTTATTCAGATGCAGACTATGCAGGTTGCAAAATTGACAGAAAAAGTACAACAGGCATCTGCCAATTTCTAGAAAACAAGCTTGTTTCTACAGCTGAGGCAGAATATATTGCAGATGGAAGTTGTTGTGCACAAATTCTTTGGATGAAAAATCAACTAATAGACTATGATCTAACAGTTAATAAGATTCCAATTTTCTATGACAACACTAGTGCAATTGCCATAACTGAGAATCCAGTGCATCACTCAAGGACCAAGAACATTGACATAAAGTATCACTTCATCAGGGAACATGTGATGAATGGTACTGTGGAACTTTATTTTGTTCCAAGTGAGCAGCAAATTGCAGACTTTTTTACCAAGCCACTTGATGAATCAAAATTCTCAAGGTTGGTAAGTGAGCTAGGTATGCTTAACTACTCTTAATTTATTTAAATGTCTGATAATTTGTAATGCAGCCAGTGTCAATAAGATTTTCATGAGAATTAAAACTCTCAGAAAAAGTTAAATTTTGTCTAAGTCAAAATTACTCCCTCTACGGATATCCTTATTCATTGATGGTCATTTTTGACACTGGATTTTCTATATGTCTACAGATACTAATTTTACTCCTCTACGGATGTCGAATCTCAAAAGGTAAAATCCTATCCGTAGATAGTGTAGTTCTAATTGTAACTGTTAAAGCCACAATCTTATCCGTAGTTACATGCGTATAGTGTATGTATGTAATTGCAGTAAATTCGTGGCTTTACTTTTTAAACTCATTACTTTTAAATGGTTATTTTCTTGTCCAATCATATAATTTCTTTCAATTATTCTGATTTTCTTAGTGAATTAATTTGGGGAAGTATAAATTGATTTTTACTCTCAGTTAATCATTTTCTATCAATTTCCAAAATTCACTAAGGCAAAATCTCATATTTCTCTTTCAAAGCAAAAACCTCTCTCTGTAATTCAAAGCTCAGTATCAATGGCACCAACCAACAAAACTATGTCTCTCACTGGTTTCACAGACGAGAAGAACAACTTCACTGCACTGGTGGACTTTGAAGAGAAGAACGCATTATATCACACTATGATGAGGTTTCTCCAGAACTGCAAACTCTATAAAGCAATGTTCAAAGCCCTCAAACTGTACTTTGAGGTGATTGAAGTCATCTGGGAATTAGCTGTGTTCGATTCTGTCAATGCTACAATCACCTTCGTTCTTCAAGGTAATGAATATGTGATAAACAGTGATGTTATTATTGCTTGCTTAAATTTGCCTGAAAACAATAGGTTAGAAAAGCATAATGATACTGATATTGTTAACATGCTAAATTCTATTAATTATGCTTTGCCTACGGCTAATTTAAGTAAGATTCAGAGAAGAGGTATGGTAAAGTAATGGAGCTTTTTCTTTGATGCCATCCTTAAGGTTTTCTCTGGTTAAATTAGCAATTATGATGCAGTTACATTTTCTATGCTAGACATTGCTTACATGCTTTTGAATGATAGTTATTATAACCTAGCTAGACATCATGGCAAGAATAAACTAGAGGTGGACTACCCATTCCCCAAACCTGATGAGTCTAAGGTGTTAACAACTCTTATCAGGGATCTCAAGAACACCAATGATATAAAGCTGAGACAAGGGTTGGTTGTTATCTACAGAAATGGTAAAGAAATTCACATCACAAGCAGTCATCCCAGGTTCAATGAAGCCAAATGAGAAGAGATTGTCAGATTAAGGAGAGAAGCCAATCCCCAGGGTTATGAATCTACACCTGAGAAACAGGCTAGATTGGCACAAGAAATTATGAGGGAGATGGAAGAAGAAAGTAGTGAGGCTGTAGAGGAAGAGGCCCCTACTAAAAGAAAACTGAAGAAAAGGAAGACAGTGCCAAAGGCCAAACCTATCAGATGGAAGCAAAGATCAAATAGGCATGTCTCTCCTGAGAAAGTAGAAGAGAAGAGGGATACATGGAGGAGAATTGTCTTTGAAGACCACCCCATTCCAGCTTCAACTCAATTTCAAACCACCTACCATGAGACTCCTGTAGAGCCCAAAGAAGAGCCTGTTGAGTTTAAAATTTTGGTTTTCCCTAAGTTCATCATTGAAGCTGAAAAAAGTCAAGAAAAAGGGAACCAGTTAAAAGAGCTCAACAAGGACCAATCAAGCTGAATGTTGCACCAAAAGCTGCCAAGCCAGTTGAGAACAAGGCAGACTTTATGTACATTGCAGACATACAGGAGTACTCAACCATGGATCTCTTCCTTGATGAAGTTAGTGAAATAAAAGGCACAGACAAATTCAGAGATCTGCCTGAAAGACTAACATTTGTCTACAAAGGAGGGAATGTGAGAGCATGGCCCTTGCAACAAGTGCTGAATGAAGGATATTCTACCTTGATGAAGGTCTTCTCAGGCTTCAAGAACACAAGGGGATTTTCTGAGGTTGCAAGAAGTGCCATTTTGAAGAAGATTGAAGAAATCAGGAACAGCTGGAATTCTCCTGATAGTTTGCCAAGAAAGATGAAGATCCCTTACAATGGACAAAAAATCAATCTCCAACCTAATTGGATGATGGAATTCAAGGATGACAAGGGCTGTAGAAGATTCTTTAGGATTGAAGATCAATTGTCTAAGGCTAGCACCAAGTACCTTAGATGGTTGCAAGGCAAGTTGGATCCAAAAATTGCTGAAGAAGATGCATTCTACAGAAAGCTCCAAGATCAAATCAAGGCCAACTATGCTAAGGAAGGGAGACAAAAGATTCGGCCTCCAAGAGAGAAGAAAATGAATTAAATCTGCTCAGTCTAGAGGAGCACTCTATATGTAAACCTCTCAACTCTTCAGTATTTCAATAATGTAGCTTAATACAATTTTTACTATTTATTTGTTAGAAGTGGTTTTGTTATCATCAAGACTCTTAATTTATGTATGATTCTCAACCAGGCATAAATTGGGGGAGATTGTTAGGAACTATGTTGTTTCTTGATGATAACTAGACTAACTTAGTGAAAATTGTATAAGTAAAAATGTAGCCTTCAACGGATAACATGCTTTTGTAGTATCCGTAGAAGGGTAGCTTATATACGGATAAGACTTAATGTAACATGTTTGTGTAATCCCGATGTATAATCCTGAGATGCAATCCTGATATGCAATCCTGATGTACAATCCTGATGTACATTCCTGATATGCAATCCTGATGTACAATCCTGATGTGTAGTCCTGATGTGTATTCCTGATTTGTAATCCTGATGTAGAAGTTGGAGTATTAGTTTTTAGGTTGAATAAGTCATGTTGACTATTAATGGATATGTAGAATAGGGAGGCTAATTGTAAATAGTCCATGTCTTGTAATTTTACATAAGTGAAATTGACTGTCTACGGATAGCAACATTAGCCTTCTACGGATGTGGATAATGTACTATCTACGGATAGCAGTACTAGCTGTCTACGGATGTGATCAAGATACTCCCAACGGATACAACTCAAATAGCTTATACGAATACACATTGTACTTTGTGAAAGGGACAGTTCAGACAGAGCACATGGATTGACAGTTTTCACAGAGCATGGAAACCAGCATTTCTGGTAAACTCACGAGAAGAAGCATTATGTTTTGTCTGGTCAAAAGTAGCATTTCTATA
The DNA here is from genome assembly GCA_030848705.1 of Heracleum sosnowskyi. Taxonomy (NCBI): domain Eukaryota; kingdom Viridiplantae; phylum Streptophyta; class Magnoliopsida; order Apiales; family Apiaceae; genus Heracleum; species Heracleum sosnowskyi. Next base: position 121,667,179 of record CM061241.1, read on the forward strand.
AAAGACAATCATCCAAGAAGGGCAAACTACCAACACATGGACCACTACTCATAATTGAGAAACAAGGATTTTGAACAGATTTACTTTTTGTATTATTAGTTGTTCGAAATATCTTGTAAACTTGGAATATATAACCAAGTGTAGCATTATTCTAGAACTTGAAAAATCAGTTAGGCAATTTAGAGAGCTCAAAGCAATATCCTTTGTAAATTGCTGATGTGTATGCAGTTGTGTGTTTATTCATAAACATCACAAAAATTTCTTCTAATAAAAATCTCTCAGGTGGATAAATCAATCCACCTGAATTTTTAATTCTTGTGTTATCTTATCTTGTTTGTTTTTCTGTTCTTGAATTTACTTTCATATCTTTTCTGTCAAGAACTAAAAAAAAATTTAAAGATTGTATTCAACCCCCCCCCCCCACCCCCTTCTACAATCTAGATTCACTGTCTGGGAATAACACAAACTATTACCAATCATAGTTGTAAAACACAGTTTATATTAAACTTTGAGCCATTAATTATCAAATTCCTCGAACGAAAAGAACTACATAGTTATGTTAGCAACATTGTCTATCATTGCAGTCCTAGCGTAACACGTCTTGTCAACTAAACCAACACACCGAAGACCGATGACAAAAGCAAATTCTTTGATCCCAAAACATATCTTCATTCCACCAACACCAATCCAAATCTCAAGAGGGTTGGGTTGATTTACTTGTCTGAGCAGAAGATTGTGGATGAGTTGGGTATTGGATCTTGAATGATGACAGCTGGATAAAATTTCCAAAGTAACCAGAAACAAAGAGATAAAGTTGGTCTGATGATAATGTGTCCCATATAGCCGTAATAAGTTTATACTTATTGCTGGTATTGAGTTTGGCTGACTTGTGATCTTTAAATGGAATAGTATAATCCATCTCCTACAGTATTATGCATGACATGTGTGAGCCATGTATGAGCATTTGCAAAGGTGTAATTATAAGCTGCAACCATGTTTGCAACTTTTGCAAGCATGATTGTAGAAGTTGCAACCATGTTTGCAACCTTTGCAACTGATAGAAATAAACAACATTGATGCACATAGTCAGTTCATAGAATTTAGCAAACAGTTGTTTCATAGTCCGAAAGTTTTAAGCATATAAAACTCATGTCTGCCCCTACGGGGCCTCGACTACATAGTCTAAAATTGACGTAAGATCACTAAATGAGACAAAAAATTTACCTCATTCGACTCATCAACAAGCCTACTCTCAAAAACTTAATCACAACAACAACAAAATTTCAAATAGCCACAAAACATTAGGGCTATAATCACAATTGTAGTTAATAAGATAGTTACAAAAAGCAATTAACAACTAATTTAATTACTTAAATTACAAATGAACAAATGTTTTTACTTGTATACACATAACAAGCCTTGAATAATCACAAAATTACTCTGATACTCCAATTAAACTTTTAAGCACATTCGGTATAGTCCAAATCATAGTCCGAAACTTTTAAGCATATAAAATTGATGTTTACCCATGCGGGGCCTCTATTACATAATATAAAACTGTTGGAAGAGAATTAAATGAGGCAGAAATTTCACTTCATTCAACTCATTAACAAGCCTACTCTCAAAAAATTAATTAAGAGTCTACACATTTAGGTTTACATTTTGTGCAATAATCACATCAACAAAATTTCAATTAAACACAAAATATTAGGGTTATAATCACACTTGTAGTAAACAAAACAGTTATACAAAGCAATTAACAACTAATTTAATTACTCAAATCACAAATAAACAACTATTTTCACTTGTATACACATAAGAAGTCTTGAATAATCACAAAATCATCCTAATACTTCAATGAATAAATCTTGTTTGTGTGTGTGAGAGAATACGGATTAAGATAATCGAAGCGACAAATAAGATGATCAAGCTCGCCGGAGAAGTTTCGAGGCTGCCGGAGAAGACGAAGATGAGATAACTTCGAACTTTCGTGAATAAAGGAGAAGAAGACAGTTGTGTGAATGAAACATTGTCGCGTTAATGGAGATGATAATCAAAAGCAGATGGAGAAGAAGAAAAACAAATGGATAAGAAGAAGGTGGAGGTGAGAAGAAGACAGAGGGTGAGGGTGAGTTTTAATAAGGACCGTATATTTAAAAACATGTAAATATAAAATTATACACAACAGTAAAAATTAAAAAAAAATGTAATATATAATTGAAACAGAAAATTAGTAACAATAAAATTATAAACAAAAGTTAAAAACATATATATTTTTGTAAATTTTCTTAAGTTTTTTGACTTATCTATTCCTTATAAAACTTTTAGATTTATATAATTAATTATATTTTGTAAAAATAAATATCTAACTAATGGACTCTCTTTAGTTAGATTTATATTGATTATCTTTATATTATATAAATAATAATATAATAATTATTATGAAATCAATTTTGTTCATTTCTTTTAGTAATGACTCCCTTTAATTAGATTTATATTGGTCACCTTTATTTTATATAAAGAATAATATAATAATTATCATGAAACTAATTTTGTTCATTTCTCTTTAGTAATTTGAGGTGCAACTACCTACTAGATTTTTTCCTTTCAGATATTAAAGGTTATTGTTTAAAGTGTTATTGTTTAAACATTAGTGGCCAATACTTTTGGTTTGATAATAAAAATTTTAGAATAAAATAATTCATTTTCTGAATATTGAAATATATTGGATATGATGTCAATAAATTTATGCTAGACTTTCATATATTTTAACTAGCAAATTACAAAAGTTTATACTATTTTAAAATACCAGCGCCAAGCCTGCTTATAACTAGCAAATTACAAAAGTTTATACTATTTTATATATGATGTCAATAAACTCTATGTGTTAGCTATTGAATTTGAGATGGTTGTAGATGCTCGGGAGGTACTTCTTTAACAGTCTGACCACTCAGCTCCAGTCACTCACAAACTTCAAAATGAGGTCCTTGGAAATTGAAACAAGTACTAGTATATTTTAAGTAATTTGTTAAATAAATGCATCTTCCAAACTTAAAATAGTTTCCCAAACAGGGGTATAGCACAGATGCATATATTTATAGAATAATGTTAAAGATCCCAAATTTTATTCTAAATTTTTTACCAATGCTGCAAGTTAGTAACTTTCCTAATAATAAAATAAAACCCCATGTGCATTCATATACACCCCTAATTAAAATTTACCACATGTCATGTCATGTCATTCTATAAATATTTTGATAAACTGCCCAAATTTATATTTCAAAATGGACCCGGTAAAAATTTTGGGGTACTTAATGCTGCCCAAATTTATATTTCAAAATGGACCATGAATCAGCGAAGAGGCAATTAGGGCCAGTGAATAATAAAAAATGGATATATTGGTAGTTTCTATACAAATTCTATAATTCAAATAGGATTAAACAAATATATTCCCACAGTTATATTATTTTTAAAATATATAGAATTTTATTATACAGGTGATAGACCAAAATTTAATATGACATTCCAGTGAGAAATTGGTTTCATTATTAATATATAGCATATAGATTAATCTTTTGGTTTCACATTTTTAGTTATGGATTTTGTAATACAACGTAGTAAAATCTCAGCAATTATTTTGGAACTACAAAGTGTGTGACAATCTTAATACCTAAAGGGGCTGCCTGTCAGTCATAAGATCATCAAACTTTGCTGGTGACAAAATCTGCATCACTTGCTTCCCAAATTGTGGTGCCATCACATGTGCACAGCTTTTTGTAGTTCTCGCCCACACCAGCACTTCTAGCTATTACTGCAGCTGAAAGACCTAGATCGGATTTATCTTCAGTCGCATAGACTGCAATGGATCGTCCAATGAGATCTGATACTCGAAGATTATCTTTGGTGCCCGAGAAGAAAGCCTTGCCATCCTCATCAGCTTCTAGTGTTCCCAGGTCACCAAGAGGCTGAAAAGTTTTTTAAAAAATTTAACACATTTCAGTTGAACTTTGCAACAAGGAGAGAGTACAGGCAAAAGGCAGTCTGTACAAACTTCTTTTATGCGGACAACAACTCTTTTCTTGGATACAACAGCTAATCCATGGATACAGAATTATTATATGATACGTAGGATAAAATATTTTAAAGAAAAAAAAAACCTTTTCCTCTGTTGTTGGATTGAACACCCTTCCGGTGCTTGCTGCTCCTCTTGTCAAATCACCATATTCATTTATAGACCAACCATGTTTTCCTGTTGGCAATCCGCTAAAGTTGGCTTCAACCCTGGCCAATTCCATGTTAACTTGGGCCAGACGAACAACACCGTATATATTAGGTCCTTTGAACTCAGAAACAGCAGCTGATACTAAGAAATCTGTACGACACCAATTACACATTAGTTTCACCGACCGACAGCTACAAAACAAAAAAAAAATCAAAAGCAGCAGACAACTTTCTACTAATGCATTTATTGTTACTTTCTGAACAAATTACTGAAGCTAAGTTGATTTGAAATTTTTAGACTCATCTACACTGGGTTGATTATGTGGATTAGGTAAATTGAACCTTATAGGAAAATAAAAGAGAGGAAATTACTCTGCTTCTCTTAAACTGCAGGATCTAGGTGAAGATGGGTCTAAATTTGGTTCCTCGTCCTGATTATCAAGCAATTATTTCCAAAAACCTCTACAAAAGTAAAAAATTAGCCCTTTTTGTTGCATGGACTAAATTATAATCTACCCTCTAGTAAAACTCATGTACAAGTGTAAATCAATATTTGATCCTTACGTCACCCCATGCACTAATAGTTCATTCTTATGGGATTAAAATATCAAGGCAGATAGTGAGAGTAATAAGCATAAAACAAGTGCATGAGATTATTTTGAAGTATTACAAACGGTTATATGTATACATAGTATAAATAGTCCAAGTATAATAGTCCTTGCAAACAAGCAAGGAGATCGCGTAAGCAATTAGTCACGCAATACATACCCCAGTTCTCATTATTCATTTCTTAATTATAGTTACTTATATGCCTCCAATTTGTCAACAGAATGTAATGAAAATAGTAAACAAAATCAAAGGTGTAAAAAAATATGTAGGGTGGTAGAGTGAAGAAAATGTAAGAGTCCAAAGTTTCATAAGGAATTTGTGAAGAAAATGATTAGTAAGGGTGATGACTATGCGGTTTAAAACAATTTATATTTTTTCAGATATTCTAGATTATCGTACGAAAACATTAAAAAGGATATGTCTACCTTTTTTACTAGTTTAACTGTTATTAGGATTTAACTTGTTTAATTTTTTCGGTTTAATTCTTCAATCAAGGGGATATGATCTTTTATTTATAGTATTAGAAGACTTCAATTGATTATTTATATTAAAAATTGTTTCTCTTGTAAGGGGTTGTGATCCTCGCAAATTCTTACCGTTAAATCACCTTATGTTTAGTGTTTAGTGGTTATTCTGTGTTAATCCAGTGGATACTATCTTTGTTTTGTCTTCCTGTCTTTTTAATTGTTGTGCTGCATCGAAGGGGAATGGGCATTTTTTCTCACATTGGTGGCATAAAGCTCTACTCTAAAGCTGGTATATAGGGAATGGAGAATTTGATAGAAACTATAAATATTTACCCCCAAATTAGTACAAAGTTCATTCAATTTCCACCCAATTTCATTCAACCAAATGGACTAATAGTGTTTCTATTATAACAAACCTAGACAATTGGATTTAATGCAAGTGTTTCTAATCATAAACTTCTTTCTGCCACAGTGTATTGCTGAACCGGAAATATATATAGTCTAACACCTCCATATAACAAGAGACAGCAGTTAGAACAAGATAAAAATCACTGCGTTTTACAGATAATGGATGCAAATCAACATATCCATTTTGTTCAATTTACAGGAGGAAAAAGAAAGTAAAAGTGTTGTGCATTGTTCGGAGTATTAAAGCCACGTGAAGATAACATAGACTACTTATAAGAAGATGAAACATCTTATAACTTGCAACTAACCTTCTGGAACCCCTTGGCCGATCAGTCGGGCTTTTCTACCTGTCTGCTCCAAAGCTTCACTCATAGTCTTCACAGGAGATGACCCAAGGACTCTAACCACTTGATTACTCAGATCTACTTCAACATTCTTGACTCCTTAAAAACATACACAAAATCTCAACTATAAGTTATAACACAGTTTACCAACACTGACAAGTCTCTTATCAATCACTAAAGCTTTATGACTCACCCGTAAGTGTATTCAACTTATTCTTGACAGCATTAACACAACCATCACACTTCATATCCACCATAAACTCAGTCTGTCGTCAAAATAACACCAAAACATCAAAAGTAACTTGTGTAAATTAGTACACTTCTAAAATAATAAGGGTTAAAACTACTCGAACCCAACCCAATTTTCAACATGAGTCTCACAAGACAAATTTCGACAACAAGGATACCACTCAAAATTTAATTCCTGTTAAGTTTACTTTTAATTTTATCAAATTTCAATAAATTTTAAAAAACTACAAAACTGAATAAACAAATCCGAAACCCGAAACAGACATTAGCTAACCCCTAAGCCTAACGAAGCCAAAGCAAAAAACCGTAAAATAATATTTTCTAAGCAGAAATGGAATCAGAAACACCAAATCATTAAATCAAATAACTTGTGGTCATCATATCAGCTAAAAAAGTCAAGAAAAAGAACCCAATTCCATATAATAAACCGAACACATAAAAATCAAAACTTACCAAAAGGTCAGGCAACAAAACCCCATTCTGAAAATCAACCAAAAACATAACAACCATTAATCCAAACAATCAATAAAAAATAATCTAAAAATTTAACATTTTTATCAAAAACAGAATAAAAATGCAAACTTGATCAAGAAAATGAAAGACCTGGGGTGAAGAGGGTTTGTAATCTGATAAAGGAGCATCCATGTGAAGAGCAGAGGGGGGTTTGGTGAGATTCTTGGAATGACCCAGATGATCAAAAGGCTTGTTTATTGAAAAAGATTGAAACTTTAAGCTTTTGGGGAGAGAGAGAGAAGGGAGAGAAGAAGATGGTGGAGAGAGAGAAGTAAAAGTAAGAGCTGCAAGAGCTGCTGCTGCTGCTGTGGTGGTGGTCGCAGCTGACCTGAGGAAACCCATTAGCTTTTTCTAGATGCTCCAGAATAATCATTTGTGGACTTTCACCCATTTTCTTTTTTGATTTCTTTTTTTTATTTTTACAATAAAAAGTATGTCTTTTTCTTCAAAACAGAGAGAAATGATGAATAAAAATATTAAAACTTAACATTAGAATTGCATATATAAATATTTAAATAAATTACTAATTAAATTAAGATTCATTACAATATTTGAAAAGTCATGACTTTTTTGATCAATTGACAATTGTCCAAATTCTGGCTAATTATTAATTTGCATTTACAAACTTCAAAATTTTGTATAAAATACTTTTTCTATACCTTTTTATTTTTGGGATGTATTTTATTTATTAAAAATTGATTGGTCTAATCACTTAACTCATTTTTTTTTTATTTTTTACTATTCTATTATTATTTTTAACCTCCATACCCAATTCAAATATAAACAAATGAATGGGACGGAGAGAGTAATAAATTGTTCATATTTTCTTATACTATTGCTTTTGGGGAAAATTAATTTTAAATATGATATGTATAGTTTGAATTTTATAATTTAATCGAAAAAAAAGTCAAATAAGATAACTTAGGGGATATAAAGCCAATTATTCTTATTATATAATGAGTAGTGTTCAATACCTCAAAAGTTTTACCAAAATTTTATCGAATGATGTGGCATGACATGTGTCAAATTTTAATTCGGAGTGTATATGAATGCACGCGGAATTCTATTTTATTAGCAGGAAAGTTATCAAATTTACGAATAACACATCAGCATTTGGTAAAAGTTTTGGGACAAAATTTGTGATATTTAGCATTTTTCTTATATAAAGTTAACTGAAGCATTGAAGCATTCGCTAAAAAAAGAAGAGTTATGCAAAAGAATCCAAAATCCTCTCCCAAAATTCTTCCTAAATGATGTGACACGATACGTGTTGAATTATAATTTATGAGCGCATATTTATACACGCGGGGCTCATCATTTTATTAAGAAAATTACCAATTACGCAGAAGTCACGTTATTTTTTAGACAAATTTTGAATTATCTTTTAAATTTTTTGACATTTTTCAAAACAAAAAAAACCGCCATTACAAATTCACATAATCACACTCTTCCATCTCCAAAATCACAAGCTTCACATCTGCCAAATCAGTTCACATTATCTTCCAAACGTACTATACAACAAAACATAATATTAATGAACAAGTCAATACTATACAATCTGTAGATGGACATATAAAATGAGTAGCTAGCTTAGTTCTTTTATTTTTTGTTTGGAGTTCAACATGTGTATGATATTTTAACAATCTAAAAAAAAAGAGTTAATAATTTGACGGAGGCCATAAAAACAACCAGTTGAGGAGGTTTATAACGTCTAACAATGTGGTTAGACAATCAGAAGTAGGGAATGATGTAAGATCTCGTTAAGCAATTTGATCCAAACCAATACTTGCAACAACTCTACTTGTCATATAATCATAACAAGCCAAATCTGAACATACAAAATTTATAAATATGCGAACCCAACTAACCTACAAGGCAGAATAATGCTGAACTTTATGAAATGAGAAAGACACGACCATTTACTATTGGCATCAGATTAGTTTGTCTTCGTAGATCTTCCTCCGTCAGAATTTCATCTTCTTTTTGCGGTGTCCACATAACTCGGACCGATTCTATATCTTTTTTGGGTATACGTTGAAGTGTTTGCAACACAGCAAAGAAATGGACGTACTCTCCTTTCTCCTCCCTTTTAACTGGAGTCCGGTGTTCACAACTAGCAAGCACACATATTGTAGCCAATGTGTATTCATTGTCAATGCCTCTCTTAGCTTTAACCATGCCACCCTTCTTTTGATATTTTACGCCGTCTACGTTCACAAATACCTCCTCGTCTTTCACAAATTTGTCGAATTTGTCTATAACTTCTTTGAAATCCTTGCTTAAGCTCCCCAGGGTGTCATACTTTTCAAATATATAGGAATAATAATTGCAAGACGAATGATCAGAATTATCCTGTTGAGGAAGACCTCTCACCGTCTCTTTTAATATGTAGTCGAGACCTTCTAAGGTGGAAGTATCTGTATTTTCAGCTATTTTGTTAAGCTTCCTTTGCAATACTCTTTGCTTGTCCGAAACTCCAACCTTTGATCAAGCAAGGCAAGAAAGGAAAACACACATATAAAGTTAATTAATACATTCGAAATCTTAACTTTATATTATAAATGTGTAATAATTATGAAGGATTAAAGACTAAAGTTATTATCAAACCTGAAAAATGAGCAGAGTTCCGGTAGGTTTGGCGTAAGTGTCTATTGCAAATCCAATAATCAAATATAAAATCAAACTTAAATGAATAAGTGCTGTTATAAATACAATTACAGGGTTGATTTCTTTGTGAAAAAAGCAACCACGGTGACAATTGCAAGAACATGAATTATCGTAACGTTTCTCTTGTTTGTAGCCTTCTTTCTTAATGTCACAATCAGTGCACTGTGTACAACTGGTATCACAGGTACAGGTTTTGTTAGCACTTGACTCATAGTAATAAGAAGAATCATCATCGCCACTAGATGAAGAAGAACTGTAAGATGATGAGCCGCCCATACTACCATATGAAGAAGCCAATGCAGAATTTGAGGCATACAAGAAGGCGACCATAGTTATAAAAGTAAAGCCTATACCATACGTTAACAAGGATGCCAAGATTCTAGATAGCATATCAACAAATTTACGACGACAAGAACCAACACTGGAATTCGACATTGTAAATCTCTCATCAGCACCAAAAAGATCAACATCACAATAATTGATTTTAACGTGGTCTTTTTCTTCTTGTAAACCACTACCAGTAGTATTTGGTGCAGTGGTATGAATTGCGTGGGATTGAGCCTTACTTAGCAATTTTGAAGAAAAATGATTATAATAAAAATTATTAAACTTAAGGGAGGAGGGGATATGTGGAGATACTAATGGTTGTTTTGGAGAACAGGGTAAGGCTAAAACCTTGGAATGGCACTTCCACCCTATCATCATACTTGCGGCGGCTGAGTTGATAATTGTGGCCATGATCACGATTACGCACACAACGATATTGTACGTAGTTGTAGAGTAGTAGTTGCTAAGGCAACTTCCAAAATTTTCGTAACTCACTTGTGCCCTAAAATTTACGTATTCAGGCTTTGGTTGGCCTTGAGAATCCATAACCCAACTCAAACTTGAATTATAAATTGATAAATCCTTAATAAACACGAATTTTATAAAATTTAATGTAAATACTAACTTATAAAAGATCATGTATTCGATTTTCGCCTATATCAATATATTAATGAATACTAGCTTATAGCCCGTGCGATGCACAGTTACTTAAATTTTATTTATAATTATTTTGTTTATAATTATAATTTTATTACTCATGCAACACACGATTGTTTTTTTAATATTTATAATTATATTTATTTATGAATATTTTAATATTTAAAAGTTATTAGTTTACATGATTAAATTATTATTAAAAAAGATTTAGCCAAAAAAATTATAGTTAAAAATTTGATATTTATTATATTTTACACGCTCAATTTAATATTTGTTTATATTGAGTTATAAAAATTAGATTTTGCCAATTTTATAGTCCACATGAAATTCATAAAATAATCTTTAATTTACTTGTGGTTTAATAGTTCTTTTTCAATTAAAAACTATTCTAAAACTAAAAAGAGAATAAAGTGACGAAATTTAATGTTGAGAATTCTATTCGATTTAGGAAATCTACTTCTATGTAATTTAGATTATTAGAATACCCTTTATTAATCAAATACAGTTTTTAATGTTAAATCTAACGGTTTTCACCTATCTATTTAACATTAAACGGTTTTTATTATTTTGGTATTAAATGAGTTTCCTTATTTAATTACAACTATTTTTATGTTTTGACTTTTTAGAAAATCCAATCCTAATATAATATCTTTTAACTTATATCATTTTTAGATAATAACTTCTTTTTATATGATATAATCTTGATCATGTATTTTTAAAAGTATTGGATCTAACGGTTGAGAATATTTTGGCGGTATTTAGGACCAAACTACCATGATAACATCATTAATTTTTCTTAATATTTATAATATTTATAATTTATAATTTTTTTAAATATTTATTGCTAAAATATAATATACTCTTTTTTGTAATATGTTAAAGATGCGGGAACTTTGAACTTTTGAGAAAATAAATTATCAATTAAAATATAGTTTTTTTTGTTTGTTCTTCTTTTAAAGTAGTACACCATGATCAAAATTCTGTATAAATTTTATTTTTTATAGTATATCCTGTAAATATCTATGTTATTATATTAAAGACTAATTAATGAAAGATTCCTTATAAGTTTGGTCGCTTTGTTTGATCACTCAATCCATAATCGTTGAATCTTTCAAATTAAATTGTTGAAAAACGTTAGATATAACAGTAAAATTATCCTGTAGAATGATCTAAGGTTTGAATCTACCAACAACATATTAAAATTTATAGGTTTTTTTGGGAAAAAAAAATTCATTTTTTCTTGCAGACATATGTTATTTGATAATATTTTTTGTAAAGTACTATACTAATTGATTAACAAACTTTTAAAGTTTCGAATTTAATAATTTACAATGTATATAGGTTTAAAAAGTTTGGCATAGCTGAGTCTAAAATTTCAAAATAAGGTTTTTTTAATATGAATATAGTTCTTATAAAACAAAATCACTATTTACGTATAATTTATTATTTAATAATAAATCATACTTGATTAGTTATGATATAAAACTTAATAAAATAGGATTAAAAATATGCACAATTTTATAAAATTTTATCCTCGTATTATTATATTCTTTGTTGATTTGAATTTTTCTTAGATTGATTTTAATTTTTGAACATAGATTTCTAAATTTAAAATAGTTAGAAAAAAGTAATTAAATTGGTGTTAAAATAATGATGACATAATAATTATTATTAGAATTTAAATATTCACTTTATTAATTTGGGCTTTATCTTGTGTTTTAAAAATCAGATTTTGACGATTTTATACCCCACGTGAAGATAACTAAATTATCTTTAATTAAAAGATGGTTTAACAATTTTTATCTATGTGAAATTGTCTATGGAAAAGAAAAGAAAGTCACGAATTTTTTACATGGAGAATTCTATTCAATATAGAAAACTTATTTATATTTGGTATATTTGGTTTAAATTATCAAAATACACCTTTTAGAATTTAAATATAATCCTATTATTAATAAAATAAACTTTTTTAATATTTGATCTAACGATTTTCATTTATCTAGTTAAGATCTAATGGTCCACCAAAATTTGGGATAAAATCTCTATTATGATTATTATATATAAGGATTTAATATAATAAAGATATCAAGTATATACTGATATAATTATCTTACTAACTGCTTTTACTTTTAATGTTTCGGTTTTATTTACGGTGTAAATAAAATTTTAAAATACATTATTACTTAAAAATTATTAAATAGAATAAAAATTATGTTATGATTATACAAAATTTTATTCTCATATTATTATATTCTTTATCGATTTGAATTTGTTCTTAATTAATTTTGATACTTTATTGAAAGAAACATAAAATTTCTATATTTAAAAGAATTAGTGGAAAAATAAATAAATTGGTGCTAAAATAATAAAAAAATATATTTATTAAAATTTAGATACTCACTTTAATATTTGGGGTTTTATCTTGAGTTTTAGAAATTGAATTTTGATAATTTTACAACTCATGCGAAACTAACGAAATTATCTTTAATTTAATGATGGTTTAATATTTATTATCTAACTTGACCAGTTGACCTACCCATAAAAATAAAATAAAATGAAAAGAAAAGATTGTTAAGAAGTTTTACACAAACAATTCAATTCAATATAGAAAACCAATTTATAATTGGTTTAAATTATCAAAGCACACTTCTTAGTATTTAAATATAATCCTACATTTAATCAAATACACATTTTAATATAAGTATTATATTCAAAATTATCGTTTATGAATATGAAACCCTCAACATTTTAATAATATTTTGATATTATCCTTTTATGTTTGTTATATGTAAAATAATATAATTATAATTTGGATTAATCAAATTGTTACGTTCCTTCAAAAAAAAAGTGTTTAAAGAGTTCTCCCAAGTCTCTTATTATAACTTAGGGTATCATTGTAATCGATATGAATTGTTATCTTGATATTTGGTTTAACAATTATTATCTAACTGGAACTATACATAAATTCAAGAGAAAAGATATTTAAGAATTTTTACATAGAAAAATTTTAAATGATCAAAATACACTTTTTAGTATTTAAATATAATTCTATTATTAATCAGATACACTTTTTAATATTAGATCTAACAATTCTCATCGATCTATTTAAGATCTAACTATAATTATTAATTTGATCGTATACTGATCGTACATAGACCATATCGATTTTAATTTTTTCTTAAATTGATTTTAATATTTTATTGAAATAAATATAGAATTTTATAAATTTAAAAGAATTAGGGAAAAAAAATTAAATTGGTGCTACAATAATAAAAAAATATTTATTAAAATTTAGATAATAACTTTACTGTTTGGGCTCTATCTTGAGTTTTAGACAACAGATTTTAACGATTTTACAGCCCACGCGAAGCTTACAAAATTATCTTTAATTTAATAATGGTTTAATAATTATTATGTAACTGGAAATATCCATAAAATAAAGAGAAAAGATAATTACGAATTTTTACATAAAGATTTCTATTCAATATAGAAAACCCATTTATAATAGGTTTAAATTATCAAAATACACCTTTTAGTATTTAAATACTATCCTATTATTAATCAAATACAATTTTTAATATTATATCTGACGGTCCTCATCGATTTAAATATTTATAGTTTTATAATCCAACGGATCGTATACTTTTGGTAGTACAGTGACCGACCACAGTTTTGGATAAGATCTCCCTTACGCTTATTATATATAAGGAGTTAATGTTCGACTTAATACATAAAAACTTATAAAACCTCATTCCACTTTCAGTGTAAATAATAATATTAAATTTTAGTAAATGATAATATATTAAAATTAATTATTATATAAAAACAGCTTCGATTTAACATTGTTTTTGAATATATTTTTTTGTGTAGTTATAAGCAGCCATTATAAGGGTCTTGGTCTGTTACATTGCACTTCTTAATTTTGCCTCAAAAATTTGCAACAAAAGTATAATCAGAGACTGTAAATAACAAGACAAGAAAGAATTACTTATCTCTTTATAGCTTTTAACAAGTACTGATAGATAAAGAACAGTTGAGTCGCCAAGCCTTAGAGAAGTCTTTACCAATCTTGAAGAGATTATTCGTGTTATATATTGTTAATTAGCAAGATGGTTAACGAAACTGTAACTCCTGTTGGTGCTACTGCTTCTGGTTCTGGTGTTACTGTACCTACCATCGATTGGACCACGTACCGTTTCCCACAGCCTATCGATTTTTCAGGAATACCTGATAAATTCGGTGGGGGTGTTGGTTTTTCTCATTGGCAGAAAAAGATGAAACTGTGGCTAACGGTAAAGGGTCTATGGCCGGTGGTGTAGTATGAGAAACCAGTTATTGATCAGGAAAAGGCTGAAACTGTTAAGGCTTATGCTATATGGGAGGAAAAAGATGGGGTGGCTAGGGCTGCTATACTGGCAGCTTTAGCGAACACTCTATTTGATGTTTATTCATCTGACTCCTTCACTGCTAAGCTCTTATGGGAGAAGCTAGACCAGACACATAATACTGACTCGTAAGGGTTGGAAAAGTATTCTGTGGCTAGGTTCCTTGATTTCAAACTGGTGGATACAAAATCCATGACTGAGCAGGCACACGAGTTTGAGATGTTGGTGCATGCTTTGAAGGAGTCCGAAATGGATCTTCCTGAGAAGTTTCAGGTTATGGCAGTGATTGAAAAGCTCCCTAAGTCTTGGGATGAGTTTCCTCTCTCCCTGAAAAGACAGAAAGGAGAGATCACATGGACAAGCCTTATGGTGGACATCTTTGTGCAGGAACAACACAAGTCCAAACAGGGACATGTGATGCATGTTGAACATGGGAGTTTGAAGGTGAATGTAGTGACTGTTGGACAGAAAAGAAAGGTTGTCACGAAGAAGGATAACACTAAGCCTAAAAATGAGAAGAACAAGGCTAAGAAACCAAAGACAAACAAACCTTGTTGGTCTTGTGGACAGGTTGGTCATTAGAGCAAGGACTGTCCTGCAAAGAAAGCAAAGAAATATGTTGTGGGAGCACAAGCTAATACTGTGCTTGGAACCACTGATGGGCCTATGGTACACATGGTTGTTGGTGAGTTTGATGCTTCTGGAACCAATAACGGGTATGTTACCTACAACCCTGTACTTCTTTCCATTTATCTGTCTCATGAATGGTTGATTGATACTGGAGCTAATATACATATTTGTACTGATATTACTCTATTTGTATCTTATCAACAAACTCATGGATTGACAGTGACGATGGGGAATGCTAGTGTTACTCAAGTTCTTGGAATAGGAAACGTGGACCTGAAGTTTGCTTCTGGGCGTGTTCTATCTATAACTAGAGTGCACCATGTTCCTGATATTCGTAGAAATATAATAAGTGGAAGTTGTTTAGTTAAGAACGGTTTTGAACTTTCTTTGAAGTGTAATAAAGTAGTTATTACACATACTGGTGTATTTTTTGGCAAAGGTTACTTGTCTAATGGTTTGTTTTTGATAAATGTTGAGCCTGTTTTGGGTAGTTTTATTAATGATAGTGTTGCACCTTCTGTTAATTGTATCATCCGATTTGTGGCATTCTAGACTTGGTCATTTAAATTTTGGTGCTCTAAAGAATATGATGAATTTAGAGTTGATTCCAAAACATGTCATTGATAAGAAATCTAAATGTCAAGTATGTGTGACTGCTAAACAAACTAGGAAACCCTTTCATAATGTTGTTAGGGATTCAGGAGTATTAGATTTAGTACACACAAACATATGTGAATTTGGTGGCATGTTGACTAATGATAATAAACGATATTTTATTACCTTTATAGATGATTGTAGTAGATACTGTTATGTTTATTTACTTAGGCATAAAGATGAAGAGCTAGAAAAATTCATTATGTTCAAAACTGAAGCTGAAACACAAACTGGTAAAGTACTTAAACGTTTGAGATCTGATAGAGGTGGTGAGTATACTAGTACCTCATTTAATGAATTTTGCGCAAGCAATGGTATAATTCATGAGGTGACTCCACCATACACACCTGAGTCTAATGGGGTGGCTGGACGAAAGAACAGAACTTTTAAAGATATGATTAACAGCATGCTTCTTAATTCTGGGTTGGCTAAGTACATGTGGGGAGAGGCTTTGAATACGGCTTGCCATATTCTGAATAGAGTCCCTCTGAAACATATGGACAAGACACCGTATGAATTATGGAAAAGCAGAAAGACAATTTTAAAGTATCTTCGTGTGTGGGGCTGCCTTGCTAAGGTGCTTGTCCATGAACACAAGAGAAAGAAACTAGGTCCGAAAAATATTGATTGCATCTTTCTGGGCTATGTTGAAACCACTACGGCTATGAGATTTTTAGTGTTAAAATCTGACATAGACGGTATAGTGGCTAACACTATAGTTGAGTTTCGTGATGCAACATTCTTTGAGGATGTGTTCCCTATGAAGGCTGGCATACCTCAAGATATTTCTAATGATGATCCTACTCACACATCGAGTTCTATTCCTGATTATGTGGAAAAGATGACAAATATGGGGGAAGATCCTGCTAGTAGTTCTACTCCCGACGAAGTAGATGAACCTAGAAGGAGTAAGCGTGCAAAGGTAGTCAAGGACTTTGGAAGTGATTTTGTTACTTACAATGTCGAGGATGAACCTTTAACTTTCCGACAGGCCATGGATTCTTCAGAGTCAAGGCACTGGAAAGGCGTTGTAAAGAGTGAGATTGACTCTATTGTTTCTAACGGAACATGGGAGTTGGTTGATCTACCTCATGGGTGTACAACTATAGGATGTAAGTGGATTTTCAAAAGGAATATGAACCTGGATGGCTCAATAGATAAGTATAAGGCTAGGCTGGTAGCTAAGGGTTTTAGGCAAAAAGAAGGCATTGACTACTTTGACACATACTCTCCTGTTGCAAGGATGACTACAATCTGAATGTTTATAGCAGTGGCTTCCATACATGGTCTCATTATCCATCAAATGGATGTAAAGACAGTTTTTCTTCATGGTGATCTTGAAGAAGAGATTTATATGGATCAACCTGAAGGATTTGTTGCTTCTGGTAACGAAAGGAAAGTATGTAAGTTGATCAAGTCTATATATGGATTAAAACAAGCTCCTAGAGACTGACATAAAAAGTTTGATGAAACTGTTTTAGAATCAGAGTTTGTAGTTAATGAAAGTGACAAGTGTGTTTACTACATGGTTAAAGGAAATGAATGTATTATCGTGTGCCTATATGTGGATGATATTTTATTGTTTGGAACCAATATTGAGATTATTAACGAGACAAAACGTTTCTTGAAAATGCACTTTGAAATGAAGGATATGGGTGAGGCTAGTGTGATTCTTGGGGTCAAGTTGACACAGTCAACTGATGGAATAACCTTGTCACAATCTCATTATATAGAGAAATCTAAACTTGAGAAGTATGGTTATTCAAATTGTAGAATCTCTAGTACACCGTACGATCCTAAAGTTGCCCTTGTCAAGAATAGTTCGGGAATTCCTATGTCTCAGTTAAGGTATTCTCAGATTATTGGGAGTTTGCAATTTCTTGCTAATGTGACTAGACCAGATATTTCTTATTCTGTGTCTAAGTTGACTAGATATACAAGATGTCCGAACAAGACTCATTGGGAGGCACTGGATAGAGTTCTTAGATATCTTAAGGGAACTATTTCCCTTGGTTTGCATTATCAAAGATTCACTGGTGTACTCGAGGGATATAGTGATGCAAGTTGGATAGCTAAGAAATCTGGTACCAATGGAGTGACTGGATATTTGTTTACCCTGGCAGGTGGAGCAATATTCTGGAAGTCTACTAGACAGACTTTGATTACTCGGTCTACGTTTGAGGCTGAGTTGTATGCACTAGATGCCACGGGGACGGAGGCTGAATGGTTGCATGGACTTATGTCAGTTTTACCTGTAGTAAGCAGACTGCTTCCAGCCATTGACGTTCATAGTGATAGCCTTACAACTATCGACAAGATCAGTAGTGAAAAGTATAATGCTAAAACAAAGAGACACATCCAAGTTAGACTTAAGTCTATAATGGGTCTAGTGTCTGAGAGGATTATTGCTATAGATTTCATTGGAACTCAGCATAATATAGTTGATCCTTTGACTAAAGGACTTGATCATGTAGTAGTCATTAAGTCGAGGTTGGGGATGGGACTGATAGCCCATAATGATTCATTAGCAGCGGGAACCCAATACACCTGAGAGGAGATCCCTTGAAGTGTATTCAATATGGTAATAACAAGATGTGAGGGTGAGTTGGTAGTACCTTTACTATATACCTTGATACTCACGTATTTGAGTCTATACCTTGTAAACCTAAAAGGTAATGATACTGCTAGTATAGAAAGAGTTATTTGAACTCTGAATTGGGTCAAGTCATTTGACGAGATGATCGTAGTACATCTCTGAAGATGCCCAACTAAGAGAATGTAATTGTGTGGTCACAATTAGAGGAAATGGTTATTCCTTGAAGCATTCGACGAACAGGATCGAGACAGGACCATTAACGTCCCAAAGTCATAGATCAGCACCATAGCCTTTGATTTGTCGTCGTCTATGGAGTGTGGTTACACCAAACGGATAAAGATTCAAGGTGAAACATTCCATCTAGATTTGGTAGCCATCGAAGTATATGACTTAGGAGGGTTCAAACTCGGAGGGGTACCGACTCTGAAAAACAAGTCATGATAAGGACCGATATGCATTTCTGTATGGATTTGTGGGGGATTGTTAGAAAATGGAAAGTTTGAGGCATATTTTAAATATGTTCTTGATGGTTTCCGGAAACTAACTATTGGAGGTTGTTCCTTGTTATGAGGACTTAAACTTTCATGTTTGGATCTAAGACATTTTCTTAGTGGAATCCATAAATAAATTGAGTTGAAATAGGTTGCTTGAAATGGGTTATGTGGGTTGTTTAAGTTGAAATAACTTGTATCCCACATAGAAATGGTAATGAGAGGTTGGTGGGTTTATATAGAACCATGTGCAAGAGTAGTGTACAACTACTAAGGCATGTGGGTATGCATGGTGTTATTATGTGCCTCACGCGCGCACAAACACGTGCCGCCGTCGCCCGCCTCGCCTCGCCACGACTCAACTCGACTCGGGTCGGGTCGGGTCGAAGGGCGATTTAGGCGAATGTCTCGGCGTCTCGCGTACACGAGGCGACCTGGGCGAGGAATTTTATTACATGTTTATTTAATATTATTTATTTATTTATTTAATTTAACAGTGTCAGTATTTATTTGTAACAGCTCAATGAACTGGGTCAGGATTTATATTAAATCCTGATGGACCAGTTCTTGGATCAAATCCTGATGGTTGGTCAAGTACTGATGCCACTCCTGACAGACGGTAAATCCTGATGGTTGGTCAGTACTGATGACACTCCTGACGGACAGTAAGTCCTGACAGTTGACTACTGATCCTGATGGCTTGGACCAGTTGACTACTGATCCTGATGGCTTGGACCAGTTGACTACTGATCCTGATGGCTTGGACTAGTTGACTACTGATCCCGATGGGATTAAATCCTGATGGAAGCTGTAACTGATATTAAATCCTGATGACAGCTGTTAATGAAATTAAATCAGAATATTTAGTATTAAATGTCATATCTTCAGTTATACTTTTCTTTTTAGTCTGTTACGTTTTATTTTGTATAATATATACAAAAACAAAACGTTTTGACTTCAATGAAAAATATTGTACGAAGATACACAAAACCCTAGCATCATATTCTTCTCTACTCTCTCTCAACACACACATAATATACATAGTTTTTTGGGCGAACTGAGGTGCAGGTCGTTGTTGATCATTGCCATCACTGTGAGTGGATTGATCTGGGCTGTTTTATCCTGGAAGTGATATTGCTGCAACCCAACACAGCGTAAGTGGGGCAATAATCTCTTCAAGAACAGTCAAGACTTCTCGAAAGGCTTGGCGACTCAACTGTTCTTTATCTATCAGTACTTGTTAAAAGCTATAGAGAGATAAGTGTTCTTTCTTATATTGTTATTTACAGCTCTGATTATTTTCTTGTTTCGACCTTTGTGTTTGTTTCGTTAATTGGTTTTATCTGCCTGTTCTTGTTAATATAAATATATATAACTGTCCTATTGTTTCTGTGTACTTTAGTGAATTATACCCAATAGAAAGTATATATAATAATTGAAAAATTATTTCATCCCAACTTCCTAAAATGCAGTGCTAAACTTTATCAAATGAGAAAGATCCGGCCATTCACTATTGGTATCAGAGTATTTTGCCTTTGTATATCTAGCTCGGTCAGAATTTCATCTTCTTTTTGTGGTGTCCACAATACTTGGACAGATTTTATATCTCTTTTTGGTATACGTAGAAGTGTTTGCAACACAACAAAGTAATCAACGTACTTCAGCTTCTTTTTCCCTTCTATCGGAGTCCGGTGTTTACCACTAGAAAGCACCAACATTGTAGCCACTGTATATTAATTGTCAATGTTTCTCTTAGCTTTAACCTTACTGGTCTTCTTTTTAAATTTTACACCATCTACATTCACAAATGTCTCCTCGTCTTTGACATTTATGTTGAATCTATGTAGAGTTTCTTGGAAAGGCTTTCTTAAGCTCTCCAAAGAGCTATGCTATTCAGAAAAATTGATATAATTGAAAGAAGAACTATCATGTTGAAGAAGAGCTCTCACCGTCTCTTTTAATACGTAGTCGAGACCTTCCATGGTGGATGTATCTGCATTTTCAGCTATTTTGTTAAGCTTCCTTTGCAATACTCTTTGCTTGTCCAGAACTCCAATCTTTAATCAAGCAAGCCAAGGCAAGATAGAAAGACAAAACATATAAAATGATATAATTCCAAATCTATATATCATAAATGTATAATATGGAGGACTAAAAAGTCTACAGAGTTTATCAAACCTGAAAAATGAGTATAGTTCCAATACGATCGTGACCATCACATGTAAATAGTTCTGATACCTTAAGAAAAAAAGTTATTGTCGGAAGAAACAATAAAATGATTGTTGCTATAAATTCATATACAAGGTTGCATTTTCTGTGAAGAGGGCAATAACTGTGGCAATCGCAAGAACATGAATAGTTGTCTCCTTCCTCTTCTTTGTAGTCATTTTTCTTGATGTCGCATTCAATGCACTGTGTACAACTGGTATCACACTCACACTCACAGGTTTCAGTTGCGTTTGACTCATTGTCATAATAATTTGCACCACTAGATGAATACGAGGATGAGGATGATGAGCCGTAGAAAGAAGAAGATGACGAGCCACCCATTCTACCATACGAAGTGTTAACGGAGGAATTTGTGATAACAAAATTTGAGGTTACGTGCTGGAATTAAGATCTACGACGGTGGTTCAGCGACAGAATAGTCGCCGGAGAACGGCGGTGATTGTGTTTATAAGAAGCTGAGATCAAATGAGTGGTGGTCTCTCTGAGCTCTCAACGTCCAACCCCTTTAATGTGCCTATGTACCCTATATTTATAGGGATCAAGCTTCACGTAGTTCTAATAGAACAAGGATCCTAAGTCTACTAGAGATAGGTCTCATTGGTCAGAGTACAAGGATCCTAAGTCTGCTAAAGATAGGTCTCCTTGAAGATAAGCGTCAAGCATAGTCCATGTCGGACTAGAACTCTCAACTCATTACGAAATGTGTATCCAAGCCCACTAAGGAGAGCCCATACGATGAAGTCTAGCCCAATGACCCCAAGGCTCAACTATAACCGTGCCTTCACGGATACAACATTAACCCCAAATACCGGAGCTAACATCAACCGCTACCAACTACCACATCAGTCTTTTAGTTACAGGGACAAGTCATGGCTTACTTCAAATGACAAGCTGATCCTTACCCCCGATGAGGATAACCCACCAGACTACAGGGTAAGTTCTCCAAAGTTATCATCGCACCATATGTATCTTACTCCCCCAACAAGGATAAATTGCTAGAATATAGGAATAGGCCCTTTGAGTGCATAGACAAGCTTAATCATACCTAAATTCCCCAATAAGGATAACTTATTAGAATACAAAATCAGACCTTCATTTTATAGTCTTCTATAAATCTTCAATGCATGTCATTCATTAAATGATATTTTGTCCCCTCTTCATGTCATCTCCAAGTTGACGCCCCAACTTGGCCTTCCACAACATGTTGGCGCGCCAGCTTGTGCCTCGCCCAGGGTTGGCGCTCCAACCTTGATCCTGGCCCTAGTTGGCGCTCCAACGCATATCCACTCCAGTTTTGGAGCTCCAAGTTCATCTTCTATTATTATTCATATTAACATATTCTTATAATCATGTCATCCTAGTCGTTGACCATCTTCAAATAGTCAATCTTTTCCTTGTATAAATTTTGGGTGTAACAACTACCCTCAAGACTCTATTGTATTTGAAAAATGTAAAGAGGCTATCCTAAATCAAAACTAAAAATTTATAGAGTGGCTCCTCAATGTTGGCGCTCCAAAATCGTATTGGCGCGTTAAAGAAACTCCAAAATACAAATACGGGTACGGATGCACGTATTTTTATACGATACGTTTTCAAGAGTATTTAAACCCTGTCTTTCCCCCCTTTTCATTTTATTCTCAATTTCTCTCTCTTCAATAACACTCTCAAGAAGCCCAATCTCCTTTTCGTTCAAAACAGCTTCAAATCTTTGTCATTCATCAAATCGATTGTAACCCATTCATCTTCACTACTCAAGGTACGTTTCGAACCTTTTTTTGTAGATTTTCACCATGTATTTTATTATATCTAAGTGTTTTAAGTTTTGTACTTTTCATGTTCTTCGTGTGTTTATATGTATAATGTTTTATGTATATGTGTTTAATCCATTTTTCTCATGCCATGCTTTTCGAATTATGTTTGTGGTTGATAATTGATTATAGGCTTATTGGCACGCCAATAAATTCGGCACGGCAACCCTATAGATTTTATAGGACTACCTGTAGACAATATATCAATCTCCTTCGTTTGTTACTTATAGCATTTAAACAATCCAAGTTGGCGCGACAACCCTTTATAGAAAAGATGTGTTCCCCCGCTTATCTTCTTTTCCTTTTGGCTTGCAACTGGCTAGAAGGGGGAACACATCCGTACCATCTCCTTTACATCCATTTAAAGACTTTAACAGGAGAATTGGTCTTCCCTCAACACCACTCCACTATCCTTCTTACCAATACTCCAGGACCAAACCTTCAGATTTGGCGCGCCTATTAGAATTACATAAATCTAACCCAAATTTTTTAACCATGTCTCCATCACCAAAATCCAGCTCAAACCAATCCTTTGAATCCCCAGTTGAGAATATAACCAATCCAACTCCTATTCCTCGTCCTATGGACTATGACTCTGAATTTGAAAATTGAGCTGAGCCACCTTCAGTAAATCCTTCAGTCTCACGTCACACAACCAGTAAGAGGAAAAGAAAAACAATCATTTTAGAGAAAAGTGACTACAAAGATGAGTTGTTAGAGGAAATCCAAGCCAACCCCTCCATTGCAAATGAATTGGTAGAAGATTCTGAGAAAACGGAGAGTGTGAATATTAGTGCGCCAACAACTGAAGATATTCAGGAAGAAGACCAATTCTCTTCCCCAGAATCTTCTCCTGAAGAAACTCTTCCCTTTTCCTTAAAAACTCATGATGTAGATGTTTATTGGTCCCAACATGGGGTATTGATCAAATCAGAAAAGATGCTGGAGTGTTTGCATGTGTCAACATGTCCTCTATCATTCCTCTAAGGGATATCAAGAAGTTCATGAAGCTATATGCTCAAGATGAAAAGTTTGTCAAGCCTCATGAAGATATGCGCCCTCGTAGGTTTGATATAGGTAATATCAGAGTTCCTAGGGTTGTGGTCACGGATAGACATATTCCTTTAGGAATTGGCGCGCCACTCCACCCTTGGCTGCGCCAGGTCGTTGAATGGTATAATCTTGCACCCATCCAATTGTCACAAAATAGCTATAGAATGATCATTGGACTCTATATGATATATGCTGAACTTGAATATCCTGAGCCAACTATTCCAGAAATAAGTTGGTTTTTTAGCCTCCAATCCAATATCCCTGGATACTATTTCCTGGTTGCTTGGAGGGACCACATGGGCAAAGGTATCAATGATGGAAAAATCAGCAATATCAAGGATTGGAAAGAGAGATTCTTCTATCTCTACGATACTGTTAGACAACCAATTGAATTTAAAGTTGGTGGTAAGTATAATCATCTTTCTGTTGGCGCGCCAAGTGAACATTGGCGCTTCAACTTTTATTTTGTCTTCATTCTTTATACTTGTCATTTACTTTAGCATGTCTTCCTTCATCTTTCAGTGAAACAACCAAAAACTTCTCTCCAACCTCCTTTTCCTCCCAATGCTCAATAGTCTTAAGATTGTTAGAATCTGGAAGAAAACTCAACTCTTTGGTAACCCTTGACAACTTGAAAAAATACGAGTTCCTTCCTCCTTCAACGGGTATCTCTGAGTCTTCCCTAAAGAAGACAAAGAAAAACAAAGGTAAAAAGATAAACATTAGCAGTGATGAAGAAGGTAAGAATCACTCTTTGGCACACCAATGCATCTTTCTTCCTTAACCTACTGTGTTATTTATCATTTATTCATTCATGTTTTAATATGTTAATATGATTACAATTCCCGAATGTCTTAGACACCCTTTTTTTTGTTTTGTATTTGTCATCGTAGTTCGCTAACTTAATCCATATGCCTATAATATTGTATTATGCAGATATGACATGAGTTCCTAACTTGTTTGGTGCGCCAATGAGCACTTCCTCTGCTCAACAGAAAGCAACTACTACCACCATCCCAGTTTCCAATAGAAAACATGCTGCCAGGAAAAGTAAAGCCCAGGATGTTGTCAAAGATCCTTTACTTCCTCCCTCTAAGAGGCATAACACGGGAAAAGGTGAGAACAACAATCAGGCTGAAGCTACAACTACAGCTGGCACGTCAAAAGCTAGATCCACCCGGGTTTTCGATGCTTTTGGGCACCTTGGTGATTCAAGCGTCAATGAAGCTGAATTCAAAATATGGATGGCAAGATCTGATGAGGACAAGCAAAAAACTGCAATTCGGGCTTCCCTAGAACTCCTCATGTTTAATGCTGGATATGAAAAAGGCAAAGAAGACAACTTGAAACGCTTAAAGGATCTTGAAGCTGAAAATGGCAAACTTAAGACAAAAGTGAAATCTCTCAACACAAAACTAGAATCTGAAAAGAAGACAGCCACTTCTGCAATCTCTATAACTGAGTTGGCGCGCCAAAACAAGGTTGTAAAGGACAATGAGTCCTTTATAAAAACTCTTGAAGTGAAGAACACCAACCTTCAAATTGAAGCTGAAGATCTTTTAGAAGAAAAGTCTTCAGAATGGCAAGCTGAGAAAGATAAGTTAGCCAGAGAGTCTTTTGATGAGGGAATCAAGGCTTATTACATCACCTTCTTGGCGTCCCAAATTTGGCGTGGGAATAGCTGATTTCATTTCTGATCTTTCCCAAAAAGAAGCTGAGGCTATTGTTGAGAAGATTATAGCTATCGAACAGTCTGTGGCTGCTGAGGCTAATAACTTGGCGCGCCAAGATACAAAAATGGCCAATCCTGAAGAAGAAGCAACCGCAGACAATGTGGGAGATGCCATAACTGATGAGGACGCTTCAAATGCTGGGAATACAGAGAATATAGTCCATACCAAAGCATGAATCTACTTTATTTGAACATTTAAATGCAAGTCATTTGACTTTGCAAAGTTGTACTTATAACTTTCTTCTGATGTTGAATTTACTTCCACACCCTTGGTGGGTAACATCATTTTCATTGCCTAAATTTCTTCATACATTTGTCACATGCACACAAGAAAAGGCAGAGGGACTAGCGCACCAACAAGCAAGGCGCGACAACCCTTCCTTATACTAGCTTTATGCACAATCTTATTTGTATTCATAACATTCAAACATTGCATAACAATTATCAAATAGTAAAGAAAATGAACGGGTTCATCCTTAAAACCATCTTTAAAAAAAGTTTTAAAATTCCATAACTTACAAAATAAAAAATGCCATCACGGCTTATAGCACAATGAGTACTGAAAATAAATTGTCTTCGGCATTGCCGGTATCAAGGCCCATGGCCAAAAATAAACATAAAAATAAAAATAATGCAATCACTAGCTCATGGATGCGTATAACTGCTACCCCACGAGACTAGGAATGAATTTATTTGTTGTTAGTTTCAAGAACAGCAAGAGGCTCAAAAGCTCTTTTATTGGTAATATTTCTTCAAGTGAATGTCATTCCAAGCTTTTGGAATTGGTTTGTCATCCAAGTCTGACAGGTGATATGCTCCTCCCCAAAGAACAACTCTGACCTTGTAAGGACCTTCCCAATTCGCTCCAAAAACCCCATGAGCTGCGACCTTTGTATTTCGCATGACCTTTCTAAGAACCAAGTCACCAACTTTAAAAAGAACGGATTTTCACCTTGCTGTTGTAGAACCTTGTCGCCCTCTGCTGGTAAGCTGCAAGCTTGACCTGAGAGTCGTCGATGTTAGTGAACTCGAAATCGAAAACTTTCACTATCGATGTTCTTGTAATCATTCGTAGATTAACATGTCAAAATTTCACTACTGATATGGGCTAAAAATAACCCTAAAAATATAATTAATGACATATTAATTAGACCCGAATTGGTCCAAGAACACGACCCAATATTCAAGGCCCGAAACCCTGATTATTCATTAATTTCGTAATTAATGAATAGGGAAAATATACAGCTCATAAAAAGAATCCAAATTATGGCAAATTGGTCAAAGAAGGATCCAGAATCCCAATTAAAGGCAATTAATGAGTCATAGCCTTTATCAACAAGGAAAAGACTTATCCTGCAAGAAATACAACGTTTATCCAATATCAAAAAGGAGACTTATTCGCTAAGACTCCCAAACATACCATAAATACTAGGCTCCAGACGCCTATATAAGGTCCCTGATCCTACAATCAGAACTACGTCTTTGGCTTGATTCTCAACATTAATTGAGATACGTAGGCATCTTGTGAGGACCAATTTAGTCCGGAAACACGAGTGCAGCCATTAAAGCTCGAAGCTCATTAAATTCACAAATTACGTTTTTTAATCCATAACATTTGGCGCCGTCTGTGGGAAGACAACATCAACCATGGCAAACACACGAAGAACAGCTCGGGATAATCAAACTCCTGAGGATCGTCCTATCACCTCTGAGGCTGATCGGCCACCGCCAACTACTGACACAGAAGGGGCGAATATCCCCACCAACACTCAAGGACCGAAAATCCCGATTTCGGTTGAAGGGACGAATCCCCTGCAGATGGTCATTCATGGATCTAATCCACAAGAGACCATTCACCAGCAACCAATCACGACCTCCCCGCTGCTCATGAATGCCCCGAGAAGCCTTCAACTCCATACTACTGATCTCCCTCAATACGCGAATCAGACTTTGGGGATTCCAAGCTATGGCATGCCCCCTCGACCCATGACGGGCGGTAGTGGAACTAATCCAATCTACCATGAGGCATATGTGCCCCCTTATATTCAAGGTCTGGGACCCCAAAATCAACAAACTCGTCAGACCCCTCTCATTCAAGATTACTCTGGCCCATACACCGAGGATGAGGGTTATACAACTGGGGAGGATATCGACCCAAGAAGGAGACGTTCTTCCCAGACAAATCGGGAGCCACCCCAAACTACTAGGGAGAAACTTGCAGCCCATGAGGCAGAGACTGCAAGGCTCAAAAAACTCCTTGCTGAAGAAGAGGCCGCTCAATCTCGGGGCCGAACGACTGAAGGAATCCCGATAATCAACTTGGATCCACCAAGAAGTAGGGATGTAAGCGAACAGAGCCGTTCGTGAACAAAACTCGAGCTCGGCTCGTTTTAGATGGACTCGGCTCGGTTCATTTACTAAATGAACACGAGCTTGAACATGAAAATGTGTTCGGTTAGTAAATGAGCTCGAGCCGAGCTTTACACCTGTTCGACTCGAACTCGGCTCGTTTTGCTCGGGATCGGCTCGAGCTCGGCTCGAACTCGTTAAACTCGGCTCGATTCGTTTAACTAATTATAAATTTGTGAATTTCATAATATCCTTAACAATTTGAATATGTTAAATAAAACTTAATTGCGATCTATTTTAGTTATTTTGTGGTTGAATAGTGAATTTTATTTGTTATATCTAAAAGGTATAACATCAACGTACTACCAAACGTTAAACTCTTTATATCCAATCCAAATTAGTTTTTCATTATTAAAATTTATAAGTTGCATTCATAAAATTACAAAAGAAAGTGAATAGAGAAAGAGAGTTTGTCTTATTAATTTATTATATAATATTATTTAAAATTGGCTCGTGCCTCTTAAAATTGAGGAGAAAGATGAGAATTTTAGTGAATTTAAGGTTAATAAGAGTATCTTGGAGAAAAAAAGTTGTAAAACTCCTCAAATTTCAAGTTAAGAGGCAAGATAAATTTAAGGTTAATAAGAGTATCTTGGAGAAAAAAAGTTGTAAACCTCCTCAAATTTCAAGTTAAGAGCCAAGATAAGAGGCTCTTAGAGAGGCTCTAAGTTAGTGATAAAAATTGTTTTATTTTAACTATTGTTATTAGGTGAAGTGAGTAAGGTTTGATTACTCATAAATATAAATATTAACCTAATATGATTATTAGAAGAAAATAAATTAACTTTTAGTATTGAAATTCAAACATAATCGTGTATTCTTAAGATGTGCTTTTAGGCGTGAGACTGTAAATCGAGTAAGTAATTTTAAAAATTGGATTTGGTTGAATATAAAAGTACAAACTATAAGTGAACAACTCGACTCGACTCGAGTTCGGTTTGTGTTCAGCTCGACTCGAAATGTTCGTGAACAAACTCGTGTTCGGCTCGTTTATTAATGAGCCGATCTTGAACATCACTTTTCGTTCGATTAGAAAGCTCGGCTCGACTCGGTTCGTTTTAAAAAAAAATCAAGTTCGGCTCGATTCGGACAAAACTCGGCTCGACTCTGTTCGTTTACAGCCCTACCAAGAAGGACCAAGAGGGCTGAAGCCCCAAGGGGTGATCCTAGTATTCTGTTGCCCCTAGGAGATCCTGATGATCCTACACCACCGTTTACTCAAGACATCATGAAAACGGCTATATCCAGAAAGTTTAAGATGCCTTCGATCAAAGCCTATGATGGAACGGGAGATCCCGCAAATCATGTAAGGACCTTCTCAAATGCACTGTTGTTGCAGCCTGCCAATGACGCTGTAAAGTGTAGGGCGTTTCCACAAACCCTAGCGGGCATGGCTCAACGTTGGTATAGTCGCCTTCCGCCCAATTCTATTGGATCCTTCAAAGAGCTGAGTAAGGCATTCATCAATCAATTTGTTAGTGGGAAGATACATGAGAAAAGTTCCGCCTCTCTTATGGAGATTCGACAAGGCAAGAATGAAACGTTGAGAGAATACTTGAGTAGATTCACTAAGGAGGCTATAAAAGTCCCAGATTTGGAAGATAAAGTGGCTATGATAGCCCTACAACAAGGAACTACCGATGACCACTTCAGGAGGTCTTTGGCTAAACATCCCCCCGAAAACATGTTGTTACTACAAGATAGAGCCGGAAAGTATATCAAGGCTGAAGAAAGCATGAGAAAGTATGAACCCATTGTTGAGGGAAGTGAAAACGGAAAAAAGAGAAAGGAGACTCAAGAGTATGACGCTAGGGACAAATATCCCAGGACAACGAAAGATTCCGACTCTCCACCTAAAAGGAACAACTTCGGACCCAGGTTCAATGAATATGCAAGGTTGAACACCTCAAGAAGTCAAATTCTGATGGAAATTGAGAAGGAAGAAGATCTTCGATGGCCAAAGCCGCTAAGATCCGACTTGGAGAAACGAAACAAGAATCAATTCTGCCGTTTCCATAAAGAAGTTGGTCATGACACCGACGATTTTAGACAACTGAAAGATGAGATCGAGTTCTTAATCCGAAGAGGAAAACTCGATAAGTTCACTAAGGATGGGAATCGAGGAAATCAACAAGGAAACTATGAAAGGAAAGACTACGATAGGAGGGACAACGACCAAGATCGTACTCCTAAGCCCCGAGGGCCTGTCATCAACATGATATTTGGAGGACCGACTGCTGCTGGGTCATCCCGAAACTCAAGGAAAGCTTATGCCCGAGAGATAATGACTGTTGTAGGAGAAGCACCGAAACGTGCCAGGGCAGAAGTGGCTATTAGCTTTGATGATTCTGATCTTGAAGGGGTGAAGTTCCCCCATGACGACCCGTTGGTCATTATACCTGTAATAGGCAACTCTAAAACTAAGAGGGTTCTGGTAGATAATGGAGCTTCCGTGGACATCTTGTTCCATGACGCCTTCATCAAGATGGGATACACCGATTCACAACTGACTCCTTCAAACATGCCCATATATGGGTTCAATGGGGTTGAATCCAAAGTAGAGGGAACTATTCAGCTCCCTATGACAATAGGGCAAGGTTCACAAACAGCAACTCAAATGCTGAACTTCGTGGTGATAAAGGCAACCTCGACTTATAATGCAATCCTTGGTAGGACAAGCCTTCATGCATTCAAGGCTGTTGCCTCAACTTAACATTTGAAAATCAAGTTCCCAACAAGGAACGGGGTTGGTGAAGAACAAGGAGATCAAAAGATGGCAAGGAATTGCTATGTAGCCGCGTTAAGGCCTGATGGAGTCGGGGGGCAGGTTCTCCCAATCGAGGTTATGAATTCAAAAGACGATGAAGAAAGAAGGGGAAAGCCAGCCGAGGATCTAAATCCTATTCCCCTAATCCCGGGAGAACCAGACAAAGTCACTTACATTGGAGCATTGTTGCCTGAACCCTTGAAGGGCTGAGGTGCCAAAAACTTGGCATGCCTCAAATTTAAAAAGTTTATTATGTTGAAGTGTTTCCTTAAGGGATCCACTAATAGTACAAGTAGCAATAAGGTCGACGAAACCATTCTGAGCTCTTAAGCTCTTAGTAGGAAGTAAAGCACTATGTAAGGGTCGAACCCTCTTTTTCAAAGGAAATATTTCAAATTCTCATTCACTATTTTATTACTTATCTTTGTTTGAGTATTTCCTTATTGTTCTACTAAAGAACAAGTTGTACCAATATCACTTGATCAAAATGCCAGCCCATTCAAGAGGCCAAGTACTAGGAATTGCCTTACAAAAGAAAAGCTAAATAAATATAAGTGAATGCAAGAACGAAGAAACATAATATGCATAAATAACATGCATGGATAGAAGATCCCGAAGGATCAAAGAGTTATGTTACAAGCTCAACTAAAAGCCTAAAGAGGCCTATTGGAAGAAGGTTAATATAAGGGTTGGAACCCCTGAAAATTCGAGGAAGTAGAGCTCAGAACGAGCTTCGATTCGATATACTGGAAGCTCAAATTAAAGAAACAAGTGAAACATTATGTCTGCCTTCGTTCATGAAGACCTCTCAGATGAGGTCTAAGGTGTCAGAACTCAAGTTAATTCTTGTATCTGTAAGCCACGTTTGGCGTTGTTGAAACCTCAAATGAGGTCTAAGGTGTCAGAACTCAAGTTAATTCTTGTATCTGTAAGCCACGTTTGGCGTTGTTGAAACCTCAGATGAGGTCTAAGGTGTCAGAACTCAAGTTAATTCTTGTATCTGTAAGCCACGTTTGGCGTTGTTGAAACTTCAAATGAGGTCTAGGGTGTCAGAGCTCAAGTTAATTCTTGTATCTATAAGCCACGTTTGGCGTTGTTGAAACCTCAAATGAGGTCTAAGGTGTCAGAACTCAAGATTAGTTCTTGTATCTGTAAGCCACGTTTGGCGTTGTTGAAACCTCAAATGAGGTCTAAGGTGTCAGAACTCAAGATTAGTTCTTGTATCTGTAAGCCACGTTTGGCGTTGTTGAAACCTCAAATGAGGTCTAAGGTGTCAGAACTCAAGTTAATTCTTGTATCTGTAAGCCACGTTTGGCGTTGTTGAAACCTCAAATGAGGTCTAAGGTGTCAGAACTCAAGTTAATTCTTGTATCTCTAAGCCACGTTTGGCGTTGTTGAAACCTCAAATGAGGTCTAAGGTGTCAGAACTCAAGATTAGTTCTTGTATCTGTAAGCCACGTTTGGCGTTGTTGAAACCTCAAATGAGGTCTAAGGTGTCAGAACTCAAGTTAATTCTTGTATCTGTAAGCCACGTTTGGCGTTGTTGAAACCTCAAAAATGAGGTCGAAGGAAACTGGGTTTGAGATCGAACGACCGAGGTCGAAAAAACACAGAAAAATGAGGTCAAATTGTTCGACCTGGGACCAAATTGAGGTCTAAAATACCTCAAAAATGAGGTCTAAAATACCTCAAATTGAGGTCTACAATACCTCAAAAATGAGGTCGAAGGAGACTGGGTTTGAGATCGAACGATCGAGGTCGAAAAAGCACGGAAAAACGAGGTCGAAGACTTCGACCTGTGACCTTTCGAGGTCGAAAATGAGGTCGAAAACGACTGGGCTCGAGGTCGAAAATGAGGTCGAAAACGACTGGGCTCGAGGTCGAAATTGAGGTCGAAAATACCTCAAAATGAGGTCTAAAATACCTCAAAATGAGGTCGAAAATACATCAAAACGAGGTCGAAACTACCCTTAAAAAATTGGGTAAAATAAATATTATTATTCAATAATATTTATAAAAAAAAAATACATTTCGGTAGACCTCAAATGAGGTCGAAAGTGAGCCCTCAAATGAGGTCGAATGCCTCGACCCGGGGCAAATTGAGACTAAACTGCCAAAGTGCAGTTTAGTACCCCAAGTTCCTAGTGGTTCACAAATTCTTACCTGAAGTTTAGAAATTGACAAATTCTCCACTGAAGTTTCAAATATGACAAATTCACCCCTGAGATATGAAAATTCCTAAAATATTAGGAATAAATATTAAAAATACCTGTGGGTTCACGAAAATTCCTAAAATATTAGGAATAAATGTTAAAAATACTTGTGGGTACACGAAAATTCCTAAAATATTAGGAATAAATGTTAAAAATACCTGTGGGTACACGAAAATTCCTAAAATATTATGAATAAATGTTAAAAATACCTGTGAGTACACGAAAATTCCTAAAATATTAGGAATAAATGTTAAAAATACCCGTGGGTACACGAAAATTCCTAAAATATTAGGAATAAATGTTAAAAATACCTGTGGGTACACGAAAATTCCTAAAATATTAGGAATACATGTTAAAAATACCTGTGGATACACGAAAATTCCTAAAATATTAGGAATAAATGTTAAAAATACCTGTGGGTACACGAAAATTCCTAAAATATTAGGAATAAATGTTAAAAATACCCGTGGGTACACGAAAATTCCTAAAATATTAGGAATAAATGTTAAAAATACCTGTGGGTACATGGAAATTCCTAAAATATTAGGAATAATTCATATAAATGTCAAATTAGCCTCGAATAAGTCAACAATCGTCGTAAATGTGTAGGTCACTCCACACTTTGCAATAAGGCGATATTTGTGAAACACTAGTGTGAATGAAGTCCTAGGTAAAGGATAAAAAAGACCCTGAATCTCGAAAAAGGTCAATATAATTTCTACGAAAGCTTGAAAAGTTTTCCTAGAAATTGGGGGGCAAATGATATGGGCTAAAAATAACCCTAAAAATATAATTAATGACATATTAATTAGACCCGAATTGGTCCAAGAACACGGCCCAATATTCAAGGCCCGAAACCCTGATTATTCATTAATTTCGTAATTAATGAATAGGGAAAATATACAGCTCATAAAAAGAATCCAAATTATGGCAAATTGGTCAAAGAAGGATCCAAAATCCCAATTAAAGGCAATTAATGAGTCATAGCCTTTATCAACAAGGAAAAGACTTATCCTGCAAGAAATACAACGTTTATCCAATATCAAAAAGGAGACTTATTCGCTAAGACTCCCAAACATACCATAAATACTAGGCTCCAGACGCCTATATAAGGTCCCTGATCCTACAATCAGAACTACGTCTTTGGCTTGATTCTCAACATTAAT
This sequence comes from Heracleum sosnowskyi, assembly GCA_030848705.1. Lineage (NCBI taxonomy): Eukaryota > Viridiplantae > Streptophyta > Magnoliopsida > Apiales > Apiaceae > Heracleum > Heracleum sosnowskyi. The sequence goes on from CM061241.1 coordinate 121,701,774, forward strand.
TGAGATACGTAGGCATCTTGTGAGGACCAATTTAGTCCGGAAACACGAGTGCAGCCATTAAAGCTCGAAGCTCATTAAATTCACAAAGTACGTTTTTTAATCCATAACAACTACATTCTGAGAATTTTTTATTTTCATGTAATTGCCACATCAGCATTGACTAACGTCCGTTAGTCAAATTTGGACGGAAGGACGAGAATCAGAAAATTTGAAAGTTTAGGTACCGTAATATTTTTTCGTATAGTTCAAGGACCTAAACCAAAAACAACATATTGTTTAAGGACGAAATAATTTATTTTTCCTTAAAAATATCTATTAATCTCAATTTAAAATATACTAGCTTATAACCGTGCGAAGCACGAGATTCTTTTAATATAATATAATATTTCTTTTGTAGTAAAAATATTTTTTTGTATTAATAGTAGAAATATATAGAATATAGTATAATTCACATTTTAATTAAGAAGATATAATGTTTGATATTTTTTAGAATGTATTAATAATTGAAATATATATAATTAACAAATATTAAGAAGATATATAATTAAAAAATATTAAGAAGATATATAATTAAGAAAAGACAATATTAATGATCGAAAGATATATTATACTGATTTTTTTTAGACGTGTGTATAAAAGGTAATGAGGTAGTTACTATATTTTATATTATTTTATTATTTATTAAATAGAATAAATGACTGAAAACCAAAACTTTCAATGTTTCACGTATTTTGGAAAAAGGAGAGATTTTAGTAAGGACAGATAAAAAATGAAATTACCCTGGTATTTTTGGAAAATGAGGAGTTTTAGTAAGAAAAAATAGAAAAGATAACATGTTTTAGTTGTAAAAGGTAAATGACCGTGATATTTTTGGAAAATGAGGGGGTTTAGTAAGGAAAAATTGAAAAAGTAACATGTTTTAGTTGAAAAAGCTAATTACCCGTAATTAAAAGTATTAAAATATGTTTACAAATAAATAATTAAGGGTTTGCCCGTGATATTTTTCGAAAATGAGAGTTTTTAGTAAGGGAAAATAGAAAAAGTAATATGTTTTAGTTGAAAAAAAGTTATTACCATGATTTTTTAGAGAGGATTTTTTTTAGAAAAAATAGAAAATGTAATGTATTTTAGCTTAAAGGGTAATTGGTTATAAATAATGTTTAAAAATAAATAATTAAAGGTTTGTCCGTGATATTTTTCAAAAATGAGAGTTTTTAGTAAGGAAAAATAGAAAAAAGTAATATATTTTAGTTGAAAAAAAGTAATTACCGTAATTTTTTTAGAAATGATTTTGTTAGAAAAAATAGAAAAGATAATGTATTTTAGCTTAGAAGATAATTGATTATAAATAATGTTATTATTTAATACAGTAATATTTTTTTTATTTTAACGTTTGGTGATAGTAATGATTGATTTTAATAAATACATAAAAATTATACAGTTACGTACAAGACACTGGTATTTTAGGTTTCCTCTGGAATTTTCCTTTCCTTATTTTTTGTTGGTAGCTGTTAATTAGTTATGGCTAACGATGTAGACAATCATAATCAGTAAATAATGTACTTCAAGTATGATTAGAGCTAAGCAAGATGAGAAGAAGCTACGATTTACTAATATGAAATTCATGGTGGCTTCTTTGTTGGTTTTTCCAATTTTATTCACTGTCTTGTTAATTTTACGACACCCCACAACTACTGATCACGCTGGATTTACACAAGCCAGGGTTGTCCACTCTGCAAATACCCAATCAGGTGATTTTATATATCATTCATATATTTTTGTATTTTTAATATATATTTTGTCTTTCGAAAATAATCAAGTATCTGCATAAAATTAAGGGTGTAATCAAATGTGTGATATGACTGGATTATCCAGGTGACTACAGTCTTCCAGAGATAAAACCATAATCAGTTTTGTGCTGATTTTGTATTTGGAAGAGTATGGTTTGTCAGGCATATTGAATTTAGCTAATATGGCATGTGAAATGCTAGGAAGCATGAGTGCGGGTGCTGGTGCGGGGGTGCGCAGTACGGGGATACGGAAATTCGGCAAATCTAAAAATATAGGGATTCGGGTGCGGTGGGATTCGGCAAATATTTATATATTAAAAATATATATAATATGAATATTTCAAGTGTTTAACTTATATTAAACTAAATAGTCAACTAAAATAAGCTCATTTCTCTTAATAATATATGTCATTATTACTTTCTAACACAACTAATGCATTATAACCTAGTTAATTCGATTAAGTATATAAGTATCTATGTTACCTTCTCTCACTTGTGGGTGAGAGAAGAATCCCCAAGAATCCCCGCGCACCCAAGTATCCCCAAGAATCGGGTGCGCGGTGCGGCAGGTAAGCGAAGAATCCCTGCTTCCCAGGTGAAATGTGAGCTCTCTTAGGAAATAGTACACAGATTGCAAAAATGGTGCTTAAATAGCTATAATGTAGCCTTTGTTTTACACACTTGCACTGCTTCTTAATTTTATACTCATCCGAGTGTTAATTGTATGGGAGTCATTCTGTTTTGCGGAATATTGTGGCATATAGATAACAGCTGCATGTACTAAGTTAAATTCACGACTCCCTTTTTTTAACTTGTCGAATTCATTCTTTTCAGAAAGTACGGCCTAAGCCTACTTTGATTGTTCAGTATGTACATCGTATCTAAAATCCTTTAAATTCCGATATCTAGAGGGTTTCAGGTGGAATAAAGCAGAGTTAAATTATTTTGGCAGGACATGAAATTCAAATATGATAGTGGAGAACTACATTAATTTTAGGTGAGAACTGAATATTATGCTCACATGGTCGCCTCTTATCTTCCTTTATTACAGTTTCGGGAGATACTTTCTCTCAAACCGTTGTCACGACGTCTCAACACAAACTGCTTGGTGGACTTCTTGCTCCTGGTTTCGATGAGAAATTATGTTCAAGCAGGTATCAGTCTGTCTCTTATCGTAGAATGTCACGGTATATGCCTTCGTCCTATCTTCTTTCCAAACTGAGAAGTTATGAGGATCTGCATAGACGATGTGGTCCGTATACCAAATCCTATAATGAAACATTGAAACTAATCAAGGCTGGCAATCCTGTTGCATCTTCTGCCAAATGTGACTATATTGTATGGATATCTTTTAGCGGCTTGGGTAACAGAATGCTAAGTCTAGTTTCAGTTTTTTTGTATGCTCTTCTTAGAAATCGGGTCCTGCTTGTTGATAGAGGGAAAGACATGGATGATCTCTTTTGTGAGCCATTCCCAGACATGTCATGGCTACTGCCTTTGGACTTCCCTATTACGAATCAATTTGAGAGCTTTAATCAGAATTCTCCCAACTGCTATGGAAACATGCTGAAGAATAACATAATAACAAAAGAATCAAAGCCCTCATCTTTGTATCTCCATCTAGTTCATGATTATCAGGATCATGACAAGATGTTCTTCTGCGATGAGGATCAAACTTTTTTGAAAAGAGTCCCTTGGTTGTTTATGAAAACTAACAACTACTTTGTCCCATCACTCTTCCTCATACCATCTTTCGAGAAAGAACTAAGCAACTTGTTTCCTGAAAAAGAAACTGTTTTCCACCATTTAGGTAGGTACCTCTTTCATCCTACAAATCAAGTGTGGGGTCTAATAAGTAGGTACTATCAAGCTTACCTAGCCAAGGCAGATGAACGGATAGGCATCCAAGTAAGAGTTTTCGATACTGGTAAAGGACCATTTCCACATATTATGGATCAGATATTAGCTTGCACTTTAAAGGCTAAATTGCTTCCTGAACTCAGTAGGAAAGAATCTGGTATAACCCCACCAAGAAATCAAAGATCAAAAGCAGTTTTAGTAACATCATTAAATTCTGGATACTATGAGAATCTGAGTAACATGTATTGGGAACACCCGACGGTGACTGGAGAGGTTGTATCACTCTTTCAGCCAAGCCATGAAGAGTACCAACAGACGGAAAAGAAAAACCACAACCGTAAGGCATGGGCAGAAATGTTTCTCCTGAGCTTGACCGATGTGTTAGTCACTAGCTCCTGGTCAACATTTGGCTATGTGGCTCAAGGTCTTGCAGGTTCAAAGGCGTGGATTCTATACAAGCCTGAGAATCAATCTGCTCCAGATCCACCTTGTCATCGAGCAATGTCAATGGAACCATGCTTTCATGCTCCTCCATTCTACGATTGCAAGGCAAAAACAGGAATAGACACAGGTTTGGTTGTACCTCATGTTAGACATTGTGAGGATATGAGTTGGGGACTTAAATTGGTCGGAGCTGATAACAATTTGCAACAGTAGCATCTGCAGCAGCGAGCTCTCACTGTATGTTTTATTATGTTGACATTGTTTTCGTAGGATTCTTTCTTTTCCCTTTTTTAAAGGAAGCATCAAGCCTATTTTTTACTCTTTCAGAGAAAAACTTCTGTCAAACTAGCTCCTTGTTTCATAATGCACTTTATCTTGGAGGCAAGAACAGGTATTCTTTCGGCTTTCTTTTGTTAAAGATTGTTCTTTGCTTTATCGTACAATTTTATACTGCCTAATACTCCAAGAAAGAGTTAATTAGTACTAAGAAGGTGATTACGGAAGAATGAACACTTGTTCTAATACTTAAGATCTGAAACTTGTAGATGAAAATAAGAATCTTTATCCCTCTATTAAGTTTTTAATTTTATCTCTTGTTTACATTTACAACCACACATATTCCTTCTACTCCTTTTCTTGCTTTTTCTTTGAAGATTTTGCTCTTTTGTTCCTGTCTGCCTTGATATTTTATTTTTCATGAAATCTTTAAATAGCATTCAGAAGAAGAATTTGCAAATTGCATTGTCTTTATATATGTACTTATACGTGTCATTATTTCATTGGTTAATAACTTCTCAAATTCAAGCTGATAGTTCTTGCAATCTTGATTGATATCACAATAGCCATGGAAACTGCACTAGCAGCTTCAATCACCAACTTAAATTCATCATCTTCTGTCATCAAAAGGCATCATCTTTATCCTTGTTACACCTCTATCAACTCACAAAAATCCCCGAAATTTAATTATAGATACAAAAAGTCTATATATTTTCTCACCAGCTGCTCCACAAAACCAGATACTAACAAAGACAATGTAACTGATCCAAATTCAATTGACAATCCCAGTTTGAATTCCAATTTACAAAATTCACCAGTACCTACTTCAACCCAAGCTCTTTCCTCCGTAAATTCATCGTTTTCGAGAGGTTTAGTGTTTGATTTAGGCCAAAAGAATGCTTGGGATTGTGCTGAAGTAGGGTCCCCTGTAGTGAGAAGATTTTTAAGTGATGAGGAAGAAAGATGGTATATGTGGTACCATGGGAGTTCAAGTAAGATTCCGGGTTCAGATTATATCGGGTTGGCAGTTTCGAGCAATGGAATTCATTGGGAGAGAGGTGGAGGAGCTGTTCAGTCAAGTGTTGATGTGGGTTTGGTGATGAATTGTAGTAAAGATTGGTGGGCTTTCGATACTCAGGGTATTAGGCCAGGTGAGGTAGTGGTTATGTCTAGTTCAAAGATTAGAGCTAATAGTGCTGTTTACTGGCTTTACTATACTGGATTTAGTTCCGAAGAGGCTGAGGTATCGGATGCTTTACTGAAATTTAGATTAGAAAATCCAGAGAGATTGCGTATTTGTTTTGGTGAGGGTAGTGAAAATTGTGGAATTGGCAAGATTTACAAGTCATTACCTGGTTTGGCGATGAGTCAAGATGGTAGGCATTGGGCTAGAATTGAAGGGGAACATCATAGTGGGGCTTTGTTTGATGTAGGCTCAGATGGGGAGTGGGATTCTCTGTGTATTGCTTCGCCGCAAGTGGTGTTTCACAAGAGTGGAGATCTTAGAATGTATTATCATTCATTTGATCTGAAGAAAGGGCATTTTGCTGTGGGGATGGCAAGATCACGAGACGGGATGAGGTGGGTGAAGTTAGGGAAGATAATTGGAGGAGGGGGGAATGGCTGTTTTAATGAACTTGGCGCGGTGAATGCTCAGGTTGTAAAGAACAAGAAAGACGGGACATATGTGATGGCTTATGAAGGTGTTGCTGCAGATGGAGAAAGGAGTATCGGACTAGCAGTTTCTACAGATGGTTTAAAGGATTGGAGGATTCAAGATAGTCCAGTGCTGAAGTGGAGTGAAGAAGATGGATGGGATGATAAAGGAGTTGGATCACCGTGTCTCGTTGAAATGGATGGCGAAGAAGATGAATGGAAGCTGTACTATAGAGGAACTGGCAAAGCAGGGCAAATCGGAATCGGAATGGCAGTGTCTTCAGGAAGTGATATTACAAGTTTTAAAAGATGTCAAGGCTTTCATTTGTAATGATAATGTGTTTCACTTTCAAGTAAATTTCTAACTAGGAATGAGACTCAATGAAGAGCATTGTTTGTTTGTGCTACAACAAGAATCTGAACAAAAATTATCACTACTAGATCAAAAACTTTATATCCTGATAAATGCCTAAGCTATCTTTACAGTGTTCTAAAATTGCAGTTCAACATTTTAGAGCAATGGTTTATTTTTTGAAGGCTTAAAGGTGTCATATTTGAGTGTGCAAAAAATAAGTCAAAAATATGCAATTAGCCATTACTAAAATTTAGCAACCGTTACAAAAATTAAATATAGTAAAGGGTAACATTAAACATGACCGTTACATTCCCAAAATTTCAAAAAATCTTACCCCCATAAATTTAACTGAACAATCCAAACTAAACCCACACACCACCATTAAAAATCCAAAAACAATCACCAAAATCCAATTCAAAAATGGAAAATGAGGAAGATGAGAAAATGCAGTTGCTAAGATCTAAAGCAACAGATCTTCTACTCAGAGAAGAATGGAAAGAATCTATCCAAGCCTACTCTCAATTTATCTCTCTTTGTCACCACCACATTTCCAATACTCGAAATCGAATGGACACTGATCGTGTTTCGAGGCTTCGAAAATCAATGTGCTTGGCTTACTCAAATCAAGCGGAGGCCCGGTTTCGTTTACGAGATTTTAACCAAGGTTTGAAAGATTGTGATGAGGCTTTGAAGATTGAAGATGCCCATTTCAAGACTTTGTTATGTAAAGGTAAGATCTTGATTAATCTTGATAGGTATAATCTTGCTTTACAGTGTTTCAAGATTGCAGTTCTTGATCCTCAGGCTAGTGTTAATTCTGAAATGCTAAATGGGTATTTAGAGAAATGTAAGAAGATGGAATCTTTATTAAGAACTGGAGGTTTTGATTTCTCTGATTGGATACTTTCGGGGTTTCGAGGCAAGTTGCCTGAACTAGCAGAGTACATTGGTCCGGTTGAAATCAAGAAATCTGAGATTAGTGGGCGTGGTTTGTTTGCGACGAAGAATCTTGATAGTGGGAGTTTGTTGTTGGTTACAAAAGCTGTTGCTGTTGAGAGAGGTATATTGCCTCAATCTGATATCGATAACTCGGGGCAATTAGTAATGTGGAAGAATTTGGTTGATAAAGTTGTTGATTCAGCTGGAAAATGCAACAGAACTTATCATATTATATGCAAGTTGTCGAATGGTGAAGAAGAGGAAAGTCTTGAGGTTCCTGGTATAGATATGTTTAGGCCTGATGCAGATGAGAGTTTGTTTTCGGATGAAAAGGTTGATAAGGGTAGATTACTGAGTATATTGGATGTGAATTCTCTTACTGAGGATATGATTTCGACTAAAGTTTTGGGTAAAAGTAGTAATGATTATTACGGTGTTGGATTATGGGTGCTATCTTCGTTTATAAATCATTCTTGTTATCCTAATGCCAAGAGATTTCACATTGGTGATTATGTGATTGTTCATATTTCTAGAGATGTTAAAGCAGGAGAAGAGCTCACATTTGGGTATTTTGATGTGTTTTCGCCCTTGTGCAACCGTAAAAAAATGGCCTCGAGTTGGGGCTTTGATTGTAATTGTAAGAGATGCAAGTTTGAGGAAGGGTTATGTAGTAAGCAAGAGATGAAAGAAATGGAAATCGGGATTGAGAGAGGCTTAGATTTGGGAGGTGTAGTTTATAAATTGGAGGAATGTATGAGAAGATGGATGGTAAGAGGAAGGGCAAAAGGGCATCTAAGGGCCTCGTTTTGGGTGGCCTATTCGGAAGTTTTCGGATCAGAGAAGCTGATGAGGAAATGGGGAAGGCGAATTCCGGCTATGGAGGCATTGCTGGAGAGTATTGTGGATGGAGTAGGGAGTGATGGGAGAATTTTGAAGGTGTTTATGGAGGGGATCAAAAGAAATGGAAATGGTGGTAGCGGTGGAGTGGTGGAGATGGAGAAAGCAATGAAATTAGGAAGGGGAGCGTATGGAAAGGTAATGAAGAAACAAGCAATGAAGTCTATACTTGAGCTTATTACACAAAGTTGAAGCTATTATTCCTTGATAGTTTTTCATGTTCTTGTCTTTTACATTTCATAGTAGCCATTGATTGTTCAAGCTTTTCTTGAGCAGAGTACTAATTGTCTGATAATTTGAACAAGATGGGTATTAGGTTTATGTCACGCTGAAGCTATTATTATCAGATGGAATGTTGGGAATTTTTCTCCATTTCATCACAGTTCATAGTTAGCTTGGACTGTCAATTTTTTCTCAAACAAAGTACTTTACATTTGGTGAATATTTAGTTTTTGGCCTGTATTTATTGACTTCAAAAGTTTGATGGTTCGATTTCTAACTTGAATGTCTTGAACCTACAACAATAACATATTATCAGTCATTATCCATGTTAAAATTATAATGTGATATTTTATTATTCCAATTTTTCGCTTGATAATAATTAACATGTTAGTCGATACTCTCGGACACACATAAAAGTGAGTTCAAATTAATACCGGGCACTAGTAGATCTTGTTGTTGTACCCTTTATTTTTTGATGTTCAGGTTCTGTTCAGTTTGTAACTACTCTAATTTCTCTTTTTTATGTTCACCCTAAAAGATGCAAGAGTTTAATAAAGGATAAAAGAATAAAATGATATGCTCACCCAAGAAGATAATGAATCCGCCAGGTCACTAAAAGCAAAGGTCCATGTTGGCTTAACGGGCAGATATATTCCCACATCATTCGAACTCCATATGCTGCTACATCAACAATCCTTCACTACACATGATGGCAACCTTAACTAACTTCAATTATGCCAAAATCACTGCACCAAAACTTCACCACTACCATCGTCGTGGGCATCCCCCAACGTTAATACAAGCTACAATATCAGGCGATGAAAACGCGACACAAAAACGACGAAAATTCATGACTTCGTTGGTTGCAACATCAATAGTTATTGGTGGACTAAATAATGTCACAGCTCCAATAGCGCTAGCTGAGAATTGGGGTGTAAGGTCATTTATAAGAGAACGCTTTTTTGAGCCAGGACTATCACCAGAGGATGCAGTTGCAAGAATTCGACAAACTGCTCAAGGACTACACAGTATTAGGAACATGTTGGAAACATTGTCATGGAGGTATGTGTTGTTTTATATTAGGCTAAAAGCTGCTTATCTTTCTCAGGACCTGACCAATGCAATGACTATGGTACCACAAAATCAGAGAAGTTCTTATGTTAAAACTGCTAATGAGTTGGTGGATAACTTGTCTGAGGTACGTGCAACTTCATAATCTATCGGTTATGTTTTTTTGGTTAGTGGATTAGAGTAAAGATTGATTGGTGATTTCTTTTGTTTCAGTTTGATAAGCATGTCCGGTCACCAAGAATATACGAATCGTATTTATACTATGAGAAGACATTGAAGTCGATAGATGAACTTGTGGCACTACTAGCATAGGTTTGAATACGTAAACTATTTGTATCTCAAAGTCTTGTGAAGAACATAGATATTTTGAAATCCTTAATTTACATGTCTGGCAAATTCATGAGATCCAATTGGTTAACAACTAAGCATGTTATTCGCTTATGCTAATTAGGGAAACGAAGCTATTCTACTGCTGAGTGGTATGTTCTAGTCGTGTTTCATTTGGTTTGGTTTGGTTTACCATCTAATATTGAAAATTTTCTAGATAAATACTTCAATAAACTCATGATTTGTTATGGATGTGTAGCAGTTCATACACATTAATCAGAAATCAACACAAGACAGTTTCTAAGGTACACACCCTTCTCGTAAACTCGTTGAAGTTAATACAATGAACTGAATTAACACAAAACACACGTGAGACTTAAACTCGAATTCATATGGTCCTGGATGTCATTACAGTTAGATGCTTTAGACCGCACCTCCCCCTTCCCCATATTTAGTCACACGACAAGTTCACATATGTCCTTCCAAAGGAAGGGAATATTAGTGTTGTCGTGACAATGCGGTGCCTTGAATAATAATGAGCAACATAAGAATGACAACTGCACCAAAAGAACCGATCAACGATCCAGAAGCTTGGTGGCAAAAATCATTGAATTGCTGACACACCGCAAGCCAGTTAGCCGAACCACTCCCTGTATGCGCCAGATACAAAATAGATGTTGTTGCAGAAGCTGCGGAAGTAAGTAGTCCCAGCATTACCTGTAAATGTCAGTAATAATTTATTTATTTCATGGATTATCGTCGAGATATATATATATATAGGTGGTTTGATTAGAGGCATATAAAGAAATATCAACCAATGACTTATAATTACCAAATCCATAATAATCAAGATGATCCTGCTTTTTTCTGCTCTGCTTCTGGCAATGGTCAAAATTGATAGTGGAATAGAGAGAGCAAAATATCCACACACTATTGCATTCACTAAAACAAAATACCTGTATAGACATCACTTTGTTACACCTTTCTTGAAATAGCTAGCATGTATATTGCAACTACAGACTGCAATAGTAAAACGAAAAACAACAATAATTATAGGATCAATGGCGAAACTAAGTATATTAACTTACGCAAAAGTTGGAAAATCATCGTATTGAGCATCAAATTTCAAGAACCGTGTGAAAAACGGGAGTTCTTGCTCACTTGTAGCCATGGCCACTGAACTTCCTAAAGTTGCACCAAGTGCAATAACTCGGAAAATGAGGTCTAATATTGAAATGCCTCTGTTGTTCCGAAGAGGGGGAGCAGCTTCAACAGCTTCATACTTTGATGCCTTCATCATTTATATTAAGCTTTAGAAATGAGAGTTCAGATAAGCTGTTGTTGATTTGCTTGAACTTGCTTATGAAATGCTAGAAAATGTGTATAATTTATACACAAAACTGGGTGCGAATCATAATCAATGTGGATGCGGTACATGATTATAGTGATTACGTATAATTAAATTATTAATTTACTTGGAACCTCGTACTTGTTTTTTCAAAGTGTTTTGTTAATGGTACCTGCTCCTCACTTGCTTCATTTTAAATTTTCTGTATAAAATTTATGCCATCCAATTCCAATAATTCGTGCCTAATCCTAGTTGAAAGTGGCTATGGCGGCTCAACCTCGCCCAAGTAAATACTCCTAATTAAGCATTACTATTTTGACGTCATAATCACCTGCTGTTTATTCTTTATCCATTCAGTTTCTAAATTGCTTTCTTTCTCGTTCTTTTTTAATGTCAGACCCTCGTTATATTGAGGCCTTGAATATATATTATGAGGTCGTTTGGTTGACAGATACTAAGGTGTATTTGAAATATCTGAAAAATTAGAAATTACAAGTTGTTTGGTTACATAAATCATGGGTATTAGAAATTACTTAGGAAGTGTAAATACCTATAAAACATAGGAAGTTTCTTACCCATCCCTCACCTAGATTATTCACATTTCCCCTCCTAAAAAATAACTATAAACACATATATGTACACCTATATTTATATGTGTGTATATATATTATTACAAATACAAGTTGATGCATATATTATCACAAATACAAGTTGATGCATGTAAACCAAAAAATATTTTACATTTCCTAGTTACTTTAAATAGATGGGAAATATCAAACAAATGTAACATACTTTTTATAAAACTTACAAAGTTTAAAATTTTGAGTTTCCAAACTGTTATAATCAAAATGACAACCTCGCCTTATCTAATGGCATTTCCTTATAAAAGGGTTACAATGGAAACCTAGTCTATTGGGCTCGGCCCATAGACTATTTAACCTCGCCCACATGTCAGGAAGGCATCCCTTGGGTTTAGCCCAGTGACTGGCATTCACCCTGACAATACTGGTCCAGAGTGTTTTGGCAGTCAACCTCGCCCATGTACTCGGCAGGCAACCTCGCCCATGTACTCAGCATGCAACCTCGCCTAACGGGTTAGAAGATAACTTCACCTTGGAGGTTCGAAGATAACTTCGCCTAGAAGAAATGAATAATTAATATTTTAGCAGATTAAACTTTATCCAGGTTGAGAAGCTTCGCTTTCCCAAAAAGATTGAGAAGCCTCGCCCCTTTAAGATTCATAAGAGCCTGTCTTTCCTTATTTTCTATGGATCAGGATAAGCTTTGACTCCGATAAATCCGGGTCAATAATTTATCCGATAAGTTCCGAGAAAATAGTAAGATCATGACAGCTCATAATGACGTATCGAAGGTGGTGACCCCGATCTTTTTGCTATTAAAGAAGGAAACTCAGCCCATGGGTTACTTGTTCCCCAAGAACTACGTATGGCTTTATCCTTATAAATAGGGTACGTAGGCACATTGTATGGTACGATGCAAACTTGCGAACAAGAGAGAATTCGATATTCAATCGTAATTGCAACCTATTCTCACATACAATCTCAGCCACCGTCAAATCATAAACCCTAACCCTTTCAACCTACGTTACATATCATCGGGCTTTACCACAATTCCAGCAACCCTCCCCGAATTGGTTATCACCAAATTCCTCCGTTAACAATTGGCGCTAGAAGGAGGGGCTTTGACATCTCTGGAGGAAGGATGTCGCATCATACCGAAGAACCAGTTAATGTAGGCAACGACGCGAGAGAGGTTGAGATCCACACAACGGATCTACCTCCACCACCACCAAGGCAGTCAGATCTAAGAGAGACCACCACGCCAAACCAAGCAAATCCGGTACCTCGCCTGGGAGGTGATCCTCCTGTCTTGATGAGCAACACCGAACTGTTAAGTCAAATTGCTCACATGGGAAACACGGTGAATAGAATGGCGGAACGCATGCAGTCGCTTGAAAGAGAAAGAAGATTACCAGAACGTACCCGCCGTAGTCCAGATAGGCGACGTACCTCTACCAGGGACAGGCGTCCCCCACTCACCAGTAGCCGACGTCACTTTGCAACCGAGAGACCTCACCGTCCCGGGAAAGAACCTATCACATGCCATAGAAGGCTCCCAAGAAGGGACTCCCCCCTGAAAGAGAAATTCATACAGTTGATGAAAACCGTCGGAATCGAAGATTCCAAGCTGTAACCCCTAGGGTGCTAACCTATGGTGATAGTGTCACACCATATGTGGAGTTTCCTCCTGATCGTCCACATCGGCCTTCGAGACCCCCTACCCCGAGAAATCAAGGCCCAAGCGATCTAAGAATCGAACCTTACAACCAGCGTGAACGACACCCTAGACCATCATCACCTGAAGATCTACATAGGAGGATGGAGATCTATCAGGGAGCAGATCAATGGAGATCAAGTGGTAGGCGACGCTCCCCGCCGGGGGCGAGGTATGGAAATCAAGAAGGTGACCATCGCAGGAATTCTCAATCAGACGACGATGTTGTGATATTAAACCCAGGAACTCAGCCCTCCAGAAGACCTCGCCCACATGAAGATGAACACAGGACCTCTTATGAAAGAATGGAAGAAGATACCAACAGAGACCTAGTTTTGCTCCAAAACAGTCACGGTGGACACCTCACTAGTCGTAATAGAGATTCATACCAGTTTATTCGGCCAAGAGAACCTACGCCCCAAGAACCAACCTATCAGCAGAGGGAGCCTACTCCTCGAAGATCTATTTATCCTCAAAGGGAACCTATGCGACAACAAACAGAGCCTATACCCCAGCAAGGACTCCCATACCTAGCAATGTCAAGCCCTCTTCGACAGGAACCAATACCTCATGCAGAACCACAAGGTGGAACTCAGACAATCCCAGGATTGGAAGGCATCAATATAAATGCCTTACGGAGGCTCATTGCTCAGTCGTAAGGTCAAGGAGGTGTGATACCCGATGCGGCACCTTCTCCTTTTTCTGCTGCAGTACGAGAGGCTCCTCTCCCACCTGCATTCAGAGGTACAGGAGATCTTCGATTTAACGGAAGCACAGACCCTGCGGAGTATATTGGTAGGTTTAACATAGAAATGGAACTCTATCAAGTGGAGGATTTGACAAAGTGTAGGCTCCTCGCCTCAACCTTGAGAGGGAATGCTCACCAGTGGTTTTAAAAGCTGGGACCTGCATTAATCACTTCTTGAAAACAGATGTGTAAGGTGTTTTTAATTCAATTTCAGTCTTCAATTCATTATGCTCCACCTGTTACAACTCTAGCTAACATCAAACAACGAGATGGGGAGACTCTCCAAGAATACTTCAAACGTTTCAATGCAGAGGTTCATACTGTTCGTGGGGCATCCGAGGAAACCATTAAGAACTTTTTGATTGCTGGGGTTCGCGTGGGAACTGATTTTTGGAAAAATCTACAAAGAGAGGAACCTTCAACGTTGGCAGCCTTGTACCTACAGGCCGAGCCTTTCAAATGAGAGGAAGAGGCTTTGAAGAGGAGTGACTATGGAGATGCACCTCGACGGAGTAAACGGAAAGAAAGATCTCCTAGCCCCAAAACAGAAAAAAAGAACGGTAGAGGAGATGTGAATCTAGTTGAGGATAGCGGGCCAAATCGCTTGAAGTCCCTTAGTCCAAAGGAGAACAAAGGAAAGGATAGATTCATCAGATCTCGGTCACCTAGCCCCCCAAGTTGTCCACTTCCGCCTCCGAATCGGCGAGAAAATCAGACTATGCCCCGCAAGCATTACACTCCTCTAACGACATCTATTGATTATATCTATAAGATTACCAAGAGTCAAGGCCTATACAAGAAGCTTGCACCATTGTCAAGGTCCGCTACGAAAGATAAAGGCAGGTACTGCGCATATCATGAGTCTCATGGGCACCACACCTATGCTTGCAGACAGCTGAAAGAGGAAATTGAAAAATTGATAAAGGAAGGAAAACTTATTGATTGGGTAGTCAAGGAAGTGAAGAAATATAAAGAAGAGGTTCCAATTAAGGTAACCGAGGTTGATGAAGGCTCCACGGAAGAAAAAGAACTTGAGAAACCTGTCTTCGTAAGAGAGGAAAGCATACATACGATCTTTGGGGGACCTCATATTGGAGGAGATGGGAGAAATGTAATGGAGAGATACGTTCGGGAAGCTCAACATCCGCCTCTGACCAATGTGAACCATCTATCAGAAAGACCTCCCAAGTTATTTAAGGGAGAAGACATTCAGATAATTTTCTCTGAAGAAGATGCTAGGTGGGTGCATCATCCTCACAGTGATGCTCTGGTGGTTAATGTTCGAATTGGATCTAGGAATGTCCATCGTGTGTTCGTTGATACAGGGAGTTCAGTAAACATTCTCTACTATGGGACGTATAAGAAGATGGGATTGCTAGATAAAGAGCTAACTCAAGGAACAACTCATATCTATGGCTTTACAGGGGACTTCGTTCGAGTTAAAGGAACAATCAGGCTACCACTTACCCTAGGGGAAGGTCCTCTCTCATCCACACAAGTCTTCGATTTCTTGGTTGTCGATCAACCAACGCACTATAATGCCTTGTTAGGGCGACCAGTCCTAAAGGAAATGCGGATCGTCACCTCAATTTATCATCTATCCATGAAATTCCCGACCCCAAATGGTGTAGGTTGCATTAAGGGATGCCAATACGATTCTCGTGACTACTACAGTAGAATGATCAGATCATCTCGCAAAGGAAGTAAGGGGGAGGACTCCGATATGTCTGACTTTGATCAAGAAAGTACGCAGGAAACCCAAGCATCTTTCAAACCCCCGTATGCTAGCACTAATATGGTTTATTCAATCGAGTTCCCGGAGGAAGAAAGGCTTCAGGATTATGAAGCTTTGGCAAGGGATGTAATTCCAATTTTCTTTTTGGAAGCCCCACCATCTGTGGATGAAACTGCTGACATGTTGAAGGCAAAAGAGGTTTTGCAAGAAGACAAGGCTCCTTTGAACCAGAAGCATATGGTGCTAATGATTGAGGCTCCCCCACAAAACCATTTTTATGTGGGAATTGTAGAAGATGCCAGTGACGATGAAGCAGATCAGCGTAGTCTACGGGCAAAGAAAGGTAAAATGATCATGGAAGATGGCTTGGAACCTTTGATAGAATTCCCTGCAAAATTATCGGAAGCATTGTCCTCTCAGCTACCTAGGAAGGATGAGGTAGTGTATGTGCAAGAAGTAGCAGAATCTAGTGGCATAGCAGACGTCGAGTTTGATCTAGACCCGCGTCTACCGGAGAATGACAAAAAGATAACGCCAACAGAGGATACCCTCTCAATCCTAATGGAGGAAGTAGACCCTCCCAAGATACTTCAGATAGGGTCCAGACTCGATTCTAGCTTGAGGGCGAGGTTGATTGAGTTCTTGAAGAAAAACTTGGATGTTTTCGCTTGGAGTCATGCTGACATGGTAGGAATTGATCCAGACGTTATGTGTCATCATCTTAACATTGACCCCCTACGGAAGAAAGGCTTCAGGCAAAAGAGGCGTCCGATTAGTGGAGAAAGGGCAATAGCTTTGAAAGAAGAGGTTGATCGACTTATGCAAGTCGGCCTGGTTAAAGAGTCTTTCTATCCTAACTGGCTGGCAAACCCTGTTTTGGTAAAGAAGCCTAATGGAAAGTGGAGAGTATGCATAGACTTCACAGATTTAAACAAAGTGTGCCCAAAGGATAGCTTCCCTTTGCCTAGAATAGATCAAATGGTAGATGCCACAGCTGGGCATGTTCTTCTCAGTTTTATGAATGTTTATTCGGGGTACAATCAGATTCCTATGTATGAACCAGATCAGGAGGACACCTCTTTTATCACAGATAGAGGGTTGTAATGTTACATAGGAATGCCCTTTGGTTTGATTAACGCAGGAGATACGTACCAGAGACTGGTCAACATGATGTTCAAAGAGTAGATTGGAAAGACAATGGAGGTTTATGTAGATGATATGCTTGTAAAATCTAAACGGGCAGAGGATCACATAGTTCACCTGGATGAGACGTTTCAGATATTGAGAAAGTACAGAATGAAGCTCAACCCTCAGAAATGTGTATTTGGGGTTGAATCTGGGAAATTTTTGGGATTTATGGTGAATCACCGAGGAATAGAGGCAAACCCAGCAAAGATACAAGCTCTTCTTGACATGAAGTCACCCAGAACGGTGAAGGAGGTTCAAAGTTTGACTGGTAGGGTAGCAGCTTTGAATCGTTTCGTATCCAAATCTTCTGATAAGTGCCGAGAATTCTTCAAAGTTATCAAGGGTGCAGGAAAAAGGTTCGAATGGACAGTTGAATGTGAAGAGGCCTTTCAACAGCTAAAGGACCACATGGGATCGCCTCCTCTCTTATATAAGCCTCTGGAAGGTGAGACCCTTATTTTGTATCTGGCTGTTTCGGAATATTCAGTAAGCGGAGTCCTGGTTAGAGAAGAAGGCGAGGTTCAGTTCCCAGTCTACTATGTGAGCAAAAGTCTATTGGATGCAGAGACCAGATATAACAACATGGAGAAGCTTGTTTATGCCTTGATCTTAGCTTCCAGAAAATTGAGGCCTTATTTCCAGGCACACAAGGTAGAGGTCCGAACAACGTATCCTTTGAGGCAGGTGTTGCATAAGCCGGAGACTTCTGGACGTATGCTCCGGTGGGCTATTGAGTTGGGACAGTTTGATGTGGAATACAAACCTCGGAATTCTATCAAGGGCCAAGCCTTGGCTGATTTCATTTTAGAGTTCCCTCTTGAACAAGAAGGTGACAACCTCGCAATAGTCTCAATTCCTTTGCCCGAGGCCGAAGTTGAACATGATAACTCATCCCCATGGTGGACTTTGTATGTTGATGGTGCTGTCAATAACGAAGGGGCTGGAGGAGGAATAGTCTTAGTTAGTCCTGAAAGACATCATTTACAAAGCGCCATCCACTTCACCTTCTATGCTACAAACAATGATGTTGAGTATGAAGCTTTAATTTCTGGCTTGAAACTTGCCCTTGAGATGAAAGTGGAAAATATAAATATCTGGAGTGATTCTATGCTGGTTGTACACCAAGTCAACGGGGGGTTCCAAGCAAGAGGAACTCGTACGGAGTTATATATGAGATGCACTCAGCGGTTGATAAACTTGTTTAAGGAGGCTAGGTTGGAGCAACTTCCTAGAGACGCTAATGCAGAGGCAGACGCTTTGGAAAAGTTAGGATCTCAAAGAGGTGCTGCACTCTTAGGGGTCATTCCTTTGGAAATAAGAAGGCAACCAAGTGTGCCAGAAGCTGATTTGATGCAAGTGGAGGAACCTGTCCTCACGTGGAAAACTCTGATTTGGGAATATCTAACGAAGGGAACTCTTCCTGAAGACAAAGGAGAGGCTCGAAGGTTACGTTACAAAGCAGCCCGATATGTTAATTATGAAGGGATTCTTAATAGGCGAGGCATCAATCAACCTTTAATTAAGTGTCTGGATGGTGATGAATGCACCTACGTTCTCCGAGAGGTTCATGATCGAGGGTATTTGTGGCAATCACTCGGGGGGTGGATCTCTAGCCCAGAAGGTATTGCAGCAAGGGTACTTCTGGCCTACATTAAAGGAGGATGTGTTTCAGTTTGTCCAGGCTTGTGACAAGTGCCAAAGGTACGCTAATTACATTCATAACCCTGTTGCTCCACTTACTTCTATCACTAGTCCTTGGCCTTTCTCGATGTGGGGGGTTGACTTGATTGGAGAGTTACCTAAGGGGAAGGGTGGTGTTAAGTATGCTGTGGTTCTGTGGATTACTTTACCAAGTGGGCAGAGGCCGAGCCTTTGGCTATGATTACTGCTAAGAAGTTAGTAGATTTTGTGTATCGTTCAATTGTTTGTCGGTTTGGAATTCCTTATAAGCTCATATCTGACAATGGAAAGAAATTTGATAGTAAAGAGATGCGTGAGCTATGTGATAACCTCGGCATTGTGAAGAGTTTCTCTGCTGTTAGTCATCCTCAGACTAATGGCCAGACAGAAGCGGTTAATAAGATCATCAAACATACTTTGAAGGCGAAGTTGGAAGATAGCAAGGGTAGCTGGCCAGAGGAATTGCCCAATGTACTTTGGAGTTATAATACCACTCCCAGAACAACAACAGGAGAAACTCCTTTTATTTTGACTTATGGGTGTGAGGCTATGGTACCAGTCGAGCTTGGAGCAGGATCGTTTAGAAGGGATCATTTTCAGCCAGAAGTTAATGAGGTAAATCATCGTCTCTATCTAGATATGGTGGAAGAACTCAGGACTACCTCTCAGACTAGGTTGGCAGCTTATCATCGAAGGGTGGCTAGGCATTACAATACCAAAGTAAAGGCGAGGCCTCTTAAGATTGGTGAATATGTTCTGCGACGGGTTATCCCTAACACCAAAGTTCACAATCATGGGGTCTTTGGAGCAAACTGGGAAGGACCTTACCAGGTCCGGGCTGTGCTATGGAGTGGAACCTACTATCTTGCGGATCTAAATGGAAAGGATATTCCCCGTGCTTAGAACATGGAGCATCTCAGGAAGTATTATCATTAGCGTACGCTACTCTAACTATCTTATGTAAACTTTATTTTAATTAATTGGCAATAAAGTTCAAGGGGGTAGTGCATGTACTTCTCCTCTGACAAAACTTATCTTATATTTATGAATAAAACATGCATTTTTTCTCACAAAATTTTGTTTGTGGTTTGCAATTCTTAACGCAACTTACTTGTTACATTTTACGAAATCTTGGTAAACCCGTACTTCCGGGGTGTTTATCCGTACTTCCGGGGTGTTTATCCGTACTTCCGGAAAGCTCACCAAGAAGAGAGTTCTTCCATTTTCTTAAACTCTGCTTAGCATAGAGTATATTAGAAGGCGAGGTTACTCTTCCCTTTCTTAAACTCTGATTTGCATAGAGTAGATAAGAAGGCGAGGTTACTCTTCCCTTTCTTAAACTCTGCTTTGCATAGAGTAGATAAGAAGGCGAGGTTACTCTTCCCTTTCTTAAACTCTGCCCTGGCATAGAGTACATAGGTGGGCGAGGTACCCTCTTTCCCCCTAAAACTCTGCCCTGGCATAGAGTACATAGGTGGGCGAGAAAATCATTTCCTTTTTAAACTCTACTTTTGTATCGAGTATGATAGTAGGCGAGATTATTGAGTTATGCATTGAACTTGCTTTTATTAAGATGGGCGAGGTTATTAAGTAATTGAGGTTCTATATTGTTATGGACTCCGAGCAAATAAAAACAATAGCAGATACAAATAAAGGGCAAAGTTTTTACAAGCGCGACGCCATTAAAAGGAGGGCGCGCATCCCCAATAAGTTGAGTTAATGTTTAAATGCATTTGGCAAAGCTATGAATGGAGAGCTCGCGCTCCAAATGTCTTAGCAATAATTGATAGCTCATATAGTCAGGTGACCGTGGTTTCAGAAGGCGAGACATTTTGGGCGTCAGCATTGCCCTGGTCAGCTTCAACATCCTTCCTCGCCTCATTAGCAGCTTTAGCTTCAACCTCGGAGGCAATCTTCTTGCGAAGTTCTTCCTTGGCCTCCTCGATAGCTTGAGCGTTGTCAGTCTTGAAAGTAATCATGTATTCAGAAGTTGAGGGGGCGAAGTTCTTCGACCAGTCGTAGTCAGGATCAGCAGCTAGAAAGTTTTGAAGATAGCCAAGGAAGCCGAGGCTATAGGCATCACTCAGCTGATTGTCCATCCCTCCCTTAAGCTCGTCCAATTCCTTCTGTAGTTTTTTATTCTCCACCATCAAAGCCTCGCCTGTGGCTTTAGAATCCGCAACAATTTTACTAAGCTCACTTTGATTTTTCTCAAGCTCGCCTTGCTTTGCCTTGGATTCTTCAAGCTTTTTCTGGGTATCTGATAGTTGAGCTTTGAGTGAAGAAGCCTCGCCTTTCCATTTCTTCAGGGACTTATCTTGATCTTGGATAGTCCTGTTCTTTTCAGAAACAAGACTAAAGCCATGATAGAAAGCCTCGCCTAGACCCATCTTGAAGGCGAACTCGGCATCAGTGTTATCTCTCTTCATGAATAACTTGGAATCATCATCAGAAAAATGAGTTGCTGCCAAGGAGCCAAAGGTAGCCGACACTAGCTGAACCGGAGACTCGCCATCTGTGGTCCCAGTTTTGTTTTTCTTGTTTGGCCCTCTGAGAGCCTCGTCCTTGTCTTTCCTTTTCTTTCCCTTGTCGTTCTTGTCCGACCTTGGAGGAGGAGTTGTAGATGTGGTAGGAAGAATCGTGAAAGGGCGAGATGTTGCAGCTGCTGAGCCCGAGGGAGTGGGAACTCGCCTAACGAACGGGTTCTTGCCAAAAGGAAGTTGTGCCATCTTACCTGCAAAAGATATTAACTCGTTAAACAGTATTTCAAACATAAGGCGAGGTAATAGTAAAAGAAAGGAAACAGTAGTGAAATGCACAAAGCGAGGTTACCTTTGCCAGTTAGATTTTTTGTTAATTTTCTCAGAATCTTCTTTGAAGAATTCCTAATAAATTTTACGGGGGCGATCTCCCCAAATCCATCGTTATAAAAACCATGTGCTTGCATGGTTTCAAGAGTGACGGGTTTATCTAAGTCTTTGTCATCTGAAGGAAGACTTAAGATTTCTTTAGCCCTCTCCAGAGCCTCGCCTTGTAATTCCGATTGTGTAGGTTGGTCTATATACAAAAAGATTCGATACACAGAATGACGAGATTGAAATGAAAAATTATAGAAGGGCGACGCTTTGAAATTACTTACATGCTTTCAAGTTAAATTGGGTTCTGACACGAGGAACGTCGTACAAGTAAAAGTAATCTCTCTTTCATATCTTCATATTGCTCGGATTTCCGGAATAGAAGCCTTTCTTGTTATGACTCGCAAAGAAGGCGAGGTAGTGGAAGCCCAAGTCTTTTCCACTTTTCCTTAAAGAAAGAAAGTAATTAATCTCCTCCATTGTGGGGGCTTCGTAACCTTTATTCATGTACATCATGTACAAACCAATGGCGAGCCTATAGCTGTTGGGCGATAACTGGATGGGGGCGATCTTATAGAAGTTAATAATAGAGTGAAGAAAGTTGTGCATAGGAAATCCGAATCCTAGCTCGGCTAGCTTGTTGGTTATCACCATTCTTGGAGTTGGGAGATCGTCAACATCAAACCAATGCATCCTCATGGACAGGCGAGGTCTTAGCCACTTCCCTTTTAAATTATAATACTCCATTATATACATAATTTCTTCATTGTTAATCTCGGAGGCAAGGCCAGCACATGAAACTACGCCTTCGGTTTTTCTATGGTTCGCCTTATCATTTTCAGTAAAATCTTCTGGGAATTCAAAATCAACCTCATGATCGTAGACGTCGGGGCTATATGGTTCATTGATAGGGGAAGGGAATTCAAGAGCGTACCGAATGGGCGAGATTGAGAGAACCTCATCCTCGTCCTCCTCGGAGGCGTAAGCGTCGCCTTCATGGATGTCCATCTCATCCTCTTTATCCTCTTCATCAGCCTCACCTTCGCTTCCTTCATCGGGTGGATTCATGTCATCTTGAAATATTTTGGCACATTGATCCAAATCTTTGCCTCGCCCTTTACCCAACCTAGACATACCAGGATTTTCATCATCCAAAGAGGCAAAGAGTTCGTAAAGATCTCCTTCATCCTCGCCTGTATTCTCAGCATAGAAAGAGCTGGCTTGATCATCAATTTTGTTTGGATTTTGAGAAGTATCTTTTTCAGAAAAAGAACTTTCTGATAGGGTGACAATTTCACTTGGGTTGGAGGAGATTTTTTTAGAATTAATGTTTCTCTTGTGCGCCCGCAGCCATCCTGAACTCATTATAACATCAAAATTGCCTTCTACTTGAATACGAGGAGGCGAAGGTTTAGATGAAAATGAAGCCTCGTCTTCGTTTGCTACAGAACTGTGAGACATCTGAAAATGAGGGCGAGGATAGTGTCATTGTGTGGTTAAATATAAAAATAATAAAGGAATTGGGTTGACAAAAAATGGGGAATCCTCGCCCTTGAAAGAAGACGCGCCTAGTTCTAAATGAAAGGAAGCGAAGAAGGCAAAGTAATCTATTCCTAAACGTTATTTCAGTCCTAAAAACAAGATATAAAATAAATGCAATATTCACAAAAGAAAGGGATAAAGATGTACCTTTTGAGAAAATTTCTGGAAGCCTCGCCTCGGTATTAGATGACCTCGCCTTTCGAATCTCTAGCCTCGCCTTGATAAATTTGCGAACCTCGCCCGATGATTGCAAAGAAAAAAATGTGCAGCACCTTGAGATATTTTGCAAAAAGATTGGTAAAATGAGGAAAAATCTGGGGGGTTTATAGGCAGTGTTTAATTGCCACGTGGCGATTTGTGATTGGATTCTTATGAACAACAATCGAGGCATGACAGTTGGAAACGGTCGCTTATAATCTTTTTAAAAAATATATCCATATCCAGAAGAACTTCGCCTACGGTAAAAGATGGGATAAGGCTCGACGTAATTTCAAGAGTAGATTGCGGATGAATTTCTTTCACATATTTGTTTCAAGAAAATGGGGGGTAGTTGTTATAATCAAATGACAACCTCGCCTTATCTAATGGCATTTCCTTATAAAAGGGTTACAATGGAAACCTAGTCTATTGGGCTCGGCCCATAGACTATTTAACCTTGCCCACATGTGAGGAATGCCTCCCTTGGGTTTAGCCCAGTGACTGGCATTCACCCTGACAATACTGGTCCAGAGTGTTTTGGCAGTCAACCTCGCCCATGTACTCGGCAGGGAACCTCGCCCATGTACTCAGCAGGCAACCTCGCCCATGTACTCAGCAGGCAACCTCGCCTAACGGGTTAGAAGATAACTTCACCTTGGAGGTTCGAAGATAACTTCGCCTAGAAGAAATGAATAATTAATATTTTATCAGATTAAACTTTATCCAGGTTGAGAAGCTTCGTTTTGCCAAAAAGATTGAGAAGCCTCGCCCCTTTAAGATTCATAAGAGCCTGTATTTCCTTATTTTCTATGGATCAGGATAAGCTTTGACTCCGATAAATCCGGGTCAATAATTTATCCGATAAGTTCCGAGAAAATAGTAAGATCATGACAGCTCATAATGACGTATCGAAGGCGGTGACCCCGATCTTTTTGCTATTAAAGAAGGAAACTCAGCCCATGGGTTACTTGTTCCCCAAGAACTACGTATGGCTTGATCCCTATAAATAGGGTACGTAGGCACATTGTATGGTACGATGCAAACTTGCGAATAAGAGAGAATTCGATATTTAATCTTAATTGCAACCTATTCTCACATACAATCTCAGCCACCGCCAAATCATAAACCCTAACCCTTTTAACCTACGTTACATATCATCGGGCTTTACCACAATTCCAGCAACCCTCCCCGAATTGGTTATCACCAAATTCCTCCGTTAACAATATCTATATATGTTAACCCTACCATTCTCCTCTCTCTCACCTCCCTCTTTCTTTTTTTCATATCAGTCGTCGTGGCTTTCATCGGTTTTTACTAATTTTGGGGTAAAGATTTCTGTCATTTTAGTTTGTTTTGTTTGTTTAATTAAATCTCATCTTAATGAGTTTTGTTCCCAATTCATTTGGGTTTTGTTTATCCTCTCCTTGTGAGAGCTTGATTGTTTTGGTTTGTTTTGGAATAATATAATGTCCGAGATGTTAGATTTGCGTGATTTTCAAGATTTTGATTCGATGATAAAGATTTCTATGGAATTGCAATTATGGTTGATAGTTCAAACTGGTCGTGACAAAGGAGATACATGTGTAAATATCAACTTCAACAAATCACTTGATTTTCTCTCCTTGAAGACTTTGAAGACGGTAATCAGAGATACGACACTATTGTTTTTGTAGATGTTGTATGACTTTTTATTATTGAATATATGTTAAGGAAAGTGAATATATTTTAATTAAAAATATACATAAATATATTTTAATAAATACATATTTTATTAGTTACAAAAAAGAGTTTTGCTAACAACTCAATACTAATTAATTAGAATAAATTTTTTGTTTAAATTAATTAGAAGGGAAAAATTACTATAATTCATGTTTTTGATAATTTAATATGTTGGATAAATAAAGTTCACCTATTCATTATTTTTCTAATATAAGGGACTTGCCATTTGAATATGGGACAATGGACATGGCTATTTGTTTGGGCTGGGAAAACCCTTCTTCCTCGTATTATTAAGTGTAATCTGAATAACAGGCTGGGCCAACAGGCAACAAGCCCCCAGACAGGTCTTCTAATTTAGCACTTCTCGTCTCTCAGAGTCCAATGCAAGAATTTATGTTGCCTTCAAAAATTAACAAACCTATCATGGCATTTTCAGTTCATCACATTGTTCTGTTGTAATTTTAACATTTAAATATCGGAAATTTAAGCTATATCTAAAAATAACTAAATATATTTATACTCAAATACAAAAATATGGTAAAGTCCTTATCCAAACACACTATTTTCCACTCACCTGTACTACTCTTCTTTCTTCAAAATCATGACCAGTGCTTTCGCCATGTGCTAATGGGCCTTGTGACAACAAAGCTGCTACGAAACATGATTAATACTGAACTTTATTTTATATAAAAACTTAGTTTGTTATTTTTTTATTCAATTTTAAAATATTAAACATGTTAAAATAAAATAATTAGGTATTAAAGATGATTGATTTAAATTATAGGAGTATAATTATACTTAGTTTACTAAGCCGCGCTTCGCAGCGGCTTTATAATAATATCTCTAAATTTTCTCAAAAAATATTCTACAAAAATAGTTTTTAAAATAAAATAATATTTCTAATATAAAATTAAATTTTGTTTTGAATTATATATATATAAAGTTCTAGATCGTTCAATCAAAAACTATAATTATACCTTCAAAACTATTAAAATCTTCACTACCTCCAAATCTACTCCCAGTAAGAAAAAAATCTAAAACTATGAATGAACACCCTTTTTGTTGCTGGAAGATTTTTTTTATTAATAATGATCTCTTTTCGTCAAAACGAATAACAACAAAAACAACAACAACCTCTTCCTTTAAAAAAAAAATTAATGACATTTTCTCAATGTTTCTTATTCTTGTATGACTTTTGTTATAGATGCACCGACTTATTGAATTTTGTCAAAAATACACACACCAAATAAATTCTTCAGTAGAATAAATCTTAACATGATATTTTCGAAATACATACACTATAAATTTCTTAATATACAATTTTTATCTTTGAATTTTCGTGTGTGAATTACAGAAAATATTTACTAAAAGATATAATCTTTTCTCATAAAAATTCGAGCAATAACTATCTAAACGTTAAAAAACAATGATAAAAATTGTTTTTGAAGACATGATGAATTCTCTACTTTCGAGTTATCTTGTATACAGGTGTATCAACTTTTAACTATAAATTCAAAACTAATAACGTACACACATAAACATATAAATCAATTCACAACTAAATGTACATGAAAATCACCTTGCTCGGCCAATTATTTTAACTGATTAACTGATGAATCCCCTCCTTATTAATTCATGTCTTAACTCAATCAACACTAATAGTAAATAATTTGTCTTGTTAAAGATTTTAATATGATCATGCATTAGGATACAAACAAACGTAATAAAATAAATAACATAAAGGAAAAAGTCTCATATTCATGTACTCATATACACACTTTTAACATGAACAAACAAAAAAGTAAAGAAGAACAATGTTGACAACAAAAATTGCAGTAGACAATTAACAGAGTTTAGGTGTATATTTATACTATTAATTAGCTGTTTGTATGAAAGTATTAAAGGTAATTAATTATTTACCAAGTAATTACTTAATTTCTTATGCAAGACCGATCTAATTTCTTAACTTCTTATTTACCAGTATGTTCTTGTATTTTCTATTATATTACATTAAAAAAGAAAGTTTAGGAGAGAAAAATGTTAAGATGGTAATTTCATTTGAAAAGAAATATTATGAGAATATCTAGATAATAATAAAGGGAAGTTCAAAATAATGTAAACTAATACACTTTTTTTTAAATTTAGATATTTGAAGGCAAGAATATTATAATTGTATATTTAGTTTCCTTCATTAGTAAAAATCTATTATATATTTAATTTCTCCATCAGTAGAGATTTTAAATCCAAAAATATTATATTTATTTTCCTCCATTAGTAGAGATTTTAAATGCAAGAATATTGAAATTGTATATTTAGTTTCCTCCATTAGTAAATATTGAAAAGACAATTGAGATTTTTTCTAATCTTTGGTATTAATTACTTAATTTCTTATGCAACACCGATCTAATTTCTTAACTTCTTATTTACCAAAACGTTCCTGTATTTTCTATTATATCAAATAAAAAAAGAAGAAAGTTTAGGAGAAGAGAATGTTAAGATGTTAATTTCATCTGAAAAGAAATATTATGAGAATATTTAGATAATAATAGAGAAAAGTTTAAAATAATGTAAGGTAATACACTTTTTTTTATAATTTAGATATTTTGAAGGCAAGAATATTATAATCGAATATTTAGTTTCTTCCATTAGTGATATTTAGTTTCCTCCATCAGTAAAAATCTATTGTATATTTACTTTCTCTAATAGTATTGATTTTAAATGCAAGAATATTATATTTACTTTCCTCTATTAGTAGAGATTTTAAATGCAAGAATATTGAAATTGTATATTTAGTTTTCTGCATTAATAAATATTTAAAAGTCAATTGAGATTTTTTTTTCTAGTTTTTGGTATTAATTACTTAATTTCTTATGCAAGACCGATCTAATTTATTAACTTCTTATTTACCAAAACGTTCCTGTATTTTTTATAATATTACATAAAAAAGAAAGTTTAGGAAAACAGTATGTTAAGATAGTAATTTCATTAAAAACAATTTATGAGAATATTTAGATAATAATAGATGAAAGTTCAAAATAATGCAAGGTAATACACTTTTTTTCTAATTTAGATATTTTGAAGGCAAGAATATTATAATTGAATATTTAGTTTCTTCCATTATTGATATTTAGTTTCCTCCATTAGTAAAGATCTATTGTATATTTACTTTATTTTAAATGCAAAAATATTATATGTTTCCTATATTAGTAAGTATTTAAAAGGTAATTTTTTTGAATTTTTAATATTATAAATTCAAAAAATTGAGAAAATTAGAAAAATACCTCACCGCCCTCGTCTTCTCCTTTATATAATAGTATATTGATTTATTTTAAGTAAAATTTGTTTGTAAAATAATTATATCAATTGTAATATAAATTAAAGTAATAAAATTCGAGCATCAAAAGTAAATATCATATCAAGCAAATCCATCAATCAGTACCAAACTTAATTCTTAATATTTCAAATTTAATAATAAGGGTTTCTTTAAAGTTTAGTACCCGTCTCTATCTCTTCCAACTTCATTTTTTTAAAATAAATATTAATTTTGAGCTAAATACTAGTTTCAATTCCTATTAAGATCAATTAAAGACCAAAGTCGAAAAGCATGTAATGAAAATTTACAGAAAAGAATATGCACTTATCCTAGATCAACTAGCCAGCTAGATATTTAAGTAGATATTTCACCTAATACTAATTTCAAATATATATTTATATTTTTTCTTAGTTGATAAGTGTCCTAGATTATTCGCTACTCTATATGATATTATTTAGAAAATATTTTTAAGTTTATTTCTTGAAACTTATTAGGGGGTTTTTTTTTGGTAATTTTCTGGGACACCGTCATTTATAAGTAAAGACATAAATGTCAAAGGAAAACAGATGTCAAAAAGAAACTACCCTCAGCAATGTACCCTATTTATCTATTACATCCGTCTCATAATTTTTGTCTTGTTTGAATTTTGATGATCAAACTTTGACTACAACTTGTATCTTATTCTTTTATAATTTTAAAAATCTGAAATATCCATATTAAAGTAGGTTGAATATACTTTATAATCGTTTAATTTTTATAATTATTTTTAATTATATAATATATGTAATTTGTGATCGAAATTTGATCAGTTTAACCATCAAAAGTTAAACAAGACAAAAATTAAAAATTTACATTTTCACAGCTTTAAAAATTAACAATGTGAAAAAATTTACATTTTCACGGCTTTAAAATATTAAAAGCAGTTTGAAAGATGAAAATAAATTGAAGCCAGTAAAAGTATCATGTGAATTCTGTGTTTACTAACGTGGGGTAACAGTATGAAGAAATAGGGAAATATAGCAACAGTGTCCTTGGTGGCTACTGTTTGTCCATGTAATTGTAGGTTTGGTTTGCATGTGACGCTGGGACCAATTACATATTGCCGGAGTTTACGAGTCATATGGGTTTAAAGATAGAATGGGTCAAATGGGACATGCCCATTTATTTCAAATTTCTCAGAAAAAGTACCCCCAGCAGCATGTTGCAAACTTGGGCCTTCCATGTGACATGGTTCCCTCCATTTATACATTTCTTTCCAATGCACATTCTTTCATTTCCTCTTATCTTTTTTATGATACGTCAAACAAATATATTTGAGCGAGAATAAGACTCAGAACTTGGAAATACAATTGATAAGTTATTAACCACTTAAGTTATCTCATTACGTTTCTTTTTGTGATAAATTTAATTACCTAAATAACGAGATTTTGCAAAGATTATAGTATAGATTAGACCCTACATGCACATTCGGTATACGGGGCAAGATGACACATATGCATCTGTTGAATTTGCGACCGCTGTCTATTCAACGAAGGGTAACCGAACATGCTAAAACTGGCCATTTTTTGCACTAAATACATTTCTGCCATTGTCTTCAGACTCTGAACCAGTCGACTTCAAAGTTCAAAGTTTCTGTTTTTGATCTTTTTGCACCATGTGCTTCCTTCATTTCTAATTAACCCATGATATATACATGACAAATTTACTACTAGTTCTCGTGATTACTACTTGCAAGAATTCAAATTCGACTTGAACACTAAATTTTTGTATCGTTTCATATCATGTCATAAATTGTCCGGTCTAGCCCACATTAATCATCACGCGGTAGTTGTTTTCTTTAAGTTTAAGATAAAAGCTGGCTAAAGGACCAAAACCAGGGAGATGCAGTGGTAGAAACAGATTGTTTAATCGCGGTTCAAGCAATACGCGATCCTTCAATTCTTCTATCGTATTTTGGCAGAATAATAGAGGATTGTAAGGTATTGCTATCGGAGTTTCGATTAAGTTTATGAAACGATCTGCTAACAATATAATTCACTATATATCAGGGTATAATACTATAGTTGATCGTATCTAGAAAATGGATAATACCCATCCAAAGTTGATTAATGTACTAATGAACGATTTGAATTAATGAAATTCAATTTTTTTGGCAAAAAAGAAGAAGAAGAGGATAATTGCTCATTTTATTCTTCATGTCACTCAATCCTATTGTCAACAGCCATTACCCGTGCCCAATTATAACTAAATAATCAAAATGACATTGGTTTATTCTTTGCACCTTGAGTGAAGCATTTTAAAGAAACCCCTTTTTCTTGCTAGTAAATCTTCAACTCTTTACAAAAGCTGCCTACACATTCCAAAGGTTGTTGAATACTTGAATATGCTTTTAAAAAGTTGAGGGCTCACTGTTTAAATTTTAAATTCTTGAAGTGCAATACTGACAAAGGGAAACTAAAAACATTCAACAAGACTAGCGAAGTTATGTTATCTAGGGCCACGGTAATTTATTAACTTGCTATAAATGGAGTAAGAAAAAGAGAAAGTGCGTGTTTGAGATATCACAAAAAGTTGACTTATAACAGTGTCGATAAGTTAATAAATTTTTATAAATTATATGGGTGTTTGGATAAATTTACTTATAAGTTAGTGAAGAATTTGCTAAATTAACTTTGAAAAAATAATTTTTAAATACAATGATTTCAAAACTTGTAATTTAAATTAAAAAATATTTAAAAACACAAATATAAAAATATAAAATATTAGAAAAATAAAAAAATCAAAGAATAAGTTGATAATTTAAGTAAAATGTTGGTGATTTCTAACATTCAACTTATCAATTTATAAATTATGAGTTATCAAATAAATTTAGTACACAAACACTGAGCTCTTATCAACTTATAACATGTTGCCGAACAGACCCTAAAAATATCAGTTCTAAATGGGTATTAAAAGAAAATTCAAAATTCGGAAGCACTAATCTCAGATAATCTTTTTTTATGTACGGTACGGGCCGGTTTTTCCTTTTCTTAAATTTTGAAATTCAAGATTTGTGGCACGAGGCCAAGTTCGAACCGATCTTTTCTTTTTCTTTAACACGATAGTAGTACGTTAAAATGCTTGAATTTATAATAAAAATTTAAAAATAAAGAGGAATAAACTGATGGTTGAGATGAAATCTGAACACAATGCGTGTAAAGCTACTTGGCGCCAGAGAATTGCTGAAAATCTGTCGCTTGTCAGTATTACTTGTTTGAACGTTTAAAGCGGTTATTAGCCGCTGGATAAGGCTAATGGATAAGGATAATACACGAAACTCACATCAAACTTCTGGCAAACACTTAGATTCTTTTACATGCTTAATGCTAATGGAAACTCCAAGATTTTGAGGTTCTAATTTAAGAGTTAAGATTGAGTTCAAATTCGATTTATATAGATTTTGATTTGATAATGATTCTGGTTATTCATGATATTGATCTGTTTTCAAAATTACTGTACTAACATTTTTAAACACAATAATTTGACTGACTGAGCGTGGATATTACATAATTCGAGATCGGATAAATAGTAAATAGTTTGACTCAGTTTAATACTACAAACACTTTAAAAATGACTGTACTAACATTTTTAAAACGAGCAAAGTACACTTAGTGTACTTGCACTTTCAAAGCACAAAATGTACCCATTTGTATAATGAAGATTCAAATCTTGACTCGGTGATGTGCAATGTTTATAATGAGTTAGATTACTGTTCTGATATTTTTAAAGGGCCTGTTAATTGATTATACTCAATAAGTGAATAGTGCTCAAAATACAGTACTGGCTCATAATACAGTACTTGCTGTTAATTGATATTCATGATTGATTGGTAGATATATAAGCTGTATGTATGTATATTGTATCTATTCTTCTTAGTTATTAATAAATGTTTTTAATATTTTTTTAGATAAATTAATTGAGATCAACTGAAAAGACCATATTACCCTTTCTCAAACAAACGGAGTTAGACAAATTTAACGGAAACATGCATCGTGTAAAAATTCTGGAAGTCCGATATAGCAAGTGAGAGATTTTGAATATCGATATTGTAAGTATGGTTGATCATTTGGTTAATTCGGTTAAAAACCAAACTGAATTAGAAAAATCGAAAATACGAAATGTCAATTTTGTGAAACCGAACCGAACCGAAGTTTTACTAAAACCGAACCGAAATAATTCGGTTTTTCGGTTCGGTTTTTAAAAAACCGAAATATCAAAAAAAAAATTAAAAAATTATTAACTATTATTAAATAGTAACATTATTTATAATCAATTACCTTTTCAGCTAAAATACATGATTTTTTCTAACAAAATTCCCGTTTTTTCTAAAAAAATCACAGAGAATTACATTTTTTCAACTAAAACATGTTAATTTTTCTATTTTTTCTTACTAAAATACTTTATTTTTCAAAAATATCACGGACAAATCCATACTTATTTATTTTAATACCTATTAAAACATAAAAGTAACAATTACAAACAATTTGTGCATCGCACGAGTTTTAAGCTAATATATATATATATATATATATATATATATATATATATATATGTGGTCATGTTCCTTGTAGAACCCTTAGAACTCTATCTTATTTTTTAAAATAATATATATTTATTATATGAAGGTCATGGGTAAAATTGTCCAAAAACACAAAATACAGAATTTAGAGCTAATTAATATTTTATTAATGATAATATTCATACATCGATATCGATCACAAAATTCTCCATCATCATCATAAAATTTCTCCAATTATTTTTATCATTTTTTGTGAAAATATTCAAGTTATTGTATAAACACAATATCAGATAACAGTGTTCAGCAGCTGAACATTTAAATACAAGTAAGTTCAGTTGCAGAACTTTAAAATTTATGTGTTTGATTTCAAATTCGATTGCATGACTTTTATGTTCAGCGGTAGAACACGAAAGTTATGGTATGAAAATAATGTGAATAACATTGTTCAACAGCTGAACATTATAAAAATAATCAAGTTCACTTGTAGAACTTTGTGGAAAAAAGTAAGTTCGGTTGTAGAACTTTGAAATCCATATGCATAACTTTTAAAATTCAGCTACAGAACACTATATTTATACTATGAAACAAAATAGGTTCGGCAGTAGAATCCTTTTATTCCAAGAATACCCTTATAAGATTTTGTATATAAAAATGAGTTGAATCTCAACAGTTGATCTAGTAATAATCCAACGGCTTATAACAGTTCTAAAGTTCTTTTTTAGTGATTGGTTCTCTCTTGAGCCTAACCCTATATATATATATATATAATTTTAAAAAATAATATTTCGGTTTTTAACCGAACCAATATTCTGAAAACCAAATCGAACCGATTTTATTTTGATTTAATCCGAAAAACCGAAATAACTGAAATATTGGAAAAAACTCAATCCAAACCGAACCAAAATATTTCGGTTCGGATCGATTCAGTTTTGGTCAACCCTAATCGTAAATGGTCTGATAGCTAAAGTGCACACGAAATGCACTTTACTATTTTTAAAACACAATGAACATAAATTTATGAGTAAATTAAATGTATAGCTGTAGCTAGTGAGTTTGCTTTCGCAGTTGGGTATGTTTTGGTAGATTGATAAATCAATGCACATGAGACTGGAGAAGAAATAACACTCGTTGCTAAAGGGGGTGCTGTGCTTTAAATTCAACTGTCCCTAAAATTAAAGTCTCTCACCATAAAAAATTAGAGTTGGTAATCGATGGAATGAATTCAGAGCTTTGAAAACCCAAAAGACAGACAGGGAATTTACTAGTTTGCTAAGAATATCGGTTCCGACCGTATCGCCATTTATGACCCCCTGGTTAGCAGCTTCCAGCTTCTAAGTGTTCGAACACTCCTGCTTTTAGCTTCTTTCAGACATAGGAAAATATTATTTTCCCACCAAAATTTTAATTTCCAGAGCAAGTTGAAGTATCTTTTCATCCTTCCCTCAAAAAAAAAAACTATCTTTTCTTCCCTCATATGAAGTATAGAGATAGGATTCTGATCTAAATTGTTCTGAAAATAAAAAAAATTGTTAGGGAAATAACATTTTCTGAGAGAAAATTACATATTTGAATCTAAATCACTTTTTTTCTGTTTTATATAGTTTTTAATTTAAAAAAATATTGTTTCTGTTATTCACAATTGGACATGAATTATATCTGAATCATTTTAGTTATGTAATCGTGTAAGCAAATGGTGAAGCTAAAATGTGGTGAAATTTAGATATTTTAACCTGAATTTTTGACTTTATGATACACAGTAAGTTTTTGATTATCTTAAATGAAGTTATTAAAATAAGCAAAAACTGTAGAAGAAAAATGACACCTGTCTTGGAAAGATAGAGTATAATTTAATTGTTTCTGTGAAGAAAAATATTGTAGCCAAAAGAAAAGGACCCTACCCTAAAGCCCAAGGGATTAAGTTTTTTTTTTCCTATTTATATGCAACATTTCATGCCACATTTCACCCCATCATCTTTCTTCCTTCACTCATCATCATCTCATCCTCCTCCTTCTTCTTCTTGTTTCTCTCTCCTCATTTGCCTTGTCCAAATCAGTAAGTTATCATCTTGTCTACCTGCTCACATTCCTCTGTTTTCTATCCCTTTGCTACCTAATTTATTTTTCATTCACAATGTGTACAAGAAGTATTAAGTAATATTTGTAAAAAAAAACTACCCAACTATGTTACATTTTTTTTTAGTAACAAAATTTCAAGAATGTGCTAAATGAATCTTTTTTTTTTATATGCAGAAAAATGGGTGTGTCTGGGATCTTCTTGGTGAGCTTTCTTGCAATGGTCTCCTCTGTTCTTGGCAATGGTGGTGAAGGTTGGGTAACTGCTCATGCCACCTTCTACGGTGGTGGTGATGCCTCTGGGACAATGGGTATGTGTACACACACTTAAAGTTTCAAGATTTTCACTCAGCCAAAATAAATAAAAAATCCAAGATTTTCTTGACTTGTTTGGCTAAAGTTTCAAAAGTTAACTAATTATGTTGTTTAATTACAGGAGGAGCTTGTGATTATGGAAATCTTTACAGTCAAGGGTATGGTACAAACACTGCAGCTCTGAGTACAGCTCTGTTCAACAATGGTTTGAGTTGTGGTTCTTGCTATGAGATTAAGTGTGTGGATGACCCCAGATGGTGCTTGCCTGGGTCCATTTTAGTCACAGCTACTAACTTCTGCCCACCAAACAATGCCTTACCAAACAATGCAGGGGGCTGGTGCAACCCTCCTCAGCAGCATTTTGATCTTTCTCAGCCTGTGTTTCAACATATTGCTCAATACAGAGCTGGCATAGTCCCTGTTGCTTACAAAAGGTATAAAATCTTTTATCCAGTTTCAAGATTTCTTTACCTTGAGTTCTTGAAAAATACATAATTTAGTACTACTCATGTATCATGTACAAGCATATCTTTGTGTGGTCACTATGACCAACTAGATTTGGTGAAAACCCATTTTTTCAACTTGGAAATCTGAAAATATTTGGTACAGTGTGTGTGTGTGTGTGTGTTTGTCCTGTTTTAGTAGACATTTGAAATTAATCTTGATTTTTTTTTGGGTAGGGTACCATGCAGGAGGAGAGGTGGCATAAGGTTTCAAATAAATGGACACTCCTACTTCAACTTGGTACTGGTAACAAATGTTGGGGGAGCTGGAGATGTTCATGCAGTGTCAATCAAAGGTTCCAAAACAGGATGGCAACCAATGTCAAGAAACTGGGGTCAAAACTGGCAAAGCAACAACTATCTTAATGGCCAATCTCTGTCTTTTAAGGTGACAACAAGTGATGGTAGAACTGTGGTCTCAAACAATGTTGCCCCAGCTGGTTGGTCCTTTGGCCAAACATTCAGTGGATCTCAGTTCACCTAGCTATAAATGCTTCATTTATTTTGAAGCAGTTGCCTATGGTTTTTACTTATTTTTTCAACTAATGTTGTCACTAGTATTAGTATTGTGACTACTATTGGTACTTGTGGGTAGTATGTTATTATCAGTATATTGTAGCTAGGGTTCATATGAAAAGGGCTTATTTTGATAGTCCTTTTTCATATTTGTGAAAGGGTACCCTAGAATATGAACTTGGGACCCTTCAAATCTGTGGCCTTGTTTTGTTTGCGTGGTTTGAGGTAGAACATGGCAGTGGTGGACTTGCTTTAACAGTTTTACCACCCGCCTATATTATATTTGTGTGTCTGTAATGCTTGCAATCTGATTCACTATTAATGATAGACAGTTTATCATATTAGCACTTTTGCAGTAGGAAAATTACTGTCTTCTTTTTTTATTCTTACTCTGTTACAAGTAGAAAACTATATTGTGTTGAGTTACTTAAGCACTTTGATGAGGTGCTAATTATCTTTGTGTATAGATCTGCGAATAGTGCAACACATTTGTTAGCAAGAGCTGCATATTCTATGTCAGATTATCAGGAGTGATTATATACCGCACCGAGTTTCATTGATTGTACCATTGCTATTGAGAAAGTTTAATGCAAATACGTTTATTTAAAAAAAAAGAAAGAAAGTAGAAAACTATATCTGTGCTCAACATTTTCAGGCCCATAAATTTGACCCAGCAAGGTCTGGGCTGGCTAACAAGCCTAACAGGGCAGTATCTAACAAATAACTTTTGATGTAAACAAGTAAATCCAAGCTAAATTTTACTACTACTAAGAAAACACACAAAAATGTAGTAAAAAGGGAACTTTGTATGTGTAAATCGATGATCATGTTCTACAAATAAGTTAAGAATGTTACAGTTGTACAATGTGTACACATCCAGGAGGAGCACTCGCTTTGGATATGTGAGTATGATACATTAAGTACATAAAAAATAAAGGAAATTAAACTAGGTAGATAGAGGGGGGAATGGCAAAATTAGCAACAAAAAGAAAAGGAAAAAAAGAGAGAGATGGTTAATCTCAGTTGCCTCAGTTTGGCATCTTCAATGGAAATATGATGAGTTTTGATCATAATAAGCATTACCGGATCTAAAAATACCAGTTCTGCTATGTCAAATACTTTTGCAAAGAAGGTGCATGATTCTGAACCAATCTTCCCTGAATAATTATATATGTTTTGGTTTTGAATCAATCATCTACTATATTACTAAGAACGTCTTGTTTTTTTTAATTAATCTCTCCTATATTAATGAGAATAGCAGACTTCTCATGAAACAGCGGGGGATGGCATTACCGATGAAAGAAAACCACCAACAATCTCACTCGTGACCATCTTGCATGCGTTTCCATAGTCGTGACCACTTCGTAAGCTGCAGCATTGAGAAGTTCTGTATTTGCATGGAAGTAATTCACAAAAATCGCCCATCAGCCTAGCTGAAATAACGAGATGCTTTCACATATATGTACAAGTGACTTGATCAATGTTGGTTCATTAAGCTGGAATGAGGGGCAGCTTTCAAAAGCATATAGTCCAGGTCATTCATCAAATTGTCGTCAGATGAAAAATGGAACTGCAAAACATAAGCGCACATTGCTTGTGAGAATTTAAAAAAGTTATACTCAAAAGTCGGGGTTTCAATGGACATAGACTTTCTACCAAGAGGAGATAAATATGTTCAGATATGTTTTTTATTAATCCGCTTATGAAGCAAAGCGAGTTACTACATTTAACATTCCTGATCTGAATGTTGTCCAAGAGAAAGGAGACTGTGCTACAAGCGAACTCTAAGATCTGTGAGTTGGAAGGCGGGAGTTTGGAAAAGTAGTAACTTGTTTCTTTTTATCTTCCATCATAGTATATGTAGTACTAATCTAGTTTCACCAAACAAAAATTCAAGCAATTTTAGAGGAAGGAAGCCAAAAAATATGCAATTAAGTGTGCATGTATAAAAACTTGCCTGTGGAAACAAGTGCTTTTCAATTGTTTCAGTATTAGAATCCCAGTTATTTCCTGCAGTATTAGAATCCCAGTTATTGCGAAAGGGATCATAGACAGATTTAGGAACTTCGTATTTGCTATAAGAGAGAGGTTCCAAAGTATTCGCTTGCATATTCATCTGTTCCACTGGTAGAAAGTCTTGATCATTTAACAAATCAAAGTTGCTTGATGGGTAGATTTGTTGTTCATGCACTTGTAGATTCAATTGGTTATTTGGTTGTAAATTTATAGATCCTGTGCTGTTCAACTCGGCTAGAACGTTGCCTTGCTGCCAATCTTTAGTTCCCAAGTTGAGGATATTATTATAGCTCTCAAGGGAGGTACCCACAGAGCACTCCGGTTCCCTGCAAAGGCCCAACATTGTCAAGAGCTAAGCACATATATCTTGCGGGAAGGATTCAAACATTGATGCATTAGCCATTTTGTGCTTTATCATAATAAGTAAATAAAATATTTAAATTCAAAAGAGTGAATTGAGAATTACAACCACCTTAAACATAATTAAGAAAAGGTTTAACTTTTAAGTGACCACTTTACCTCAGAGGAAACGATGTCAAGTTGTTAGGTGTGATTTGTTGACTGTGACTATTAGGTGCCCACTGCAAAGGTTGAAGCTGTTCAAAACCCAAGCTAGAAGATGGATGCCAATCATCTTGGAACTGCATTAATGACTTCAATTAAGCTAACCCGTCTAATGAATATCTGAACTACATTTTTTCTCTCTTCTAAAGATAGTTGAGGTGAAATACCTTGTTAAAACATTGTATATCCATCTGTTGTTGCTTCTCAAGATTTACCTGATAAAGGAAAAAGCTCGACATTTTAATCACACCATGCTTAGAAACTTTAGGCATCCTTTGTTTATTATTAACCCGTAATAAGTAAAGTGTCTGTGCTGCATACTAACTTAAAGAGTCACTCGAGCAATATGCAAGGGAAGACATTCAAAATAATTATAAATATTTAAAGTTCAGGGCAGAATGGTAGCATAATCTGTTTCTTCTTAGGCACTCTGCTCCTAATTTTGGATTCAATATCAATAATTTTTTGTGAGCTCAATCTGGACAGATATCACAGAATACGCTGTGTAACAATTTCAAGATAAGCCCTACACCACATTGTAAGATAAAGGCCAGTCAACCCTTGTTTTCCCTCTATGTTTGGTTGGGATGAATGAATTGGGAGGGAATGGAATGAAAAGAAATTTGTACTATTTAGGTGCAGATGTTTATAATTTCATTCCTTTCTCCATTCCATTCCCAACAATATGTATCTTACTCATATCCACCAATATGAGAAGGAACTGCTTAACTCGTTTTCTTCACAAATCTTGCCATTGAGAATTTGCATGTCCTCATTTTATTCCACTCTTCCGGTCTTCCCTCCTACTTCTATTGTTTCTCCTTTAAAGTTGTTCACAATTTCTTATTCCACTCCATTCTCCCCAACCAAACAGAACATCATGATGAATCTATCAAGCAAGTTGACTACGCGTCAATGTTCCATTGTTTAAATGTAGCTGTATAGAATATCAATTGATCCACAAAACCCAGGTGTTTCTCATAACTACATTCGATATAAGCAATACCTTTTGTGCTTGAAGTTGATCAAGGGAATTACGAAGAGAGAGTTCCATGTGCCCCAGATTTTCTATGCTGTCCATGGTATCAATACTAGTCCAGTTACTGCAGAATACATTTTATAACAAAATATTTATATACTATTGTTGATAAGTTGACAAAGCATGTCAAGTCTGAAAAGGTGATCCATAGATTAAAATACCCTCAAACCAAGAGGATGATGCAATTATTGAAGTATAACTATGCATGCTGCATACAGAAAGGTTTACTCAATTAAATTCCTGGACATGCTCACCTCAATTTCTTCTGAGATTCGAAAAGTTGAATATGCAAAGACTCTGCTTGGGATCTCAAATCCTGTCCAAAACAAGGATGATTGAGTAAGCCTCAAGATAACATTAATAACTAACTATTAGAAAACTTCAAAATAAATGTTAGCTTCATACCTCGACGGATATGTAACTGTAACATAAGAGAAAATGAGAATACCAAGTTAATAAAGAGCACTAACGAAAATGCTGAAGATTACTTGAGAAAAGTACTTTGTACTTACTTTGGACCCAAAAAATCTTGAATTTGCACATCATGATTAGTCTTCTTAAATGTTTTCTTCAACGCCTGAATTCTCAAAAAAAAAGTAATAATTCTAAAAATAAGATCAACAGAATAAATGATATGTTTAGTTTGCTTTATTAACTAAAACTAATTAGAAAAATAGTTGTAGAATATTGGCGTACTTCAAGGCTTTCCAGTCTCCTGTTCAAGTTGAACCAGCAATAAGAGAGAGTTAGTTCT
This sequence comes from Heracleum sosnowskyi, assembly GCA_030848705.1. Taxonomy (NCBI): domain Eukaryota; kingdom Viridiplantae; phylum Streptophyta; class Magnoliopsida; order Apiales; family Apiaceae; genus Heracleum; species Heracleum sosnowskyi. Next base: position 121,742,570 of record CM061241.1, read on the forward strand.
GGTGTCACACAAAGACAATGAATGAATTATAAGCAACTTTTTGGAGTAAGATCATGAAAGATACCTTCTTGCCCTCTCTTGTGGTGTGTGGAGTGAATACCTCTCTATAATTTTTTCAATACTACTGACAAAGATAAGAAAGAATTGCGTTAAGGATAAAAAATGAAAGAGCAAACCATGTGGTGTTGAAAGAAATGACAATGTAGCAAACCATGTAATTTATGATTGCTAAACTTGTAATTTATGATGCATCAAGAATATGACCAGAATGATTCATGAGATTTAAGATTGAAGATTACATGCCTAGCAATTGTAGTCAGTGGTGGTATGAGTGTGCGAATATTTAAACTCGCACAATTGGCGATTAACATGAAAAATTATTTCAAGAATACCTGTGCTGTCCTTTATATACCGAGGGTTTCCCACTAGGCGAAAACATGAGAAGAACAAGATCAATGTCACACAGAATAGCCAACTCCTTAGCCTTTTTAGTTAACCCATTCTTCCGTTTTGAATAAGTCGATTGGCGGCCTGTACTGTTCTCCAGCTTTTGAATCTTCAACTTGACCCGCCCCATTCTGCATTTCCATGACCAAATTGTTATTCTTTTTACATTTTCTTGTGATTGCCATCTGCCTCCACAATTTTTCAAACAATCAATACTTGCTACAATTTTAACAACAATTTCCTAGCATTGAAGCCTAACAAATATCATTTCTTATCACCCTAACAAGTTGTCGATTATTCGCGTTCCAATAGGGTCTCATAACTATTTAAATTTCTGCAATTAACCGATTATTTTCTGTTTTTTAAAGGACAACCCATTTAAGTAATGATCAAATACACATGACCCAAGTAAAGAGAAAATACATTAAAAATCCAAGATAAGTATGGGGAAGATAAGATTACCCAGAAGAAGAAAAGGTAAGGTTGGATCAAAGAAGAAAATCAAAGTCCAACCTTCTGAAACGTGGGACAAGTGAATTGGCGCCATAATACACATCTTTAAAGACAGATTCGAGAGGTGCCTTTTGCATCTCTTAAGACCGTGGGAGATGAGACAAACTCGGACACTATTTTAGAACGAAATTTTCGGATTTTTGTCTGAAACTAATCTAATCCCATTTCCCTTTTTCTTTCTTGAAATATTTTAATTGCATAATCTACAATTTTTTAGTTTAGACATTCAACTAATAATTGTGTAATTTGAATGAAATTGAATTATGCATCAAATATCACAGTGAAAATCAGATAAAAACATGTTTTGAATTTAATTTATTTAATTGTGTGACAAAATAAAAGTAAAACTAAACGCTGGCAATCTCAAACCACATTGGTTGAGCATAGAATTTACTCGCAAGAATTAGACTTAGATTCTCTGTTTAGGATTGCTATTAAAAATTGTTGTGCTCTTAAAAAAAATACTGTCAATGTTGATGCCGCCTTACTTGAGAGCGAAGGGTTTTATGGCCATGGGTACAGGGCTGTTGCTCGTAATCCATAGGTTCACTTATGGAAGCTCGTGATTCTTACCATAGTGGATTAGTGGATGTTGCAGCTGCTGAAGCTATGAGTGTGAAGGAAGCTGTGAGTTGGGTAAAAGATCAACCATGGCAGCAGGGGGTGATCGAGACGGATAATTTGCTCACTGTTCAAGCAGTTTGTAGTGAACTGATTTTAAACTCCGTCTTTGGTCTACTGATTCAAGACTGCAAATATTTGCTTTCTAATTTGAAAAAAGTCGAGTTAATTTTTATTAAACGACCTGCAAACCGAGTACCACACTATGTTGCAAATGCTCGTGTTCTCTCTTTTCGTGGCCTTGTTGAGCAGTCTGATCCAGATGATCTCAAGGCTCTGCTGTATGAATATTGCATGAAGTAATGAAGCTTTGCTTTTCTTCCAAAAAAATAAAGTTGCTCATAAGTCAATTTTTTTTTTACTTTCTGCCAAATTTCGAATCTTTCATCCCTGTACATGATATTACAGAATTGCACTTGAATAGATCCTTTATTCCCAAGAAAGGGGAAAGGTGGTTGGCCTTTTGTGACATGTTTATCACCACAACAAAGATTAAAGATTTAAGATTAAAGACCCCCTAAAGTGATAAACTAGTTTGACATGACTAACAGCTAGCTGCATTATCCTACCGCTTCGCACTTTAAAATTTGTTCACGAACATCCATTGATGTTTCAGTCTGAAGTTTTCAATAAGACAGACTACAGTCTAGCAACCTTTTCTTTTTTGTTTCTTTTTCCAGCACTGGGACAATACTTTAAGCTACTCTGTCATTGGTTCAGATTCACAATCACTTATTCATCACCATTGACTTGAAGATCACTTACAGAACAATTTAAAGTTGTAGCGTTTAGTCTTTCTTATCACTTACTTTTGCTTATACAGTAAACATACATGCACTTGGTTGCATTAGCATAGATTACTTGAATGAAATATGAAAGGATTTGTAAAAGATAACCATCCAATTTAGCTTCCTGCATGCAGAACCACTTTCTTGAATGTTTCTCATCATTCACGAGCGCTTGATCTGCTTAACTAATTATCATCCCTCAACTGTAAGACTACAAGTTTCAGAAGTGAATACCAACACATCAATTCAAAGAGCTTAAACATTGCTAGACATATTTACTAATATCATACAAAATTATTATTTAAGAGCATTTGCTCAGTGGTACAACAAGAATCTCTTTGTTTCTTTCGTACCTTTATTCCTCTTATCTTCCATTATATATCTATCTACATCCACATTTGCTGGCAACTATATAAGCAGAAAAGTAACTGATACAAGTTGATAATGTAATGCAAGAGGAGCAACTAATTCACATATTAGATTCCGCACTTTTTCCGAAGTAGAGTACTGCCAGATCTTCTCCAGATATAAATCTGAGTGTGATTTATGACCATGTAAAAAAAAGAGTTAAAAGCGCTTTACAAGTGAGCCTTTAGAAATATATAACACCATTTCAACTCCTCAATGTTGCATAATATGTATGTTCATTTCTATTCATGTGGTCTCCTGGAAGTTAAATGACCTAGACATGTCTGCAGGGTTTGCTTGAAACACCTGAGAAGGGCTTAAACAGGCTAGCCCCAGTGCCTGAATCAGTATTATCAGTCTTGATTGTTAAGGTTGACCATATAGAGCTTTTAGCAGCTTCATTTGGTTCAATAATCCTCAAGGTCTTGGGAAGCAGCACGCCTCTTTTAGGATCCTTTCCCAGAAAGCGATCTCCTATTCCTGGTTTTGATGGTCGTAGCATGCTTCCATCCCTCAAGTGTTTTCCTAGTGTCTGAGAATTAGGACTGGAGCTAAGGGCCGGGTGGTTTGGTGATGGTGGTTTTGAGGATAGATATGGCATGTTCCAAGCATTTGGTACCATGCAACCCCAATATGGTGGCATCGGATAAATAGGTACTGGATATCCTGACGGACCAATAGCAGGTGGAGTTTGAGGCCTCCAGTGAACAGCATTATTCCATGGATATGGCCAAGGAGGCATAGGAAAGCAAGGCACATGGGGAGTTGATCCCTGCATATTGTTTGTTAATACTGATTCAGGACCACCGCTGAATCCCTTCTCGATTGGACTTGGAACCGTGGTAGAAGATCCACACGAAATCTCATCTTCAATTTCTCCATCTCTACAAGTTACAGGAGTTCTGTGCTCCTGACCATTAAATCTGATTCTGACACAGTTTTGTGATTTATCAGCAAGGAAAAACGAAGAGGGTTCACAAAGTGGTGATGCTGAGCCAAATGTTAGGACACTGCCAGTGGGATGGTGGATCCGATTTGCAGCATCAGCCCTAGCTGCTTGGACTGCTTCTGAAACCAATATTTGACGATAATGTAAAGCCGCAGATCTTTTGTTCTTGCGACGACCAGAACCAACAGGCACATTTCTCATCGTACCTCCAGCTGTCCAGTATCTTTGACAGCCTTTGCAAAAATGACGCGCCTGACTAATATTGTAATTGTTGTAGTAACAGAACTTTGTGTCCATGCTACTGCATCGAGGACAAGGGAGTAATTTGTCAGGCTTTGTCAGTGTCTTTCCATCAGAGTTGTTCAAGTCACTTCGAACTTCTTCATCACCTGTTTCAAGTGAAGAGGTTTGTTTTTCGGCATTGGGTGTTTTAAGATCTTCACTCATCCCTGATGATGTTACCTGGCCTATCAACTCCTCTGCAGAACTGTCAGGTGTTCTGGGGTCCTCGTGTAGTGACTCAATATTTTGTTCTTGTCGTTCTTTAGTTTTCATGAATCCGCCTTCTAAAGGTATTGTTGGAGTATTTTGAATTAGATCCTGAATGAGAAACAAGGATGAGAGTTGTGATGTTTAACAGAGATAAAACAAACATCCAGATTTGAAGTGTCAAATTATGGTTTAAGAATTGAGTTCGAATTCTTTATTCTCTGTGAAAACTTAACTCTAGGTGAGTTAACTATCGATTTTTATCTATAATTCTAGACAACAATCCATACTTGCAACAAATACTTTGGAAAAAATGAGACAGCAAATGTTCTGTTACTTGTTTAAATCTACAGCCCAGAGGTTTTCCGATAAGCTATACTTCTACAACCGGTATTCTCTTTTGAAAAATCAAATAATAAAACATTATAGCTGCCAAAACATGTAGAAGTTCACTTTTAACAACCTCCCTGATTTGGAGAAAACACAAAAGGTAGTTAATGTTACAACTTACATATATAATATTACTAGCGTAAAAGCCAGGCACCTAAATAATTCCACACACCTGTATATATATTGAGATAATTTTGTAATTAATAATATGAAAATGATAAGATTTCGATTACTTTTGTAATATGACATACCAATTTTATCAACCAAATATTTATAACTTAATAAAATTTCATAAAATTTGGATAACTTGTTCACATCACATGATTACTTTTCATTACTAAAATGTTAATATCGTTTTCAATGGCGTGATATGAACTTTATGAAATTGAATATTTGAGTATAATATAAATAAATATTTTAGCAAAATTTTCCTTGAATAACATAGACTTAATTTTAACGTAGTTAGAATATATTTATAAAAAAAATCGATATATACTTATGACCGAGATATTTTACAAAATCTATTGATATTATGTAAAATCATCCCTCTAGTGTTTGTCTCATTTTTTCATATATTTTGTATACATATTTATACACGTTTATACATATTTAAACATTTTACCAAAATGTTTCAAATGTTTAGTTTTAGTGTAATGTTTATTACATAGTATTGAAATTTTATTTTAAAATTTTGGTAAATCGAAACGGTTTTTATCTTATAATTTCGAATTATTATTTAACTCCACTTTAAATATTCCAAATATTTTGATCAATGTAGAATATGATTCAATACTAAATCCTATTCATGTAAAATATTTTGTGATATTTACTATTCAAAAAAACATATCTTTTTTCATTTAATATTGAATATTAATTACATTAATTTCTATATCTAACAAAAATCCTATTTTTGGAGTTCTCATTTTTTAACATAAATTTAATTATTTTGGTATATTGTGGTTTATTGTTTAATATTTCCGTGTTTAGCCCAATCATACATTTATATATATGAAAGTCTAAATAGTCGGTCCACCAAAATATTCTAATATAACTCACATATTTAAAATTTTATATACCTAGAAATTATAAGATGTAATTATTTATCTTGTATGAATTGATAAATAGAATTTACATATTTCTTAAAACCAAATCTTTTTTTTTCAATAATTTAATATTTACATGGAGACGAATGTAAATAAATCCATATTTTTTTCCGGACTCTGTTACATTTATGTATAATCTTAAATTTAATTTGTCATATCAATCATTTAAAATTAGCAAAAGAGAATTATAGAGTGTACTCAATCCATTAAAATTTTTTTTTTTGCAATTATAGAGTGTGCTCAATCCATTAAAAAAAATTAGAAAAAAAAATGGGCTAAATGTAGAAAATGTAGGTTTATCAAATAAGATTTTTTAAGAAAGCTCAAAATTACAAAGTGTAGCACAATGGTTATGGTGTGAGCTTGATTGGACAAGGCTAGTGGTTTTATTCCCAACATTAAATAATTTCATTAACTTTTTGCATAAATATTGAAAGGATTGTATTTTTTGTAAATTTTTTAACATATAAGGGCAAAATCGTAACTTCACAAGTATTAAAATGGTATCAAGCACTTAAAATGGTAAAAGAGAATTTTAGAGTATGGTCAAATGATTAAAATATTTTTGTAATTATATACTATGGCTAGAAATAATGTAAACCAACTTTTTATCAAAAAAAATGGAAAATATGTGGTTTATCTGATAACTTCAAAAAAAAGCTCAAAGTAAAGTGCAGTGCAATGATTATGGAACTGAATTGATCGGAGAAGGTCAATGGTTTGATTTCCAACACCAATATAATTTAAATCTAGTTTTGCACAAATATTAAACAAGTGGTATTTTTGTAAATTTTTAACTTTCAGGAGCAAAATTGTAATTTCCCAGGGATTAAAATGTAACATTTACCCTTGTATTGTGGTTTAATATATAGTAATAGATTATTATTATATAGTTTCGTTATTATAATAGTTGTTTTATTAGGACAATCTTTATTATTATTGTTTGATTTGTTTATATAAGCCTCCCTCCTATTATAATCGAGAACAAGTTCCTTATAATAAAATATTAATTTTCTCATATGACAGAAGATAAGATATTCAAATCCTAAAGAAGGAAATTTTTTTAGGACTTGTTATGGTTTGATGTGTTCAATCAATTCCTACAATTCTACAAAGACAGCTGGCTAAGATATAACCGCAAATTCTAGAATTGGTGATTCAAAAGGGGGAACAGGGTTCTTTTATTAAAATCGGATTGCTCATACATAAATTGAATCTTAAAAGATAGTATCAAACATGATGATCAGGTATATCCTCATATAAAATTAGCTTCTCTACGTTAAAGCCCTTGGATTTGTTTAAAAATTATCCTTTAAAGGGTAACAAAGGAAATAGAACTTAATATGGATATATTCAAATGTTTCATATACGAAACATGTGGGCGTCCTAAAAGACAAGCAAAAGAGCTGGTCCCCAAATCAAAACATTACACTAAACACACACAGTTGATCTAGGTGCAAAAGAAGAAGCAACAGTAATATCATGAAACAAAAGAGAGGTCATAGAATTTGTTCCCTGTTTACCGCGCTACGTAAAAAAGTTATGGTCATTTGTATGTGTATACCAAAGTGAAGATTCAAGAAGACAAAGCAAATAGTACCTTAATGGTGGTAGAAGAGTTGATGAGCGTACGATGATTATGAATAGCAGCAGACATCTGAATGGTCTTCCCAAACAACTTAAAACTAGGATCCTTAACTTCTGACATATCTTTCTTAAACTCTGTGCTATGCTTTCGCAAGAAAATATATAGTAGGAAAGTTTATTTTCTTTTTCAGGGGAGTTGCTTGTAAGTTGATACTCCTATTAGTTTGGTTGCAGCAGCAGTAGAAGTTGTAAGCAAAATAAATAGGGAGGGAGTGGTGGGGGAGACATGAGTGACATCTCAGCAAAAGTGAAGGGATTCTTAGCCACAAGTGTTGTGTTTGGGTCCTTTTTTAGCAGATCTTTCTTTCTTTATGACTTTTTGTGCTTTCATTTTTTAAATCCCCCTTTTTCTTTTCTAGTGGCTCTTGTTTTCTCCTTCTGTTTTCCCTTTTTCTCTTCCTTTTTTCCCCTCTATCAGTGTCAAAAAATTCCTAAAGTTTGTTTAGGCTTATTTCATTTGGGTTTTTACCATTTTTGAATAATTTGCAAATATTTGTTCCTTGAAAAGTCTATACCAAAAGACCATATAATTTTCGTAAAAATTTCGGAGCCCAAATGTTGATTGCCAATCCAATGTTATTATACGATAACCGTGCCTAGCATCAGCCAATTGTAAATAATTCAATGATAAAAATATATAATAAATAAATATTATTTAATTATATAGTTATATGCAATTGAACTCAGGATGAAACTAATGATTTTGGTAGTGTGCGTTATTTAAACATTATTTTTTTTATTAATTAAGTAAATAAATAAATATTGTATAGATTTATTTATTTATTATAACACATTGTTTTTCTTATTAATAAATATATATAAATCTTCTTAAAAAGAATTATTTTTAATTTTGCATTGTGTTAACTTTATATAATATCGTAAAAATGAAATCTAAGATGTCGGACTACGGATGACAAACAGACTTGTGTAACTAACATCTACCAATGGATTCCTGCTAACATTATGATTAAGATTATGTTTAGGCTAAGCAGTAAGCAGTAAGCACTGGCAAATAAATCACGTGCCCGTGGGGGGCTCACGTGATTAGAGGGCGGCTGCTGAATACATTTGGATAAATTTAGTAGAGATTTGAAACAACTACTGCCAGTTAAAGTCAGAAGGAGACACCTGTCGGCTGCCAGCTAAGGAGATATCATCATAAGACATGGGTCCCAAGAAAAGGATTCTGCCTAAACTCACGATAAATGATAACATATGTTACGATTATAATACAAATGATCCAAAATATCATTATTGAAAAAAATGGTCCAAAATAGCACATTAAAACGCTACATCGTCTAGCGTTCTGAAAATAGCGTGAAAACACAACTTAAAGTAGTGTTTTGACCCGAAAACATAACTTAAAGTAGCGTTTTGACCCGAAAACAACACTTAAAGTAGCGTTTTGACCCGAAAATATCACTTGAAGTAGCGTTTTTAATATAAAACTCAACTTAAAATTCAAAGTTTTTAAAAATGAAATTATCAAAAATACTACTTTTTCTTAGTTTCTACCTGGAGGTTCAATAGTTAAGATTTGGGGTTCAATATTTTTATTTTGGGTTTTAGAAATATTAAGAATGACGAATAATTCGTATACGGGCAACCCTAAACCCTAGACTCTAAACCCTAACCTACCAGGACGCCGGAAAAACATCATTATTAACAAGTTGCATATGTGGTTGATTTTGGTTACAGTTGCAAAAATTCTGAAAAACTTGTAAAACACAAGTTAAACTTGCGTTTTACCTTTAAAACACAACTTAATCTTGCGTTTTAGGTGTATTTTTTGAATAAATTAGAAACGTTAGACGCTTTGGCGTTTTAGCGTATCATTTAAGGCAATCTTTTCTAATTGTGCTATTTAGGGCATTATTGTTCAAAATTATGCCATACAGGACCAGCACCCTAAACTCACCTGCTGTTAATTTACAGCCAGCTCTTGTTGAGCCGACATGTGTCCCCAAGGAAAAACACTGGTGGTCGACTGGCCGTGAGTATCAAAATGTAGAGAAAGGAAAAAGATTCTGACAATAGTGGGCGTGTATTTTATCTTCGTCTTTGTTCGACACGTGTACTTATACCAAGAAAGGACCATTATAGTTTCATTTTTTCCCTGGATGCTTATCCATCAAGTAGTTGTAATATTCGTCAATCTTTTTCTTCTTCTTCGTTTTCACTATCTGACCGACTCATCCTACCCCAACAATTGCGATTCATATACAAATTGAACATTTATCTAATTAATAAATTGAAATAATAATCGGATTAATTTTAATATTTTAAATATATTTTATATCTTAGACTCGTTTATAATAAAATATACCATTCATAAATAATTCACAGCGATAAATCGGATTTCAAGAATCGAATCGGTCAAATATTTTAAACGATAAATTAGGGAGTTATCGATGATTTTTGAAAAATCAAACGATTTTTAGAATACTGTTTCTATATATTAAATAACGTCTAGGGGCAAATTGAGTCATTTTAATGCATGTGAAATTATAGTTATACCCTTATTTGTTAAAAAAAATTCAAAATTGTCATCCCTCTATTATTTATATGTAAAAAAGAAAGTAGAATTTGGGTTAGCTTTTAGGAATCAAACCCCTGATCTCCCCTTGAAGAATTAATGTCATAACCATTGTGCCACAATGCTTTGTTGAATTTGTTTGTTAATATTATTTATAAAAATAAAATTTTAAATTATACAATTATGTAATTGAATTTGAATAAAAAAATAAGGATTTATTAACGTTTGTCTTTATGTAGAAGTTAGATTATTGAAATAATAAAATAGAAATAGGTTCTAAGAAAACATGTATTCTATTTATAAAATCAACATAATGTATAATTGCATCACACATTTTCAGATTTAAAATTTCTTAAATATGTGAGTTAAACTACATTTTTTTTTTATCAACAAACCATTTTCACTTTCAGCGATATAAATATATATTTTCTAAAAAAGATAAATATTTTAAAATTTACAAAAAATACTTGAGTTTCCTTAAAAAATAAAAAATTTAAAATATGATCTATGTTGTATATAAAATATAACGTGATTATAGGCAAGGTTAGATAAAAATATATATAATTTTTTATCATGAATATAAATTGCACTAATCTATTATATATATAATACTACAACAATGAGTTTGGTGTAAGTAATTTAAATCAAATGAACCATTTTACCCTTACTTATACTATACATTTTTAGGGTTATTTTGGTCTTTTAACATCAATAAATTTATTACATATTATTAAATGCTCCAAACTTATACATATATATTTATTACATATTATTAAATGCTGCAAATTAATATGCATACTTATATATACATACAACATTTACCTGAATATATATATATATATACGTATGTATGTATACATATAAATGCTTATATTTATGTAAATTTATGATAATATATGACCATATACACTTACATATTATATATCTCATACTATTATAGTATTATTTAGATTTATTGTAAATATTTATGAATTAAGAAAATTTATAAATTAAAGCATGTCTGTGAATTGTAATTATTTATCTCTATTAAATCAAAGTATACATAATTTCTGACATGTCTTAAGTATTATATTTGTTACGATACAAATACGGTCCAAATCAGTACAAACTAAAAAAAAAAAAAAGTTTCATGTATATAAGTGTAATACAAACTTGTACTAATTTTAATGTCGTATAACTCATCAATTGCTACTCTAATACGCGGACGTACAAAAATTTACCGAAAAAATATACAATTTACTCATATTTAAAATATGCTCGTGCATTGCACGTGCTAAAGAGCTAGTTATTAGTAATGACCAATCAAATTATAACTTGACTATAAAGTAAGATAATACGGATTTTATATAAAATTGTGTATTATGTCATATAATTTAGTTTGATAAATGAAATTCTAAATATATGAACAATCACTGAACATTTCAAAAGTTATCATATATACAAAAAATTCCAATGATTTTGTAGTATTAAGATAATATATTTCTTAATATATACTATAGTTAATTTAGAGATTATTACTGTTTATAATGAAACTATTAAACAACATTAAATAAATACATGAATTTTTGAAAAAACATTTAAAATAAATGAATTTGAGTTAAAATGAGTTATAACATATACTTAGATTAATTTTAGATAAAACCAAAAATTATGATTTTAGGTATTATTTAGATTTACAAGTTCTTAATATAGTCTAATCATATGATATTAGACAACAACCCAACAAGGAAAAACCCAACTAAATTAGATTGCATATACACATTGAATTTTATATTACTAAAAAATAGCCGCATGTATTAGTTCTATACATGTAATAAAAAAACATGTTCATGTATGACATTAGTTCACTACATTACATAATGTTGAAGCAAAGGAATTTCTTTTAGACTTAATCGCACTTTGCACCCCTTATGTATATTCACTTTTTCACTTTGGTCCTAAATTATTAATTAGAACATAGTGCATCACTTAACTATTAATTTTAATTCACTTTGCACCCTTTTGACTTAACATCGTTAAAACTTAACAATCAAGGGTAAAGACAAAGGTTAATTAAGTAATATGCTCATAAAATGATAAGTAAAGTATAAACAAAATATAATCTCGTATATACGGACTCCCCGCCCTTGTCCTCAATTCATTTCCCCCCTTTCCCCATTCTATTGAACCCTAAAAGACCTAAAAACTTGAACGACTAAATGCGCGGTCGATTAAGAGTAGTCGCCGATGGAAAAACAACTTGGGCTGAAGTTCCTTCAGAATACTGGGAGAAGGTGTTGGAGAAAGATAAAGAAGTTCCGGTGATTGACGAACCAATTCTGCCAGTTGGGACTGAAATACCTAATTATGGGGGTACACTTTAATGTTTGTACTTAGTTTAAGGTTTGTATGGTTTTTTGATGTATATACAATGTTGTAGTGCTCTGTGGTCCCTATTGTGTTTATCAGTGTCTCTGTTTAACAATTATGCTCTAGATTTACTATCAATATGTTACTTGGTTTTTTCTTTAAATTTGTTACCTACTGTAAGTGTATTGAGGTGTATGTATATGTATGTTGCATCATGCTCCAAATATTTTATAATTAAAGTGCATCATGGTGGGGATTTTGATGATGATCTTAATGGTTACCATGGTGGTGAACTTAACTACTTTGACATGTGTGCACAATGGCATTTTAATATGCATGACATGGAATCGATGATGACAAAGTTAGGACTGGAGTTAGGGCAATTCTGTTTGTGGTTTTGCAATCCGGATACTGAGATAGTTCAAGGATTAATCCCACTTGTTAAGAGTGAAGACGTGGAAACATTATCTGACTTCGTACTATTCTAGTTGTTTGAATTTGTATACCACTGATTCTATGATTGATTTTGGGAGTGATTTCATTGATTTTCTTTCACACAATTTGAAGAGGATGAAAGAATTGAAAGGATATAACAGATTAGGGAAGAGCGTGAATATGGAGATGAAGGTGAGGAATTACCTAAGGAAAATGAGGGGGTAGAAGATGATAAACTTAGTTTTGAAGGTGACAGTTCTAATGTGAATTCCAGTGATAGTGAGGTAGAAATACTTCCAAAGAAGAAGAAAAGAATCCCTCCTCCAAATCCTCCTTATATGACCAGAAAAAAGGGAAGATATTCAATGTTAAGGGTAAGTTTCTTCAATTTTTATAGCATTCTTCTACTATTAACTATGTTTTTACTTGTTGTGCTATATCCTTACAATTCACATATTGTTATAATATGGACTATTCAAAAATACTGAAGATAAACCTATTGTGTTGGATGATACTGGTCCTGATGCAAGCCAGCCTAGCCAAGAAGAAGTAGAAGGCAAAGGAAAATGAAAGGTGAAGCCTAATAATATTAAGCCAAGAAAGAGATTTAAGAAAAAAAGATCACATGAAAGTGATGGTGAAAATGAAGAAAAACAGGTAGAGATGCAAGTTCATCCAGTTGATGATACAAAACATGAAGAAGACAATCAAGAAGACCTGATTGAGGACATAGTACAAAAGATTGAAGATTCTAGTTCAGAAGATGGCTACAATAGTGATGGTGAACGGATGGCCATGTCTTAATGTGATGAAGAAGAGTTCCAGTTTCCTGAATTCAATGAAATGACAGGTATGGATGATCCTCATTTTGAACTTGGCATGCTATTTACCAGTGGTCAGGCATTTAGAACTGCAGTAAGAAAGCATGATATTGTGCATCAGAGGCCTATAAGATTAAAGAAAAACTTGGCAGACAAAATTAAATGGATATGCACTGATGGTTGTAAATGGAAATGCTATGGCATAAAACAACAAAGATCAGAGTCAAATCAAATAAAGACATATCATAGGCAACACACCTGTAATCCAACATGGGAACAGAAGTGTGTGAATTCTACATGGATAGCTAATCAATATGAAGATGAAATCAGAATGAATCCCACCTGGCCAACTCAAGCATTTCATTCTAGAGTTGTGAATGACTTGAAGTGCAAAATTTCCTTATCCATGATCTATAGAGCATTGAAGAAGGCAAAAGAAAACATTCTTGGGAAACATGAAATGGAGTATGTTAAGCTGTTTACATATGCAAATGAAATTAAAAGGCAAATGCCTACCTCAACTGTAAAGATAATGTCTGAGCAGGCTGGACTAGGCATGACTGCAATGAGATTTAAGAGATGTTATATTTGCCTTGGTCCACTAAAAGAAGGCTTTGTTGATGGTTGCAGACCTTTAATAGGGTTAGATGGACGCCATCTAAAGGGTCCCCTAGGTGGTATTCTATTAACTACAGTTGCAACTGATCCCAATGATGGGATGTATCCCATTGCTTGGGCACATGTAGAGGCTGAAAATAATGACAGTTGGGAGTGGTTTATCAGGTTGTTGAAGGATGACTTAAGAATGGAGAACCTAGGGTCTTATACATTCATATCAGATAGGCAGAAAGGACTAGTCAATGCATTGGAGTCACTAGTACCTGAAGCTGAGTTGAGGTTCTGTGTAATGCATCTTTACAAGAATCTTGCACCAAGGGCATATGATTGGTTGGTAGCTAAGCCAAAGTCCCAATGGAGCAGATCTTATTTTAGAGAAACCTGCAAAAGTGACATGTTTGTCAATAATAATTGTGAGGTTTTCAACCATGCTATTAACAAGTTCAGAGAAATGGGCATAGTGACAATGATGAAGTCTATTCAGAACACTTGCATGGAAAGAATATGCAAAAGGTTGACTAGAATAAAGCAAAAAGATACAATTTTTTGTAACAAACCTCTGAAGAAGTTACACAAGTATATTCTCCACTCTTAATTTTATTATACACATTTTCATCATCTGTTATCTATATGTGTTTTTGATCATGTGATTTTTCATATGTTCTTACTAGGGCAATGGAATTGTCTGCTAGGGCTAGACCATCTTGGAATGGTGGAAATAAATACCTTGTCACTATGACTGATGGAGGTCATCAAATAGTGTGTGACTTACAAAATCACACATGTGCATGTAGGAAATGGCAATTGACAGGTATACCATGTTTTCATGCTTGCGTTTGCATTTTCTTTCAAAAACAAAGTCCTTTAGATTATATGCATGAGTGCCACGAGAAGGAGTGGTATTTGAGGGTCTATAGTCATTTACTTGAACCTTTGAATGGAGAGGAGTTTTGGGAGGAAACAAATGAGACACCTATATTACCACCACTGCCAAGAATTGCTCCAGGAAGACCTAAGAAAAAGATACAAAATTAATGACATTGTTGAAATAAGAGCTAGTGATTCTACTATGATAAAGAGGACTGGTACTTCTCTTAAATGTGGTTGGTGTAATGAATGGGGATACAACACTAGAACATGCAATTCAAAGGTGTGACCATCTAAAATGTTTTACTTTTGTCATTCACATCTATTCAATTTTAATTGACTATAATTAATCTATTTTTAAAGAGTTGACCAAGAAAAGAAGCTAAAAGAAGATAGAGTACAACCAGATGAAGGAACTTCTAAAGTGAGGCCTTGCACTAAATGTAAGCAGGTGGGACACAATAAGAAAACCTGCAAAAATGAAAGTGTTGACACAAATAATGGAAAAAAACCAACATATGACAAGAAGAATGGGAAGAAACCAAATGTCAAATCTCCAGTCCAGCAACCAAATGTCAAGAGCAGTCCAGTTAAGCATGTTTTGAGATCCAGTTCTGCTACTGCAACTCATGGAGGTATCATAAGGCCCTTCAAGCCACCAACTCAGAAAAAGGGACCAAATTGCATGGATGTTGAAGCAGTTGAGGGGCAGAAGGTTCACGTCTCTTAAGAATTTGCAAGCAACTAGGTCAATGATGCAGAAAAATATGGGCAAAAGAAAGGACTGATAACTCCTGTTTTAATCAGTTTTTAGACCTTACAACTTATGTTATGTTTTGATTTTGATTTTCTGAGTTTGTTGGGATGGTATTACATGTTTTCTACCAACAAAGAATTCATCAGTTATTGCCTTTTGGTACTGCAATTCTAATTTTACTTCCTTCTCTATAGTTGATTAAAATTCATACAACCATCAAAAATAGCTTTTATTGAAAGCTACTGATACAAACTATTACAACTGATACAATTAGGATTTGTCATTACTTCAACAACCAACTACAATAACATTCATTCAAACCATTACAACTGATACAATTAGGATTTTAGATCATTCAGACAATACATAAGCAAACAGAATGAAAAACCAAGTCAGCAACAACATAATCATGGCTTTGCTACAACTTTTTTTTTTTTTTTTAATTTCATCCACCAAAATGTTTTCATCCATAGCAGTGCTTTCACCTATTATAGTGCTTTCATCGAGAACAGTGATGGTAATCATTTGTGTTTGTTGAGCATTTTTAAGTTCTGCTTCAAGCCGATTCATCCTTCGTATGAGACCGAGAATTATTGCTCGAGCTCTATCGCATAAAGGAGGGTCAATCCAGTTGAAAAACCCGCATTTTCGAAAGGGGCAAGCCAGAAAACGACGAACGGCATTTGCTGATGTCCATGCGGTTTGTTGAACTGCCCACGCACCACAGTAACACTTTGCAGCCATGACTTTTTCAAAACAAAATTAGGGCAGGAGAGGTGTATGACACAAGAAAAAGAGAGAGAACAAGCTGTATTTGTATATATGTTTGTTTCTCATATTATACCCGTTGGAGAATTCAAGAATTCAAAATTCGTTTATACCCTTGAAAAGTTAACCCTTGACTGTGAAGTCTTAACGGTGTTAAGTCAAAAGGGTGTAAAGTGAATTAAAATTAATAGCTAAGGGATGCACTCTGTTCTAATTAATAATTTAGGACCAAAGTGAAAAGGTGAATATACATAAGGGGTGCAAAGTGCGATTTAGTCTTTCTTTTACCCACGTGCTAATTTTTGAAGGATGAAACTCATGATATAGTCCTTCAACGTGTTATTTTTAAGGGGGGAATCTGTAGGATGCTTCAAATAATGTAAAAAGTCTACCGATTTTGAAATCAAATTACACTAATTTTTTTTTGGATATTAGTAATCTTTATATGATTCATGTACTATTAATTATTTTTTTATAATTATTTCAGTGTATTAATATATGAGACAGATAAGGACAATACTAACTTGAAATTTTGGGTACGTTATTGCTTATTCATATTTAATAATGATTGTAACGCCCCCAAATCCGGGGTCAAAGGATTTGGTCGTCACACTGCACTCTTAATCCAAACAACCTGTTCAATATAAAATCAACACAATAATAATAATATCTGTGACCCCAACTCTACCAAGAATCTTTAAAGGTTATAGTGCTAGAAACAAGAATCCAAAATTTCATTACAACAATCTTTCTTCTTTACAACCATTCTCTTTACATAAATTCTAATACACCAGTATAACTTCGATAAGAAGTATACCAGGCAACTAACTTTACACAATATAATATATATTCAATAAAAAACATCTATATGCAAAACCTCTCACTAGCTCCAATGCTCTGGATCAAAACGTCTTTACGCTAATATCTTTCCCCATCTCTGATCAGCTATGCGGACAACTCTCGCCAATACACCTTCTTTCTGGCAGGCTAAAATATATATAAATAAAACAAGTATGAGCGAATGAATTGCTCAGCAAGCGCATTATTAAATATAATACGAAAGGTTTCCAAAATAAACTTTGGATTTTCAAATAAACAAGCCTTTGGCTTAAACATTTGTAATCTCTAATATTTTTAAAACAAGTTTGGTAATTTACCACAATTTCTCATTCTTCTTCTCTCAATTGAATAGTTTAAAACACAAAAAGATTTATATTGGTCGTTACGGCGACCGAATCAACAATATCTACAATAGTAAGTAGAAAATATGAAATAAATATAACTCATACGTCTTCAAGACCATAGTTTGTACAAAAATACTAATTTTGAAGATAACAGGTCTATTCATAACATTCTCTGAAACCAACAACTCTGGAAGGGTCGAATAATCAAGGAGTAAGAATGAGCCATCACGCTCGGTCAAGAAATAAAGAACGCACTTCAAGACTTTAATATAGTACCGACTGGGTATGCGGTATGAATAAAACTCATCAAGATAGATATCTCACGACTGCCAATGGAATCACGGAAGTGGATTTCGACTATTTGGAATCCAAATGAATTAAGAGTAAGTGATTTCAGCAAGATTGAAACCACCATTTATTAATCAACAACCAACAATTTTACGCAACAAATAAACCTGAATATCAGGTCATAACTCACAAGTACAAAACATATGGATGTAACTCATCCCAGAAATAAGAATTAATATTAGAATTGGATTTTTAACATTTATCAAATCAAAGGTTGGGCTGCTGGCCAGCCACGCATCAACCCCGGACTTGCTTATAGCAAAGTCCTCTACTGGATCCTAGGCCAATCCGGGCCTTAATTTATTCCGACCATAAATATGGCCCGACCAATTACTGGTCCCATTTAAAAACATTCCAATCCTATATTATATATATATACGTCAGGTGTCAGAACAATTGGCAACCTTCCTTCGACAATCAGGTGTCGGAAGAATCGACAACTGTTAGAAATGAATACTACTAGAAACTAGACAGAGGGGGGGTGAATGGATAGTTTGATATATTTTTCGAACTTGAAAACTAAGTAAACAACTGTATGTGATTATGATATGTAATATGCAGAAAGTAAATAACACACACAATCACTTTAATCTACTTTGTATAAGCAAATTAAACACTACAGCTTTCCAAGAAATTCACAATCGAATTTCTGGCTTCTAAACAAGAACAGTTTGAACTTGTTTGCTTACAGAGAAAAGAGCTTAGCAAATAACTATGTGTATCTCTCTTACAGCTTACAGTTGTGTGTGCACGATATATATATTCCCCTATACAAACTAGGCACACACAATATTACACAGCTACCCCTTCTGAAAGTCCAACTTGTCCTGCCATAAGAAGTTCACTGAGTCAGGAAGGACCACCTGCTTTTCGGAGTCTTTCCCGTTTCTGTAGCTGCTTGTCTCTTATCTTTCTCTCCAAGTTTAGCTGTAGATTTGCCATCTGTTCTTTGGACCACCTTGCCAGAACAAATGCTTCAGTATTTGTCTCCTTTGATTCTTGGTTCTGTACCTTAATTTGTCTTGTTATAAACGGCTAAGTGTTGATATCGTGAACTCCACTTTATCCCTGACTTCGCGATCTCCCTTGTGAGGACTACGCGATATAGCCTTTGAAGACTTTGCGACATAGGTCATTTGACGACTATGCGACATAGTTCATTTGACGACTATGCGACATAGTTCATTTGACGACTATGCGACATAGGGCTCCTGAGGACTTCACGATCTAGGCTCTTTTGACTTTGCTGTCTTCAACACTTCACGACATGTGTCTTGAGGACTTCTCGACATAGTACAAAATGGACTATGCGATATAGCACTTCACGACATGGATATTGGTGACTTCACGACATAGCTTTCTTTTGACTTTGCTATATAATGCCTTAGATAAATTCCTGCAACTTATTTCTTCATGGCCTTATTCAACTCTATCCTGCTGCATGAACACTTCTGAACTTCTACCAGGATAATTATTCAATGGCCTATATACATTCTAGATGCAAGAACTTTACTAAGCTCATTATAAATCTGAGCATACATGATAAAGCTATTGTTCATGAGAACAAGACAAGTACATTTAGAGACCTATACTCTATCCCAGTGATATAAATCACTAGGTCATGTAGTGTGACAAAGTCACATAGTGTAGGCTTGTTAATAGTGGTATTCAGACATGTCTTGAGCCTAACAATCTCCCCCAAATTGTGAGTAAGATCCTTAGGCACAATTTCATGTCTGATAACAAGCCTAACTTACATAAAAAGGAAATTTAGTAACAGAGAGGACAATTCATGAACCTTGAGATCAGAAATTTGATTACATAGAAAAATTGAAAGCTTACAGATTACTTTTGTTGCTCGACAGCTTCAGCTTCCAATTGCTTCTCTAGCAAATCATCATATATCTTCTTTTTCCTTATTTCTTCTCTTCTCTTCATGTCTATGATGGCTTCTTGAAGTTCTTCTCTTGCAATCAGTTCCTCAATGAGAGGTGAGCCTTCCAAATCATCAATTGCAGCCTTGAGTGCACTTTCTACATAGGAATCAAGGAACTCCATCCTTATTTTGCTTTGACCTCCATGTGAGTTTTTGTACTCCACAATGTAAGGATTTTGCTTGACCCTGCACAGCCCTTTCTGCCTTAGCTCTTTAGCCCTCTCCTCCATCTCAGCCATTTCTTTTTCTCTCTGTATCTTCTTCTCTTCAGTCTCTTTCCTCATGTTTTCTTCATAATCAGCATGCAGCTTCAAGTACCTGGCAATATCTATCTTCCATGTCCTTTCATCCTTTTCTTCAAAATTCAGTAAGGCATTTATCCTTTCAAGCTCATACTTATAGAAATATTGCCAGCTTCCTTGCTTCATTTTCCTTTCTCTTCCATCAGTGTACTTGATATCTAGATGATCCAACTTCACTTTGACTTCAAAGATCCTTTGAGCCCTCAAAAATGCTAGGGCATCTTCATCATAGTCCTCATCTAGTGGAAGCACATTGATGCCAATAACATTTGTGAGTTTTCCAGTCTTCTTTGTTATCCTTATCCTTTTGGGTACACTCTTGATCTTCAAATGCTTCACAAGAGATACCTTTCTTGAACAAGGAGAATTAGTCTTCAGTGCCACATCACTTGGAAGTAGCTTCATTCCTTTCCCCTTCATCCACTGTAACACTCCACTAGCTGTAACTTTGTGGAAGTGTTTTCTTGATATTTCTTTAGTGGCTTCATCTTTTATCTGTGGCAATTCAGGTTCAGAAGTCATGGATAATGATTTTGGAGGATCATTGCTAACAGTACCCACCCTAGACCTAGAGTCTTGTGTTGTGGTTAAAGTACTGCTAGCAATGTCCTTGACTTGCTGAATTCCACTCCTAGTTCTCTTCACTGTCTCCTTTGCCCCCTTTATGTCATCACCAGCATCTTTAGATTTCTTGGAAGATTTGCTTCTGCTGCTGTCACTTGGTCCATCCTTATTACTCCTTGAATGAGATCTCCTCCTGTAGGTTTTCTCCTCATCATCATCCTCCCCATCCTTCTTCATGTTCTTTTCTTTGATAGATTCAGGCAAAACACCATGAATCAGAAAAGATTGTAGAATGTTAATCATCTCTAATTCCTCTGCTGTCCTAGCTCCCCTCTTGGCCCTTAGCATTTGTAGTACCTGATTGATCTTTGCATTATTCCTCTTTGTCAAATCAGAAGGGATCACCAATTGGTCAATACTGCTGTCTTTAGATAGATTTTGGAAAATTATTGTCTTTGGCTTTGAGATAACCTCAGGCAGTCTTTGATCTTGACCTATCTTCAAATCATCAAACAATCTCTTGTTATTAGCCCCACCTTGTTCTATTAAGTCCATAATTACTGACAGCTCAGTGAATCTCAGTTTCTCTAGAGTTTGAAAAGCAAGATGCCACAAGCAGTTGTCCTTGCACACCATGATTATCTCTCTTAGATGGACATCCTTGATTTTCCTTACTGCTACTGTGAAGTATTTGATGTTTTCCTTGAGCTTCATTCTGTAAGTCCTTGCATCTTCTTGTGCATCTCTGTAAGTGGCTTTCAGAAGCTCCAGGAAGGCCTCATCATGATAGATGTGAGAATTGGCAACTTCCTGTAGCTTGGCCTCTGTGATGATTAAAGCTTTGATGGGTTGAGCCTTGGGAGTAGGTTGAGCAGGTTGGGAAGTGGAGATATCTTTTGGCATTGTGGAGGGATAGAAGGTAGTGGTGACTGTGCTTTTCTGACCTTGTGCATTGATGACATCTACAGAGGGAAGAATAATTGGCTTTATGGTTTCCTCAGTGAGTTTGCCCTTGCCCTTATGCTTTGTGGGTACTCCCCCTCTCTTGTTCAGAATGACCTCCTTTTCTTTCTCCCCCTTAGGCTTGGGATCAGACAAGATGTCTTGAGCTTCCCCAGGGATAGGCAGGTTCATATGTCTCATCATGGATGTCATCATTTGTTGTTGCACCAACAAAATATTAGAGGTTGAAGTGCTTTGGTCATCCAACTTGTCATTCAGCTTTGCCAAAAAGTGAGAGAGCACTTTGTTGTCAGCTCTAAGATCAGCTACTTCCCTTTCCAAGTCATCCACCTTAGAGAACAATTGTTGAGATTTGAAAGAGTTGAGGGATTGGTCTTTGATTTTGGAGAAGTCAAACTTAGAGATGTCAGAAATGGGAACCTCATCAACAAGCTTGTTCCCATACTGATTCTTCCATAGTACTGTTAGCATGGAGTTGGAGTTGATATTGGCCTGCACCACATTGTCTAGCTTGGTGGAGAGCTTCTTCATATTATCAGAAACCATAGCTAGGGTGCAGTCCATCTTGGTAACATTGGAGGCAGTTTTCTGGACTTCTTTTAGAATGCCATCTACCTTGGGAAAGTCTGAAAGAAAACAGTTCCTGAGCTGAGCAGTAGAATGAGCTGTCTCTTCCTGAATGGTGGAGATTTCTGACTGAAGACCTTTCCCAAGAAAATGCATAGCTTTAAGCTGGCTCTTGTAGACATCATTAACTGCATCATAGATTTCAGCAGGTGAGAGACTTTTGGCATTTGACCCCAAGGCTGTGAGATAGTCCTCCCTGAGAAAAGCTAGAGCTTCTTTGAGCTTTACAGTCCTTTTTCCATCCAGCCAAGCATCCACATTTCCAGCTTGCTGGGCTTCATCCACAATTTTGTCCTGCTGTGCTTCAACATCCTCCTTATGAGAGAGAAGGATAGCCTCATAATCAGAATTTGGGAGATTTGCAGTGAGAAGGTGTTGAGCAATTTTAGAGATCTCATCAAGCTGTGCCACATGAAGATTTTGCAATTCTTCTTCCGTCAATTGTGGTGGCACAGAGGATGATCCTGAAGGCCTGTCATGTTGCACAGGCTTCAGCCATTCTGCTATTGTGGCCTGAGCCAAGTTAGAGCTGGTGCTAGGCACCTCAGGTGGGGTGATTGAATGAGTTTCCTCCAGTCTTGGAATGACTGTGGAGTCTGATGTTGTCTCCATTGAAATGGGATGAGTGACAACATCATCTCCATGTGCCTGTGAAGGCAGGTCCATGTCCAAATGGAATGGAGAGTTTGGCATAGAGTCTCCAGTAAGAACTGGGGAACCCTCTATGTTTTTGTTGGTGTCATTAGGATATGCCCCAGCATGCATTCCCTGACCAACTAGATGTGGGTCCTGGGTGGTGAGCACAGTGTCATGCACCATGTCACTTGAGTTTGGCTCAATCACAGTTTTGGATTGTGATTGATCAAGTACAGATAAGTCATGTGAATGACCAACCTGTGGAGAAGAAATATTTGATGTAGATTCTGGAAGAGAAGTGTGGTGTAGACTAGATTTTAGCAACTCCCCCTGAGAAATAGGAGGAGTTTCAATTGTGATGTGCTCTCCACTCATGGTGTCAACATCCTTATTTCTCCTAGGATCAAGAGTGAGGTCTTGATCCTGTGCAGACTCAGTACAGATTGTAGTGGGGAGACTACTCTTTTCAATGCCAATAACCTGTTGAGAGGCCATTGACAGTAATAGGTGTACCCCTTTTTCCACATCTGAATCCTGTTGGGAGGATCCAGTGGTAGGTTTGGATTTGGATTTCTTACTTTGTCTGGTGAGAGGTGACTCAGGATTCTCACTTCCTACCCCTACAGATTCATTAATTACTTCAAGGGCTCTCTTCTTTGACTTCTTTTTAGTAACACCAATCTTTTGAGAGATTGATGCACTTGGCTGCCTAATTTCTACAGTGGTGTTTTCAGTGGGGTTGCTGGATGGGATAGGGAGGCTTGGGTTAGACTGTGAAGCTCCTTCAGTCTCAGCCTCCCCTGTCCAGGAAAGAGCATGGTATATGGGCTTATCAAGTGGATAAGACGCGAATGTGTCCTGCATATGCTTGGTCACACTCAAGATCACATCCACTTGATTCCTTGTGTCCAATGAACCAAACAGAATCTTGGACATGGACTTGGAATAAGCCATCTTTGATTTATCAATACCCTCCAAGTCATGGACATTAGCATCAAGATAATTTAAAATAACTTGAAGAAAGCGAGGGTAAAAGATGTCATTACCTCTGCCACGGATTGTTCTCCCTAGCCTTTGAGCCAATTCCTTGAGGATTATTGCTCCAACATTGATTTCCTGATTGTAGGCTAGGGAATAGGCCAGCTTCACAGCAATGTGACTGATATGGTCCCATCCTGTCTTTCTGCAAAGGAACACCTTCTGGAGTGCATCAAATAGAAATGACCACTCCCTTCTTACAAATTTCTTGTTCAGCTTTCCAGTATCAATCTCATCTGCATACCGAATGAGAGTCATGAAGTCTACAATTTGAGCATCTGTAGCTTCTTGGTCATGACCCTCCACCTTGAACCCTAAAGCTTCATTTATCTCCTTCTCCCCAAACTGGAAGTGTTTGCCTCCAATTGAACAAGCTATCTCCTGGAACGAAGTTCCATCTTCCCTGGCCATAGTAGAAACCAGCGCCGTTCGCCAAAATCCTTCCAATACATCAACATACAACGTGGGGTTCAAGGTTAGGGCTTGGCTGAGGTAGGAATCATTCAGGAACCGTACAAAACACTTGTACCTGGGTTTAGCCTCAGCCTCAGAGGGAATGGTGAGAAGATTTGTTTCTTTGGGAATGGTTAAAGGAATAGGGGTTGATACTGTTTGAGATTTGGGTGCCATTTCAAGAGAGAAAGTAAGAAAGTGAGTAGAGAATTTTTGCTTAGGTTAGAAAGTTTGAGAGCAATAGACAAGATGAAAAGTTGCAAACGGTTAGAAAAAGGTATTTATATGATAGAGACACTGCGATATGGAGTTATGAATGTGTACAGTCTAAATGTATGTCGCGAAGTCAAAAATGGCCTGTACCGCAAAGTCTTGTAAAGTATATCGCATAGTCTCAACAATGAACTATGTCGCAAAGTCTTCAGAATGAAAGGATCGGGGAGACTTTGCGATATAGTAGAAATACCCTGTCTAAAGCTCTCTTTTTGGAATTTTAAGCAATTTGTCAGACTTTTATCAAATTTTGAAATAAAATTAATTTAAATCAAAATTCTGTTAACTATGGAGACTTGTCGATATAGTTATTCTAAGTCGCGAAGTCATAAAATTAACTATGTCGCAAACTCATGAAATGAACTATGTCGCGAAGTCTCACAATCTCAACAGTTTGCGATATAAGTCTGTTTAATTTGAACTATGTCGTGAACTCTGAAAATCATCTATATCGAGATGTCTTAAAAGCTCACAACTCCACTAACAAATATGATTTTGAAAAATATGCAGTAAAATACTGAAATATTTATAAATCATATCTCATCTAATTTTCACTCCAAACAAATAGATCATTTAAATACAGTGAAAATTTACTGCTGCATCAATTAACCAGCATATTTACTTAGAACAACTGAAGGAAGGATTGAGCATTCCAATTTCACTCACAAGTCTGTTAAAGACTGCTTCATTCAGAGGTTTGGTAAATATGTCAGCTAGTTGTTTCTCAGTTGGAACATAAGAGACATCTATGGTACCATTTGCAGCATGTTCCCTAATGAAATGGTACCTGATCTCAATGTGCTTTGTAGTAGAATGATTAACAGGATTGGCAACTATGGATATTGCACTAGTATTATCACACATCAGAGGAATATGTTCCAATACTAGTCCATAATCCATAAGTTGATTTCTAATCCAAAGCAATTGAGCACAGCAACTTCCAGCAGCAATGTATTCAGCTTCAGCTGTGGATGTTGCTGTGGACTGTTGTTTCTTACTAAACCAGGACACTAACCTTTGACCTAGGAATTGACAGCTTCCAGAGGTGCTCTTCCTGTCAATCCTGCATCCAGCATAATCAGAATCTGTGTAACCAACCAGGTTGAACCCAGTGCCCTTTGGATACCATAGCCCAAGATTAGGAGTCCCCTTCAGATATTTGAAAATTCTTTTGATGGCCATCATGTGAGATTCCTTGGGATCAGACTGGAACCTTGCACAAAGGCATGTGGCAAACATGATGTCTGGCCTGCTAGCTGTGAGATAGAGTAGGGATCCAACCATTCCTCTATAGACCTTGATATCAACTCTCTTGCCTTTCTTGTCTTCATCCAGCTTGATTGCAGTAGACATAGGAGTTTTAGCTGGGGATGACTCTTCTAAACCATATTTCTTTAAAAGATCCTTGACATACTTAGATTGGTTTATAAAGATGCCATCCTCCCTTTGATGTACTTGCAGGCCTAGGAAGTAGGTTAACTCTCCCATCATACTCATCTCATATTTACTTTGCATCAACTTAGAGAACCTTTCACAGAGTTTTTCATTTGAGGAGCCAAAGATGATATCATCCACATAGATTTGAACTAGAATGATATCATTTCCATGCTTCTTGAAGAATAGGGTTTTGTCAATTGTACCCCTGGTAAATTGATGCTCAAGAAGGAATTGAGATAGAGTTTCATACCAGGCTCTTGGTGCCTGTTTGAGTCCATAGAGTGCCTTGAGCAGTCTATACACAAAGTTTGGGAAGTCTTCATTTTCAAAGCCAGGTGGTTGAGACACATAAACTTCTTCAGCAAGATCACCATTGAGAAATGCACTTTTCACATCCATTTGATACACCTTAAAATCTGAGTGAGCTGCAAAAGCCAGAAAGATTCTGATGGCTTCTAGTCTAGCTACAGGTGCAAATGTCTCATCATAGTCAATACCTTCTTGCTGACAATATCCTTTAGCAACCAGCCTTGCTTTGTTCCTTATAACCACTCCTTCTTCATCCATCTTGTTCCTGAACACCCATTTGGTGTCAATAACATTCTTTCCTTTTGGAGGTGGCACTAGTTCCCATACTTTGTTTTTCTCAAATTGATTCAACTCTTCTTGCATGGCAACAATCCAATCAGAATTCTTCAAAGCTTCTTCAATTAATTTAGGTTCCTCTTGTGACAGAAAGCAGCTATACAGACAAGTGTTTAATGTTGCCCTTCTTGTTCTAACTCCCTCACTAGGATCTCCAATGATTTGATCCCTAGTGTGGGCTCTGTCCCATTTCCTTGTGTGCCCCTGTTCATTTCCTTGATCTGTTCCAATCTCATTTTGGTTGACAGTTGCATTCTCTTCTTCTCCCCCTGTGTTTGTGAATCCTTGCACAGGTGTTTGAAGAAGATTGTCAACTTCAAGAATTTCATTTTCTAGAACAGTTTGAACAGGGGATTCATCTTCACTTTCAGAATCCTCAAGATAACCTTGATTCTCAAATCTCAATAGCACACTGTCTTGATCACTTGTTTTCAGTCCTGGAGTTTTCTTGTCATCAAAGGTAACATCCATGCTTTCCATGACTTTGTGTTGCTCAGGTACAAACACTCTGTATGCTGTCCTTTCCAGAGAGTATCCAATGAAGATACCTTCAAATGCTTTAGCATCAAATTTTCCAACATGCTCAGAGGTATCTTTCATCACAAAGCACTTGCTTCCAAACACATGCAGGTGCTTGAAGGATGCTCTTTTTCCAGTCATTAATGAGTAAGGAGTTTTGCCAGACTTCTTATTGATCAATGTTCTATTCTGCACATAGCATGCTGTATTAACAGCATCAGCCCAAAAGCTAGTAGGTAGCTTTGCATCCAACAGCATTGTCCTTGCAGCTTCAATGAGAGTTCTATTCTTTCTCTCAACTACTCCATTTTGTTGAGGTGTCCTAGGAGCTGAGAATTGTTGAGAAATTCCTTTATCTTTGCAAAACTCATACAATGTTGAATTTCTGAACTCAGTCCCATTATCACTTCTCAAAGCAACTACAGAGGAACCAGTGCTTTGTGCTTCTCTATCAACTCTCTTGATATGCTCTATTATGACTTGAGGTGCTTCATCCTTGGAGAATAGGAATTCCACCCAAGTATATCTTGAATAATCATCAACCATCACTAAAGCATATTTCTTTTTGGAAAGGGACATTACATTCACAGGGCCAAATAGGTCCATGTGAATTAGTTGCAGAGGTTTTGAGTTTGTATTGAGCAACTTGTTCTTGTGACTTGATCTTTTAATCTTCCCTTTCTGACAAGCTTCACATGCTCCATCTTGCACAAACTCTAAGGCAGGCAAATCCCTTATGAGTTCTCTCTTGGTTAGAGAGTTCATTGCCTGAACATTCAAGTGAGACAGTTTCTTGTGCCACAGCCAGAATTCCTCATTTGTGGCTTTTGTGTAGAAACAACAAATTTCTCCCTTATTTGCAGCCTGGAGATTAGCTACAAACAAGCTTCCTTTCTTCACACCAGTTAGAACAACTTCACCACTTTCTCTTTTTGAGATTGAACAAAGGTCTTCATCAAATTCCACTTTGAAGCCCCTGTTGGTGAATTGTCCAATACTCAAGAGATTATGCTTCAGTCCTTCAACAAATGCTACATCTTCAATAATGACATTCCCAGACTTGACACTGCCATATCCCATTGTATAACCAATGTTGTCATTTCCAAAGGTTACTGATGGGCCAGCCTTTTCTTCAAAATGTGATAGCAGGGCTATATCACCAGTCATGTGACTTGAGCAACCACTGTCCAAGATCCATATGACTCTTTTATTCCTGTTGCCCTGCATTCACAAAGTGACTAAGTTGTTTTTGGTACCCACACTTGGTAGGGTCCAGTTGAATTAGAAGCATACTTGTTAACACTTCTTTTGTCATGAGTTGCAATCCTCACAGTAGGGGATTCTGTTCTGTGAGTGTGTACATGTGTGTGTGATTCACAGGATTGTGCAGAGTCAAGTTTATGCTTAATAGATAAACAATTAGCAATCACAGTCACATAGCATGTCATGCAATTTGGCTTTCCACAGAATGAATCATGACTAGAAAGTATGCTAGCAGAATGGTTACTTAGGTTATCAATTTCAGCTATCTCAGGCTTGTTACACTTATGAGTCAAATGATTGACAGATTGACATTTTTGACATTGTTTCCTGGGAGCATTTGGCACATAAGTATAGTTGTTTCCCTTGTTGACACCTACCTTACCATTTCTGTTTTGTTTCTTTTTCTTAACAACTTCTTTCTTGACTACAGGACTCTTGACAAGGTTGTCTTTGGTCTCTTTCTGACTGACAGATTCAGGAAGAGAGGAGGTGTTTTTAGCAGCCTCATCTTCTTCAAGAAGTTGTTGTTTAATGACCAAGAGTTCTTCATTAAACTCAACAACACTCTTTTTGAAGATGGGCTTTTCAACACTTGACAGAGTTGATGGGGTATTTTTGTTTACAAAAGATTCTTTTCCTTTGCCTTTTGCCTTCTTCCTTCCTTTGTCATTCTCATAGTCAAAACCAATTCCAACCTTGCAGTCTTCAGTGTGTTCCTTGTGATAGGTTTGAATAAGTTCAGATGAGTTTCTGTAGCTTCTCAGTTTTAATTCAGTTTCAGCAATTTGTTCTCTAAGAGCTTTTTCTATTTGTTCAGCACAAATTACTTTATTTTTGAGATACTCAACTTCCCTATTCAAACCATCAAGGCTCACAACCATTAACTCAAGTTTCTCATTCTTTTCTGTAAGCTCCAAGTTTTTAGCAGTTAGCCTATCAATTTCTTCATTAGCAACTAACATGCTAGTATGAATGTTAAACATTTCAGTACTCATGTCTTCAACAGTTTGCTTATATTGAGAGGGAGTCATTTCAAGAGAAGTAAGAATAGGTACCTGATTTGAGGAATCACCTTCATCAGAAAATGCCATCAAGGCATAGTTTGAGTACTCTGGTTCTTCATCCTCATCAGAGTCATCCCAGCACTTTCCCTCAGCAATGAAAGCCTTACCCTGTTGTTTCTTGAGTAGAGCTTCATACTTTGCCTCAAGCTCTAAGTATGCTTTATCCTTCTTGATCTGTTTGGGCTTCTTGCATTCTGTTGCAAAGTGCCCAAGTTCATTGCAGTTATAGCATCTTATTTTGGACCTATCCACACTCCCAGATTTGTATCCTCCTTTTGCTGCACCAGCAATCCCTTTTCCCTTGTTGAAGGAGTTTGAGCTTCCTGAACCACCAGCATTCCCACCATTGAACCTGGGCTTGAATGGCTGCTTCCTCTTGAACCTAATGTTAGGATATCTCCTAGCCATGTAAGCAAAAGATTTGTTTTCCATCTTTTCCAGCTCATCTATGCTGTAGAACTCATCCTCCTCAGGCAAATCATAAACAACTTGATTTTCTTCACCAGCATCATCATTATCTTCTAGTTCCTCAATCTTGACTTGACTGACTTTCAGAGACTCCATTCTTTGACCTAGATTGTCAGCAATGAGGGCACAAGAGGTATTTGCCATTAATCCTTGTTTTGCTTGAATGGATCTCTTCTGAAACAGCTCTAGCTCATATGTCTTTAACACACCATACAAGACATCAAAACCAATCTTTGTTAGATCTCTTTCTTTGAGGGAAGAGATTCTTGGTTCTAAATGGTCTGGCAGAGTCAGTAAGAATTTCATGTTAAGCTCTTCTGTCTCATAGTGCTTGTCATAGAGTTTGAGCTCATTTATCAGCTTGTTGAATCTCTCAAACACTTCTGTGATTCCCTCTTTTGGCTGTGCCATGAAGGCTTCATATTGTGAGACAAGAATCTGTTTCTTGTTCTTTCTTACTTCAGTAGTTCCTTCACAGAGCACTTCTATGAGATCCCACATCTTCTTTGCACTACTGCAGTGAGCAACAGTGCCATACATGTTGAAATCCATAGATTCACAGATGATAAGTTGGAGATGTCCATCCAGTGCTACTTTCTCCTTTTCAGGATCAGTGTATTTTGAGGGATCTTTAGGAACATGCCTTGCTGGTATTATCTCAGTGCCTACTGTAGTTTCACCAATCTCAATCAATGGAACAAAGGGACCATGCTTTAGAATATCTAAGTACATGGGGTTGGAAGCTTTGATGAAGAGCAACATCTTCTTCTTCCATAAACTGTAGTGCTCCTTGTTAAAGGGAGGAATCTTGATACTGCTTAGTTTCTGTGAGCTCATTCTTGATCTTTTACTGTTTGTATGTTAACAGCCCGCTCTGATACCACTTGTTAGAAATGAATACTACTAGAAACTAGACAGAGGGGGGGTGAATGGATAGTTTGATATATTTTTCGAACTTGAAAACTAAGTAAACAACTGTATGTGATTATGATATGTAATATGCAGAAAGTAAATAACACACACAATCACTTTAATCTACTTTGTATAAGCAAATTAAACACTACAGCTTTCCAAGAAATTCACAATCGAATTTCTGGCTTCTAAACAAGAACAGTTTGAACTTGTTTGCTTACAGAGAAAAGAGCTTAGCAAATAACTATGTGTATCTCTCTTACAGCTTACAGTTGTGTGTGCACGATATATATATTCCCCTATACAAACTAGGCACACACAATATTACACAGCTACCCCTTCTGAAAGTCCAACTTGTCCTGCCATAAGAAGTTCACTGAGTCAGGAAGGACCACCTGCTTTTCGGAGTCTTTCCCGTTTCTGTAGCTGCTTGTCTCTTATCTTTCTCTCCAAGTTTAGCTGTAGATTTGCCATCTGTTCTTTGGACCACCTTGCCAGAACAAATGCTTCAGTATTTGTCTCCTTTGATTCTTGGTTCTGTACCTTAATTTGTCTTGTTATAAACGGCTAAGTGTTGATATCGTGAACTCCACTTTATCCCTGACTTCGCGATCTCCCTTGTGAGGACTACGCGATATAGCCTTTGAAGACTTTGCGACATAGGTCATTTGACGACTATGCGACATAGTTCATTTGACGACTATGCGACATAGTTCATTTGACGACTATGCGACATAGGGCTCCTGAGGACTTCACGATCTAGGCTCTTTTGACTTTGCTGTCTTCAACACTTCACGACATGTGTCTTGAGGACTTCTCGACATAGTACAAAATGGACTATGCGATATAGCACTTCACGACATGGATATTGGTGACTTCACGACATAGCTTTCTTTTGACTTTGCTATATAATGCCTTAGATAAATTCCTGCAACTTATTTCTTCATGGCCTTATTCAACTCTATCCTGCTGCATGAACACTTCTGAACTTCTACCAGGATAATTATTCAATGGCCTATATACATTCTAGATGCAAGAACTTTACTAAGCTCATTATAAATCTGAGCATACATGATAAAGCTATTGTTCATGAGAACAAGACAAGTACATTTAGAGACCTATACTCTATCCCAGTGATATAAATCACTAGGTCATGTAGTGTGACAAAGTCACATAGTGTAGGCTTGTTAATAGTGGTATTCAGACATGTCTTGAGCCTAACAACAACCTAATACAACAATTGCTGGAAAACTCACGTTCCAGGAAACAGTTCAATTATGAAGAATCCATTAAGGAATAACAATATAATCTAGTATCGACGAGATCGACACAATATGGGGAGGTGCATATGAAAAGTGACAATATAATAAGCATCGACGAGTTCGATGTAACAACTGGGATTTAATGAAGAATAAACAATGACATGCTCAACAAGATTTAGTCTGATATGAAACAGGCATTATGATATCAACAGAATTTGTAACAACTCAATATAGAATAGGGTTCAAAGAACAGGCTCTAGATGGCCTCAACAGTTCAAATTATCACATCATGGAAGAATTAGTTAAGATTCAACAATCTGGTAAGTGACAAGAAAGTCAAGTTCAAGTTTAAGAAAAATTCAGGGTGAAGTTTATAAATGAAGAAAACAAGGGTTTATTAACTTCTGACAGAAATAGTTCAAGTCCTTCGAACATATACTTATAATAGATAAGCCTCGTATTTGAAGGAAGTAAACTAAATCATGCACAGCATAAATGAATTCGAATCAGGGAATGGATCAGATGATAGCATTAACAAGAAATGATAATAATACTTGCAAGGGTGCAGGATGGAAAAATGGAATACTTGTAGAACAAGTACCACAACTTCGGAATTTAAAATAACATTTTCAACATAGGGTTCACAAGTTCCCACTCATCTAGGGTTGGCAATATTCCAACCTAATGTTTTAAAATCATGTCTTTTAAAAGAAAGCCTTAGTATACGGCCCATAATTATCTCTTCAAACTTTTCAATATAATAAGTATATCTTTCCAATCAATATGAAAATATGAATCTAAACTCAAAAGGTAGAAAAGAGTACTCGTCAATTTACGAGATTAAATAACATACTTGCAATTCAATGCAAAGAAATCAACATTTGAAAATTCAGTAATAAGCATTCAACATGCATACTAATAATTCAAGATAATATCCCTTAATTAATAAGCAAGGGTATAAACACTTGCCTCTGGTCCTTAGCTATTTCGTAATGCTGAAACAATACGATTCCCTCTTTATCCTGTCTTATCGCACGATTCTCTACTCCCGTCCTCCTTTGCTTTAACGCTCTTGCGAATACCACTAGTCTGCTTCTACCATTTCGAATCCATGTGCCAGCCTCGATAGTTAAACATGAGACGGTACTTAGTCTTCAACGTATGCTTTCACATTCCATAAACGATTGTAACTTAACTTCGATAATCTGACTCGTCTCGTCCAATAGCCTCTGTTGCACAGACAACCACATTTCAATTGATAGAATGATCACAACTAACTATACAAGTAATCCTCGTAACTCGCTTGACGAAACTCCCCATACTATAAAAGTCAACATCTAAGTCAACGGCCTCGTAAATCTCACTTTCTAACATAACCGATAAATTACTATTCAACCTACCCCTCGTGATGATATTAGACACGACCAAATACTCAAACAAGTCTCAACACAATTTATTCGCATGCATGACTCAACAATAGATAATTCACATCATTCACATAACACATTTAAACAAGTGACCGGTTACGTATCGGACGCCCGGTCTAATTTACGATATTAAAAACTCAGACACTAGCCCTAGTACGGGTATATACTGACTATAAAACACATTACACAACTCATACGAATCACATAGCACTTATAACTATTTTTAAAACATCACACAAAGCTTATTTGAATTTAAATAAGCCACAAACAATTTTTAAATCAAAAATCGGATTTTTAAATCCAATATAAGTATTTTAAATGCAAATAAATCAATTAATAAAATTAATTGACACTCTTTAAATGCTCAAACTATTTTTAAATAAATAAACCAAGCTAGAAAATAATTAAACTTAATTTTAATTAATTAAATCTAATTAATAATTAATTATTAAGAATTAACTGATTAAAAGAATTAATCAATTAATTAAATAAATTAATTATTAATCAAAAATAATTAAAATAATTAAATTTAATCAATTTTCGAATTTAAATAAATATTTATGAATTTACAAAATTTTCGGAATAATAAAATGTATTTTTAAATCAAAGATATGATTTTTAGAATTGATTAAACTTCTCCGACAACCTCCAAGTACCCCAAATCGTATGGTTCTAATCAGGAACTAATTGGGCTTCTTAAAACACTTCTATTTCAACACAACAACTTGGAATCCGCCCGAAATCGACGGAAGAAAACGCAACAGCCGCCGCGACGGCGCGTTTTCCGGCCGACCTCGAACGTTGCCCGACGACTACACTGAATATACACCTCGACTCTAAATCCTCCGATCTATGCAATGGTACAAACGAAACCAAGAACAAGTCAGTCTATCTCAAACTCCGGCAAAACTCAAGAACTCCGGCGAGCTTTAACTTTCCCGATTAGCTCGAAAACGAACTCCAAATTCAAATTAAAAATCACATACAGGCTCTACATCCCATAACAAACACAACCACACCATCAATTAGCAAGAACAATCAATCGAACGATTTCCCCCAAATTAACCCTAAAAACTCGAAATAAATAAATTAATTAAAAATAAGAAAATTTCAGAAATCATACCCACATGAATTTTGATGCTGGATTTGAATAGAGGATGATGAGAGATTCGATTTGGTTATAAGAACATCGAAATCGGATTCCGATAACGCCTTCAAAATTGAGTTTGATTCTCAAGAACACGAAGAACACGTTCAGGGTTTTTTAGCTTTTTAACTGTAATTAAACTTTAATATACGCAAAACAAAGTACGATTTGCCTTTTTATAATAAACGGAAAATAATACCCCAAACGACATTTTTGGATCGATACTGATCCGATGGATCGCTTTAAATACAATATAACAGAATATATGCTTTAAACCTTTAAT
Source organism: Heracleum sosnowskyi (assembly GCA_030848705.1). Taxonomy (NCBI): domain Eukaryota; kingdom Viridiplantae; phylum Streptophyta; class Magnoliopsida; order Apiales; family Apiaceae; genus Heracleum; species Heracleum sosnowskyi. The sequence continues at coordinate 121,777,827 of CM061241.1, forward strand.
AAAGCAGAATACACGTTTCACGAGACGATAAGCATCCATAAAGTACGGATAACTACAAGTATCGTTTAATTCAAAATATACGAACCAAAATACCTTTATTGCGAATATTTTCGAATACTTCCTACTTTAACGAATGAAATATTGGTACGAACGATATACCAATCTCCCGAATAATTTGGGAACGATCAAAATTTTCTCTTTGATAATTTAAAATAGAATAAATTAGTATGACATCCTTTTCAAAATAGTTTCTAATTCCCCACACATTTCACATAGCATCACAATATCACATTTTCAATCATTTAACAAATAACTTAGCACGTTTAAACAGATAAATCATTTAATAACTCTTAATATGAAATTAAAATTTCATTTCACATCAAATATTAACACGTAATTTTCCCGGATCTTACAATGATACTGACAGTTGAGCAAACAAAGGGTTGATCGTAGCCACTCAAACAACAATTTTACGAAAATTACAAAGCAAACACAGGAACGCGGGTGACGTAAGAGAATGTGTTCCATGACATAGCATGCTCTTACATTTTGACAAATTTAGTTCTATTCTACTTTAACATTTTGAAAAAAATAGTCGCATTCTGATTACGTTCTGCTTTAACAATTTCATTCATATTCTAATGATGGGGACTCCTAACAATTATTTTGTTCCACTGTATCAGTATGACTCTCACTATCATGAAAAAAAGGGACAACATAAGCACATAGATCGATACCATAAACATCTATACTTCCCTTGTCGAGAAACAAAAAACATCTTTTATAAAAGTTGTTTTGGATAACTTAAACACGTGTTAATTTTTTTGAACTCGCAAAATTTCAATCCGATATATTTGTGATTTACAAAATGTATACTATATTGTTGTTGATATGATTATTACCCTCTTTCAACAAGATTCGCCAATAATGATAATCTCAAACAATTATTTTTACACATTGCAATAATGATAATCTCAAACAATTATTTTTACACATCGCACACCTGTCACAAATAAATTAAATTCAAGCGTATATCTAACAATAAATAATTAGTAGTTTATTTATATATGTATGTGCCTTACACGGATTATTACACTAGTTTACCTTTAAACTCGATGGCCATTTAATTAAACCTTCGTTGGAATATGATTTTGATTAATTTTAACAAAGAATGATACAAAATATTCTGTTTTTATTTAGACTAAAAACACAAAATAACGAAAAAATTTATCAACAATATTTTCACGTGCTTAAGACAAGTTCAATGACATGATTTAAATATATTTTGAGCGACAGATGCAATATGCAATTTTCTACTTTTTGGTACCAAAATAAAAATTAATTTTACATATAATATTTGAGGTTTTTCAGAAAATACGAAAACTTTTATTTTCTTGCAAAACTAATTTTTCTTAATTTCTTTAACAAAAATAATGATGTTTTCAAATTTTTATTACAAAAATAAGACTTTGCAACCAAATGCGACTTTATGCAATTAAAACCAACCAAATTTAACTTCAATTATTTTTCATAAATTTTTTTTAAAAAAATTGAATTTGATTGTAACCGTAATTTTTCAGATATTTTCAGAAAATAATAAAATTACAAAAAAAATAATAAGTATTTTTCATTATTATGTAGTTATATCATATTAACATTTTTTAGCAAATTCTTATTAATATTTTTGGTGATTTTCAAATTCTTATTATATAGTTATATCATATTAACATTTTTAGCAAATTTAAACTCTTTTGCCTAATTATATAGGTGGATTTGGTTATCAACAAAAATTCAATCCTTGTTGGGCCTTTCATATTCTGTACACAATCTTTTCATTTGATCTGCTCTCCCTCAACGATTCTATAATCATCTAACTTTCTAAACAGTTTAAATTTTTTGCAATTCAATTAAGGAGACACAAATAAAATGTGCACATTTTCAACCCAACAAACAACTGGATCAGCATACAGACGAAAAAACAAATATAATAATAAGTAATAATAGCAAATAAAAAATAAAAAATAAAAAGATTAATTTAAATATTTAAACACATGTCTCGAGATCCCGAACTGAGAACTTTCAGATGTCCGCAAAATTAAAGATCAAAAATTGTATTTATAAAAGTGTTTGTGCATTTCAATTTTCATGTAATCTATAGATAAAGACCTTGTTGTATCCAGTGCAATCACAGAGATTTTAGTACAATGCTTGATTCAGTCAAGTGTGTGGAGTTTGAAATGCATGCTGAAAGATTCTTGTTTAAGCATAAAAATGATTATATTCATTTCAGTAGAAAGTGCACGGAACTGGAAATGACATTAAGTTGATTCTCTGGCGTGAGTCGTGACACTGGACTCGAATTGAATAAATGCAGAAATGAAGAAGCAATTCCACATTAAGACAAGAAATTGATGGATGTGCTCTTTGCTCAATGCAGAATATTTACTTAAGCCAACAGACACAAAGATCTGTGAAAATTGATATGATTAAAGATGAGGGATAAAATTCTAGGCAGTAGAAAACAGTTTATCTGCATCATTTCATATGTTATGCACTGAGAAATCTTGAAAAGCTTACTAACAGTCTGTTGAATTTTGACTAGAAATCTTGGTATAGACCTTATACACATCTTTCTCTCTTCTCAAAAATTGTCTGGAGATTTGGTTCGCCCTCGAATTTTAAAGCTAAAAGGATTCCCTTTCTAGAGATCTGTTTCTCTAAATCGCCTATAGCACAACTATAGCTCCATCCCTCTAAGAAACAACCACGAGAAAAACCATGTTCTTGGTCCATGTTTCATCACACTACAGCACAAAATGCAGATACTATGCTATGTTTGTTTCCTGACATTTGTGTGATGCTGGTCCTAAACATTTGGTTCACTACAAATTGTACTAAATTTTGAGGGGAATAATGGAGGTAATAACTTATTAATGGGTATTTCACTATCTTAATCCTTATTGTAATTATGTTATTCAGTGTTCACTACCAACTGAGAAAGAAATGTGTCCATTAACCTAGGTGACTGTCCTTGACAGTCTGCGTTTACTTTGTTAGATAAATGTGATTCAAAATTTAAAATAAAAATAGTTATGTTTAGATTTGTATTAATTCTATTATTTAGGAATTAGTTGTAGTTTTTGAATGAGATTTTCTAGATGATTGTTTACGTGATAGTTAGGGTTACCTATTTATCAGTTAATTTGTTTTAGGTGTAGCCTATATAAAGGCTCACAATTGTAGTTTATTATTATGGCAACAACATAATAAAATACTTTTGTTTTGTTACTTTTTTATTACTTTTTGATTACTTCTATTTTACTTTTATCAATTATAAAATTCTAACATGGTATCAGAGCTTAAATGATCTTAAGGGATCTGTGAGTGAAGTAAGAGATTCAAGTTTGTGGAAGATTGAATTTGAGAGGGAGATGCAACCTCTTGAAAACAATCCAACACTAATTCAAATCAAGTTTTTTGAAGATGAGTCCATCAAAGCTTCAGAAAAAGAATTTGAAGATGAGTCAATCAAAATTAAATTTCAGAGGAAGAAAACATGAAGGAGGGTCAAGACAAGAGACACCAAGATTGTTATGATGATGATGAGAAAGAAAGCAGGGCACGGGTGGCCATGATTTTTTTTTTTTAAAAATAATGTTTATGGAGAGAAGTGCTCCATGTAATTTGGTGAGAAGTGCACCAAGAAAAATGTTTGTGGAGAGAAGTGCTCGATGGGTGTTGATGAGAAGTGCATCAACGTGTTTGGTGATGAGAAGTGCATCCGTGTTTGGTGATGAGAAGTGCATCACGACAAAGAAATTGAAGAGAAGTGCTTCATTTTTATTTAATTTTATATTTTAGTAATTTTGAATCAAGAGAGGATGTTAGATAAATGTGATTCAAAATTTAAAATAAAAAATAGTTATGTTTAGATTTGTATTAATTCTATTATTTAGGAATTAGTTGTAGTTTTTGAATGAGATTTTCTAGATGATTGTTTACGTGATAGTTAGGGTTACCTATTTATCAGTTAATTTGTTTTAGGTGTAGCCTATATAAAGGCTCACAATTGTAGTTTATTATTATGGCAACAACATAATAAAATACTTTTGTTTTGTTACTTTTTTATTACTTTTTGATTACTTCTATTTTACTTTTATCAATTATAAAATTCTAACATACTTGAACTAACTGAAAATTAGCAATTAGGTAATTGAACACAGGTAGTTACGTAATTTGTTATGTGCGTTTATGTGTGTGTTTAAACTGGCCTTTGAGCTAAATAAAACCAGAGTGCTTGTTTGGTTGATAATGGTTTCTGTGTTCTCTTTAACTGAAAAGAGTAATATTAAATAGCTTGTGCTATTCATTATGGTCTGGTATAATTGTAACACCCCAGTCCCAAAACTACTACTAATTAGCACCAACAAAATCATGATAGTATTTGTTTAGTCTTTACCCAAGTTGGCTGCGTTTGGGTCAGTAGGTTTCGACTTATTCGGACTCGGAATCGGGATTTGACCCAATTTTCAAAAAAGGTTCGGAATTTGACCCGGGTTGTCACATATGGTATCAGAGCCGACTCTCGAAAGCTTGATTCCGTCGAGTTGCCGGAGGTATTATCCCACAATGGACAGAGGTCCGGAGGTGGGGACACGAAGCCAGCCGGTATTATCCCCCACAATGGCTAGGGAGGAACGATCTTGGAACTTATGGGCTATCTGTTCAGGCTTGACGAAGACGTCAAGAGTTTAAGATGGCTAGGGAGGAACGATCTTGGAACCTATGGGCTATATGTTCAGACTTGACGAGGACGTTAAGAGTTTAAGTGGAGGAGTTTGTAACACCCCAGTCTCATAGTCGTTACCCAAGTTGGTTGCATTTGGGCCAGTATGCTTTGTCTTATTCGGACTCGTGATCGGGACTTGACCCGATTTTTGAAAAAGGCTCGGAATTTGACCCGGTTGTCACAATAATTTCCAGCGAAGATTGACAAAAGAAGAAGCGTATGACATTGAACTTGTGATTTACCATTGCAAAATTTGGTTATTTGTCGTATGTTGCATATCATCAAGACAGCTGCGACACTCATGACTAGAAGACCTTATTGATAGATTCCCTATCTAAAGAACACAAACATGGTCTAGCTTGTATCCATTGGTGAACTGCATCAGACTGTTGGGTCACTCAGGAACAAGCTTTATCTGTTTTTGGATTATTTGTTTATTGAATCAGATTAGTTACTAATATTATTAGAATGTGAATTACTTTTAAATCTGACCTTTTTATGGTCATAGTTGGCATTCACTTGTGTAAGATATTACTTCCTGTACAACACTGATTATCGACCTAACATATTTAACGCTTACTTTTACAGGAATATTACATTCTGTTTGGATTGAAGCATGACTTTCATGTTTTTACATGAGGTTCTTTTCCGGACCATGCTGATGCGAGAGACTCGTGTACTTGTTTTCTCTCATTGTACTCAATTGTCTTGGCAACAAATGAGGAAGGACTGGTGCCAATAGTAAAAGATGTGTAAGGCTCTACTAGACTGATTCTTGTGGTTCCAGACAGTACAAGCTATGACTCTGTAAATCACATTCTAGTTTTGAGTGTAAATGATTGATCACGTTGAGCTATAGAATTTTTGATGCAGACCTAAAAATAAAGGCACAAGTTAGATCCTTAATTAAGTTACATGTTTGAATATATGAAACTCCTTGGTCCTAGAAAAGTAGTGATTAAACCTCCGGACACTGATAATTACAATACAAACCCCAACTGTACTGCTCGATAGCAATGGTTCAGGTCCATAATGTTTATAATTAAAGATGAAGAATTTATTTCATTAGCGCCAAATTGTTTATGATTAGGGTACATTTTTTCAGGATATAATTTTGTCTCTACATTCAGAAAGACTAAACAAAGAATTCCCAGGTACGAATTATAGTCATTGGACATCACTACACAAGTGAGTGCAGCATCTATTGCGACAGCAATCATAATACCCACTCATAAGGAATTTACTTTATTTTCACCTCTGCAATGTCATGGAAAACAGACTACACAACTGTAGTTTTACCCTCCCAGGCCTGGGAAAGATCCTAAGACCTTGTACTTTAGCCTTTTTGTCCATGTTTTACAGTCCAAGGGATTCGACATTATATTCCATTTCTATTGATGGTTCGGAAAAAATAGCTAGCATCACCAAATCTATTGTCATGTAATGTGTGATGTTGTTTAACTACATTGTACATTTGGTACTTGATTGGAATGTTTAGATGCAATTATCCGTGTGTTTACTTTTCTTACCCGTGCATTATTGATAACAACTTTTATGTTTATGGAAGAATTAAATCACTTCAATGCATCGCCATCAACCTTTTTTGTGGTAAATCCGGGAGGAGGACATATAGTTATGTTATGCTGTAGCTTTTGGTCTGGCGAAAGAAAAAACAGTAATGAAATCGTCATTACTTTTGATCACTTCTGATGAAGAAGAAGACACAGATGTGAATATGAGATGTTTTTCGCCATAAACAGCAGACGGTAAAGTAATATTAGTTTGTGTTAATGAACAGTATGCGTCTTGTTTCATTTTGTATGCCAGTTAGTTTGCACTGAAGAGCTTGATACGGAAGCCAGCTTGTAGACAAAAGAAACATAAGTAATAATTCAGAAACATGCCTTTACTGTTAGTTCATTTTTGAAACAACTGTTAAATCACACTTTTCTTGTTAAACTTTCTTCTTTCTAAAGCCCACAAAACTTATTGGTGATTAGAAAGAAGAAATTGACAAATGACATAATGCGCTCGTCATTTTCAGTAAGCAATTGTGTTTTCTAAGTAATGTTACTAGCACAACACAAGTCTAAATGATGCACCGGGGGATGGCGACAAGTTCCTTTTGTTTCCCTTTACTTGATTCGTCGGGTCATATTCTTCTCATCTTCTTTCCGTGCTTTCAGATTTGTTTGTAGATCTCCGCTTATGGGGTCCCTAATGGATTAATTATTGATTAGGCATCTTCATTTTTGCGACTTTCAATTCACCGGACCTTCATCTACTGATCCAAAAATACCAAGGAATCTCCTTTACCTGAGTAGAATAATTTAAAGTAAGAAAGGAGCTTCAAGTGCAGCAGCTGTTTAAAGAAAAAGGTATAAGAATAACATTTCTTTTCTTGTTTTTCAAACATTTGGGCCACATATAATGTAGAACTTGTTAATAATTATATTCTTGTTTGATTTTCAAGTGTGAGTTGACAGTAGGGAATATTAGTACAGCCAAGAAGCATAAACTAGGTGACTGGTATTTGCTTCTTGTATTACTAGATTCTATTCTAAGTTGAAAATATCCAGCTGTATGAGATATTAAACAAACTAATACCAGAAACATATCATAGGGATCATCGATTATTACCCGACCCCTTGATTCTCCTGGATCCAATAAACTGAATGTTGCGTTATTTATGAGGATTCGATATTGCATCATTTACCCATATGAAAGGAAAGAACTCTAGGTTTCACAGTTCTGGAATCCTGATGATTGTTATTGTTCTTTATTGTGCATGCTACGATCAGATCCCTTTAACTTTCCAACAATTAAAAATTGCTCATCTTGCAGCAGACCAACTGAATGTATGGCACTGAGAAGGCAATGCTTTGGAGATCAATCATTGAGTTTTGATTTGAGCTACTGGAAATTGACTGCAATTCTAGAAATCAAAAAGCCTAATTCTTAGCTAAGAGATGTAAAATATAGACTATAAACTATAAAAAAGGATATAAAGAGAACACTATCTTTGGAATAATTTTTTATAGGACTTGTACACAAGAGTAGCTCATGTTGATTGTTTTCTTGTTATTCCTTTATCTTTTATTTTTGGACCATTTCTTTGTATGATTCCTTTTCCATCAGGAAAATAGATTCACAAGGTTGTGCTACTGCTGGGCATTTTGTTCGTGTGTGCACGTTAGTAAGCTTCTCCACATATTTGATCAAACCCAAAATATGCATCACTTTTTTACGATCAATTTCAAATATTCGGATTCTCAGACCTGCATACCTCCACCAGAACGCGTTCGCTCACTCTTTTGTTACAGACAGAAGAATATCCGGTAGGCTAGAACCAGGGATTATACATCAAGTCTCTTACTTACATTTGCAATCCACTTCCATAGCATTATCCATAAACGTGATAATTCGTTAGATTGATTACACTTTCTGGTTATATATCTTTATCGTTACCATCCATCAAATTCTTGTGTTAGTTGCATCAACCCAACTATGTACTGCATATTCTGGAGGGTGAAGATGCACCACAGTCTAATCTATGAGACATAAGTTGCAAATTAGGCTACCAATGGATTGGATTATTCATTTACTTTTCCTTCTTGTAAAGTAGTTGAAGATAACATGAATACGGCAAGTTTGTCCTAAAATCTATTGTTGGATTCTTTGATTCCTCCATCCCTACAAAGAACAAAAAGAATCTGCCAATCCCACCACACCCTGCTCAAACAGGAACTTAAAAAGAAGGCATTTCAAAAATCAAAACTAAATAAATAAATAAGGAATGCATGTTTGGTTATCCCTTTCAATCTTCAAAAAGAAATATCCACTAAAGCATCCCCCACTATTATAATCTTTTCCCATCAAACCCTTCTCACAGTTTAGAAAGTTGATCCCATTATACATCATGGTAGGGCTGCTTTATTCATCAGGAATCAAACACATATATGCATACATTCATATACATTTTATATGTGTGTGCATTGAGAGAGGAGGGTAGGGATAGGAGAACAGGAGGATAAAAACAAACCATACACTTTTTTCCTCATTTCTCTCCTTTTGAGACTCAATTTGAAGTGTGTTGCTTTTACTGTTTTTGCTACATCACAGATTCTCTCCACTCTCCCTCTTAAGTCAAAGATCAAAGAAAATTATATTTAAAAAAATGCAAGAAAATGTGATATGAAATGAGAGAAAAGTTTATATATAAATATATATATATATATTTCCACAGCTAATAGCATATATTCCAATCCAAACATATCCCCACTTATGTTTCCTGATATGGTGGTGAGAACATAGGACATTCCAACAACTCCCATTTATAAAGAGAACTCCAGCTGCCAACACCAACTCACCTCATAATTTTATGACCCATTAACTCAAAAAAGATTTCCCCTTGCATTCTCAATATCCACATAAAAGAAACACCAATGGCTCTACAGAATATGCAACAAGATCAAGATATGAACTTGGTTTTATCAAGTGATGCAAAGCCCAGGCTCAAATGGAATCCAGAACTTCACCAGAAGTTTGTCCATGCTGTGGCGCAGCTCGGTGGTGCAGACAGTAAGTATCACAGATTCTGTAATCAACTCAATTATACTTGATCACTAATATACTATGTCACTGATTAATTTTCTTAATTACTATCTTGATTTGCTAGAGGCAACTCCAAAATCTTTGATGAGGGTGATGGCCATTCATGGACTTACTTTGTACCACCTAAAGAGTCACTTACAGGCATTTCTCTTTTTGTGTTCTAAGTATTGACTTCATTTCATTACTTACTTTTGATCATATATACAGACATAGTAAATGGAAAAGAATCAAACTTATTCTCAATATTCTTTGCTGCAGAAATATAGACTCGGTAAAAGTCAGCAATCACAACTTTGCATGGACAATGATCAAGCTGGTGAGTAGCCACTATCTAATGCACATTGGTTATGGAACTAATAGAAGTATCCATGAAAGTTTCAAATTTAGACTAATTGACAAATTACTGATGCAGAGTATGAAGAGCTGCAGATAAGCCATCCCAGTAGGGAGTATCACGATGGACACCCGAACCAAATTAATGAGTAATAATACTTGGAAAATTATCTGTTTGACTGTTTTGTTAATTAGGTACAAAACGATCATTGTTAACAGAGATTGTGTTTCATGCATTCAGGAGCTTGCAAATAGCTCAGGCTCTACAAATGCAAATCGAGGTGCAGAGTAAACTTCACGAGCAGATTGAAGTAAAAATTTATTGTGATCTTGACATAATTCTCTTTTTAATTTCATTCTTATTATGATCAAAATAATCTTATTTACAAATCTGATCTAGGTACAGAGGCATTTGCAACTGCGGATTGAAGCGCAAGGGAAGTATTTACATTCTGTGTTAAAGAAAGCACAGGACACACTTTCTGGATGTAATTCATCTTCTGCAGAAGTGGAACTTGCTAAAACTGAACTTTCTCAATTAGTATCAATGGTTAACAATGGATGTCCTAGTTCTTCATTGTCTATATTAACAGAAATCCAATGCTCTGTCTTAAAAGACAGTGAGAACAAGCCATTAAGGGAAACTAGAAGTTCTCTAGAAAGTTCTTTAACATCATCTGAAAGCTCTGGAAGAAAGGAAGATCATTGTCGAAAACATGAAAGGGACATAACAGACAACAGAAATGCAAATTCTGTAGTGCTTTCTCTAATGGAGATGCATTCTCATGAAAACGGTGGTTCAGTAGAGCAAGCGAATGCAAGAAAAAGAAGTAAATGCACCCTTTCTGAAGGCCAACAACCATTATGGAAAAGATCAAAAGCTATGAGAAGTACTGATCAGTTGCAAAAGTATAATTTTCTGGAGGCGTTAGATCTGAACATCCGTTACTCAAATAACATGGATTCTGGTCCGAAGCAGATAGATTTAAACTCCAAGGAAGTCGAGCAATTCAACGAAATTTATAGTTCCCTTTAACATGCTTCGGATGGTATATGAATATCATCTTATATCTAGAATAAAAAAGCTTCTAATAGAAAATATGTATATGGCTATGTCAACCACCCTCAAAGAATGTATCAATATGCTCAATTGCTCATATTAATACTCTATGTTAACAGTCTTAGTTCGTTATACCAATTCAATGCACACCACAGAAACCAACCAGTATCATAGAGGCTAGTGGCGTCTATAACCCTTACGAGGCCGAGGCCAGCAGCTTTAGCTAGTGGCGTCGATAATCTTGACTAGGCCGACTACACAGGGGACTATACAATTATCAAACACAGGTTTATGATTAAAATGTGACGTAGGATGAATGGAGAATGATTCTGGAACCTGTGTCTATACAACAAGGTAAAAACGTATACTATGAACAAACTGCAGGGCACAGTGCACACATATCTACACTAGTAGTACACCACAAGTACAAAACATAATTGTGGAAGCAAAACTAATTGGCTATGGCATTTGCAATGGTCAAGTGGTAGACACAACCTCAACAAGTACCATTCACTAAAGCATGCGCACTAGGAATATTGGCATGAAACCCTTTTTTTCAAGTTACTGATTCTTAACCAAGTCTAACACTACCGTCATACATCCAGATTATGTGCATCTTGTCAGAAAAAGACATACTACATCATACCACTCTACAAAAATAATTTAACAACTATATACCCCAACCAAAATAAATTAAATTAACTTGGTTTCAAACGAAAAGACATTATTTTCTCTACATTGTGCTCCACAGAAATTCACCTAAACATAAATAAAAAACAAGTTTAATATAAAATTTTGTAACTAATCTTAATCTAATTCTCACTATCATCATGTCCATGAGAATCATTTGTAGCCATTTGATTTGGGTCCTCAACCAATGTACCAACACTAACCCATAGTTGTCTTCCCCTTCCCTCTTCACTCTCAAAAAGATTCTTGAAACTAAATTCATTCTCATCATCCACAGGCATCTTATATCTACAAACAGGACAAGACTCATTAATTTTAAGCCACTTTTCAACACACCCCCCATGAAATTTATGCTTACAAGGCATTTCTTTAGCCAATTGACCAACAAATTCATCCAAACATATCACACACTCATCATCCTCTTTAGTTTCAACACTAGGCATAGCTTCAATTGATGCCTTAGAGGCTGGTGGTGGGCCATCGGGAGTCATTAGGTCACGCACCAGCGCGTTTACTCCCGACGCGCTGCCTTCGATTACCAACACGCGCCGTGACAACGGGTTCATAATGATGAGCCGATCACGTGGGTCGGATCTTTCGGATGAATCTTGATCTGGGTCGGTGTTGGTTTGTGTATCTGCGGACTCTTCAATAACGGGCTCGGAGTCGGTTCTTGAATCATTCATATCATCATCAAATGTCATCTCCGTTTGATTTGAATCATCCGGGTCGGATCCATTTGATGAATCTTGATCTGGGTTGGTGTTGTTTTCTGAGTCTGTGGAGGCAGAGGGGTCAAATTGGAATCGAGAAATTCCTCTGTTTCTTAAAATTGTTAAAAAGTCATGAAGTGTCATCTCATTTTGATGAGAAGCCATCGATTATAGTTGTGAAACTATAATAGAATGAAACTGATGAGATATTAATGTATGCTATGCATACAAGATGATTTGTATGTATAGGATAGGGATGGTGAAAGCGGTGAGATTGGCGGTTTTATGAGGTAATAAGGGAAGAAGAAAGGTGTAGAAGGGTCTGGAAGCACCTGGGGAGTGGTTTTAAGTTGAAAAAGAAACAAAAATTGTAATTGTAATTGAATAGAAATCATATAGGGGAGAGGGGTGGATTTATTGTCGGCAGTGTACAAAATAGCTGATGGATTCGGTTGTTAAAAAGCTCAAGTAGGAGGAGGAATAGGTGCTATGTTCGTCAACTCATTGCGGCATAAGAATTTAAACATTTCTTAAATTAGCGTATATATTATCAAAGAACCTATATATTACAAAATAACTTCAAAATATTAATTTACTAATTTTCTTTTGCTAAGTTTCGAAATATTTATTTAAATACTCGTGCCTTAAATTTTCTGCATTACACAATTAAATTTTAATTTTCAAAATATTTAATCGTTATTTCATATGCTTTTCCATTTATCTATTTCTTGTACCATTGCTATAAATTTCACACATTTGATTACATTTTTTGTCTCCTTGACTAAAAATAATATGAGGTTTAGCTGATCATAAATTTTTGTCAATAGAATATCAACCACAAATGTTTTCGTTGGTCGAGACTCGAGACCATGGGCTTAACCTCCCAAGGTCACAGAAGTAAGTCGGCAATACCTACTTAAAGTTCATATATGACAAATCCAGCAGTGATCCAATAATTTAAATTTGAGATAAATTATCTTAAATTCTTTTAATATCATTCTTTATCCAAATTTAGATTAATTTGTTTAATATTAAAATAATGGTTTAGTTATTTGTTTAATTTTTATTTTTTAAATTCAAAATTGATTTATGGTTGTTTTAATTATTTAATTAATAATAGTGTGTAACTAATAGTTAATAAAATCTAATTTTTGGTACAAAACTTATAATATAATTTACGTATACAATTTTAATGTATATTAAAAAAATTATATCTTTGATTTAATTAAATCATTAAATATAATATAAATAATTAATGATGTTTAAATATTAAATTTAAGATTAAATAATTTGATAGAATATTTATGTAATATAATATGTAAATAGTAATTTGGATCAAGGATCGCTGCTTGGTAAAAAATTTGGATCAGTGATCTAAATTTGAATTTTTGGATCATAACTGCTGAAGATGACCTTAACTTAATGGTTAGTCAGAGGAACTGGGGCTACTTTCTTGACATCGGATTGCTGTTCTGATTGGCATTTTTCACATTTAATAATCCCAGGAAGCTGCAAAAGGATATGGTGAAGAGCTTATAAAGGCTTGCATTATTCGTATTTCTTAACATCAATGAAATATTTTCTTGTGATCGCTGACATGCCCGTGGTACAAAAATAAAAACATGAAAGCGTTTGTGATTGCAATTCCACATCATGGATTTTCACCAGAATAGGGAGTTTTATTAGAAGTTACTTGTATGGTTTGTGTTCAATTTATATAGCAAACATGCAGAGAGGCCACATTTTATGTAAAAGCTACATTTACAGTTATTAGGGGTTGGAATACTGTGAAGACATTGCGAGAATTCATATGCATGTATCCTCTGCCCTTTTTGATCGCATTCAGGATTCATTTCCATACCATCATTTTAATGGAAAATTCAGGCAATAAAATTATGCAGATATGCCTTTTTAAGGAGCTCATATTGTAACTTAAAACAGTAAATGCTAATCTCAAATTTTCTACATTTCTTGGAGCAAAAGACGAGCAGCGCTGCTAGCTTTTCACCCTAGTCAAGAACAACTGTCAAGGTATTTTCAAGGATTAACATTCTAGTAAATGCAACAGAACCAGAACAGTCGATTATGTGCCAATTGTTTTGCTGCAGAACTGAGGACACTGTCTCTTCTTTTCCCTTCTTTTTTCTTAAGTAGAAATTATGTACATGTATACATTTACAACTTGTACTAACCTTTTCTAAATGGCAAAAAAAATATTATGTTGGCAAATTTTGAATCTAGATCTATACCAATTTACAATTTTTTTTACCTTGTCAGAGAACATAACATAAGACTGTAACAATTTCTAAACTTGAAACAAGCCTACGCATAAAAGTTTCTTGCAATTTAAGCTAGGTAAAAACAGAAAGGAAAAAAAAGATTAGATTTTAATTTATTAGGACTGATTCTTCAAAGTCTAGTTGCTTTGGCTAAAAGTATACGACACGAATGGAACTATAGTAGTACATACTTTGTGTCCTCCAAGGCTCCAACTATAAAATCAAATTACATCAAGGTATTACCAGCTTCAATCTTGGCAGGAACCAAAAATTGTAGTTACTGGCAAAGATTTGTGCACATTCAGACATTAATAGAAGAGGAGAAGAAGTGAATTTCCATTGATTGTATGAAAATTTCTGGTACAAGCTTGCCCCTAGCTCTTTTCATACAATGTTACACACACAGACAGGCATAGTAATGTACTACATTCATACAGACATAAAACACGAGTTCTGCACCTGAATTAATAGATTCAGTCAGCATGGAAAGACTCTGATATCCTTACTGTTTTGCCCCTTGATCTAACTGAATTCTTGTGCAAAGACTTTAATCTTCTTATTCAAATTGCTCTAACAATGATTGGGTCTCGACGACGTTTGAAAAAGTTGGAAATTGAATCTGTGATTCACACCTCTCACGAGGAAATATTGGACACTCAATAAGGTTAGAGCCAGAAGTGTCAACACACATATAAACTTCATGCAATTGAGTATTATTCCACACATTGACATTGCACCCTATGGAAGGAGTATATCCAGTCCCTTGTTTAATAGCTCTCTTTATGCTTTCTAAGCTGTAGAACTCACCATCTGGATTTATTCCTGCATTTGCAAGGGTTTGAAGAAGGTTTACTTGACTCTTGAGATTGAGTGTCGTGCTGATCCAGAACAGACTCGGAGCAAGTTCCATGTTTTTTCGACCCCAGAATTTCAAGCCATTGGCAGTTGGGCATGAAAGTGTTGGCCATTCCTTTTGCATATTGCTCAGCAAGTCTGAAATCTATGTGAATCGAAAATAAAAATACATCATTTATAAATTATAGTAGTATGAGATGGGAGAGTTGTCAACCACGCTGATTTGTAAGCTGTGGCTTAATTGTT
Source organism: Heracleum sosnowskyi (assembly GCA_030848705.1). Classification (NCBI taxonomy): domain Eukaryota; kingdom Viridiplantae; phylum Streptophyta; class Magnoliopsida; order Apiales; family Apiaceae; genus Heracleum; species Heracleum sosnowskyi. Next base: position 121,793,406 of record CM061241.1, read on the forward strand.
AGCAAATCCTTATTGCCCAAATGATCATACTTTTATCACAACCAAATGTGAGACACGCTGTCTTAATTACTTTGTTAGTGTGCCTAATTTTACCTTATTTTGTCAAAAGGAATACATATATTTTGGAGTTTAAAGAATAAGATTATAAATAATTGGCCCAAATATCAATTTATCAGTCTCGTGAACAAGACAGTTCTGCATATACTAGTAAGAGTATGTAGATGTAGTATATATGATCCGAATATTTATAGAAAGTTTTAAATTTATACCTTGGATTCATCAAAGGAGGAATCAGGATCGCAGTTAGAGCCGTCTTTATAATTAGGCCATAATCCATGAATCCCGAAATCTGAAGCTGGCTTCCCTGTGCTTGGATAACAACTTCTTCGCTTCAAATCACAATATGATCCAGGCCACTGCATTTATTCATATATCACTTTTTCAATTAGAACTTGGTTATTAATACTGTAACAAAATTTGTTGCCAACCAGAATCAGTTACACTAGGATTTCCGAGTTCCAAAATGGGGAAGAAAGAAAGAAAGAAACTCCCCAGTATTTTCAGAAGAGAAGAGTAAAGATAAGAAGAGAAATTCTAGGCAAGTAAATACCTGCAGAGCAAAGTAGAAGAAATCGAAATCCTGAGCGATGGACACAACAGCTAGGCATTGTATTGTGAAGAGTCTGATAATCAAGTTTTTGCTCTGCATGGATTTTATGATTAAGTTGTCCAAATATTTTAAGAAAATTTATCACGTTTGTCTACAATTTCTTGTATTAATAAAGATCATTGTACCAGAAATTATGAATTTTAAAAGATTTGCAGGATATGCATGCAAGTGATCCCCTGGGCATCACTGCCACCGGAAACGACACCAAGTCCTCTACCAATGGAATTAAATAAATATTTTATCCTTTATTTAATTGTTATAACCAGCTACCCTATCTGATCCTATGTAAAATAGTGTAGGATTAGTGTGATTCAAGTTCAACAACTCGCACAATTGGTTAATTAAGTTTGCATGTGGCCATATTTAAACAGATAATTTGCTTAAACTTTCTTGTATCGCTTGACAGATGCAAAATTTCAATGAAAACATAAAAAGTAATACTATGATTGTAATTTATCTGTAATTTTCAATATGAAATGATTTTGTATTCCAACACGAGAAGATCAGAAGATTATCTACTACATCAACTGAAACTATTTTTGCTTTTTGTTCTCACTGAATGAGGAAGGACCAACAACTTCAGTATATCCCCACTGAGGCTTGGCAGTAAGAAGAAAGCTAATAAGCTATTGATGTAGCATTTTATTTAATAAGCTATAAAAAATGCTCAAGTTCCATAAAAAATTTGCAAACGTTGAGTTGTTACCTTATTAATGACTTTTTCCTCATATAAAACGGATCCTCATGCATATATGCTAGGATCACAAATACAAACGATTTATGTATCATTTGAAAATATTTTTTAGGACGTTTTCAGCTTAGAGTTATAATTCGAGTCGAGCAGCTCGAACTCATTTATCAAGGTTCGGTTCGGCGCGAGTTTGTATACGAGTCGAGTTCAAACATAAGTTTGAACTCGTTTAGTTAAAACGAGTCGAGACACATGTGTGGAACCTGACTATACTCAACATAAAACTTGAAAATCTGAGTTCACCCGAAATTCAACCCGAACTCGTTTATAATTTGATTAAATTAATATTAAACTTTATTTTTATTATTATTTAATTAAATTTTAATATAATTTTTCTTAATTTTTATATTGATGAACTCACGAGTACACTTGGCTCAGCTCAATTAACTCGCGAATAAACTTAGTTCGACTTATTAAATTAAGAGAGTCAAGTTGTGTAAGAGATTTCAGACTTGAAGGTTTTATTGTCAAAACATTCACGGGCAACATGCATGCTTTTTCGGTTAGATGATGAATTTTCTTGAATGAAAAATTTCATTTGAACATTGTATTTCGATGCAATTCAATAACAAAAATGTTGCTTCAATCAAAAAAAATAAAATATCACAACTCAAATTTATTCTTTAACAACCCGTCTAGGCTCAACCCAAATTACAATCATAATTTTGAATCCTACCCGATGTTCTAAAAGTCGACGATTATTCGCCGATTAATCGCTAGACGGCGGACCACCGAACTGATTAAGCGAAAATCGGTAAATTAATCGTTTTTTCATAAAAACGGTCAAAAATCGGCCGAATCGGTCAAAAATCGGATTAATCGGTCAAAAATCGGGCTAATTATTAAAAATTAGTTAAAATTAAAAATAATAATAAAAATTTAAAAGGTAGAAACTTGATTAAACAATAGAAAAAAACATTATTTTTGTACATATAATTATAATTTTAGATGATTAAATCGTAAATTCTTTTAAGTTTTCCTCTTAAATTGATCTCTAATTGAAAAATTAAACTTTCAAAATTTTATTTATTAAAATTATATAACATTTTTAACATATTTGCATAAATATATGATAATAACATATATTTAGTTGAAAATAACAAAACAATTTTATAATTGTATATAAAAAATATTATTAAATTTATTTCGATTAATGATCCGATTAATCATTCCGATTAATACTCGATTACCCGATTAATCCATGAAAAATGCCTTTATCGATTATCTCTGATTCACTCTTTTTACGACACTGATCCTACCATAACTCAGTATCTATAGTCATTGAACTAGGTACCAATTTGTAATTGAGTCCTTCACAATCAGCTCCTCATACTATTAGAAACTTTCAAATAAGTTTCAACTGGTACGCACTTATAAAAAGGGCGGAAATATGAATAATTGTGAGGTGATTTACTTGTAAGGTAGTGTCACCTTCAGTGATTAAAATAACAAAAAATGTTGGTGGTTAATATCTCAAAGTTTAAGATTGAACTGTCAAGATGGTTGTCGCGAACCATAAAAGACTATCAATTTACAAACTAATCTTGACCAGTTTTGAGTAGCCCCGAGGAAAATTCTTGTCACATTCCAGGCCATTTTGTTATTTCTTCTCAGTAGTTATTAATGTGTTGTTGTGTCATAGCCCATGAACTGTTTGATGAATTGCCTCTTAGAAATGTTCACATAAAATTTTACGTGTTCTTTAAATATGCACCATGATCTTAAATTTTTGATGTTTTACTGACTACAGTTTCGTCATCATCAACAAAATTGATTACTTCTTCCTGTAAGATTATTGTGGTCTTAATCTTGAGCTCCAAAATTACTGCCACCTGTTTGATAATATTACTAAATTGAGTCATTTCCCCTTTTTCCCAGAGATTATTTGGCGTGCCGTTTGTTTGAGTTGAATTTTGGGTTACAGTTAGGAGTTTGTGTTATGGCTCTTGGGATGTTTCAGGCTCTACAATTTAATTCTTGCAATGTATTCAGGACTCGTATATTATATCCTTCAAAGCTTCTTTCTGTGCATACTAGTAAGTGAATGGTTTTAATGCTTCTTTTTCTGGTTTCATTATTATTTGAGGAGAGAATTTGTCTGAATGTATTGAATTTGGCACTAATATGATACTTGTAGATGTTCATTTGAAGCCGATGAAGATTGAGGCAAGGAACAATACTCGAACTGAAAGTCCTAAAATACGCAATAGGCGAATGAGGAAAAAGGTACTTGTTTTTTTCTCACTGCAAAGGCATTGAATAAATCTCCGATAATTTGTGTGTGCATGTCTTCAACCATGTAAACCGAGGAGTTACGATGCTGTCAAGGCACAGAGTTCTTCATTTGAAATAATTTTTTGAAACTTTAAATTTGTTGGTGCTTATTGCTGAATTCGAGAAAATTATAACTTTATGTTGTCCCAGTAATCTTTTTTAGCATAATTGTCGATTGTACTTCATTGTACGATTTGCTGTTTTGGTCAGCAGCATATCTTTACTATTGCTTAATTTATGAATGGTGCTTGTGTTCGCTTTGAGCAGTTTAATGGCACGCCTACAAGACCAAGACTTTCAGTATTCTGCTCCGATAAGCAGTTATATGCTATGCTGGTTGATGATCATAACAAGAAAAATTTGTTCTATGGCAGTACTCTGCAGAAAGCAATGCGGGAGGATCCCACCTGTAGCACTGTTGTAAGTACACATTCTACATAAATTGATGACAAAAGAGTAGACGATATCTTTTAGAAAGTGCTAATTTCAAAGAACAGGGAAATTTTATCTACTTATCACTTGGACAAATCTTGTGGTTGCGTTTCTTGACATTGAACTGCTGTTTAGATTAGCAATTCTCACATTTGATAATCTCAGGAAGCTGCAAAACGAATTGGTGAAGAGCTTGTCAAGGTTTGTATTGATCTTAACATCAATGAAATATCTTCTTACGATCGTAATGGATTTGTCCGTGGTGCAAAGATGGAAGCCTTCGAGATTGCGATTTCACGTCATGGATTCTTGCCCGAGGAGGTCTGTATTTAGTTCTATTCAGTTGTCTTCATCTTAGAACTTATACATGTGTAGAAGCCAACTATATGTAAAAGTTTCATTTAGAGTTTATAGGAGCTGGAATATCTATGAATATGTGAACAAGGGTTGACAGGAATCTGAACGTATTCTCAGAATCTTTAATCACATTCATGATTTATTCGTATTCCAGCACCTTAATAGCGAAGCCGTGCATTAAAAATACTAGGGGATTATATTGCTGAGACTCGTTTTACTAACAAACCCTTGTGACATTGCACTCTATATATGGAGTACTATAGCCAGTTCCTAGTTTATAGCACTCTTAATGCTCTCTAAGCTGCAGAACCTACCATCTGGATGTATTACTGCAGTTTTAAGGCTTTGCAGAAACTGCAGTTTAGTCTTGAGATTTAGTGTCGATGGAAAGTAGTTGTGTTGACCTAGAACGGATTTGGAGCATTTTCCCTGTTTAGTCCATTTGTCACCCCATAATTTCATGCCATTATCACTTGGGCATGCAAATGTTATCTCAATCCCCATAGAGGTTGATCCTCAATTTAGAGTTATTAATGAGGACTAGCCGGTTAAAATTAAGTAATACAATAAGGGGCAGTTGGAAAAAGATCATTCCCTATACTTGAGTATTATAGTTTTTACACAGCCACTTGATTCTTGAACCAAGTCGGTACTTATAGCGTGAGCAATTGAGCATATACTTTTATTACAATCCAAAATTCTTAGTAGTTTAAATGACAAGGCATGTAGTCTAAGTCCCGCATGAAATCTTGCAGCCTGCAGGTTAGACGAACGATGCAGAATGCTCACTTGCAGATGTGATTAGCCTTTAAAACTTGCTATATGCATATCAAATTCATGTACAGTCTTGTTTTTTGCTTGATCAGAATAATATTTCTGTATACTGATAGTACTGTACCATATTATTATAGTACATTATCTTTCTTTTTATATTCTCATGTAGTTTCGTTTTAAGGCATCACCCAGTAAGAGCAACTCCAATCCAAAGAATCCTTACCTATATTTGTCCTTGGACATAATTTAGGTATTGAGCCTTAAAAAAATCTTCCGATGGGACTTTCTATCCCCTATAAATTTTAGGGGAGAGAAGACTCAATCCCTACAATGCCACATCATCCTTCCATCATTATAATATAACATATATCTACTACCACACTCTCATTCTTTCCTATATTATCTAAAATATTGATTAAATATTATTTTTTTAAGGTATAGGTAACTAATATAGGTAATACCATTGAAGTAAAACAACCTTTTGTGGTTCCCTACATTTTGAGTAACTATTATTATATATTATTTTTAGGGAATGAAAATAGGGGTTGCCGTTGAAGATGTTCTAAGTAGATTTTACATACAACGTCCTCTCAGTGGAATTGGACTGCAAATTAAGCATCAAATGGACTGGCAATAATTTCACTTTAAAAACAACTTGTACAACATCAAATTGTATTGTCTTTGAACAAGGCAGAAACTAAAAGTTGCATTGATTTAATATCCAAATTACAATGAAAGTCCCAAGTATAAAACAATAAAATTCACAAGTTTAAAATGTTGGAAACTGAATCTGTGAGCCACATTTCCCACGAGGAAATATTGGACAGGCAATGAGGTTAGAGCCAGAATTGTCAACACACATGTAAACTTGGTACAATTGACTGTTGCCGGAACTATCAACATTGCACTCTATATATGGGGTAAAGCCAGTTCCTTGTTTTATAGCACTCTTTATGCTTGCTAAGCTGTAGGATCCACCATCTGGATGTATTCCTGCATTTTCAAGGCTCTGCAGAAGGTTTACCTGGTTCTTGAGATTGAGTGTCGTCGCAAAGTAGTCGTGCTGATCTAGAACGGACTCGGAGCATGTTCCATGTTTAGTCCATTCGTGACCCCAAAAATCCAGGCCATTACCACTTGGGCATGCAAGTGTTGGCCACTCCTTCTGCATATTGCTCCTCAGGTCCGATATCTATATGATCAAAAAAATGTTAATTTTTTTCAAAATTTAATCCCGTCTGTTTAGAGCCAAATCAGAAACGGCCCCTTTAAAATAGTGAGGGGTTTGCATCAAACCCTGCACTTTGTTAAAACAAATCTACTTTATTAGCGGAATAGTTGAGACGGTTATTTTATTAAAACAAATCTACTTTATTAGCGGAATAGTTGAGACGGTCATGCATATAAAAATACGGGAAGAAATTGTATATGACAAGGTGATGAATACAATCTACTATAATAGTGTTAGATTAATAATAGTACCTTGGAGGGATCGAAGGGGACATCGGGATCACAGTTGGAGGGGTAAGAGCCGTCTTTATAATTAGGCCATAATCCATGAACCCCGAAATCTGAATCCGGCTTCCCGGTGCTCGGATAACAACAACTTTTTTGCGTATCACAGTATGATCCAGGCCACTGCACCAATTCATTCATCATATTTCTATCAAAACCTATATATTTATTTATTTTTAAATAATTGAAACACGCCTAATGACATGCTTCGACTCTGATAAGTAAATAAAATAAATTGTTCATGATACCTGTTGAACAAAGTAGAAGAAATCGAAATCTTGAGCGATACACGCAAATGCTAAGCATTGGATAATAAAGAGTTTGATCATCAAGTTTGCACTCTTAATGGACTCCATGGCCTTCCTCTCTCTGTAATCGAAAGGATTTATGTTTGTATTTGAAGATGAGGGTGATGGGATAACAATACTGTCAGTGTATTTATAGGAACGTGTGTGGAAGAATAATACAAGGATATGCTTCCAATAATATTACACTTGTCCTGATTTTATATATCAGTAAATAAGATTATTAGAATCAATCTTTAGAATTAATCACATACGACATCCTCAATCTGTCTCGATCTCCTTGTGGAAAGATGTGAACACATTTATGCACTCGTATTGTTGTTACAACCATTTTGGGTCTATCTCACCTATAAATTTGTTTTTGCATGTCTTCTGATTTTCAGACTTTTTTGCTAATGATCAGGAGATAATATACGTTTCTTTTTGCATAAAGTTTTAAGGATATCAGGGAAACTAATATTGGATACATGGATATCAAATATTTAAAAAAATATTCCTAATCTTAAAACATTAATCATGTTTTGACCTTTTTATTGAATTTAATCAAATGTTGACCCGAAATATATTATATGGTCAAAATATTTAATCCACTTTATAATTAGTTTACATTATATTATTCATTTGTTTTTCAAGTGTTATGCCAGATTTTGGTATATTCCAAATTTCTCCGTTTAATCATTATTAATTCAGATTAATAATTAATTGTTTAACCACTAAGTTTTATCCTCTCTCAGAAACGAGAAAAGAATCAATCTCAATCAACGAATAACGGAAAATATGTTCAAACGATATCCTTCAAATCAGGAAGATATCACAACGCCAAGATAATGCAAGATAAAATCGGTAATTTACCACATTAACAAAGTTTATCCCTAAATTCTCTCAGGGATAAACACAATTGCACCTCCCAATATAAATTGGCGTTAAATTGATTGGTGCTAGAAGGAGGGCATAATTTTTTATTGTGGAGGACAATCAATTTATACAATACACATGGGGTTATATTGGATCTTGCACGGTTTTAATGGAGGAGCAGAACGGCATAGACGAAAATCCAGTGGTGCATACGGCAGTAAAAAGAAGAAGAAAAATAGAGTCACGGTTGAACAAAAAAACTCGAAGATAGATCTCGTAAAAAGAACAAAAGAAAAATAGAAGGGAAAACATATGGCGATTAAAAGATGGCACCAGACGATTAAGGCAGAAAATCAAAGTAAAACAAAAACAAGCTTGTGAGATGCCGCGAGATTGCAGGAAAACGTGTGGGACCGGATGTGATATGGTTGGCACAGGACAGTCCTACAATCACGGGAAGAAATGCGGAGATGCCGCGAGATTGTAGGAAAACGTGTGGGATGGAACGTGATATGGGCTGAAAGCCTCACATTTGAAATTGGGTAACTTATTAAAGCCTCAGCTCGGGGGCTCGCGGATGAACGAATACACATCCTTATGTGGACAATGATTTTTGAAAAACCTGTACGCCAATTCGGGCTATACAGAACGTCAAGGTCCTAACTTGACAATGAGACCGCAACGGATTTCAAAAAGATATTACATATACTCGCACTTTTGAAACCTTGGCAAAAATATATATCCTATTTTGGTTATCACTTTGTCTCCTACTTGTATCCTCGTACGGATTACGGGTAGTGTAGTGCTATGTATGATTTACTGACCTTTTATTTTTAGATTTTTCAGCGACTCGAGAAATTTGGAAGCTCGAAGACTTTTAGTTCTCCACTACAGCAAGCTACACTGAAGAACTGGGGGCTTGTTGTTATGCCAAATTTTGGTATAGTCCAAATTTCTCCGTTTAATCATTATTAATTCAGATTAATAATTAATTGCTTAACCATTAAGTTTTATCCTCTCTCAGAAACGAGGAAAAAATCAATCTCAATCAACGAATAACGAAAAATATGTCCAAACGATATCCTTCAAATCAGGAAGATATCACAACGCCAAGATAATGCCAGATAAAATCGGTAATTTACCACATTAACAAAGTTTATCCCTAAAGTCTCTCAGGATAAACACAATCGCACAGAACTACGTGGGCTTGATCCAGTATAAATTGATACGCAGGCATCTTGACAAAAGGGATCCGATATTAGAGACAAATTGAGACACCTCCCAAGTCGCTAAACCCCTAACAATTGAGTTCTCTTATCCTACTCGCATTATCCATTTTTCTAATAAAATATTATTTTTAATTTTTAATTTTCACTCAAAATTTAATTAATCAGATCACAAAAAACTCAAAACATCAGTAATATTTGAAGATGGGGTGATTATTAATATAGCGTCCCTACATATCAAACACCGAATTAATGAATTTTTATTAATATAATTATTATTTATTTGTCCATCAATTACAATATTGATGATCATCAATTCAAAACAGTTTTATCAAATTTTCATGGAGTAGTTAGAAAATTGATAGAGTTCAATTTTATATAATTAATATATAATTTAAAAATATGTATTTAAATATAATTTGATATAGGAGTAATTAAAAAACTCCCAAAAAAATGGGCAGTACTATAATTACACACTCTTCAAAAAAAATATGTCATGTAGTAACTGATATCACACGCTATCAGGTTAATCAGCGTGGCCGTTCCCTAATTCAGCTTAAACCTATTTTTTTTAACACAATTCAGCTTAAACTTTTGATTTGTCCAATCATTAACAATCTGTGTCAAACTATTATTTTATGTACATGCATAACTTTTTGGTTTAGAAAAATGTTTTAGGGTTGGACTTGGCCCTTGGGTGGGAACGAGAATACAACTCCTAAAATGATGAATTTGAGTGATTAATCATATGATTAAAATTAAAACTAAGAAAAAAAATTAAAGGAAAAAAAAGAGAATAATTAACATTTAATTAATTTAAACATTTTGTAAATATAAGGCAAGTGACAGACGCCAATATTTTGTGCACTGGACCACTTGAAGTGACCTAATACAGGAGGATACATAATTCAACGATGCAAATGCATTCATATTATATTCCTAATATTTGTATATATTTTCACACGTCAAGAGACAAAAACTCTAATTTCATCTTTTTGCAGGCAAAACCTACCCTCATTTATAAACATGAATGTTCATACTTGAAGAACCGTTCTTCTTGTCAAAATCCCTATCAAAGTTTAATGGAATCTCGGCTATTTTATTATGTCTTTAGACTAGTAATTTATTATCCATACAATCTGATTATTTACGAGATTAGAGATTTATTCCCATTGTAATCTTTAATAAACAAAACTCAAATAATTGGTGTAGTTAGATTTATTGTTCGCATCCTAATCTATCATATAAGTGATAGATGGATAAAAATGTGTATATAATGTAGAGCCGGCAATTTCGTACATAAAACGATAACACAACAGGATAATATTGGATTTGTGTTACGCCATAATTTCAATTTCGGTTGCCTCAATTATCTCATAATTTCTCAATATTGATCTAATAATAATTATTGCTTAACCACTAAGTAATATCCTCTCTCTGAAACGAGGAAACTATCAATCTAAATCAATCAATTACTAAAAAATATCTCCAAACGATTCTTTCAAATCAGGAAAGAATCACAACGCTAATATAACTCTAAAAAGATAAAATCAACTTATCTCAACATAACCATTAACAATCACAGTGATTAAAAACATTATTCTATCACAGAACTGTGTTGACTTGATCCCTATATATAAACAGGGTACGCAGGCATCTTAGAATAGGATCCGACACATCTAACAAGTTGAGACACCTTTCAAGTCCAGCCCCAAAAATTCAAAAACCCAAAATCCCTCGTCATCACAATTTCGTTATTCCAGCAATCCCCGAAATTTGTTATCACCAAATTCCTCCGTTAACAATTGGCGCTAGAAGAGGGGATAATTTTTTATTGTGGAGGACAATCAATCTATACAATACGCATGTGGGGTTTTTATCGGATCTGGAGCGGCTTTAATGGAGGAGCTAAACGGTGGAAGCGGTGGTTCGTGGTTCTATTCAAAATAAAGATAAGTTTTCTTATGATTTTGTTCGTACAATTAAACTATCTTATAAAATTCGTAGTAAATTTATTACATGTTAGATTTTGATGATTTTTTATGATCCGGAAAGCTTTTGTGATTTTCTACAACTTTCGTTCTTGATGTTTTCTGAGATTATGTTTCGATCTATTCTCGAAATTACAAAACATAATCAGATCCCGTTTTTCAGTATTGAGAAGTTAATCAGCAGATGTTTTATTTGATTCCCGATTCGTTATAAGTCCGTTTCTGACGAGCCATATATCATCGGAAAGCTCTTTTCGTTTCCTGCAATTTTCATGTTTTGTGTTTTCCAAGAAAATATCGTTTACAGGGCCAAAAAGGTAAAAAACAGATCTGAGCAGAATTTGAATCATGCAGATGTTAAAGAATTGTGATGCAATATTCGTAGCACATGATTTGATTACTTCACTAGCTCGTGCATGGAAAAAAATAAGTGTAGAAGGTCCTCATCTGATAAGGGTAATATTTTCGAAAGCTCTCTTTTCCAAGGAGAATAATATTTTTGAAGATCCTATTTCGAGTAGGATAATATTTTTGAAGACCCTATTTCGAGTAGGATAATATTTTTGAAGACCCTCTTCTAAGAAAGATAATATTTTTGAAGACCCTCTTTCGAAGAGGATAATATTTTAGAAGACCCTCTTTTGAAGATGATAATCTTGTTTGAAGTCCTTACGTGGTGATCGTCTTGTGAAGGCCCTTCGGGATAATCTTGTTTTGAAGGTCCTGCAACATTCGCATGCATTCATTAATCATCATGTGCGTCATGCATTCATTAATCATCATGTGCATCATTTGCATCATGCATTCATTCATATCATCATGTGCATCATGTCCATCATACATTTACTTGTAAACATTGGACACTCTTAGGTTCTATGGTTGTCTCTGTGTGATATTTTCGAAGGCCCTTATTTGCGTAGGGTATTGCTTGAATTATTTTTGAAGGCCCTTCTTTAAGGTGTTGCTTGGAAATTATTTTTGAAGGCTCTTCTTTATGAAGGTGTTGCTTGGAATTATTTTGAAGGCCCTTCTTTGTGGAAGGTGTTGCTTGGAGTACCTTGGTAAACCCGTACTTCCGGGGTGCTTATCTGTACTTCCGAAAAACTCACCAAGAAGAGAGTTCTACCTCTTAAGAAGGCGAGGTTACACTTCCCTTTTCTTAAACTCTGCTTTGCATAGAGTGTATAAGAATGCGAGGTTATTCTTCTCTTTTATTAATCTCTGCTTAGCATAGAGTGTGTAAGAAGGCGAGGTTACTCTTCCTTTTTCTTAAACTCTGCTTAGCATAGAGTATTTTAGAAGGCGAGCTTACTCTTCCCTTTTCTTAAACTCTGTTTTGCATAGAGTGTATAAGAAGGCGAGGTTACTCTTCTCTTTTCTTAAACTCTGCTTAGCATAGAGTGTATAAGAAGGCGAGGTTACACTTCCCTTTTCTTAAACTCTGTTTTGCATAGAGTGTATAAAAAGGCGAGGTTACTCTTCCCTTTTCTTAAACTCTGCTTTGCATAGAGTGTATAAGAATGCGAGGTTACTCTTCCATTTTCTTAAACTCTGCTTTGCATAGAGTGTATAAGAAGGCGATGCTACTCTTCCCTTTTCTTAAACTCTGCTTTGCATAGAGTGTATAAGAAGGCGAGGTTACACTTCCTTTTTCTTAAACTCTGCTTTGCATAGAGTGTATAAGAAGGCGAGGTTAATCTTCCCTTTTCTTAAACTCTGTTTTGCATAGAGTGTATAAGAAGGCGAGGTTACTCTTCCCTTTTCTTAAACTCTGCTTTGCATGAGTGTATAAGAAGGCGATGTAATTATCTTATTCTCATTCTCCTACACTTACAAAGTTACTCGTACATATGTTCTTCTCACATCTCGCATGTTGTCTCTCTCGCAAGCATAGACATATTACGGGCACATCATGTTGTCTCTCTCGATTTTACAGGCATATTACGGGTAATTATCTTCTTCATATTATCTGCTAATCTTCTACTCCTAGTTGTTTCATTGACTCAGGAAATTCGGAAGATCAAAGCACACTTAGTTCTCCAGTCCATCAAGCTGCACTGAAGAACGGGGGGTAGTTGTTACGCCATAATTTCGGTTGCCTCAATTATCTCCTAATATCCCAATATGAATCTAGTAATGATTAATTGCTTAACCACTTAGTAATATCCTCTCTCTGAAACGAGGAAACAATCAATCTAAATCAATCAATTACTAAAAAATATCTCCAAACGATTCTTTCAAATCAGGAAAGAATCCCAACGCTAATATAACTCTAAAAAGATAAAATCAACTTATCTCAACATATCCCTTAACAATCACAGGGATTAAAAACATTATCCTATCACAGAACTGCATTGACTTGATCCCTATATTAACTCCTTATATATAATAAGCGTAAGGGAGATCTTATCCAAAACTTTGGTCGGTCACTGTACTACCAAAAGTATATGATCCGTTGGATTATAAAACTATAATTATTCAAATAGATGAGGACTGTTAGATATAATATTAAAAATTGTATTTGATTAATAATAGGATAGTATTTAAATATTAAAAGATGTATTTTGATAATTTAAACCAATTATAAATGAGTTTTCTATATTGAATAGAAATCTTTATGTAAAAATTCGTAATTATCTTTTCTCTTTAGTTTATGGATAGTTCCAGTTATATAAAAATTATTAAACCATCATTAAATTAAAGATAATTTTGTTAGCTTCGCGTGGGCTGTAAAATTGTTAAAATCTGTTGTCTAAAACTCAAGATAGAGCCCAAACAGTAAAGTGATTATCTAAATTTTAATAAATATTTTTTTTATTGTAGCACCAATTTAATTTTTGCCCTAATTCTTTTAAATTTATAAATTCTATTTTTATTTCAATAAAATATTAAAATCAATTTAAGAAAAAATTAAAATCGATATGGTCCGTGTACGATCACTATACGACCAAATTAATAATTACAGTTAGATCTTAAATAGATCGATGAGAATTGTTAGATCTAATATTAAAAAGTGTATCTGATTGATAATAGAATTATATTTAAATACTAAAAAGTGTATTTGATAATTTAAAAGTTTTCTATGTAAAAATTCTTAAATATCTTTTCTCTTGAATTTATGTATAATTCCAATTAGATAATAATTGTTAAACCAAATATCAAGATAACAATTTATATTGATTACAATATTGAAAATTATCAATATAATGCTGATGTATATCATACTAACAATGATACACGTGAACCTACACAGACTTATGAGAACTCCTGTACATAAATAAATTTAAACACTTTTTTTCTGAAGGAACATAACAATTTGATTAATCCAAATTATAATTATATTATTTTACATATAACAAACATAAAAGGATAATATCAAAATATTATTAAAATATTGAGGGTTTCATATTCATAAACGATAATTTTGAATATAATACTTATATTAAAATGTGTATTTGATTAAAGGCATGATTATATTTAAATACTAAGAAGTGTGTTTTGATAATTTAAACCAATTATAATTTGGTTTTCTATATTGAATTGAATTCCTTATGTAAAAATTCTTAACCATCTTTTCTTTTCGGTTTATGGGTAGATTAATAGGTCAAGTTAGATAATAATTATTAAATCATCATTAAATTAAAGATAATTTCATTAGTTTCGCATAGGTCGTAAAATCGTCAAAATTCAATTTCTAAAACTCAGGATAGAACCCAAATAGTAAAGTATCTAAACTTTAATAAATATTTTTTTTATTTTTGTAGCACCAATTTATTTATTTTTCCACTAATTGTTTTAAATATCGAAATTTTATGTTTCTTTCAATAAAGTATTAAAATTAATTAAGAACAAATTCAAATCGATAAAAAATATAAAAATATGAGAATAAAATTTTCTATAATCATAGCATAATTTTTATTCTGTTTAATAATTTTTAAGTAATAATGTATTTTAAAATTTTATATACACTATAAATAAAACCGAAACATAAAAAGTAAAAACAGTTAGTAAGATACTTATATCAGTATATACTTGATATCCTTATTATATTAAATCCTTATATATAATAAGCATAATAGGGATCTTATCCAAAATTTTGATCTTACGGTCTTGGACAACCAAACTAATAAGGATCATTAGATCTTAACTAGATAAATGAAAATCGTTAGATCAAATATTAAAAAAATGTATTTTATTAATAATAAGATTATATTTAAATTCTAAAAAGTGTATTTTGATAATTTAAACCAAATATACCAAATATAAATAAGTTTTCTATATTTAATAGAATTCTCCATGTAAAACAATCGTGACTTTCTTTTCTCTTTCATGGACAATTCCGGTTAGATAAAAATTGTTAAACCATCTTTTAATTAAAGATAATTTAGTTATCTTCATGTGGGGTGTAAAATCGTCAAAATCTAATTTTTAAAACACAAGATAAAGCCCAAATTAGTAAAGTGGGTATTTAAATTCTAATAATAATTATTATGTCATCATTATTTTAATGCCAATTTAATTACTTTTTTCTAACTATTTTAAATTTAGAAATCTATGTTCAAAAATTCAAATCAATCTAAGAAAAATTAAAATCAACAAAGAATATAATAATACGAGGATAAAATTTTATAAAATTATGCATATTTTTATCATATTTTATTAAATTTTATATCATAACTAATTAAATATTATTTATTATTAAATAATAAATTATATGTAAATGGTGATTTTGTTTTATAAGAACTCATAGACACCTAATTTCATTGTTAGCAGGACTATATTCATATTTAAAAAAACCGTATTTTGAAATTTTAGACTCAGCTACAGAAGAGGCCTAACTTTTTTAACCTATATACATTGTAAATTATTAAATTCGAAACTTTAAAAGTTTGTTAATCAATTAGTATAGTACTTTTTTGAAAAATCGTACTTTATAAAAAATATTATCAAATAACCTATGTCTACAAGAAAAAAAATGAAAAAATTCTTATTTTTCAAAAAAACCTGTAAATTTTAATATGTTGTTGGTAGATTCAAACCTTTAGATCATTTTACGTGATAATTTTACTGTTATATCTAACGTTTCTCAACAATTTAATTTGAAAGATCCAACGATTATGGATTGAGTGATCAAGCGACCAGACTTATAAGAAAGCTTTCATTATTTAGTCTTTAATATAATAACATGGATATTTACGGGATATACTATAAAAAAAATGAATTTTATACAGAATTTTGATCGTCACGGTGTACTACTTTAAAAGAAGAACTATTATAAAAAAAATTATATTTTAATTGATAATTTATTTTCTCAAAAGTTCAAAGTTCCCGCATTATTAACATATTACAAAAAAGAGTATATTATATTTTAGCAATAAATATTTAAAAAAAAAATTAAAAATTTTTTTTTTAAAAAAATATAAATATTAAAAACAATTAATGATGTTATCCCAGTAGTTTGGTCTTAAATACCGTCAAAACATTCTCAACCGTTAAATCCAATACTTTTAAAAATAGATGATCAAGATTATATCATATAAAAAGAAGTTATTATCTAAAAATGATATAAGTTAAAAGATATTATATTATGATTCGATTTTCCTAAAAGTTAAAATATAAAAATAGTTGTAATTAAATAAGGAAACCCATTTAATATCAAAATAATTAAAATCGTTTAATCTTAAATATATAGGTAAAAACCGTTAGATTTAACATTAAAAACTGTATTTGGTTAATAAAGGGTATTCGAATAATCTAAACTACATATAAAAAGATTTCCTAAATCGAATAGAATTCTCAATATTAAATTTCGTCACTTTTTTCTCTTTTTAGTTTTAGAATACTTTTTAATTGAAAAAGAACTATTAAACCACAACTAAATTAAAGATTATTTTGTGAATTTCACGTGAACCGTAAAATTGGTCAAATCTAACTTTTATAACTCAATATAAACAAATATTAAATTGAGCGTGTAAAATATAATAAATATCAAATTTTTAACTTTAATTTTTTTGGCTAACTCTTTTTTAACAATAATTTAATCATGTAAACTAATAACATTTAAATATTAAAATATTCATAAATAAATATAATTATAAATATTAAAAAAAACAATCGTGTGTTCCATGGGTAATCAATACTATTATATAAAGGAGAAGACGGGGGCGGTGAGGTGGCGCTCTTAGATCGCTTCGTTCTATTTTTCTAATTTTCTCAATTTTTTGAATTAATAATATTAAAAATTCGAAAAAATCTCAATAACTTTTAAAATACTTACTAATAGAGAAAACATATAATATTTTTGCATTTAAAATCTCTACTAATGGAGAAAGTAAATATACAATATATTTTTACTAATGAAGAAAACTAAATATCAATAATGGAAGAAACTAAATATTCAATTATAATATTTTTGCCTTCAAAATATCTAAATTAGAAAAAAAGTGTATTACCTTACATTATTTTGAACTTTCCTCTATTATTATCTAAATATTCTCATAATACTTTTTTAATGAAATTACTATCTTAACATACTGATCTCCTAAACTTTCTTTTTTTTATGTAATATAATAAAAAATACATGAACGTTTTGGTAAATAAGAATTAATCAAATTAGATCGGTCTTGTATAAGAAATTAAGTAATTAATATCTATTATTATCTAAATATTCTCATAATACCTTTTTAATGAAATTACTATCTTAACATACTGATCTCCTAAACTCTTTTTTTTTATGTAATATAATAGAAAATACATGAACGTTTTGGTAAATAAAAATTTAATAAATTAGATCGGTCTTGCATAAGAAATTAAGTAATTAATACCAAAAACAAGAAAAAATCTCAATTGCCTTTTAAATATTTACTAATGGAGAAAACTAAATATACAATTTCAATATTCTTGCATTTAAAATCTCTACTAATAGAGGAAAGTAAATATAATATTCTTGCATTTAAAATCTCTACTAATAGAGAAAGTAAATATACAATAGATCTTTACTGATGGAGGAAACTAAATATCACTAAAAGAGGAAACTAAATATTCGATTATAATATTTTTGTCTTCAATATATCTAAATTATAAAAAAAGTGTATTACCTTACATTATTTTAAACTTTCCTCTATTATTATCTAAATATTCTCATAATATTTCTTTTCAAATGAAATTAACATCTTAACATTCTTTTCTCCTAAACTTTCTTCTTTTTATGTGATATAATAGAAAATACAGGAACGTTTTGGTAAATAAGAAGTTAAGAAATTAAATCGGTCTTGCATAAGAAATTAAGTAATTAATACCAAAGATTAGGAAAAAAAAACTTAATTGCCTTTTAAATATTTACTAATGGAGGAAATTAAATATACAATTTCAATATTCTTACATTTAAAATCTCTACTAATGGAGGAAAGTAAATATAATATTCTTGCATTTAAAATCTCTACTAATGGAGAAAGTAAATATACAATAGATCTTTACTAATTGAGGAAACTAAATATTACAAATGGAGGAAACTAAATATTCAATTATAATATTCTTGCCTAAAAATATCTAAATTAAAAAAAAGTGCATTACTTTACATTATTTTGAACTTCCCTTTATTATTATCTAGATATTCTCATAATATTTCTTTTCAAATGAAATTACCATCTTAACATTCTACTCTCCTAAACTTTCTTTTTTAATGTAATATAATAGAAATCCAAGAACATATTGGTAAATAAGAAGTTAAGAAATTAGATAGGTCTTACATAAGAAATTAAGTAATTACTTGGTAAATAATTAATTACCTTTAATACTTTCATACAAACAACTAATTAATAGTATAAATATACACCTAAACTCTGTTAATTGTCTACTGCAATTTTTGTTGTCAACATTGTTCTTCTTTACTTTTTTGTTTGTTCATGTTAAAAATGTGTATATGAGTACATGAGTATGAGACCTTTTCATTTATGTTATTTATCTTATTACGTTTGTTTGCAGGATCATATTAAAATCTTTGACAAGATAAGTTATTTGCTATTAGTGTTGATTGAGTTAAGACATGGATTAATAAGGAGGGGGATTCATCAGTTAAAATAATAGGTCGAACAAGGTGATTTTCATGTACATTCAGTTGTGAATTGATTTAAATGTTTATGTGTGTACGTTATTAGTTTTGAATTTATAGTTAAAAGTTGATACACTTGTATACAAGGTAACTCGAAAGTGGAGAATTCATCATGTCTTCAAAAACAAAATTTATCATTGTTTTTTAACGTTTAGATAGTTATTGCTCTAATTTTTATGAGAAAAGATTATATATTTTAGTAAAATATTTTATGTAATTCATACACGAAAATTCAAAGATAAAAATTGTATATTAAGAAATTTATAGTGTATGTACTTCGAAAATATCATGTTAAGATTTATTCGACTGAAGAATTTATTTAGTGCGTGCATTTTTAACAAAATTCAATAAGTCGGTGCATCTATAACAAAAGTCATACAAGAATAAGAAACATTGAGAAGAGGTCATTAATTTTTTTTTTTAAAGGAAGATGTTGTTGTTTTTGTTGTTATTTGTTTTGATAAAAAGAGATCATTATTAATAAAAAAATTCTCCTAGCAACAAAAAAGATGTTTGTTCATATTTTTTGATTTTTTTCTTACTGGGAGTCGATTTGGAGGTAGTGAAAATTTTAATAGCTCTGAAGGTATAATTTTTGTTTTGTATTATATATATAATTCAAAACAAAAATTAATTTTATATTTGAAATATTATTTTATTTAAAAACGTATTTTGTAGAATATATTTTGAGAAAATTTAGAAATATTATTATAAAGCCGCTGCGAAGCGCGGCTTAGTAAACTAGTTAAAATATAATGATAAACAAAATAATTATAAATAAAATTTAAGTAACCGTGCATCGCACGGGCTATAAGTTAGTATAAACAGGGTACGCAGGCATCTTGGAATAGGATCCGACACATCTAACAAGTTGAGACACCTTTCAAGTCCAGCCCCAAACATCCAAAATTCCCAAAATCCCTCATCATCATAATTCGTTATTCCAGCAATTCCCCGAAATTTGTTATCACCAAATTCCTCCGTTAACAGTTTGTTTTCACCTTTTTGGTACACGAACACGAAAGTACACGAACGAAACGAATTGCCAGGTCTAATATAATATAATGTAGTGTTGTAAAAGTCGTGTTGCCAAAAGTGGGCATATTTGAAACTGATATGAGTATATCCTCTTTCAAATCTCCAGTTATTATCTGCAAATTTTGGATGTTCACACCCAGTCAGTCAGTCAGTCACAGACACACGCGTATAGGCTATGTCGATCATTTAACAGATCAACGATGATTGATAATTTGATATAGGTCACAGGAATAATCCTGGACTTCTTCTGTCTTCCCTGGATTACAAAACCCCCATTAAGAATTATAAACCACACTTATTAAATTCTCTGCCCATTCCCATTTTTGGTTTGATTGTCAAACTCTGCAAGGTCTTAATGAAAACCTGTAGTATAGGCCTATGGGCTGTTACAAAGTCCATGATCAGATTTTATAGACTACTTTGGATCCGGTACGTAAATTTTATGAATTACCATATATATTGTGGACTCTGAAAATTTTAAAACACAACTCCAACTAGTCTTAAAACATGCTTTACATTATCAAAATCTAGAAGTATTCTGAATTTGTTATTGTAGAGTCGGTGTCAACCAAGTCTCACATAGATAAAGAAGAATTATCTTGATTTGAATATAAGCACCCAAAAACAACTCCATTAGTATGCGATTTTTTGGGAGGAGCCCAAAAACAAATCCTTGCGGGTTTGACCCACGGTTCAGAGCAGACAATATCATAGTAATATGGAGTTAACTAAAGAAGAATTATCTTGAATATAATTAGCCAAAAACAACTTCATTAATATGTGAGGATACTAATGTGGAGTTAACGGTGTTGCGGCCCAACAGTTATATCATAACCCGGAATGGCTGGTTTATTGAAATTTTATACCTTTTATTTCTATATTTAATTTTATCAAATTCTGATAAATTTTAAAAACACAAAAACTGACTCGTTTAACTGAAATTATACAGAATGAAAACTTACATCATGTGAACCAACACTTCTGATTCAGAAATCTAACCAGAAAAGCTCTAAATCGTCTTCAATTAGGAAACCAAAGTACATTATGGATGCACAAGTAATACGTGGTCTACTATTTCTCTTTAGAGTGATAGCAGCAATCTCATGAAGACTGCGAATACGTACAAGCTTTACGGAGAGGCGACCATGATTATTCGTCTTATTGATTTTTCATATAATGATGGTCCCTAGAAGGCTGCAAACTTGATGTTGGAAGTGCACCCGAAATTTGGTAGTCCCGGACATTCAATAAATCTTGTTGCTGAAGTGTCGACGCAAATATAGATCTGATGAAGCTGTAGCTTTCCAGATTTATCAGAATTGCATTTCACCCCAGGATAGTATCCAGTCTCTGCTCTTATAGCTTCCATCACGCTATCAGTGCTATATAATTTCCCATCTGGTTTAATCCCTGTAACATATTTTATACTTCCATAATTGTTCTTGTTCATTTTTAGCATTATAAAAGTTCTAAAATAGTGAGACCAAATTAGTTTCATATATATACCTATGACAAAAGAATGTACTAAAATCCGTGTCAATAGAGGATCTTGTTAGAATATCTCGATGACTTAAAATTTTCAAAGTGATGATGATATCAATAGTAGACTACCTGCATCACGAAGTTTTTGGAGGAGGTTCACTTTATACTTGAGGTTCAAAGCAGATTTAAAGTAACTATGTTGGTCAAGAACAGACTCTGAGCATGCGCCATGTTGTTTCCATTCACGAGACCATAGTGAGAAGCCATTGTTGCTTGGGCAAGATAGTGATGGCCAGCTCTTTTTCATTCTGCTTATTAGGTGGATAATCTGTTCAATTGCATAAGATATAGAAGAACTTGTATCAAGAAGGAAACCAGAATAAAATTATAAAAATGGTCATGTAAAACATACAGTACTAAAGAACAGCTTACTAATTTTAGACTAATATTGTTAGAATAGTTACACCAACTGGTTACTCAACATGGTATCAAAGCTCTTGGTTAGCAGGGGTCACGAGTTCGACTTTCCACCACCCCCAATATTCTCACAATTTATGAGGGACACGAAGGCTCCCAAAAATTGACTCTTCAACATTGATCCACAATATAGTGATGCCTGCCGACTATTTTTAAGAGATTTATAAGCACATCAAGTTCTGCCGACTGCCGTGCATATTGCTTGGATCACCAACTTATGACACTATACACCAACAGCTAAACGAAAGTCAAGAACAAAGAAACGCGCCAAAAACATAATGTGTACCTTAGATTGATTATAGGGGGCATTGGTAGTGCAGTTTGATGGGAAAGAGCCATCGATATAGTAAGGCTGGAGTCCAGCAATAACAAAGTCAGCCGCAGGTTTTCCTCCTGTTGGGTAGCAATGCTTTTGATTTGTGTCGAAAAAAGATCCTGGCCACTTCATGCGACAGAAGCATTAACAGAATAAGTAAATTACTACAGATTAAGAAAAAAAACAGAGCTAGTTGATTTGTACATTAAGGCTTATTACTACTTACCTGTTGGATGAAGTAAAAAAAATCTGGATTTCGTGCAGCACATACAACTGATAGACTGTGTATTGCCAGTAGTGCAATAAACACTGATTTATTTACTTTCATATCGCTGTCTCTAACTTGTTTTGTATATTAGTACTATCTATAAATGATTTTTTGAAGCCTTTATAGTTTTTACTTCATATAGAGGGTTCTCAAAATTAGATCATAGATATATGTAGCAGAGTCTTTTTAAACCATAGAACTCCAGAAAACTAGGGAGTATTTGCAGATATTTTTTCAATCCCCTAGATCTTATCAACTTCTGTTTCCCACCAATAAGCCATGTGACACATTTACTGCTTGCTAGTAATTATGTTCACATGCTTATGGTTGATCTGTATTGAATACTTAGAAATACTCAGATGCTCATAAATCTCAATTAAAACTCTTTTGTTTCAGAATTTGAACTACAAACATAAATGATTTTGGTTTAAATACTTGCATTTTAGATACTACATGATTCAATTTGCATAGAACCATTACTTCTGTTGACGAATTTTTTCATTCATAACATTAAATAAATATTTATAATATTAGTATATGTGTCTTATCTATTCGCACCCGAATCCCTGTATTATATTATTTGCCGAATCCATGTATAACTGCACCCGTATCCTTAATTTTTTTCTTATTAATCTTGTGGTGAGGAATGTGATGGTTACTGACTTGCTACCAAAAATGTGACCAAGGCCTTGCTGTTGCTGAAAAAAGTACTTCAAAGTTATACTAGCAAGTTTAGTTAGTACAATAAAAATGATGCAAATTAGTACTTAATCTAACAGGAACAACTCTATGACTGAAAATCACGAGTCCAGTTATACATTGCACATTTGAGGATGTAAGAGACTGGATAATATTGGAATGAAAACGGAAATTGTAACGTTGATTTCAAAATTAAAGACAAAGAAGATAATAGAGAAGACTAGTTCCTGGTTGAGGATGCAGCTTCGAGTAGCATAACTCTTGCTAATCCGTCTGCTGGCTAGATCATGTAATATATACTCTTTTGTGATGAACACTCTCAAATCTTAGTACAACCTTGTGTAGATTATAACTCCTGAATATAAACGCTAGATTCAGCTTTTGATTCAGATATACAAAAAATAACATTGGAACATCTTGTTTTACCCCAGATGGATCAACTGAACCAATCATGTATGTCATCAGAGAGAGCTTTTAATCTGTAAATTCCTACTTAGTATATATTATCTGCAGTATTACTGACATGATTGCAGAACACAAACTTGAAATTTGACCCTTTTTTGCACGAAATCTAATTCTTCTAGTTATTAGATCATATTTTAAGTAATTAATTACAAACTTTGTGCAATTAAACCATTCTTGATAGTGTATAATTTCAAGAAATTATTTCAAACAAAATGTAAAGGACATTGCAAGTTCTTGTGAAGTTGTTTCAACTGTTTTTATAAGCCGCGTCCACTGATCAGTTTCAATTGTTTTCATAATCAACTATTTCAGGTGAAACAGACTTGACTTGTTCAATTTGAATGTGCATGCCTAGCAATATCACACAAAGAAGTGTAAGTACCCACTACAGCTACTGATGCCCCCACCACTAATATGAAGATAATGATCACCAACTCAGCCCCAAACTTCCTAGAAGCTTTGTTGATCTTCAGGTAGAAAATTGATGGGAACAACATCGAAACACTTGTGCCTAGAAATGCGCCAGTAAATGCCATGACGTACCCGAAAAATGGTATGGCTAGTGCCACTAGAACAGTGCTGATCACTACAACTGTCCTGATGAAGAAGCTCATTGACCTGCTTTTTCGAAAAGGAAATGTGTCCTCAATAGCTGCGTTAATTGGAGACACTATAATGGCATACTTGGTGATGGGGTTGATGAGTGTCGTATATATTGCAACTTTTGAACTTATGTTTTTAGTGGGAAGATTCAGAGTCACCTGAGACATCAAATTTCCATCATACATCAAGTAGCCTAGAATCGCCATTGAACCATAGCTAATGGTACTCAGAATAAAGCAGACCAGTAGCACCTGCACACGGAATAGCATGGAAAGAGTTAGGCATTTCATAAGTTGTGCTCCATGAAGTGTGAAAACTCATTGAATTTACAGAGATTATTCAAACTTTTGTTAGATAGGAGCCTAAGTTGTATCTCCTCGTATCTCATGTAATGATGTTACGTGCATAGTTGCTCGTATTTGTATAATTAATATGTAATGGATTATGTGGCAGGCTGCCATCTGCAGTTGTGCACATATGATTTCAATCAATGAAACAGGTCAAAAGAAAAAGTTCGTTACCTTAGGGAACTGAGTTCTATTTTTCATTGAATTGCAGAGGGTGGGAAACACAGCATGGCCACAATAACAAAAGGTATACAGGCTTATAGCAGTAGCCAATCCATTCCAATTCCAAAGGCTTCCTTTTTCGTCAAATCCAACCCCTTCAAATGCGCCAACCCAGAAAACAGAACAAACCAGAATTATAGAAGCCAAAACACCACCAGCAGAAATATAAGCCAACAATCCCAAGCTCCTTAGCCAGGTTGTAGGCAATACAAGTAGAGCTGTAAGCAAAACAAAGCCTTGTTTTCCTGGAATATTTATTCCAGCAATGTGGAAATTTACGTCCGGAAATAGCTTATGCAAATTATCACCTTCTAAGATAAGAAACTCTACTGCAACAAAGTACAGCTCAAGATACATAAAAGTTGAAATCAGAGCCCTTCCTTTTCTTCCAAAGGCCACTTCTCCAATATCAGGATAAGTTTTAATGATGGGATTCGAATCCATACATCGACGTAAAAGCAATCCTGTATAAAAACACAGAAGTGCTACCACAAAAAGGATGATTAAGGAGAGCCACCCTCCCTGAGAAAGTGCATATGGAATGGATAATATTCCAACACCTGATCAAACAAAAACTATATCATGCACATGAATTAAAAATAATATTTTACGAAGCGAAATAAAGACAAGGAAGGAGACCTGAGAGAGCATTTAGACCATTAAAGCAAGTCCTGGGGAAGCTTGTGCCTTGGCATTTTTCCTCAGGAGGTGAAATATTGTTTTGGCTCTCTACTGTGTCAACACTCAAAGCCTCCATCTTTCTTGCTTGAACTGTTGAACAGAACTAGCATGTTGGTTTATTTATAGGGAGACATGCACTTATATATAGATCTAATGGACAATTGCTACACGTATTTTCAACCCTCTTTTTTAATAGTGAAATGCATGAAAAAAATGAGATCATCTCTGCATATATACTTGGCTGTTGAAAGGATATTGTGAGTATGAGTAGATAACCATACAAGTTTTAACCGAGAAATTAGTAGGTAATTACAATCGTAAATCTGTAGATTAATGGATTGACCGGTACATCAAACTATAACTTCTTAATTAAGTCCAAACGCACTCAAACAAGTTTAAGTGTTTTATAAGTGATAAGTAGAGCTGAGCTTATAAGTCCTAGAGTGTTTGGTAAATCAGAACTTATAAGCAGTAGAGTGTTTGGGTAAATCAGAACTTATAAGTTAATTTTTTTTTATTATTTTTAAAATATTTATTTTTTAATATATATAAATGGATATCAATGGATAGATCTCGATGAGTAGAGAAATTTGATATATACATATCAATTTTTTAATGAACGGATCAAAAGATATATGGTTTTGAAGATTTGAAGGATATTATATATTGCGTGTATCGAGAATAAGTTATAAGTTATAAGTTGAATGTTAAGGATTCTTAACATTCAACTTATCCATTTTAAGTAGCCATAAGTTGGTTTCACTTATTTTGACAAACACCCCCAATAAACACTTTTGGGTTTATAAACCATAAGCTGCAACTTTAAGTTGCAGCCAAACAGGCCCTAAATGTGCTTTACAATATTAAAACCCGAACAGAAGAAGAAAAAGAGAACCATTAACTTTTAAGCCTAAAAACATTCACTTTATCCACCATTAACATTGATAACTACAATTCATCATACTAGGATCAATAAAGTTCCGTATTTTCTTTATACAATTTTGCTGTGAAGATTAAACTGTCTGCCTTTGTTCTCCACCCTTCCCTACGTTCACCACGAAATTAAGTACCCGTGTTTATTATGTTAAATGTGTTACAAACTTAAAAATATTCTTCTATCTTTCTCATTTTTTTACATTTTTTTTGGGATGTTTCCTCAATTTTTTACATTTCAATTTTTTTTTAAAATATTAAAGTTTTATAATATATATAAAAATTAACTACATCCACCACTTTCGTGACGGATGGAGTAATAGTGAAGCCTGCATATTTACGGTAGTATCATCAGCTAAATGCTAATGTCCTTACAAAGTAAACATATATAACAATATTAACATTTCATGTGGATCGAAAACCCAATTAGGCTCATCTCTAAATCAATAATTTATCTTCGTGTTCATGATAACTTACGAGAATGTTGAGTTAGTAGGGATACAAACATGAGTTATCCATCAAACTAAACTCTCTATCATATATATTAAAAAATCAGTTCATCTAAAATTTTAAGACATAAACATAAAATTACAATATTGCCACTAGTCGGAGATTTCGAATTTATAAAAACACGTGAGTGTTAACATACAGTTTCATGAAATTGAGCTTTGTAATGTTAAAAATATAAACTATATATATAGCTACTTGCATAGATTTTTATAATGAGTTGTTAACGCCAATTCTTGATTTGGAGACATATAAAATACATACTTTTGCAGCTAAAAATTCTTGTCGAGTAGTTGAGAAAAGTGTAGAGTTTCTTAGACGTAAAAAGAATGTGAAAGATATACAACTACTTCCCCAGTTTTTATGGTTGGTGCTGGATTCATAGAGTAATACGTAACCGAAAGTGTATACATGCATGTGACTTTCAACACGTGAATTTTGAAAGTATATCTAGCCGTGTAATTATGAGAAAAGGTTAGCTCTTAATATTGTGCATCTGTAATTTATAGAATTTTTTAAACGTATAATTTTTGTAAGCTTGTTTTGGTGTTTGAGGGGGAGATTGCAAGAATTATTGAGAACGTTTCTGTTGAATTATTGCATCCCTCAAGTTCATCATCAAGCACTATTAATGCTTTTCTTTAAAAACTACAGTACATAATAATATATGTTTATATTATTAAGGTGGCAAACATTTGACCACCACATGAACATATATATGCATGTACTTTTGCATTGCCGTTTAAAAATTCTTCATATGATTACTGGTTTGAAGTAAGGGCATATTTTTTTCTTACTTGTTTTACTTTTAGCAGGTGTCTGGATCAGCTTACGTGCACCTCAATGTTCCTCATTACTTATAAATTTATTATGTTCGGTTATTGGATCGGTAAGTCTCAGTAAGAGCATGTTTGTTTGTCTTATTTATTATTTAAAAGTTTAATTTCAGCTAAAACATCGGTTTGTTTGTTAAAAAAAACGACTATAGTTTAGTTCCTTTTGGTTTAACTCAAAGAAACTGCAGTGCAGAGGGATTCAAATACTAACTCGAGCAGCCAAAGAAGTAGAGCCCAAAATAGAGGAGTTAGGTTTTGAAGTTGCAGGGTGCATGCTGTTGTTGAAAAATTTCGTACAACCGTGTGTTGGAGGTTTATGGAAAGTTGTGCTTGGACTTGTATGATGACTCCTCAAAAATTGAATAGAGAATGGGTTTTTTCTCTTGCTCTTGCCGAGTGTCAATTGTGTATCATACAAGGTGCCTACGCTCAAGGATTATCAATCCACCTCAAGTTCCCATAAATAGTCCAAGAATTATCAATCCACCTTATGTTCCCATAAATAGTTCAAGAATTATCAATCCACCTCATGTTCCCATAAATAGTTCGGTCTTCACACGTTTTCCTACAATCTCGCGGCATCTCCGCATTTCTTCCCATGATTGTAGTTATGTCCCGTGTTTAACCAAGAAACATTCCATAAACAGGAATTTCAGTATTTTGGGCTTCACCCACGATGCGAGCTGGCCAGGCTCGCATCGCACAAAACATATGAAAATTACCCTTGCATAGTTTAAGTGGTGCCAGCTCACCTATGTTCAATTATTCTCATTTCTGATAAGTAACACGAGCCCATTACTTTATAATGGTGAGAGCCCATAAGCATATGGCGAGGGTTCATAAATAAAGACGCGGGCCCATCAGAGTGAACTCATAAGGAAGAGAGTCCAACATTCATTTTAGCGAAGTGAGCCCGATTATGATGCGAGCCCTCATAAAGAAAGGGGCTCACCATACGCTACCAAAGCGAGCCCACCAAACTTTAAAAGGATTTTGGGCTCAACATAGCTCACGGTGCGAGCCCTAATTTCAGCTCACATCAATCTTTCCAAAATATAATTCATTCCCTAGACCTAAATCACTTAGGGACATGTATAGGGCCCATTACCAAAAATCTAGTATAACAACTACCCCCCAAAATTCCTTAGTAATATCATATAAGGAATTTTCATTTGCTCCCAATAATACGATGCGAGCCCGATTCCCCGCTCGCATAGTATCCAGTTCGCTTACGCGTGTTCACCCAATCGTTTTACAGCTGTTCATAAAAAGACGTGTTATCCATTCACATTCGGACACGTGTCCCTTGTATTCTCTCTCCTACCCTCTATAAATACCTCAGAATTTCCTTTCATAAACTCATTCTATCAGAAACAGCAACGAAACTCTGCCCAATTTTGCTCAAGGATCAAACACGGCGAGAATTATTATAACTTCCCGGCGTTCGTCCGCAACTTTATCAAGTTCTTCAAGTTCATCCTCTAATCTTTCACAAAGTAAGCATTTCAATCTCAAAAACCTTCTTTCATATGTATTTTTATGTTTCTATATATTATCTATTCGAACTGAACAAGTTATGAACTGAGTTCCCTCATCGAGGCGAGCTCAAACCATGGTTCGAACTGAACCTTGGTTCAAATACGAAGACAAGATCTGTGTTCACATCGAACTCAGTAGCCTTAATTATCCGTGCGAGGCGAGGACACTTAGGATTCTTTACTATCTTTTTCCTTCTCTTTCTTATTTTAGGGGCACACACTAATTTTCACCATCTTTTTCAGATGTCGAGTGCGACCCCATCTTCATTTGCCGGTTCGCTTAATAAAACCCCGAGCCCGGATCGTTTTTCTGCCACCCCATCTCCTTTGAATCAGTATCCACCTGAGCTTAGAGGTTCCAAGGAGTTCCAGCGTGAGTTGACATCCATTTCGGGTCGCTTAAGCCAGCCCATCTCTCCCAACTCAGCCATTACTCCTGAAGGGGCTGCCAACATCGCAAGGGTAGAAAGTGCGATGCGAGCTAGCGGTTCCAATTCGTTGGGACTTCAACTCGATCCCAACTCCGCTCCAGAAAACTACACTAGGGAGAAAAATCTTTATTCATGGAGAAACAAGAAAACAGGACCAAGTGTCTCCAGCTCGTTTGATCTTGATGAGCTTTTTAATCGTCCATTACCGCCCATGAGCGAAGAGGAGGCCAATGCCCTTATAAATCAGCTTCGTCGAGAAAGAGAGGCAAGGCTTCACCTCGCACCAACTTCCGCCCATCTTCCTATTGAGATTTCAGAGTCGTCCACAGATAGTTCTCTAGGGAGCGCATTATATGCCAAAAACAAAGGAAAAGTTGTGGCTCGCATCGCATCGCCTCAAGATGAATTCGAACAGGATGATGACGAGGACACCAGTTCTCATTGGTCATACGACAGTCCTGCTAGCGAGGAAGTGGCAGATGTATCTAAAGAGGTGGATTTCTGTAATTATGTTTACGTCCCTGAATCATCGCCTGTTCCATACGAACCCATCCAACAGCCCGAGCTCGAAGGAGTTGTTTTTCTTAAAAAACGTGTAATTCCAGATGGCGATGAGAGCTCATCTTCTTTCCATGAGGATGGGAAGATTCTAGCTTGTCGAGACATGTCCACTTCGTTGACCGAGGAGTCTTTACACGACCTCGTGGAGTAGTTCAGGCCAGAGGGTCGTATAATCCTCCCCGCACCGCATATGAGATGCTATCGATTTAATCACCCAGAGAATGGAGGACGAGCTCCTCGCATGGTTCTTTCAACATTTCTGTTAAAGCTGGGTATTACTGCGCCCCTCCATCCCTTTATCCAAGAAATCCTGGAATATTATGGGCTCGCACCGTTACAGATCAACCCCAATGGTTATAGGTCTGCCATAGCTCTGTATATCTTTTATAAAAAAACAAGGTTATCCAACTCTCACCGCTATGCAGCTGGGATACTTCTTAAATTTAAAGCATTCAGCCGAGTTTGGTTATTTCTACCTTTATGTCTGGCCTTATTATAATAAGAAGAAGCTAATTTTCGGGGGCCCAAGCAACTCGGGCAAATGGAAAGACCCTTTCTTCTACGTTCACGAAGTTCCTCGAGTCCAGACCCATTTCTACTACGACACTGGTAAGCACTTCATTTCGCATCGTTTCGTTTTCACCGCACATCGTTCTTTGAGCTCGCATCGTTCTTATAGTTTATTTTTATTTATTCAGAACCTCCTGTGAAGACACATTTACAAGGTCAAGAGAAGGTTAACGCTAATAACCTTCTAAAGATCCCCGTCTCAGAACGAAACATTAGAAAGTTGATTACAACTGCCAACCTTGTCGAGTACGGCTTCTTAAAAGAAGGGACTAGGTTGACCCCTAGCAAGAAATCTAGGAGGAAAAGAAAAGGTAAGCTTAATTCGATGCGAGCCCTCAGCTCGCATCGTTACTTTATTTTGGCACCTTTATTCTTGTATTTTTAACATATGTATTGACTAACCCTTTTGTCTTCGTTTTATTTCAGAAATGGCGATTTCTCCTCCTTCATTTTTAGACGAGCCAGAGGTTCGAGCTCGCACCATCCCTCCTGGAAGCCAGACCGGTTCGCATGCAGAGGGCTCCAACAAGATCAAAACAAAAGAGGTCCCTCCCCGATCTAAGACTACCCTCACTGAATACTTGGCCACTGGGGGGACTCTCCACTTAAAAGGAAAACCCGACAATCCAAGGATACCCCACCTGATGTTGACGTAGTGAAGCGGGCTCGCAAGGATCTCCCTCCAAATCCTCAAGGAAACGTTGTGGCCAGTACTCTGGTTCGACTCGGAGTCCCACACATTTTCGAGAGTGATTTAAGGGCGTGGACTTCGAGCTCGTTTGAAGCCAATAATGATGCCCTCACCAAGGCCACAACTGAGGTGTTTATAAGGTAAATCAGTAGACACAGGGAGCTTCGTTCTATGGGTCAAGCTTCTGCTCGTCTCGACAAGGATAACAGAATCCTGAAGAGCAAGCTAGACGAAGCGAGGAAGGCCAACGTGGCGTTGGTCGAGGAATCCAAGCAAAGCATCCTTGATGCGACCACAAGCCTTGAGAAGGACTTGCGCGAGGCTAAAGCACTTGTGGAGAAAATGAAGGGAGAACATTCCATGGTTCTAGCTGAGGCCACCTCCCAGAACAATCTTCTAAAGACCCAAGTTTCTGAGCTCGAGGCTAAGATGGCGGCTCAATATGCTGAGTTCGAGGCCAAATTCTCAGCATTGGAGGCGAGCCGGGCTGAAGAGGTCAGGGACGCAAAGGCCCTGGGATCCAAGAACTTTATGAAGGGCTTCATGGCGAAGGTCCCTGAGTTCGATTGGAGTCCTCTAGGTGCTGCTACTGTTAACTATGCTGAGAAGCTCCGCAAAGAAATGGAGGAGGAGGTCGCGGCTGTAGAGGAGGCTCGCACCGCTGAAGAGGCCCAGCTCGCACCAGAATCTCAGCTTGATCATGTGGCCAATGAGGAGACTCCTCAGGCTTAATTTTATTTCAACTACTTTCTTCTTCTTTTTTGTTGGGGATGCGGGCACCCCGTTTGCCTCGCAATCTGTAAACATTTAACGGTCTTCGAACCAGTAACACTTGCAATTTTCTATCCATGCCTTTACTTTTCCTTACATAGTAATTGTTGTTTAAGTTTTTCACAACTCTCACCAGGCTCACCACGCACGGGACTACTTTGCCCATGATTCCTGTTCGCACAAAGTTCCACCTCGCACAGAGTTTCACTTCGCACAAAGCCTCCATTTCGTACGAAATTTCCACCTCGCACAAAGTTTAAGTTCAAATTTTTGTTTTATTTCCCAACTTTCCTGAGCTCGTTTCTAGAGAGGGTTCGCCTCTCACAGGCTCTTGTTTTCTAAGGTCTACCACCTCTCGTGGAACATCCAACTTCTCTGCTCCTTTCATGGCTTGGTTGTAGCATACTCTTGAGTCATATTGGCATCCCTTCACTTGTCCAACACCTGTGGGAGTTGGAAATTTCATAGTTAAGTGATAGACAGAGGTAACTACCTTCATCTCCTTAAGGATTGGTCTCCCGATGATGGCGTTATAAGCACACGGCTGGTCCACCACAGTAAAAGTGACAATTTGTGTGGTCACGTGGGGGTTGTCTCCTAAACTGACCGGTAGCTGGATTGTTCCACGAATTCCTACTGAAGCCCCAGTGAACCCGTAGAGTTGGTTTCCGCTTGAGACCAACTCTCTGTCTAGGAATCCCAGCCTTTTGTAAGTGTCGTAGGTCAAGATATTCACAGCGCTCCCATTGTCCACCAGCACCCGATATACATTAGTAGGCCCGATTTTTATCCTTACCACAAGAGCATCAGTATGAGGATGGTGTACCCATTTGGCATCTTCTTCACTAAACATGATTTCATCTTTCTCTTTCGTGAACAGATAAGGAGGCCTTTGTTCAAGACGATGAACATTGGTTAGAGGACGGTCCTTTGCCTCTCGAGCATATCTCTCCATGGCTTTCTTACTATCTCCTCCCACATGAGATCCTCCAATAATAACGTGAATGCTATCAGCCCTAGCAATCCTCTCTGTGTCACCATCATTTTCTATCGGGGGTGGAGGGGGCACCTGACGGTATTCAGCCTTATGTTTCCGTACTTCCTTCACAACCCATTCCGTTAGCTTTCCCTGTCGAATCAGACTCTCAATTTCATCCTTCAACTGTCGGCAATCGGCCGTGTGATGTCCTGTGGATTCATGGTAAGCACGGTATTTAGAGGTGTCCATTTTACTATATTCCGTCAGAGGGATGGCTTTCTTGAATACACCCTTCCCAGCATAAGTGGCATATATATGATCAATGGAGGCGACCAAGGGGGTATGATTCTGCCATTTGGTTGTGTAAGGCCTTCCAGTCTCTTTATTGACATTTTCCTTGGCCCTGTTGAACTTCTTTGGGTTGGGGCTCCTTTTAAAAGTCTTTCTCCTTTCTTCGGGACTAGAAGATCTCCCTCTCTTCTCCATCCTTCGGCCACTGCTTCTTAGATCCCTCATGGATTTCTCTACCCGCTTGTGAGGCTCCGCCTGTTCATAAAATTCAGCCAAAGTTTCTGGCTCCCTAGCCTGTACAGTCTTCCAGAATTTGGAGCCCTCTCTCAACCCAGCAATTAGGAAATTCTTCTGGGCTTCTTCTGTTGCTCCTCGAACTCTAGGGACTTCAGCGTTAAATCGCATGAAATAATCCTGCAGGGACTCTACCTCTCCCTGCTTAATGTTTGCAAGGGTGGCCACCGGGGGGCATAGTGAAGAGTGGACTGAAACTGCCTTAAGAATAGATCTCCCAACTGTCTCCACGTGCTAATGCTAGCTGGTCCTAGCTTAGTAAACCACTGTTGGGCACTTCCCTTTAACGAGGCAACGAATAATCGACAACGAGTTAGATCAGGAACCTGGTAGACCTCCATCTCGGTATTGAAACGGGCCAGGTACTCAGCTGGATCCGCATCTCCATTGAAGGCAAGTTCGAGGTTGCTTCTAAAGGCCGGGGGCAGAGGAGACATCCTTATTGCCGGAGTGAAGGGAGATGGGGCCGTAGTAGGGGTGGCGCTCTCTTTTCGTTTTTCATCTGCACCAGTAGTCGCCTTAAATCACCAACCCTCGGGTCTCCAATTCTTTCATCGGACCTCTCTTCATTTGAATGGTGAGAGGAGGTCCTCTCCCTTCGCTCCCTTCTATGAGTCCGAGGTGGAGTTTTCTCCCTTCGTTCTTTTCTAGGTGGAGTCCTCTCCCTTCGTTCTGTTCTAGGTGAAGTCCTCTCCCTTCGTTCTGTTCTAGGTGGAGTCCTCTCTGGTGCCTCCTTCCGCGATTTGGACTTTTCCAATCTAAGTCTTAGATCGTGCTCAGTTATCTTCTTCCCGATTCGATCTAAAACACTAGTGGATCTAGCCTCGGACGAAGCTGGCTCATGCCGCGGCTCGCTCGGAGCCTGGCTGCCTCGCTCCTCCTGGCTTGGAGATATCTCATCCGTCTCAAGAGACCCGGTTTTCTTTAGCCCATCCGCTACCTCGTCGAACTCAAGTATGAGTTTTTTAGAGGTTTTATCCTTCTTGTCCCTAGTGCCCTTGAGCCTTCGAGCCTTCCTCTTCGCATTCTTGATTGAGTTCTGCTCGACCTTAGCTAGCCGGGCGTTCATAGTTTTGAATTGGAGCTCGATCCCCTCGAGGTAGCTTAGGATCTTCTGGCCATCTAGTGTAACTGGTGCGACTTGAGGCATGATAGAGGTGGTTTTGCTTGGTCCTCCATCTCCGTGGGGTGGTGGATCCGTCCTTGCTCCTTGTGGTGTGGCATCCTTCTTGTGCTCAATCCCCTTGTCACCGTTCTTGTTGTTCTTCGACATCCTTCTCCTTAAGATGTATTAAGCCCCTCCTTCTAGCGCCAATTGTTGTTGGAGAATTTCGTACAACCGTGTGTTGGAGGTTTATGAAAAGTTGTGGTTGGACTTGTATGATGACTCCTCAGAAATTGAATAGAGAATAGGTTTTTTCTCTTGCTCTTGCCGAGTGTCAATTGTGTATCATACAAGGTGCCTATGTACCCCTTTATATAGGGATCAAGCCTCACGTAGTTCTTGGAAAACAAGTCATTGGATAAGCCCATTCAGTCCAAGCCCATAAAATAGTCAAGATTTATGTTCCCATAAACAGCTCAAGGATTATCAATCCACCTCAAGTTCCCATAAATAGTCCAAGGATTATCAATCCACCTTATGTTCCCATAAATAGTTCAAGGATTATCAATCCACCTCATGTTCCCATAAATAGTTCGGTCTTCACACGTTTTTCTACAATCTCGCGGCATCTCCGCATTTCTTCCCATGATTGTAGTTTTGTCCCGTGTTTAACCAAGAAATATTCCATAAACAGGAATTTCAGTATTTTGGGCTTCACCCACGATGCGAGCTGGCCAGACTCGCATCGCACAAAACATATGAAAATTACCCTTGCGTAGTTTAAGTGGTGCCAGCTCACCTATGTTCAATTATTCTCATTTCTGATAAGTAACGCGAGCCCATTACTTCATAATGGTGAGAGCCCATAAGCTTATGGCGAGGGTTCATAAATAAAGACGCGAGCCCATCAGAGTGAACTTATAAGGAAGAGAGCCCAACATTCATTTTAGCGAAGCGAGCCCGATTATGATGCGAGCCCTCATAAAGAAAGGGGCTCACCATACGCTAACAAAGCGAGCCCACCATACTTTAAAAGGATTTTGCGCTCAACATATCTCACGGTGCGAGCCCTAATTTCAGCTCACATCAATCTTTCCAAAATATAATTCATTCCTTAGGCCTAAATCACTTAGGGACCTGTATAGGGCTCATTACCAAAAATCTATTATATTCTTAATAGCTGCTAGTGAAGGATTTGGATAATTACACCAAATACCCTTAAAAATTTTACCTCTACATACAGCTTATGTCTATTTTGGTAAATTCCCAATTAGAAAATATTATGTCATCTTGCATCATCTATCCAATTCATACATTTTAAGGTTATTTTGGTAAATTCCCAATTCTAAAATATTATGTCAACATGACATCATTCCGTTATTATAGTATAGTTATAATCACGCACCAGTTAAGGATGTAAAATTGACAATATATCAAATCAAGAAGTTAATATCTATTTATTGGCTCAATTAGTGGAATCATTAAATAATCATATAAATAAATTTCATAATGAACAATATGTCATACACAAGTAGATATGTAAGTCAAATCAATGTATAAATCATAATCAATGTTGTAATTTATTTCAATTTTGAATATGCAGATTGTCAGCTATCCATAAACATAAATGAATTTTATTTATTTTAAATTTGGTTTACCTAAAATCAAGTTAACAATATGATAATCTCATAATCAAAAAAATATAAGGTAATAAAAATAATAATTAATATCTACCTTAAATTGTGGATCATTCAACAACAATATCCATATAGTCACACATGCAATCAATACTTTCCATATCTTTTAAATCAATCAACAACTAATATCCATATTTTAATTTCAAATTTTGAATCAGATATGATAAATACACATACAAGTATATGTATTTCTATCCGTGATTTTTGTTATCTATTTTCAAAATTCAAATTCATAACTGGTTACAAGTATTTCTTGATTATAAAACTCGCATCTTCACCATTTATAATGTTAATATCTTCTTTCTCTCTATTTTTTCTCTCCGTTTTTCCATTTTATGTCTTCTTCTTTGTCTACTGTTTTTCCATTTTTTTCGTTAGTATTTGTGTTGATTATACATGTTTGTATATATATATATATATATATATATATATATGTGTGTGTGTGTGTGTGTGTGTGTGTGTTTTTGTTGCTTACTTAAATATGTTACTAATGTTTGTTTAAATTATGCAGAATACAAAAGTTTGAATCTTTAAATTGTGCAGAATACAAAAGTTTGAATCATTTTTTCAAGGACAACAAGCATGATAATTAAACATATATGTAAGCTACATTGCATCATTACTTACGTTGATTTTGTTATATAATAATTGCAGGTGAATCCCAAATCTTATAGACTTGAGTTCTTGATCATAAGAGGCCGTGGTATCCATAAATTCAAAGTGGACAAAAAAAAAGGTTACGTTTAATATTTATGTAATGCATATATACACTTTTTGTCGAATATATTTGTTGTTTACTTAAATTTGCTAAATATCTATTTATTTTGTGTTGAACGTTAAACCAATTGCATGTGAATCTCAAATCATATATATTTAAATTCTTGACTGAAATAGATTGTGCTATCCATGAAACTCCTGATCGTAAGAGATCGTGGTATCCATGGACTCGAATTTCTCAACAGAATCAACTCATGTTAATATAATGTATTATTAAATTGATGTATTTATACACTTTTAGTTGAATGTTATTGGTTTGATATTGACATGATATTAGTTTGATGGATGTTTAATCATACTTCTTTTTGTGTTTAAGATATTTAGTATAGATGATATCTATGTTTTAAAAGAATTATATGTGTGATTGCAACTTGAGATATCCGTATAATTGTGACTTACTTTGTTACTCATAATTACATTTATTTAGATTAATTTGTGATGTTTAAATTTTAAATTTATTTTAGTAGTTTGTGCATGTTTCGGATGTAAAATGTTTTATATGTTTATGTGTATGGTACACTTATATTTATTCAAAATATTTTAATTATATAACATATGCAATATGTAATAAATAATTATAGTATTTGATCATAAACAGAAATATGTATACATTTTGGTGGGTGACATTGGTACTACACTTAGTAATTTACATCATATGTATTTCGTTACTTTATTTTTTTAGTTGAGTTTTAAAATGTATATGGTTTAAATTACGAGGGATCGCCGTTAGGCGACACCAAGAAGACTTTAACTGAAGTTTTATGGCAAATAAATTACTATTTGATATATATTTCCAATATTTACGATTCTAAATTTTATAATTTGTATCATCTCAACATTCAAATCATCCGATCTCATAATTTTTGAAATTTG
Organism: Heracleum sosnowskyi; assembly: GCA_030848705.1. NCBI lineage: Eukaryota > Viridiplantae > Streptophyta > Magnoliopsida > Apiales > Apiaceae > Heracleum > Heracleum sosnowskyi. The sequence continues at coordinate 121,832,118 of CM061241.1, forward strand.
AAAAAATCATTCAATTTCTTTCCTTTTTTGTTTATTACTCAATCGGTACTTAAATCAAGGGTTTTATTGATATATATGGTCATAAATTACGGTGACAATCATAATGAATGTCATTTAAATATGATATTTGAATTTATGTTGGATAAATTTATGACTTGTATTTCTGTATTATCATTCTATACGTGTGCATATATACACATATATACTATTTGGATAGTTGTTGTAGAGTTATATATATACAACAAATAAACATGTATAACATAATTATACTTGCACACCAATTAAGAATATAAAGTTCTTTTAAAAGTAAGAATATAAAGTTAATAGTATATCAAATTAATAAAGTCTCATATATTTTATTTGCATAATTAGTGGAAGTATGCACATACACAAGTAAATATGTAAATTAGATCAGTGTACAAAGTATAATCAATTTCTTTAATCAAATCTTTCCAAATTTTTCACAACCTTACATTTTCCAAATTTAAATTCAATACTCTTATGTCATGTTTCCTTATAAATAAAATAATCCATTAATTTTGTTATGATCTAAAGCATTTACTCCCTCCGTCCCAATTTTATTGTCCAGAATTTCCTTTTTTGTTCGTCCCAAAATTGTTGTCCATTTTTAGTTTATATGGTAAATTATGTGTTAATTATGTCAATTTTTATGAAAAGTAATACAACTTTTTGGTAACTATCAGTTTATTTCATATGATTGAATAAAAGGTGGGTTTTTGATGATGGACAATAAAAATGGGACGGAGGGAGTAATTTTTTCCCATTTTGACACCTACAATAGATATACATGAATTCGGTTATATCCTTATATTATGGATAAATATAAAAACAATTTTTAAATTATGGAAACTATTTCAAATCAATCCTTAATTGGTGTTATCATTTTTCAAATTCAAATTTTGATTTTTTATATGTATGTATCTCATTCAATTGGTGTGAAGGTTTATATTTGTGATTGTGTATAATATATCATTACTTACACCATATATATTTGAACTTGCATAATATGAAACATGGATGATCTTTAACAGAGTTGCTTTAACGGTTGTTAATTCTGGCAAAAACATTTATGTACGTGTCAATACATAAGTGCTCACTGAAGGTAGACCAGATATTGATAAATTACTGTAATTTTTTTTAATCAAATTGTATCAAAGTATGTATAATTGAACAATGTATTGTTGTGTATAATATTGATATATGTTTGATGTGTTTAGTTAATTTGCTTTGTATATGAGATTTCTTCTTTTTCGTTAGTCATGTTTTCTTTGTTTTACTTACTCATGATGGATTTTTTCTGTTTGTATTTTCATGAATTTGTTTGTATATTTTTAAGGAACTGGATCGTTAATTGCAAACTAATTTGCATGTTTATCCATGACAAGGTTTTTCAAAAATCGGATTTGGTGTACCACTTAATTGCAAACGTTCAATTGTCAAAGAAATCAGGTTTTAATTCAATAAATTTTGTTTATACTTATATTTGTTTGGATTAACCTATGATATTTGTAATTTTAGTGTTTTTTTTCTCTTAGTAGTTTGTGCTTCTATAATACACTTATATTTGTTTAGTTTTTTTTTAATTACAGAAATATGCAAAATATGATTAAAAATAAATTAGTAGATCTTATCTATACTATAATATTATAAGCAAACCACCCTCTATTTGGTTGGTAGTTTAGTCATTTAGTTTGGTCCTCTAAATAATAACCGTTGGATGTAAATATAGGTAAATGAGAACCGTTGGATGTAATATTTAAAGAATATTCTTTTTTTGATATCTAAAATGCTCCCACGGGTTCAAGGCTCGAATCCCGTCAACAACATATTAAAATATTTTAAGATCAAAATACAAATAAATGCTAATAAAACAAGATAAAAAATACTAAAAAATCATATAAAAAAAATACTATTATAAGAAAACTATCATCTATTTGGTTGGTTGGTAGTTTGGTTCTCTAAATAATAACCGTTACATATAAATATAGATAAATGAGAACCGTTTGATGTAATATTAAAAGAATATTATTTTCTTGGTATCTAAAATACTCCCGCTGGTTCAAGATTCGAATCCCGTCAGCAACATATTATTATTATTAAATATTTATATCATCTATTTTTCTAAGCTACATTCAAAAGTTCAAGATATTATTCCGTCGATAACATATTAAAAATTTTTAAGATCAAAATACAAATAAATGCTAATAAAATAAGATAAAAAATAATAGTAAATCATATAAAAATACTAAAATAATAAATTAAAAATACTAAAATTCATCCGTGCATCGCACGGGTTATAGGCTTGTATATATATACACACACACATATATACATTTTTATTGGATGATACTTTGCCATATATAGTAAATTTATGTCCTAAGTATTTAGTTATTATATTTTTTATTGAGTTATTAATTGTATAGTGTTCGAATTGCGAGGTGTCGCCGTAAGGCGACGCCGAGAAACATTTCAGTGTAATTTTAATAATATTTTTTTAAAAATAAGTAAGGGTAATTAAGTAAATACACGAAGTGCCAAAAAATTGTGTCGACCAACCTACCAACCAAACTTTAAATGTTTCGTTTTTAATAATATAGAATATATATATGATTTCAACACATACTATGTGTCATATTTATTTAATACAACAAATTCAAAAATAAATATTCAATCATTATATACGATTATGACACATATTATGAGTCATTTAATCAGTTAATACATAATCAATAAATATTAAATGATTTGTTTCATGTTTTATGATGAAGGTTAGAAAAGATCATAACGCTTAAAGTTGAATATTAACATATCAAATATTTTAATTATACTGATTGTTGCAAATTTTAGAGATTTTCTTAATTATACTATGAAAACATTTATTTGCACAAAATTATATATTTTTCAGCATTTTAATGTTCATATCATCTTAATTTCATCAATTTAATCTAATTATTATCTATTTAAATTACTACTTTAGTTATTTTTAAAAATTATTGTTGATATAGTGTACATAACTATAATTAGATTTTAGAATAATATTTTTTAAATTATAATATTTATTATTATATCTTATGTATTTGAATATATGATGCAAGGTGTCGCCTACATTATTTACTTTCAGTAATATATAGCATATAATAAGAAAATATGTATAATATCTTAAAAATAAAACTGAATATGTTGAAATTGTACTTATTTTTATAATTTGTTTAACATATATTTTATAATATATTACAAATATTGAATACATAGATTAACAACATAGATTGGAGCACGTTGACACTAATCACGATGTCAATTCAAAAATTTTATAATATTTGTTTTCCAAGTTATTGGGTTGAATTGGATCGGATTTGGACGCGCTGCGAAAAATATTCAATCTTTTACAAATGCATTTAAGTTTTATTCTTCAAATTTTATATTCTTTTTTATTTACAATTTCTTATTTTAAATTATAGAGATGGTCAATAACACAAGTTTTATCTATGATTTACTTTAATATAAAAAGATTTTGTATAATTTATAATCAATTTACGTAGAATTGAAAAATACATGCAATAATTGAGACATTTTATTTGTTTGAGTATTAGAGATAATGTTAACAACTTAACTTACTTTAGCTAATAAAATATACTTCAATTTTATTTCATGTATCCAATTTTTTTTTAAAATTTCACAAGTAAATCTAAATTATAATTAAATACTATTATTTGTTCATCTAAATACTATTTTTATTCTTTATTATATAAATTTTTGTATAACTTAATTTTTAGTTGGTTTATGATTATTATATAAATTTATATTCGAGAGATCTTCGTATTTTGGTAACAAGATAAAACCTACATATTTTATATATAAATTAAATATCATTTTTCACTATCTAATGTAAATAAATTAATTGATTAAATAATATTCTATATAAATATTAAATTATAAAATATTATATAAAATTATGAAATTTCACCCGTGTGCGTAGCACGGGCTAATTCCCTAGTCTAGTATAACACATGCAGTTGTGTTGGTACGGGATATGTACTTGAATTGTGGTCAAAAATTTTGCAGGTCATTTGTGTCGAAAATCTTCCTCATATGATAGTGAATCACGAAATATTATTTGTAATGAACCGCATAAGCGTCACCTGATTGATTGTTCTTGAACGGAAATATTTCAACTCAAATGACACATTGAGAAGAAAAAGAAGAAATGTGGACATGAACGATGTATTAAACAACTTTTTTAGTACGATATCTTGTGAAAGACATCATACAAGATATTCAAGAATAAATTTTTGTTAATTTTGACTCAGTAGAAATCTCGAATAATATCATACTAATGTAAAATTAGGAAATTATCGTGTGAGGTTTAGGATTATTGTCTACGGAAATCATGATAAAAAAAATATAATCGTTTATGTTTTATCAACATTTTGTTCCTTAGAAACCCATACATGCATCCATTTTGCTTATCTAAATTTGCAGAAATTCCACTAGGTAGGAGAATGGAGTGAGATAGATGACAAATCAAGCTGATCCTCCCAAGAAGATTTTCGATTCGACAACTTTACTAGTATTATTATCCACAAAAGATGGAATTAATATATATGAGTATTTTTTATACATAAAAGTAGTAAAGCAAAGATTATTAATATTCATGTTATCCACCTTCCACACAAGTTGAGAGAGAACCAACATGCTTTGATCATCTTATTTGAACAATAATTCTCCGGCAAATCGAAAAAAAAATAATGAATAAATGGAATCAAGTGCGGTTCAACTTTTGGAAAATTTGATAGATGAGAATTTATGTAACCAAGAAAACAAATAAGGGATGAGAGTGGCGGACTGGCGGTGCAAGCAGAGTCACTAACACACACTTTTTACTAATTATTTAAAGTTGCATTACTTTTCTATATATTTCAAACTCCCCCCACAAAATTATAAAGTAGTTAACATTCGCAGTCTTGGAAAATTAACTCACTAAAGCAATTGCTTTTATTTCTATGTTAACATAAAGCCTAAAGGTAAATCAACTATTTTAGACTCTACAGTGACATTTTGGTGTTGATGTTATTTCTTTTACTTTTTTCAACAACATGCCGACGTATGCTTGAAAAAATAAATTAAGAAAATTAAATTAATTTATTGTTAATAAATCTTATAATTGAAATTTTTAACTTGTATGAATTTTATTTAAAGCAAAAAAAATAAATAGGTTATTTATTTCAATATCTTGCTTATTATTTTGCTAAATACAATTTGTAGTATACTAGCCTATAACCCGTGCAAGGCACGGACCTTAAAAAATAATAAACTAAAAAATTTAATATTAAAATAAAAGTAAAAATTAATATGATAAATTATAAAATGAGAAACTTAAATATTATTTGGAACATAAAAAAATATTAAAAAATACAGATGGGCATGAGAAAGATAAATGAGGTATTATTGATATTATTTTATAATAAAATAATATTAATAATAAGGACATATTTCAATATTATTTGATTTTTATGTAGTAAAATATAGTGAAATATTAATGTAGAATAAAACTTTCCCGAATTTTGATTATATTATTAATTTATTAATTAAAAAAAGTATCGAAACCAAAAACTAACCGAAAATCAAAACTTTTAATGTTTCGGCTTTAATAATATAGTATAGAAATATAGATAGATAGAGTATAGTATAGATATTCCATCGCCCATATGCATCTATATCACTTTTATCTGCATAAAGGCCGACTTGCAATATTCATACTTTTAGTACCAGAAAAGAACAGATTATGGCCTGCTAAAAGCCTGAGCCAGTAGAAACTTGAGCGAAAGTCAAAGCCCGTGAAAAAAGCTAAAGCCTAAAGCCAGCCCACTGACACTGGAAAAGGATATCTAAAATAAATATATGCCGTGTTTGAATTTCCTTCATTCCAAAACAATAACATATATTTATTTTATTATGTAATTTATATTAAATTATTAAACAGGACTAGGTTTAAACTAAATTATAATTAAGCTCCAAGATATCATAAACTACCCCTCCATCCCATTTAGTGTCGTTTGGTTCACGGAATCTGAAATCAAGAATCGGGTTGAGGTGATATGTGATTGAAAGATCATTTATAATATTATGTGTTTGGTTCAGTGTTGAAATAATTTTTAAAATGATATTAGTTATATTTTAAATTAATTTTTTATATTATAAAAAAAATTAAAAATATTTTATTGTTATTTATAACATTGTTTTTCTTTATAAAACAATTTTTTATATTTATAATTTTTTTTGGCATGAAATTAATAAATAATATAAAATTGATACTCATACCTCCATTTTCATACACACCTCCCCACTTGGGTATCAAAATCTCATATCTTGGAGGTTTTAGGTATGAGTTTGAGAATTAAAAAATTTGAACCAAATACAGGGTATGAGTTTTGTTCAATCTAAACTCATACCTGATAACGAACTAAACGACTTAAATTGACTTTCAAATTGGTTTGTTTGATTTTTCTACGTCATATTGACCAATTTTGTAATTTAAATTATTTATATCATAAGTTAAATATAACAAGTGAAAATTATATCAATATAAAATATAGATAATCTATTATACTATACAAATTTTAGATTTATAAAAATGTATATAGTTTAGTCAGTTTGACATAGGATAGATTAGTCAATGAAGTACGTATGGTTTTAAAAATTCCATATTTAACCGATTAATTCTCAATTAATTTTTTATAAGGTGATTGATCGATTCGATTTTTAAAATTAGATTAATTTTTATAAATATTTCTTGATCATAATATTTATAATAAATAATTAAAATAATATAATAATCAAATATGAAACATAAAATTTTTATATTATTATAAATATATATTAGTTAATAAATAACTAATAAAATTGTAATAATACATTAAATAATATTAAAATATTAAAATATATCTCATTTCTATTCAGATAAATTCTCAATTTACCGATAGCTTTACCCATTTTGCGTGGTAATACATTAGGCTTCCCGTCATTGCTTTTGAACATTTTCTATCATGAATCATGATAGTATAAGATAGACACCCCGATGATTTTACATATTTTTTTAAAATTTAAGTTGTATTTCAATTTCAATTCCAAAATAAATTGATATATCTATCTATCTATCTATACTATTATATTAAAGACGAAACATTGAAAGTTTTGTAATTTGGTCATGAAAGTTTTTGTAGTCTGGTCACTCCATTCATAACCGTTAGATATTTTTGATCAAGTCATTAAAAATCGTTAGATAAAATTTTAAAATTAGTATATAGAATATCTTTTCTATTTTTTCTAACTAAAACATCTCATTTTTCAAAAATATCACATGCAGTTTCATTTAATAAAATAACACAATAAGATTATAATTGCTAATAAATAACTCATTACCATTTTTAGCCAAAGTGTATATTCTTTTTTATATTTTCTAACTAAAATTTCTACTTTTCTATTTTTCCTAAATAAAACATCTAATTTTCCAAAAATATCACGAATAGTTCTATTTAATAAAATAAAATAATAATATTATAATTATTAATGACTAACCGATTAACTTTTTTTTCTAAAACGTATATTCTTTTTTATATTTTATAACTAATATTTCTCTTAACTAAAACCTCAAAAATATCACGGGCTATTACATTTAGTAGCATAAAATACTAATATTATATTATTATGAATATATATCTCTCTATCTATACTATATTATCAAAGACGAAACATTGAAAGTTTTGGTACCTGTTTTTTTGTACCTGTTTTTTGATACGATATTTGCCTTATTTAATTGTTTATTTAATTATTATAATTAGTTACACTTTCAATTAAATTATATTACCATTTGTTTCTAAAAAACTCAGGGGCAATTTCCTTTTCAGCTAAAACATGTTACTTTTTCTATTTCCTTTGCTAAAATCCTTCATTTTTAAAATATATCACGAGAAAACCCTTACATATTTACTTTAAAATCAATTTTAATACTTTTAATTGACAATTACAGTTTTCAACTAAAACATGTCAACTTTTCTTTTTTTTTTATTAAACTCCCCTTTTTCAAAAATATCACGGGCAAATCGTTACTTTTATATTTTAAAATTCAACGAAAACATGTTACTTTCTATTTTTATTACTAAAACCCCTCTTTTTACAAAATATCACGGACAAACCGTTACTTATTTATTTTAAAATTCATTCTAATACTTTTAATTATTTTAAAATGTTTAACACACCTACTTATTTTTTTTAATAAATGCAATTCATAAAATATAAAATATAAATAATAAAATTAATAATTATAAAAAACAACTTGTGCATCGTACGGGTTTTAAGCTATATTATTAAAGACGAAACATTAAAAGTTTGGTAGTTGGATAGACGGACGGTCGGTATTTAGTGATTTTACTTAATTACCCTTACTTATTTTTTTTTTTAAAACTATCACTAAATAATAACATTATTTATAACCAATTACCTTTTCAGCTAAAATATATTACCTTTTTTATTTTTTTTTCTTACAAAATCCTCTATTTTTCTAAAAAAAAACAAGAGCGGTTATCTTTTTTAACAAAAACATGCTACTCTTTCTCTTTTTCCTTACTAAAACCCCACATTTTCCAAACATATCACGGACAAACCCTTACTTATTTATTTTAAAATTTATTTTAATACTTTTAATTATGTTACTTTTTCTATTTTTTCATTTTCTAAAAAAATTATTATTAAATAATAACATTTTTATAACCAACTACCTTTTTAGCTAAAAAAACAATATATTTTCTAACAAAATCTTCTCTTTTTCTAAAAAAAATCACGGGAAATTACCTTTTTCAACTAAAACGTGTTACTCTTTCTGATTTTTCTTTACTAAACCCCTCATTTTCCAAAAATATTCCGGACAAATTCTTACTTATTTATTGTGAAGCCTATTTAAATACTTTTAATTATGGGCACTTACCTTTTCAGCCAAAACATGTTACTTTTTCTATTTTTAAGACCCCTCCTTTTCCAAAAATATCACTGGAAGACAGTTGTTAATTTATTTTAAAATCTATTTTAATACTTTTAATTATTTAAAAAAATTTAACACGCCTACTTATTTTTTTTAGCAAATGTAGATTAATAGAATATTAAAACATAAATAATAAAAATAATAATTATTAATAATAATCCGTGTATCGCACGGGTTTTAAGCTAGTACTATTATATTAAAGACGAAACATTGAAAGTTTTGTAGTCTGGTCGTCCAAAACTTTTGTAATCTGGTCACTCAATTCTCAGCCGTCGAATCTTTTTAATCAAATTGATGAGAACCGTTGGATAAAATATTAAAAATTATTAAATATAATACATTTTATATTATAATTACTAAGAACTATCTAATTACCTTTTACAACTAAAACATATTACCTGTTTTATATTCTCCAAATAAGACAACTCATTTTCTAAAAATAAAACAAGCAACTTTATATAAAAAGTAATATAAATTTTATACAACTGCCTTTTCAGCACATTACCTATTTTATATTTTCTAACTAAAACAACTCATTTTCTAAAAATAACACGGACACATTATTTGTTTTATATAATCTTACTTAAACAACTTGATATGGTCAGAAAAGTAATTATAGAAATATAATTGACTGGTCAAACAAAAGGTCGATATTTAAGGACCGACACCCTAATTATTCATTAATTTCGTAATTAATGAGTAGGGAAAATATACAGCTCATGAAAAGAGCTTTGATTATGGAAAATTAGTCAAAGAAGGATCTGGAATCCCAATTAAAGGCAATCAATGAGTCATAACCTTTATCAACAAGGAAACGAATTCTTCAGCAAGAAATACAATACTTATCCAATATCAAAAAGAAGACTTATCCGTTAAGTCTCCCAAACATACCATAAATACTAGGCTCCAGACGCCTATATAAGGTCCCTGATCCTACAATCAGAACTACGTCTTTGGCTTGATTCTCAACAGTAATTGAGATACGTAGGCATCTTGTGAGGACCAATTTAGTCCGGATACACGAGTGCAGCCATTAAAGCTCGAAGCTCATTAAACCTTAGCATTAATTACGCAAGCACGTTTTTTAATCCACAACATTTGGCGCCGTCTGTGGGAAGATGTTAAATATAATTGCTAATGTTTGTTCATCAGTGTTTAAGCAACAGGTGTTTATCAGAGTTTATGAAGAAGCCGGTCAGAGTTTGTTAAAATCTGACAAGGTGAAAGTTGACTTAGCTGTCGGTGCTTACATTGAAGATTCTAGAAGCAATATATCTTGAAGATGGAAAGAAGCAAGGTATATTGATGCAGCTAAGGAAACGAGTTAGAAGATAAGAAGTAATCCTTAATTGATATAAATTGTATAGCTAATTTATAGGAATATCAATTAGAGAAGGATTGATTGTATGTAGCTGTGTACTATATAAACACAGATAGGTTATCCCTAGAAGGGATACGTTCATTGAATATTATTCTTTGTAACCTAGAAGCTCTTTGTGATTCTTTAACATCATAAAGAGAGAAGCTGTTAATACAATTACAGTTTATTGAGTTATAAACAGAGTACTTGATTATTGTTATTCTCATATATACTTGATTATATCGTGTATTCGGCCTAACAATTGGTATCAGAGCCAAGGCTGTTTAATATATACAGTTTTACGATTCAAACACAGTATTAATCATGTCTGAAGAAAATCAAACTGCTCCTAAGGCTGAACAGGTTAAGCCCAATTCTGTAAGTCGATATGAAACAATCAGGGTTCCAATTCTCAGGCCAGTAGAGTATCCGATTTAGAAGGTTAAGATGACCATGTTTCTGGAGGCTACAGATCCAGAATATCTTGACAGAATCTATGATGGTCCTCATATGCCAACTAAATTGTCCCCTGTTGTTGATGGTCAAGAACAAAAGACTGTTCCAAAGGAAAAGAAAGATATGACTCCTGAGGATATCTCATCAATTGCAAAGGATGCAAAGGTTAGACATCTTCTCCACAGTGCTTTAGATAATGTTATGTCTAACAGAGTAATTGGCTGCAAAACTGCCAAAGAGATATGGGATGCTTTAGAAGTCAGATGCCAAGGAACAGGTGCTATTAAGAAGAACAGAAAAACAATACTCACACAGGAGTATGAGCACTTTGATTCAAGAACTAATGAAACCTTGACTGAGACTTATGAAAGATTTTGCAAACTGTTGAACGATCTGTCTCTGGTTGATAAAGAATATGAACTTGAAGAATCTAATCTCAAGTTTCTGTTATCTCTACCTGAAAAGTGGGATCTAAAGACAACCACAATAAGAGATAATTATGAGCTTGCTGATACAGATCTTGATGAAATCTATGGGTTATTGAAAACTCATGAACTGGAGATAGAACAAAGGAATAGAAGAATGAGTAAAAAGTCAAAATCTGTTGCTCTCAAAGTCGAGGAGAAGCCCATTAAGAAGGAATCATCAAGGAAGAAAGCCAAAGGAAAGGCTTTAGTCATTAAATCTGAGAGTGAGTCATCAAACTCTGATGATGATTCAAACTCTGGTGAAGCTTCTGACTCTGATGATGATGATGAAGAACAGATGATGCAAATGGCTGCATTGATGGTGAAGACCTTCAAGAAGATGGGATTCAAGAACTTCAAGAAGGGAAAGAGATTCTCAAGGAAAGATTCAAATTCTGAGAAGAAGAATTTCAGAAAGTCTGATGGAAGGGATACCAAGTCTGGAAAGAAGGACAAATCTGAGATCCAGTGCTACAAGTGCAAAGAGATGGGTCACTATGCTCCTGAGTGCAAGAAAGGCAAATCTGAGAAAGCACTCATCTCTAAAGGCAAAGACTGGGCAGATACTTCAGACTCTGATGATGGAGAAAACTATGCTCTTATGGCAACTGTCAGAGATGAGACTGAATCGTCTGAAAATAAGGTACCCCTAACTACTTATGCTTATGATACTGACAATATATCTGAGTTAAGAGTATATCTGAAAAGTGTTCATGTTAGCTATAGGGATCAGACCTTAGAGAATGAGAGAATTAAAGCTGAGAATCTTAGTCTTAAAGATAGAAACAAGTTTCTTGAAGGAGAACTTGAAAGAATGAAGCAGATTCAAAAAGAAAGAGATGATGCTGTTTATGTAGAACAGGAGTTGCTGAAAAGATATAGGCAACTAGAATCTGATTTAGAAAAAGAAAGAAAAATAATCAAGACTTGGACAGACTCTGGAAGAGACACTCATCAAGTGTTTCAGACTGATTCTGTAGGTTTAGGTTATTGTGAAAATGATGAACTTAGGTTTAAAGACAAGGTTAAGGTTAAACCACAACTTAAACCTGTGAAATTTGTTCCAGAAGCCAATAAGTTAAAATCTGTTGTAATAAGAGAAGCTGATATGAAATCAGGTGAAGCCTGTGAAAAACAGGAAAATATTAAAACAGAAAAACTTATGGAAGTAGAAGCTGTTAGAAAACCAGTAAAAACTTGTGAAAAACAGGTTAATGTTGGTTTGATGACAGGGAAACAATTTAATCATAAGCTGAAAGAGATAAAGTCTGCCATGAAACCAAAAGGGTCCAAGAAGAATAGGAATGGAAAAGTAGGCATAAATAACAGAAATAATCATTTGCCTAATGCTGGTGCTTCAAGGAAAACATGTTACAATTGTGGTAGTTCTAATCATCTTGCTAGATTTTGCACTAAGAACAAACATATTAATTCTTTATCTTCTACATCAGGAGTAAAGAATGATTATGTAAGAGTTAAACCACAAACTTTATGCAAACACTGTGGGAGCACTTGGCATTCCATTTATACTTGCAAGAGTTATCATGCTATTTATCACAACTATTATGAGCTAAAACCCAACTTGAAATGGGTTAGAGCAAACTCTGCTAGTGTAAAATCTGACAATGTTAGTTTAAACTCTGATAATACAGATTCCGCTGCAAAAGCTAACACTGTTAAGAAAGACAAAGGATCCAAGCAAGTCTGGATCCTTAAAACTAACACTTAGTGTTTGTTTGTGATTGCAGGGTATAATAGAGAGCACACTTATCTTGGACAGTGGATGCTCAGGACATATGACTGGAAATAAAGCCCTGTTATCAGACTTTAAGGAGAAGGCTGGCCCAAAGGTTTCCTATGGAGATGGCAACATAGGACACACTCTGGGATATGGCAATATCAATCTTGGAAGTGTCATCATTACATATGTAGCTCTAGTCTCAGGACTCAAGCATAATCTGCTATCTGTGAGTCAAATCTGTGACAGAGGAAACCATGTAGATTTTCATAGTGAATACTGTGAAGTTGTCAGTAAATCTACTGGAAAAGTTGTTCTAGTTGGACACAGGCGCAACAACATTTATGAAGCAAGTTTGGTAACAAACTCTGATGGAAAAACAGTGTGTCTGACAGCCAGAATGTCAAATGAAGAGAGTTGGAACTGGCACAAGAAGCTCTCTCATCTCAATTTGAACAACATCAATGAGCTAATAAGAAAAGATCTTGTAAGGGGACTTCCAAAATCAATACTCAGTCTAGATGGCCTATGTGATTCTTGTCAAAAGGCCAAGCAAAGGAAGTCATCTTTCAAAAGCAAATCTGAATTTTCAGTAGTGGAACCTTATCATCTTCTTCATGTTGATCTCTTTGGACCAGTGAATGTGATGTCCATGGGCAGAAAGAAATATGCTCTAGTAATTGTTGATGAATATACTAGATATACATGGGTGTATTTCTTATCAAAGAAGGATGAAACTGCTCAAACTCTGATGGATCATGTAAATCTACTGGACAAAGGATCACAACACAAAGTCAAAATTATAAGGAGTGATAATGGAACTGAATTCAGAAACTCAATTATAGAAGCTTTCTGCAAGGAAAGAGGAGTGAAACAAGAATTTTCTGCACCTGGAACTCCACAGCAAAATGGTGTAGTTGAAAGGAAGAACAGAACTTTAATTGAAGCAGCCAGAACTATGCTCGATGAAGCAAAGTTACCAACATACTTCTGGGCAGAAGCTGTTCAAACTGCTTGTTTTACTCAAAATGCAACATTGATCAACAAGCATGGGAAAACACCATATGAGATGGTGAAAAATAAGAAGCCAAATTTGAAATATTTTCATATATTTGGATGCAAATGCTTTGTGTTGAAGACTCATCCTGAACAGTTGACAAAGTTCGAGTTAAAAGCTGATGAAGGAATCTTTGTTGGCTATCCATTGTCAACAAAAGCATTCAGAGTTTATAATCTAAGAACTAAGGTGATCATGGAATCTATACATGTGTCATTTGATGACAAGAAAATAATTGGACTTGAAGACAAGGATGGATATGATCAACTGCGTTTTGAAAATGAAGATCTATTCTCTGATGATATAAACTCTGATGAAGCAGAGTTGACAAACTCTGACGAAGCATACTCTGAACCTCTACTGGTAAATACTGAAGAAACTGGAAATTCTCAAATTGAACAAAGTAGAGAACCAGTTGAGGGGGAGCGTGAAGAAGCTCAACAAGACACAGCAAATGAGTCAGTTGAGGAAACTGATTCAAACTCTGACAGTTCAAACTCTGAACCATCCAATTCAGGGGGAGCCTCAGATGCTGCAGAAAGTCAACATATGAATCAGGAGAGCATGGATCAAGGGGGAGGATCAAATAATGATGCAAGAAACCACTTACCAACAGCAAGAAAGTGGACACAGGCACATACACCTGATCTCATAATTGGAGATCCTGATGCTAGTGTGAGAACTAGAAGTGCAACAAATAATGAGTGTCTGTATCATGCTTTCTTGTCTCAAACAGAACCAAAGAAAGTAGAGGAAGCTCTTCAAGATGCTAATTGGATTACAGCAATGCAAGAAGAGTTAAATGAATTTGAAAGAAATGAAGTCTGGACACTTGTACCTAGACCAAAGAATAGATCAATTGTAGGTACAAAGTGGGTTTTCAGAAACAAGACTGACAGTGAAGGTGTGATTACAAGAAACAAGGCTAGACTTGTGGCAAAAGGTTATTCACAACAGGAAGGAATTGACTATGATGAAACCTTTGCTCCAGTTGCAAGATTGGAGGCCATAAGAATTTTTCTGGCCTATGCTGCACACAAGAAGTTTAAAGTCTTTCAGATGGATGTAAAGAGTGCTTTTCTCAATGGGAAGCTTGAAGAAGAAGTGTTTGTTGAACAACCACCAGGATTCGTAGATCCCAAGCATCCAGATTATGTCTACAGGCTTGACAAGGCATTATATGGACTAAAGCAAGCACCAAGAGCATGGTATGAAACTCTTGCTCAATTTCTTTTAGAAAGTGGGTTCACAAGAGGTACAATTGATAAAACCTTGTTTTATTTCAATTCTGGTGATGATTTGCTTTTAGTTCAAATTTATGTAGATGATATTATTTTTGGATCTACTAATGACAAACTCTGTAAGAAGTTTGCAAAGCTTATGCAATCCAGGTACCAAATGAGCATGATGGGAGAGCTTAGTTATTTTCTAGGCTTACAGGTCAAGCAAACAGATGATGGGATTTTTATCAATCAAGCAAAGTATACCAGAAATCTTCTAAAGAAATTTGGTATGCTTGATAGTTCATCTGCTACAACTCCCATGGCTACAGCAACAAAGCTAGACAAAGACAGTGGGGCATCAGTAGATATGACAACCTACAGAGGCATGATTGGGTCTTTGTTGTATCTTACTGCAAGTAGACCTGATATCATGTATGCCACATGTCTTTGTGCAAGATTCCAAGCAGATCCCAGAGAGCCACATCTAACAGCTGTGAAAAGGATCTTCAAGTATCTCAAAGGAACCATAACCCTTGGTTTGTGGTATCCTAGAGAATCAGAGTTTAATTTAATTGGTTACTCTGATGCAGATTTTGCAGGCTATAAGATAGATAGGAAGAGCACAAGTGGAAGTTGTCAATTTTTAGGTGACAGATTAGTTTCTTGGTACAGCAAGAAACAAAAGTCAATCTCTACATCCACTGCAGAAGCAGAGTATATAGCTGCTGGTAGCTGTTGTGCACAGATTCTTTGGATGAAAAATCAGTTGCTGGATTATGGGCTAAGGTACTCTAAAATACCTATTTTCTGTGATAACCAAAGTGCTATTGCAATGACAGGTAATCCAGTACAGCACTCCATGACCAAGCACATCAGCATAAGGTATCATTTTATCTGAGAACATGTGGAAGAAGGAAACATTGAGCTTCATTTTGTGTCTACAGACCAACAACTTGCAGATATCTTCACCAAACCTTTGAGTGAAGCTACTTTTACAAGACTGGTAAATGAACTTGGAATGATCTCTGGTTCTGACTAGAGATACGGGTTAGACTCACTTTTATGTTCATGATTTCTTACATGTGTTAACTGTTATGTGAACCAGCATGTTAATCTCTGATGCTAAACTCTGTTGGTCATACTCTGATAGTTACAGTTTAATGTCATACTCTGTTTGTAATTTTGTCTGAAACATTTGGACCAATGAAGAAATTTGTATGAAGCATAATTCTCAGTAAGTAACTGTGAATCCTTCAGAGTCGTATAGATTCTGATCTCGATTATGTGCAGTAAGTTAACACAGCATGATACTGTCTCTGTATTTATACCATCTCTTAGTTTATTGATCCTATACACTGAGTCTGTATTAGCTGTTTGCATTTTCTCTCATAAGTTAATTATATTTACTGATGAAAAGTCTAAACTCTGATTCTTAATTAAAAAGAATTCACCCTCAAATCAAGATGCCAAAAAGAGCACAAATTCCTTTGAGATCATGTTGTGCCTAGGAAGATCCAGGAACTTATTGTATGAAATAAGGGCTAAAATCGTTGATTTTTGGTGACTAGTGCCAACCACTGATTACTGGAAAAATAAAGAAAAAAAAATAAAAAAAAAATAAAAAAAAAATAATAATAATAAAGAAAGGGGGTGAAAAATTAAAAGATATATCCAAATGAAAGGATATCAGAAAACAGAGTTTAGATATAAAATCAGATGTTATGTTATACATGAGAGTTTAGGCAACCAGTTTTTACTACTTTAGTTTGTGGATTTTATGCACTTTGAGATGATCTAACTATTGATTACGATAAACTCTGCTATTGCACACACTTTTATTCACAACTGTACATGTTGAGAAAAGAGTTTATTGACAAAGAAGAAGAATTAGTAAACGCTGATGTGTTATGTAACATATGCCGAGGTAATTCTATTTTAATCTCTGATTTAAATAAATTATTTGTTTCAGACATTTTACAATTTTGAGGAAAAACATTTGTTTTGGAATTTTAAAAGAGTATGTTTACAAACAGTTCGTTTTGTATTAAAACAGAGGAGAGAGGTTGTGTGTTTTTCAAAAAGTGTTAAAGGCGGTAATAATTGCTATTTTTACTGCGCGTGTGTATTGGTAGTTGTTGTATACAGCTGTCAGCGTTTGCATGCATGACACCTGTCCCACTCACACATTTTTCAAAACTGCCTGCTGTGTATAGTAATGATTAAAACGTTTCAGTTTTAATTTTTACAGTTATTATTTATATACACTACTTCTACGCAGTTTAGTCCTTTACACACTTTCGACTTTCAAAAGCTTTTACACACAAACATTTCAACAAACACTTTTACTGCATTTTTCACTCTGTTCTAATGGCTACTACGATGTTCACTGCTTCTGGGTTAGAATTTGTTCCCAACAATTACTCAGCACCCTTGGCAAATGAGAACGCACCGGAGGCGTTTCATTTGATCCAAAATTTCTTGACAAACTCTGCTATAGGAACTGCTCTCACTGCACCACTGAAGCTGTCTGCATCTCAAATTGCACGCTTTTGGCAGACAGGTGTTTATGATAATGGAGGCGAGACAGGGTCACCTTCGATTGTTTTTGAATTCAATGGAGAGGAGTATGTTGTCACTCCAGATACTGTTCGTGATGCTTTGGATATTGAGAGCTTTAATTCGTATACAATTGCTGTTGGTGATGATCAGTTGTTGAGCATGATGCGCGAGATTGGATATTCTGGTTCTTTGGCGAAGGTGGGTCAACTCAAAAGGCCGTTTTTGCGAAAGGAATGGAGTTTCTTTTTCGACTGCATTACTAGGGCGTTTGGCAAGAAGTGCACGAATTGGGATGCTATTCCCACAGAGAGCCTGCAAATTGGGTATTCTCTTCTCTTTGGCAACAATTTAGATTTTGCTCGAATTGTTTTGCATAATCTAGGGGAGAAAATGACAGAAAATAGGACTGTTGTCTATTTTTCTCGTTTTTGTCAGTTAATATTTTCTGAATGTGTTTCTGGGTTAGACATAGCTGAGGATGATGTGATTTTATGTTTTAAGTTGCATAAACGTGTATTCTCTGATCTAACTAACAAGGATGTAAAGAAGGGCGACGTTGGTGATTTGTTGTTACCTGAAAGGGTTCAACAGTTTCTTGTTAATTCTCAACAACCAACCAATGAAGCTGGACCTTCTGTAGCTCCATCACAGAGGTCTCAGAAGAAAAGAAAGAGGATTTTAAAGTCTGTTAGGACTGAGGAGGCTGAAGCTGAGGTACCTGTTCTTGCTGGTACATCTCAGAAGAAGAGATTCAAGAAGAGGGCAAATAGGCCACATTCTGATGCTGATGAAGATAATGATTTGGAAACTCTTCAGTAGAGGAAAGTAAGGATTGGTGCATATTTATTTGGTGCACAAAATGTAGAAGCTCCTGCTGGTTTTGAAGAGGAAGCTCATGTAGAAGCTCCTACATCAAAGTCTGATGATGTAGTTGAGGACATTGCTGTTCATGCTGACAACAGTGTGTGTGAAGCTGAAGCTCATGACAATCTTATTCATGAGGAGACTCCTGTTCCTACTAAGGACAGAGTTAATGTTGACACAGAAGATGCTGCAAACTCTGATTGCAGAATTTCTGAGCAAGAGGATGCAATTATGGATTTTATGATGGATGACAGTTTTGAAGCACATCCTTCTGTCAGTGTTTGTCACACTGAGGATGTGGCAGCTGATCAAGCCACCCTTATACTTGAAGACTCTGTTGGTTCACATACAGAGATTCTTTCTGTCAACAATGCCAATTCTGAAAAGGGGGAAGAAATTGATCAGATTTTAGCATCTGCTGGGCGTTTTGAAGCTGCTGAAGAAAAGATCTTAAATGAAGCTACAGGAGAGAATTTTGTTGAAGCAGATGATGTTCAAGAGGTAGCTGCTGCAACAAACTCTGATGATGCTGTCTTGATTGAGGCTATGCAGCAGATTGTTGAAGATGTTGTACATCAAGAAGCAAAAGTTGATGCTGTTATAAACTCTGATCATGTGGAAAATGAAGCAGACATTGATGATAAGGATATTGAAGATGCTGCTGAGGGTTCTCATTCACACCCTAGTATTCAAGTATCATTGTCTGATGATGTTGCAAATTCTGCTGACGCTAGAGAAATCAACAGACAAACAGCTGAGCATTTTCAACAGATGTATTTTAGCAGATGGGCTGATGCAGATTGCATATTTACTGCTCAGAGGGCTGCAGATTTTGTAGCTGATTCTGTCAAGACCATTTCTACTCCTGATATTATTACAAGTCTTAAAGCCACTGTGGTGCAAGTTAAATCTCTTCACAATAGATTTGATGAGACACACACAGCGGTTACAAATTTAAGGAATGAAGTTGGGCTGAGAGATATGACTTTGAAGAATGATAGGTCATACTATTCCTCAATGTTCAAGCAGCAAGCTAAGGACTCTGATGCTATTCAGAAGAGGCTTGGGAAAGTTGAAGACAATCAAGCTGCGATGGCTACACAACTTACTTCAATTTCCAATGCCATTGAGTTGCTGACATCAGTACTACTTTCTGATGATGTCAAAAAGGGGGAGAGTGTACCAAGTGACAAATGCAAAGACACTCAAACTCTGAGACGGAGGGATGATGGTAATGATGGTGGAAGCAAGGGAGATGAAAAGAGTTTAAGGTTGAATTCTGAGAGAAGACCACCAAGATCAAACTCTGATAGAAGATCAAACTCTGATAGAAGATCAAACCCTGGTAAGGGAAATATAAACTCTGCCAGTAGTTCAAAACTCAAAAGTTTGATAAACTCTGATAAGCCTACCACTGATGAAGAAATAGCTACTCAAATATTTTTACAAGAGCATGGTGGTGAGGTGACAGTTGAAGATATTGATGCTGAAATGAAGCTTCTTGCTGAAGAGCATCAAGAGAAATTAAAAGCTGGTACTTATAAGAAGAAAGCAGCAAAGGCTCCTAGGAGAAAAGAACTAGGAATTTCTATTAAAGAGAATGTGAACTCTCAACAGAGTTTACAATACTCAAGGAGGCCTTTGGTTGCAGATAAAGAAAAAGGTAAAGGTAAGCTGGTAGAAGAAGGACAGTTACCTAAGAAGAATTTTTCAACCTCTGACAGAGCTCAAGTTGAAGTTTTTGAAGCTAGATCAACCGCTGACAAGGCTCATGTTGATGATACTACTAAGGTTGTGACAACTGCTGACAATCCTCAAGTT
The DNA here is from genome assembly GCA_030848705.1 of Heracleum sosnowskyi. Taxonomy (NCBI): domain Eukaryota; kingdom Viridiplantae; phylum Streptophyta; class Magnoliopsida; order Apiales; family Apiaceae; genus Heracleum; species Heracleum sosnowskyi. The sequence goes on from CM061241.1 coordinate 121,852,718, forward strand.
GTACAAGCTAAACAATTCACACACCTTCCTGGTTTCAAAAGACCTGAACTTCCTGAAGATATGAAGTTAGAAGCTGTGAATTTCTTACAAACCAGAACTGTTTTAGGCAAAGAGTCATATGATAAATCTGGTTTGGGATCACACAGGGAGAAGAGAATTAACAATAGACCTGGAGATTCTTCATCACTGGCAGAACCTGGTATTGGGGTTACACAAGAAAACCTTGACAAATTAGAGTCTGTTCAGATGATATTTCATAGAGGTTTACAAAAGGCATTTTTGTTATACTTCATAGATGATGGAAGAGTTTACAGAGTTGGTGAATCTGATATTCATTTGAAGCTATGGGAAGAGCTAGAGTATGTTCTATATCTTTTCAAGATTAAGAATAGACTTACTTATGATGCTGCTATGGTTATCAAAGATAGAATGATGAAGTCCAAAGCTATGCTTGGAGGAGGTGTCTCGAGTATTTATATTCCTAAGTATAGAGATGCTTATGGAAAAATTGTTGAAATGAAGAGAAACAGTGCAAGATTCAGGAATGCACTGGGAATAAAGGTTTTGGAATTTAACTTAGAGTCTGACAAGTCTTTCTTTATAAGACTTGGAAATGAAATGCACAAGAACAGTATATATTCTCTGAGGGCTGCCATATATCAAACTGGTGAAAGTGATCCAGAATTGAAGGAGCTGAAAGAGGTTATGACTGCTGAGCTAGAAAGAGCTGAAAGAAGACTACTTACAGACTATATCAGGACAGTGCCTGAAATTCAAGAAATCAAGTAAAGTCTGATTGTAAGTTTTTAATGTTTATCTATTCTAAGTTAAAGTTAAACTCTGATATGTTAAACACTGCATTTGTTATATGTTTTGACATCATCAATTATTATTTGTTTAACTTGTACATTTTTATTATGCACAAGTTGGGGAAGATTGTTAAATATAATTGCTAATGTTTGTTCATCAGTGTTTAAGCAACAGGTGTTTATCAGAGTTTATGAAGAAGCCGGTCAGAGTTTGTTAAACTCTGACAAGGTGAAAGTTGACTTAGCTGTCGGTGCTTACATTGAAGATTCTAGAAGCAATATATCTTGAAGATGGAAAGAAGCAAGGTATATTGATGCAGCTAAGGAAACGAGTTAGAAGATAAGAAGCAATCCTTAATTGATATAAATTGTATAGCTAATTTATAGGAATATCAATTAGAGAAGGATTGATTGTATGTAGCTGTGTACTATATAAACACAGATAGGTTATCCCTAGAAGGGATACGTTCATTGAATATTATTCTTTGTAACCTAGAAGCTCTTTGTGATTCTTTAACATCATAAAGAGAGAAGCTGTTAATACAATTACAGTTTATTGAGTTATAAACAGAGTACTTGATTATTGTTATTCTCATATATACTTGATTATATTGTGTATTCGGCCTAACAGAAGACAACATCAACCATGGCAAACACACGAAGAACAGCTCGGGATACTCAAACTCCCGATGATCGCCCCCTCACCTCTGAGGCTGATCAGCCACCGCCAACTACCGGCACACAAGGGGCGAATATCCCCACCAACACTCAAGGACCGGAAATCCCGATTTCAGTTGAAGGGACGAATCCCCTGCAGATGGTCATTCATGGATCTAATCCACAAGAGACCGTTCACCAGCAACCTATCACGACCTCTCCGCTGCTCATGAGTGCACCGAGGAGCCTTCAACTCCATACTACTGATCTCCCTCAATACGCGAATCAGACTTTGGGGATGCCAAGCTATGGCATGCCCCCTCGACCCATGGCGGGCGGTAGTGGAACTAATCCAATCTACCATGAGGCATATGTGCCCCCTTATATTCAAGGTCTGGGACCCCAAAATCAACAGACTCGTCAGACCCCTCTCATTCAAGATTACTCTGGCCCATACACTGAGGATGAGGGTTATACAACTGGGGAGGATGTCGCCCCAAGGAGGAGACGTTCTTCACAGACAAATCGGGAGCCACCCCAAACTACAAGGGAGAAACTTGCAGCCCATGAGGCAGAGACTGCAAGGCTCAAAAAACTCCTTGCTGAAGAAGAGGCCGCTCAATCTCGGGGTCGAACGACTGAAGGAATCCCGATAATCAACTTGGATCCACCAAGAAGGACCAAGAGGGCTGAAGCCCCAAGGGGTGATCCTAGTAATCTGTTGCCCCTAGGAGATCCTGATGATCCTACACCACCGTTTACTCAAGACATCATGAAAACGGCTATATCCAGAAAGTTCAAGATGCCTTCGATTAAAGCCTATGATGGAACGGGAGATCCCGCTAATCATGTGAGAACCTTCTCCAATGCACTGCTGTTGCAGCCCGCCAATGATGCAGTCAAGTGTAGGGCGTTTCCACAAACCTTGGCAGGCATGGCCCAACGTTGGTATCGTCGTCTACCTCCCAACTCTATTGGGTCCTTCAAGGAACTAAGCAAGGCTTTCATCAATCAGTTCATTAGTGGAAGGGTGCATGAGAAAAGTTCTGCATCACTCATGGCAATACGTCAAGGAAAGAATGAAGCCCTAAGGGACTACATCAATCGATTCACTCGAGAGGCTTTGAAAGTCCCGGACTTAGACGATAAAGTGGCTATGATAGCCCTGCAACAAGGAACCACTGATGACCACTTCAGGAGATCATTGGCAAAACATCCACCAGAGAGCATGTTGAAGCTCCAAGATAGAGCCGGAAAGTACATCAAGGCTGAGGAAAGCATGAGAAAGTATGAACCCACCGTTGGTGACGGTGGAAACTCAAAGAAAAGAAAAGAAACTCAGGAGTATGACGTCAAGGAAAAGTTTCCCCGAACATCAAAGAATTCTGACTCTCCACCCAAGAGAAATAACTTTGGGCCAAAGTTCACGGAGTATGCAAGATTGAATACTCCCAGGAGTCAAATTCTGATGGAGATAGCCAAAGAAGAAGATATCAAATGGCCAAAGCCAATGAGGGCTGATTTGTCCAAACGGAACCAAAATCAGTTTTGTCGGTTCCACATCATGACACCGACGATTGTAGGCAACTGAAAGATGAGATCGAGTTTCTAATACGAAGAGGAAAACTCAGCAAGTTCACTAAGGATGGAAGCCAAGGGAGCCAAAGGGGGAACTATGAAAGAAAAGATTATGATAGAAGGGACAACGATCAAGATCGAAATCCCAAGCCCCGAGGGCCAATTATCAACATGATATTTGGAGGACCAACTGCTGCTGGGTCCTCCCGAAACTCAAGAAAAGCTTATGCCCGAGAGGTACTGACCGTCGTTGGAGAAGCACCGAAGCGTGCACGAACAGAAGTGTCAATAGGTTTTGATGATTCAGACTTGGAAGGGGTGAAGTTCCCCCACGATGATCCTCTTGTCATAGTACCTGTGATAGGCAACTCCGAAACAAAGAGAGTCCTAGTCGACAATGGAGCCTCAGTGGACATCTTGTTTCACGATGCCTTTATCAAGATGGGTTACACTGATTCTCAGTTAACACCCTCTAATATGCCCATATATGGGTTCAATGGAGTGTGAAAGGCATATGTTATAGCCTATTTGTAATTCGAGGATTCTACTCAACTTAAACCAGAATGTAATAAGTAAATATTAGATTAAAGGTCACAGGAATCTCAGAGAGTTTTATCTGTCAAGAGATTGAAGATTAAAGTCATCTACAGACTTGAAGTTATTCTACATTGAAAGAAGTTCAATTTATTGTTCAAGCCTCAGTGAAGTATTCAAGAAAGTGGATTTACTACAGTGACAGAGATTTCTAGTTGGTGACAGAAGAAGTACAGGATTCAGAGTTTAATCAGAGCTAAAGAAAAGAAGCCACAACTTTAAATGTTTTAAAGATGAAGAATTATCATTGAAGTCAGTTATTCATGAACCAGACAGTGCATCGAATGACGACATCAATCAGTGGAATTAAATCATCTATATTCAGTGGTTTTCAGAAGATAAAGGAATGCAATGATTTTAAGTTATCTTCTTTTAATTAATTAAATTATTAATCAATTTAATTAATAAATTAATTCTTTCAGAATTAATTAATTTATTAAATTAATTAATTTAGTTGTTTAAATTATTTATTAATTTAATTCTAGAAAAGAATTAATTTAATTAAGAATTTAAATTAACTAATTTGATTAAAGGAATTTAATTTAATACTCTGTATGCAAGGATTTTAAGTTATCTTCCTTGATTTATTAATTCAATTTAATTAATAAATTAATTCTATCAGAATTAATTTATTTATTAAATTAATTAAGTTAGTTGTTTAAATTATTTATTAAATTAATTCTATAATAGAATTAATTTAATCTAGAATTTAATCTAACTAATTTTAATTAAGAGAAATTAACTTAAGTACTAGTATGACCTATTTTATTCTCGGTATGACCTCGGCTTTATTTAAGGCAGGTCATACCGAATTTTCTAAAGGTCATACAAGTACTGTGTGGCAGGTCATACAGGGACAGTGGTGGCAGGTCATACCGAGTACTAGCAGGTTCTACTGAGTACTTGCAGGTCATACCGAGTACTAGCAGGTTCTACTGAGTACTTGCAGGTCATACCGAGTACTAGCAGGTTCTACTGAGTACTTGCAGGTCATACCGAGTATTAGCAGGTTCTACCGAAAAGTAATGGCAGGTCATACCGAGCTTACTGTGCAGGTCATACAAGGCAAATACATTTGTATTTACCCGAGGCTGTGCAGAATGAAAAAGTGACTTGCATTATCAATATCAAAAAGCAACAGACTTGTATTATAAAAGAAAAAATACGCAGCAGCCATTTCTTTTCTCTCAAGAACAAGAAGAAACAATTTGATCTCATTTCTTCTCAAGCAATTAATTCTAGTTTGTATTGTTAAATCCAAACCACTAGAAGTTGATTACTTGTATTGCTTTGATTATCTACCGGATTTTTATCCCTAGAATTTATCTCGAACTTGCTTTTAGCATTCGATCTTTTTATTACAAATATTAGAAAAGTTCATGTCGAATTTATTCTAAATTTGTATTAATTAGTTTGAGATAAATACTTTGTAATCCTTATTGTATTTGCAACACCCTTCAAGTTTAATATAGTTTATATTTAACTTGAATTTTGTTTCATTTATATTCCGCATTAATTTGTTCTAAATTGTTAAATCTTAAAAGGACAAATTCGATAAAACGGTATAGTTTGTATTCAACCCCCCTTCTACAAACTTATCAGGACCTAACAATTGGCATCAGAGCCTTTTGATTGATATACAAATCAAAGATCCAATTGTTTTGAGATTTTTCTTAAACTCTGATTTTTTATTATTCCTAAAAATCTCAAAAGATGTCTACTACACAGAAAGTGGGTACAGTGAAAATCCCAATGTTCAGCAAGGAGCATTATCCAATGTGGAAGAAGAAAATGCTCCTATTTCTTAAGGTTGCAAATCCTAAATACATTGATGTGATGAAGAATGGACCAAAACTTCCTATGATTATTGAGGAAGAATTAAAAGAGGGTAACATTGTTACTAGGGCTGCTAGGATGTACCCTAAAGATCCCAAGGATTTCACTCCTGGTGAAAAAGAGGATGTTACCTTGGATTCCTGTCTACAGCTGATCCTTATTGATTGTCTTGATCCTATCATGCATAATCATGTCCTAAACTGTGATACTGCCAAACACATTTGGGAAACCATAGAGATAATAAATGAGGGGACAGAGGAAGTTAGAGAGAATATGCTGGAAATTCTCACTTCACAATATGAGCATTTCAGATCAAACCCTGGTGAGGGTATCTCTCAGGTTTTTGAGAGATACAACAAATTAATCAATGATCTGAATCTCAATGGGAAGCACTACACCAACAAGGAGATTAACAAGAAGTTCCTTCTTACACTTCCACCTCATTTGGAGCACAAAATATCTACAATTAGAGAAGCAAGAGATATGAATGAGATTGCTTTGGAGAGATTGTATGGTGTTCTGAAGACCTATGAGCTGGAGCAGATTCAACAGAGGGAGCTGTATGGAACTGGGAAGATTGTTGGTACCTCTACTGAATTGACTGCTGAAGTCCCACAGAAACTGGAAGTGAAGGCTGTTCAACCTTCCAGTTCTAACATGAATGTTATTGATGCTGAATATGGATTAACATCCATTGATCAATCTGGTGGTGACTTCTATTCTTTAGAAGAACTTGATCAGCTGGAAGATGGTGATTTGGCTTTGATAGTTAGGAAGTTTGGGAAGTTTAGATTTAAGAGGAATCCCAATCTTAAGTTCAGGCCCAGGTTTCAGAGAGGTGATTCCTCATCTTCAAGTGGCACAAGGGGTGGCTACAAAACTGGAACTGTGGAGAGGAGCTCAATCAGATGCTACAATTGCAATGAGTTGGGTCACTTTGCTACTGAATGTAAAAAGCCAAGGCAAGTGACAAGGAACTCATTTGATTCTAGCAAGAAGAATAAGATTGAGAAGGCTTATGTTGCTGAAGGGAAGAGCTGGGATGATACAGACAGTGAAGATGAAGAAGTTGGAAATCTTGCACTTGTGGCAAAAGGAGGCAAACTCTTTGATTCCATGTTATCTTCACCAGACATGTCTGAGGTAAAACTTACTGACGCTGAAATGATTTATCATCTTGGTGGCACCATAAGTTGTGCACGCACTGAAAATGATAGAATAAATCTTTTAAACACAAATCTTGAAAAGGAATTAAAAGAATTGAAACTTGTGCATGTTAATCAGGATGAACTTACTAATAAGGTAGCTTTTCTTGAGAATAGGGTTAAATGTTATATTCAACTGGAAACCATTCTCAAAGATCAGATTAGTGAGCTTAAGACCAAAGCTAATGCTTATTTCAGTTCTTGTAAGACTGCTAAAGAAATTCTCAATAAGCAAGCTGTTGGTAATCATGTCAGTATAGGGTATGATTATAATGAGGCTATTGGACTGCTTGGAATTAATTCCCCTTGTAGATACAAATCTGAAGGAAAGGTTGTTCCATATATACTTAAGGGTATTGAAACACCCTTCTGTAGGGAGTCTGAGGCAGAGCCTATGAATGAATACTCTATCATTATTGCTGAGGAGATTCATGAAGAAGATATTGCTTTGGAAGCTGAACAGTCCAAAAAGTGTATATCTGATATTCCAGTCAAAGTTGCTACAACTAAAAAGACTAAATCAGAAATCCATAAGTTGGATCAAAACAACTGTAGAACAAACATGCCTGCTATTAATTCTTCTCATAAAGCATGTGGTGTGAGTAATTGCATGTCTTGTGCTTTTAATGTTATGTATGCTTTCTTTAATAAGAAGCATGTATCTAGTGATAAGACTGCTCCACGTCAACATGTTAATAATAAGAAGCATGTTAAAACAAAGACTACTAGTCCTCCTCATACTAGAGTGGATTCATTTATCCCTAAGCCTACTCAGAAATGTGTTAAGGCTGGTTATAAATGGAAACGCTCTTATGTGAAAGAGGTTGAAGTAGTTTCAGTTAAAAATGTTGTTTTGCCTGACAAAGGCCAGTTCTTTAAGTATGCCGGACCCAATCAATTTTGGGCTCCGAAGAAGGTCTAATCAATTTGATATTGTAGGGAGTTAAACAGGTAAATCGTGTTATATGGATTCTTGACAGTGGCTGTTCAAGGCATATGACCGGAGATAGAGCCCTGCTATCAGATTTGGTTGAGAAAGCTGGCCCAGTGCTTACCTTTGGAGATAACAGCAAGGGTATAACTGAGGATATGGCCTATTTGAAATCAAGAAATGTTATCAGTCAATAAGAACATCAATGTTACATTTGATGACACCACATTCCCTAATATCCAAACAGCAGATTCATATGAGAAAATGAAGTTTGATAACTTGCCAGACTCAGATTCAGATGATGAAGCCCCACCTGAAGTTATTGCTGGTAATGATAATAACAACAATGATAATGGTGAGAGTGATGGTGGTGGAAACATTGGTTACAATGGAGATACCACTAACACTGGAAAAGAATCACCAAGACAATCTGCCAACAACTCAGGGGGAGGAAATGAAAGGTCAACTAGTCATTCACAACACCATAATGTAGAACAAGGCGAATCATCAATATCAAATCTTCCAAGATAAACAGTTTGGAAAAGAGCTCATCCTTTTGAGCTGATTATTGGTGATCCAGGTGTTGTAGTTAGAACTAGAAGTGCTACTCAAAATGAATATCATTATTCAGGGTTTCTTTCTGAAATGAAACCAAAGAAGATTGAGGAAGCACTAGGTGATCCTGATTGGGTGATTGCTATGCAAGATGAACTCAATCAAATTGAACAACAACAAGTTTGGAAGCTGGTACCTAGACCGAAGAACAAGAAAGTAGTTGGTACTTGGTGGGTATTCAGAAATAAATTAGATGAAGATGGCATAATCACAAGAGACCAAGCATATTGACATCAGGTATCATTTTATCCGAGAGCATGTCATGAATGGTACTGTGGAGTTACTCTTTGTACCCACAGAGGAACAAACAAAAGATATTTTCACTAAATCTCTTGATGAATCCATGTTTACCAGATTGGTTGGTAAATTGGGTATGTTAAATAGTTTTAGTGATTAACTCTGTTTATTTTTTATGTTTGTTCTTAATTAAATTTACAAGTGTTCATTTGTTGTATATATTTTTAAATCACTTGTAAATTTATTTTATCATCTCATTTTCTCTTATGCATGTTGATTGTAGATTATTGCCATGTCTTGTCTAATTGTTAAGCTTCTTAGGTTGAGTAAGTTAAGATGAATTATTTTCTTTAAAAATATTTTTCTCAAATTTTACAAGTTAAAATTGTAGAGAAATCTATTTTTATTGAAAATTGTTTATTTTAAAATATTCAAATATTCTTGTTTAGTTCATGTAAATAGTTTCCTGTAAATATTTTTTTTATATATATATATTTTATTGTATTTTATTTTTATTGATTATTACTTATTATCTTTTATTTTCTATTTGACTTAGTCGTTTGTGTAAATATAGTGTATATATTTTATATTATTTCTGATCTAGCTCTTGCTTAGATGGAAATTCAGTGCCAAATCCAATTCAGGTATTACTTTCTATCTCTCAATCCACTTCTTTTACTGTTGCTGAACCCAAGTGGTTGTTAGGGCTGACCAAGGGATTGTAGATCCACAATCTTTATCCCAGGTCTTAGAGCCAAACAATGAGTCTACAACTTAATTACTTGACCTCTCAGCCTAAACAGAAATCAAATGTTAAATAAAGAAGTATTTTGATTGAAACAGTAAGTGATCCCACAGCTCTGCCTCCTATACATAAATTCAACATATACTGAGGCATCTGTCAGCCCATCTGTATCCTCTCAATAGGATATGGACTTTGAAATGGCCAATGAACTGTATCTAGAGACATTCTCTCAACAGGATGAATCTATTGAAATTCGCCATAGGGCCATGGCACTTTGTACTGAGTCAAGCACACTCTCATTACTCACAATGGGAGAAAACAATTTCATTAGATGAAACTCAGGACACAGTGAAAGCAGAGCACCTACAACTGGTTACAGTGCCTACCATTGTCACGGTAGAAGTGCCTTCATAGGCATCTGAGGGAAAATTTGATTCTTTGCCAATTTAAATAGAATCATTTTCTCCCCTCCCAGAGTGAACACCTCTGGCTCCCAAAGGGATTTTCCACTCGCAGATTTATCTGGAGAAAGTGGAAGGCAACTTGGTCAGTCTATCACTGAAGCAATTCAGATTTCAAATCCAAGTGATTTGATAGACATGATTGAGGATCGGGATTTGCGAACTCCCATTGCACCACCACTGACCTCTCTTGAAGAGGCTAGGGTGAGTTTCAATGCAGGTACTGATCAAAAAGGAGCAAACAGACAGCTAATATTGAGTGATAAAATTCAAACACTGAGTGAAACACATGCACGTGAGATGAGTGATACACTTACAAGAGAAATTCAAGTGAGTGCACACACAGACACATACACTGCAATGTAGTTAGCTCACATAGCTGATCTACAGGAACATCTATTCTAAACCCAGGCTGATAAAGAAATTTTGCAAGCACAAGTGGTTGAATGGTCTTCTTCTTCCACCTCTGTCAACAATCAGCTGGGACTGCTCAAGGAAATCTAGAAGACAAATTTACTTCCAAGATCAACTCCATCATCTATCTCAACTCCTACTGGCTTCAGATACTCTTAAAGTTAAATCTGTAGAGAATTCCTCAACTAAGGGGGAGAAGTTTCTAAGGGGGAGAAGAGTTTCTAGAAGTTTCTGGAGAAGCTAGTATAAAGGGAGCTGAAAAAGATATAAAAGGTAAAGAGGGAGTTTCAGGGGAGTAAAGGTAAGTTAGCTCTGTTTTGTAAATGTTATATGTATAGAGCTTAGATAAATCAAGACAGGTTCAATGTTATCATATGTTCAGTCTAGAGGAACATCTGTCTTGTATTTATCTTTACTGGTGAAATCTGGAAATGTCATATTTGATCCAGAACTTTCTAGTATTTACTTAGGCTTAAGAGTCTTATCTTTTTCTTGGTTTTAGTTGAGTGATCCTCTAGGTATTTGGTTGTTATTCTCTAACAAACAAATAGGGGGAGATTGAAAGGCATATGTTATAGCCTATTTGTAATTCGAGGATTCTACTCAACTTAAACCAGAATGTAATAAGTAAATATTAGATTAAAGGTCACAGGAATCTCAGAGAGTTTTATCTGTCAAGAGATTGAAGATTAAAGTCATCTACAGACTTGAAGTTATTCTACATTGAAAGAAGTTCAATTTATTGTTCAAGCCTCAGTGAAGTATTCAAGAAAGTGGATTTACTACAGTGACAGAGATTTCTAGTTGGTGACAGAAGAAGTACAGGATTCAGAGTTTAATCAGAGCTAAAGAAAAGAAGCCACAACTTTAAATGTTTTAAAGATGAAGAATTATCATTGAAGTCAGTTATTCATGAACCAGACAGTGCATCGAATGACGACATCAATCAGTGGAATTAAATCATCTATATTCAGTGGTTTTCAGAAGATAAAGGAATGCAATGATTTTAAGTTATCTTCTTTTAATTAATTAAATTATTAATCAATTTAATTAATAAATTAATTCTTTCAGAATTAATTAATTTATTAAATTAATTAATTTAGTTGTTTAAATTATTTATTAATTTAATTCTAGAAAAGAATTAATTTAATTAAGAATTTAAATTAACTAATTTGATTAAAGGAATTTAATTTAATACTCTGTATGCAAGGATTTTAAGTTATCTTCCTTGATTTATTAATTCAATTTAATTAATAAATTAATTCTATCAGAATTAATTTATTTATTAAATTAATTAAGTTAGTTGTTTAAATTATTTATTAAATTAATTCTATAATAGAATTAATTTAATCTAGAATTTAATCTAACTAATTTTAATTAAGAGAAATTAACTTAAGTACTAGTATGACCTATTTTATTCTCGGTATGACCTCAGCTTTATTTAAGGCAGGTCATACCGAATTTTCTAAAGGTCATACAAGTACTGTGTGGCAGGTCATACAGGGACAGTGGTGGCAGGTCATACCGAGTACTAGCAGGTTCTACTGAGTACTTGCAGGTCATACCGAGTACTAGCAGGTTCTACTGAGTACTTGCAGGTCATACCGAGTACTAGCAGGTTCTACTGAGTACTTGCAGGTCATACCGAGTATTAGCAGGTTCTACCGAAAAGTAATGGCAGGTCATACCGAGCTTACTGTGCAGGTCATACAAGGCAAATACATTTGTATTTACCCGAGGCTGTGCAGAATGAAAAAGTGACTTGCATTATCAATATCAAAAAGCAACAGACTTGTATTATAAAAGAAAAAATACGCAGCAGCCATTTCTTTTCTCTCAAGAACAAGAAGAAACAATTTGATCTCATTTCTTCTCAAGCAATTAATTCTAGTTTGTATTGTTAAATCCAAACCACTAGAAGTTGATTACTTGTATTGCTTTGATTATCTAGCGGATTTTTATCCCTAGAATTTATCTCGAACTTGCTTTTAGCATTCGATCTTTTTATTACAAATATTAGAAAAGTTCATGTCGAATTTATTCTAAATTTGTATTAATTAGTTTGAGATAAATACTTTGTAATCCTTATTGTATTTGCAACACCCTTCAAGTTTAATATAGTTTATATTTAACTTGAATTTTGTTTCATTTATATTCCGCATTAATTTGTTCTAAATTGTTAAATCTTAAAAGGACAAATTCGATAAAACGGTATAGTTTGTATTCAACCCCCCTTCTACAAACTTATCAGGACCTAACAGAGTGGAATCAAAGGTGGAAGGCACTATCCAACTCCCAATGACCATGGGGCAAGGAACAAATACATCCACTCAGATGCTGAACTTCATAGTTATAAAGGCAACCTCAACCTACAATGCGATCTTGGAAGGACGGGTCTTCATGCGTTTAAGGCTGTTGCCTCATCTTACCACCTGAAACTCAAATTCCCCACCAGGAATGGGATTGGTGAAGAACGGGGAGACCAAAAGATGGCTAGAAGCTGTTATGTAGCCGCGTTGAGGCCTGATGGAGTTGGGGGGCAGGTTCTCCCCATTGAAGATATGGACACTAGTGACAGTGAGGACCGAAGAGGGAAACCAGCTGAGGATTTAATCCCAATTCCCTTAGTCCCGGATGAACCAGAGAAGGTGACTTATGTTGGGGCACTACTGCCCGAACCATTGAAAGGCAAACTCGCATCTTTTCTTCAAGAGAACAATGACGTTTTTGCTTGGACAACGGCTGACATGCCAGGGATTGATCCCCAACTAATATCACACAAATTGAATGTAGATCCAGAAAGGAAGGCAGTGAAACAAAAGAAAAGAAGTTTTGCTCCAGAGAGGCTTGAAGCCATTAAGCAAGAAGTAAATAAGCTTTTAGAAGCTGGGTTTATTGAAGAAATCCAATTCCCAGAATGGTTAGCTAACCCTGTGATGGTCAAAAAAGCTAACGGGAAATGGAGAATGTGCGTCGACTTCACCGACTTGAATGATGCATGTCCTAAGGATTGTTTCCCCTTACCTAGGATTGATGCCTTGATAGATGCCACTGCTGGGCATGAGATGCTAAGTTTCATGGATGGCTTTAGCGGATATAATCAAATCAAGATGCACAAAGATGACATCGCCAAAGTGTCGTTCATCACTGACTTTGGTGTCTTCTGTTTCTTAGTCATGGCTTTTGGGCTTAAGAATGCTGGAGCAACCTATCAAAGGTTGGTGAACAAAATCTTTGAGCACCTGATTGGAAAAACCATGGAGGTCTACGTAGATGACATGTTAGTCAAGAGCCTTGATAGGGCCGATCACATTGAGCACCTCCGAGAGGCTTTTAAAGTGCTAAGACACCACAAAATGATGCTGAATCCAGCTAAGTGTGCCTTTGGTGTAGGCTCGGGAAAGTTTTTAGGCCTGATGGTTTCCAAGAGAGGAATCGAGGCTAATCCCGACAAAATCAAAGCGATTCTAGACATGGAACCACCAAAGACTGTCAAGGATGTCCAGAAACTAACGGGAAGAGTGGCTGCTTTGGGAAGATTCATCTCCAAGTCTGGAGAGAAGTGTTTACCCTTCTTCAAAGCACTCAAAAAAGTGAAGAATTTTGAATGGACAACTGAAAGTCAAGAGGCCTTTGAGGCCCTGAAGAAATATATGGCTGAAGCACCACTGTTGGCAAAACCCAAGCCAGGAGAAATTCTCTATTTATACTTGGCGGTTTCTAACACAGCCCTTGGAGCTGTTTTGGTAAAGGAAGAAGTGAAGGTTCAGAAGCCCATCTACTATGTGAGCAAGATCCTACATGGGGCAGAAATAAACTACTCAATGGTTGAGAAGTTTGCCTTAGCCTTGATAATGGCCTCAAGAAAGCTACGCCCCTACTTCCAGGCACACAAGATAGAGGTCTTGACTGATCAACCTCTAAGAAATATCTTGCATAGCCCTCAAGTTAGTGGAAGATTGATCAAATGGGCCATTGAATTGGGAGAATTTGATATCAAGTATAAGCCTCGAACGGCCATAAAAGCTCAAGCACTTGCTGACTTCATGGTTGAATGCACCATTGACAACCAAGAAGTCGGGGGACAGGAAGTGACTATGGAAGATAAGAAAGATGAGGAAGTGAACTTCAAAGAATGTTGGGTGCTCTATTTTGATGGAGCATCAAAAACAAAATCAAGTGGAGCTGGTTTAGTGCTACGAAGTCCTGATGGATTCCTAATAGAGTATGCACTAAAACTTGACTTCCCGACGACAAACAATGAGGCTGAGTATGAAGCTCTGATAGCTGGCTTAGGGCTGGCTGGAGCCTTGAGAGTCAAAACTCTGAAAGTATGTGGAGACTCGAGGCTAGTGGTTTCCCAAGTAAATGGGGAGTTTGAGGCCAGAGATGAAGTCATGGCCAAATACTTGAAACTTGTCAAGGCCATTATGACTCAGTTCGATGAATGCTATATGGAGCACATTCCAAGGGAGGAAAATATGAAGGCTGATGCCTTGTCTAAATTTGCCTCTTCTGAAATTGAAAACTATGCCGGGAGTGTATACTTCCAAGTCTTGAAGACCCCAAGCATCAATGGAAAGTTGGTAGCCCCCATTGGTATCACCAGTTGTTGGATTGATCCCATCAAAACTCATCTGGAAACTGGGTGGCTACCCAACGACACTTCAGAAGCACGAAAGCTGTACGTCAGAGCACTAAGGTATGCCCTAATTGAGGGAATCCTATACAAGAAATCTTTTGTTATTCCGTACTTAAAGTGCTTGAGACCTCAAGAGGCAGAATTGGCCCTAAAGGAAGTGCATGAAGGGATTTGTGGGCAACACTTGGGGGGCAGAGCCCTGGCTCATAAATTCACTCGTCTAGGTTTCTATTGGCCAAGCATACTTGCTGATGCTAAAAGCTACGTCAAGAAATGTGAACGGTGCCAGAAACATGCACCAGTGGTTAGGCAACCACCAGAGATGATGACATCCATTAACTCACATATCCCCTTTGCTATGTGGGGAATGGATATACTCGGGCCATTTCCTATGGCAAGTGCTCAAAGAAAATTCTTGATAGTAGCAATTGATTATTTCACCAAGTGGATTGAGGCTAAGCCATTAGCCAAGATAACCACCAAGCAAGTGATGCAATTCTTCTGGGAAAATGTGATATGCAGATATGGAATTCCACGAGTCCTGGTCACGGACAATGGAACTCAGTTTAACAACGATGAGTTCAAGAAGTATTGTGATGAAAACGATATCAAGTTGCGCTTCACTTCTGTCGCCCATCCTCAAGCAAATGGGAAAGCTGAGGTTGCAAATCGAATTATCCTGGATGGACTAAAGAAAAGAGTTGAACGCTCCAGAAATACTTGGGTAGACGAATTACTCCCTATACTTTGGGCATATCGTACTACTTGCAAAGTCACCACCGGGGCAACCCCATTTCTATTGGCTTATGGAGCAGAGGCAGTGGTCCCGGTGGAGATTACTCACACCTCCCCAAGAGTTGAGGCTTATGAACCAGAAGAAAATGAAGAAGGCTTGAGGCTGGCTTTAGATCTAATTGACGAAGTTAGAGATGAGGCAAACGCCAAGATAGTTGAACATCAAAAGAAAGCATCCTTTTACTACAACCTAAGGGTTAAAGAAAGGTTCTTTCGTCAAGGAGACTTGGTTCTCAGAAAGATTGAAGCATCCGGAGTTGGACAAAAAGGGAAGTTAGCCCCAAATTGGGAAGGACCATATCGTGTCAAGAACGTATTTGGTCGAGGCTCATACAAGCTAGAAACCCTTGAAGGGCATGAGGTGCCAAGGACTTGGCATGCCTCCAATTTGAAAGTTTATTATGTTTAAGGTGTCTCCCAAGTGGACTCACTACTATAAATAAGGTTCGATGAAACCAACCCAAGTTTTAAACTGGGATACTATGTAAGGGTTGATCCCATCTTCAAATTATAAATGAATTCAGCATTTTCATGTTTTAAAGCTTATCTATTATGAGTCTTCATAGACATTCAAAAAGCAAGAAAAGCAACACAAGCCATGAACGACCACCAGACATAAATAAAAACTTAAACAAGAGTTAAGTTAAGCCCGTAGGCCAAAAATACATAAATAAAAGTACAAGCCATGATGGCCAAAAGTGAAACTACACCTAATCTTCTTTGTTTACGTCCTCCTCCTCTTCCTCTCTAGAGGAAAAGACAGCATCATCAGCTCCAGCAGCCTGACCAGGTGGGGAAGTGTGATCCAGGTCTAAGATCCTATCATCCTCCTCCATCTCGTCCTCTCCAGCCAAAGCCATCTCCAAAGAAGTAGGAAGGTGAGGGCTTGGAAAATCGGAAATAGTGAGGGATCCAGGCATCCTCTCCAAGACGGCAGCAAGAGCGTCATCCCATCCCTTAGTGTACTGAACAGGGAAGAGGAGCCCATCATGCTTATCAATCAAGTCCTCGTACTCCTCAGAGTCAAGGTACTCATCAATAAAATCATCCTTGGCCTTCCTCAAAGATACCAGTTCAGCCTGGGAGTCAGCCAACTCCTTCTCCTTCCTAGCCAGGGTGGCCTTCACTGAAGTCATTTCCTCCTGGGACTTCTCAAACTTGCCTTGGTTGGCCTCAGAAGATGAGCGCCAAGACTTAGCTTGAAAGAGAGCCCCTTGGTAGTTGGCATTCATCTGCAAGCAAGTTATAGGTTAAATACTTAAACTTGAAATAAATCAAAGACTACAAAGAAAAGAAGGAGAGAAATACTTACAGCAGCCATAGCCTGGGATCCAGCATGCTCCACCCCCTCGATGGTGGAGTTAGAAACAAAATCCTTGTAGTCACAAGGAGTCAGAGAGTGATAAGACCACTCCACAACATGTTTGGACACTCCCACCACAGTGTCCTTCTTCCTAAGACCCCAGTTGGGGCGCCAAACTGCACTCTTGCCCGAGGGAGGGCCTTCAGCATCCTCAGTAAGGTCCACATGTGGCCTTATGAAAGCTGGAATACTAGAAGCATGAGGGTCTTTCCCTGCCAAACGTGCCCTCTTCATCCTGGCTGTTTCCCCCTCTTCAGGCTCGTTGGTCTTATTGATAAAGACCGCAGCTGCAAAAGATATAAAGAAAGAAACAGTTGGTATAAGTTAATCTTAAATAAATAAAGAAAGATATGAGGTGAGAATTACCCTTATCAGAAACGTTGGAAAGTCCCAAGGACCTAAGCTGAAACTCAACCAGGAGCACCCAAGCCATTGTGGCATATTTATCCTTTGTGAGCTCAGCATATGCATGGGCCTCTTCATCAGTTATGATGATATCACTAGGGCTACCATCCGAAACCCTACTAAAGGAACTACGAAAAAGGGTGCCCCAATCCCCTCCTTCCCAAATCAAGTACATGAACTCTTCCTTCCATTTGAGATTATTGTCTGGAATGGATTTAGGGTGAAATATGGGGGGAGTGGAAGGACGGTGGTTGATATAAACCCAACCCAAAGAAGTGGATGAACTATTCTTAAATTGAAAAATTCTCCTAAACAAAGCTACAGATAAAGGGAAATTGTTCTTCAAACAAAGAACAATGAAACACAGAATGATTCTCCAGGCGTTTGGAGGAAGTTGGCAAGGATTAATCCCAACATCAGCCAAAAGCCTGGGAATGAACTCATGAAAGGGAAACCTGAGTCCTGCGACAATGGCATCCTTGTAAATGCAGAGTGCATCAGGACGCCAATGGCAAAAACGGTCCCCTGGGCCAGCTGGGACTAATCTATAGGGAGACCTAATCCTATACATTTTATTATAGTCCCTAATTAAGTCGATTTCATGGAACTTATTACTACAGTCGAAAGAATCTAAGTGAGACACAGAGGGATACTCATCACTACGCTCTAAGATCATATCTTGAAGTGACATATGAGAAGAACGGATGATAATACCTCTCTTAGAAGCCTTGTTCATTCTTTGAAGGCGTTGAGCAGCTTTGTCAGACATCTTCAAACGTTCAAGAAAATTCTCAGAAAATCTTCAAAAAACCCAGAAATCTTCAAGTGATGAAGATTGAAAACCAAGAAATCTTCAAGGGATGAAGATCAATCCCGGAAAAACAAGAACACCACCGTAAAAAGCTCGCCGGAAATCGCCTCTCCACGGAATAAAAGAGAGAAAAAACTACGATAACTAGAGAGAAATTTTGGAAAGTGAAAAGTGAGAAGTGAGAGTGAAATGAGAAATCTCACTCTTTTATAATCGAGATAACCGGGAACTCAACCGGCTAAGGAAGAGCAACCGTCTATAGCCAGTAAGGCCCATAAATCCATTTATGGATTACAAAGGCAAAGGCCCAAATAAACTAGAACTCAGGCAATTTCGAAGCCCAAACAACTAAGGCCCATTAAGGCCCAAGGCTGGAAAGAATTAAGTCCCAAATTAAAATTGGACTATTTAAAAGCCCAAAAAGCCTGGGATAAAACCAAGGCAAAAAATCAAAAAACCAAGGTCGAAAAGACTCTAAATCGAGATCGCACGACCCTGGTCGAAAATATACGAGAAAACGAGGTCGTATCAAACGACCTCACTTCCAAATAAAACGAAACAATTAAAGGTTTTGAGGTCGAAAAGACCCTAAATCGAGGTCGTATGACCCTAGTCGAAAATACACACGAAACTGAGGTCGTGTCCATCGACTTCGCACCAAAAAACAAGTCAAAAAGTTGGCAAAATGAGGTCGAAAAGACCCTGGGTCGAGATCGAACGAATGAGATCGAAAATATATTATTAATTGAGTTCGTATCACTCGACCTCATACTGAAACGAGGTCGAAAACAGGAAGAAGGAGGTCGAGAATGGCCCAGAAATTAATTCTATTTTAACTTTAGAATTCCTGGTCGAAAACACATGAGAAAGAGGTCGAACATGTGAGATCGAAAATACATGGGGAATTGAGGTCGTATTGTTCGACTTCGCTCCAAAATAAAGCTAGAAAAAACATGGAATTCTAGTCGAAAATGACTTAAGGATTCCTGGTCGAACAAACATGAAACTGAGGTCGACACATCGAGGTCGAAAAAGACCTACGATTCGAGGTCGAGCCCATCGACCTGGGGACAAAAACGAAGTCGAAGGAAGGCTGGTTGAGGTCGAAAGATCCTGGTCGAAAAAGACTAGGAATTCGAGGTCGAGCCCATCGACCTGGGGACAGTCCTGGTCGAAATCCAGGTCGAATTTACATTGAAATCCTGGTCGAATTCCTGGTCGAAAACGACCTAAATTAAGGTAAAAAATGCCCTGAAAAATGGAAAATTTTAGGAAAAATACGCTGTAACTTCTACGAAAACCCTAAGGAGATTTTCCCATAAGTTGGGGGGCAAATGATATGGTCAGAAAAGTAATTATAGAAATATAATTGACTGGTCAAACAAAAGGTCGATATTTAAGGACCGACACCCTAATTATTCATTAATTTCGTAATTAATGAGTAGGGAAAATATACAGCTCATGAAAAGAGCTTTGATTATGGAAAATTAGTCAAAGAAGGATCTGGAATCCCAATTAAAGGCAATCAATGAGTCATAACCTTTATCAACAAGGAAACGAATTCTTCAGCAAGAAATACAATACTTATCCAATATCAAAAAGAAGACTTATCCGTTAAGTCTCCCAAACATACCATAAATACTAGGCTCCAGACGCCTATATAAGGTCCCTGATCCTACAATCAGAACTACGTCTTTGGCTTGATTCTCAACAGTAATTGAGATACGTAGGCATCTTGTGAGGACCAATTTAGTCCGGATACACGAGTGCAGCCATTAAAGCTCGAAGCTCATTAAACCTTAGCATTAATTACGCAAGCACGTTTTTTAATCCACAACACAACTCACCATCTAAAAATAAGACGATCAATATATACATAAAAATGTAATATAATTTTATATAATTATTAATAAATGACTATCTTCTTTCTTGATCATATTACGTGTTTTATATTTTTTTAACTAAAATAATTAATCTGCCAAAAATAACACATGCAATGTATATATAATGGTGATATTATTATATATTTATAATCAATTACCTTTTTCATCTAAAATACATTATTTATTTTATATTTTCTAACTAAAAGAACTCACATTCTAAAAATAATACAAATGACCTATATATAGAATGATAATATATTATATCTAATTATTAATATAATAATCAGTTACCTATTTCAGGTAAAACATATTAGTTGTTTTATATTTTCTAACTTATTCTTCAAAATATAATACGGGTAACATTTATATTAAAAGAAAATATAACTTTATATAATTATTAATAAATAACTAATTGTCTTTTCCAACACATTATCTGTTTTATATGTTTTTTTAACTAAAATAACCCATCTTCTAAAAATAACACAGGAAACATTTATATAAGACGGTGATATTATTAAATTAAACTAATAAATTTTATTTTAATTATACTTCTTTTATAACTTTCAATTCACGTAAAATAATTAGTAAAAAATAAAATTAATATTGTAATTACTAATAACTACCTAATTATTAAAAACATCTATAAAATATTATTAAACACAAAATTCTTGAAATACAAAAACAGAAACACATACGTTAATTGAGTTCAACAACCAAATATAAGTATAACTATTCAAATTTCAAAATCATATTCATAAAAAACAAATACAAAAATAAAGATATATAAAATATTAAAATACAAAAAAAATAATAAATTTAAATTTCAACTCTGCATCGCACGCGTTTTAATCTAGTACTATTATATTAAAGACGAAACATTAAAAGATTATATAGTCGGTTTGTAGTCTGGTCCTCCATATTTTGGCCATCGAATCTCTAACCATTAGATCTTTTAAATTAAATTACTAAGAGCCATTGGATATAATACTAAATTTCAGACCAAACACAAAAGCCAAAAAAAATTCCTAATATAATTTTATCAATTAAATTTATCTAATTTTTTATTAGAATTTGAATCCTTTATGATAATTATATTCTTCGAGATTTTGATTATTAATTGTATTATCTATTTAGTATAAATCGTTTATTTTATAGATAAACTTCTAATACCACCATGTGACATTACGAGTATATGTATAGTTTTTACGACTTTAATCAATAATTTATATTTTTTTATTGTTTAATTGTTAAAGGTCGTAATTTAAGATTTTATATAGAGATTATCAGTTAACCAATCAGAAAATTTTGAATTATTTTAGAAACAATCAGATGTCAATCCTAAATTTTAGACCAATCAAAAGAGCCTAAAAACTTTAATTTTATGAGTTTGATGTTTCTTCCGAAAGTACTCACCTTAGTGAGATACAACGAGTTTTTAATGTGAATGCACGAGAGGTATATTTGTAATTGCAGAACTTAATCAAATAATTACACACATTACATTAAAATACACTACGTACTTAGGTAAGTTACATAAATACGTACTTAAAAACAATTTTCTCTTTTTTTATAGTGCAATAATTGACGAACAAATATTGTGAAAGTAATGGATCACAAACCTAATGATCAATCATTATTAATCAAGCATATACACATTTGAACATATAAAAATTTATTATAGAATCTTGATAATATAGTGGTTTTATAATATTCGGCATAAGATTTAAGTTGTGTACAAATTGTGTATAGTTACACAAATTCTATGAATTGCGTATAATTTTAAGAATTGACACTTGATCATGTCAAAATTTATTATAAAATCTTGATAATATAGTAGTTTTATAATATCTGACATAAGATCTAAGTTGTGTACAGTTACACAAATTTTATGAATTGTGTAAAATATTAAGATTCGGTCGTTATCGTCGAAGATGAACATTAATGAATCAACATATGTAACTATTTAAGAAACAAATATAAAATATAAAATACAAAATACAAAACTCAAACCTCATATCTTTTTATTATAAACATGAGTCTATCACACTATTCAGTTAATCAACCATCAACCAGAAAATAGAAATTATTTAGGACCAATCAAATGTCAATTCTAAATTTTAGACCAATCACAAGAGGCTAAAAACTTTTCTCATATAATTTTATTAATCAATGGTGGTTACACTATCCATATACTAACGCGATTAACCAATCAAACCTCTAAAATTATTTTATTTTTAATTAGAATTTAAATTTATTAAAAAATTTCTCATATAATTTTATCAATTAAAGCTGGTAAGACTATTCATACAACGCGATTAAACAATCACCATTCAAAAACTATTTCATTTTTAATCAAAATTTAAATCTATTAGAACTTTCCTCGTAAAACTTTATTAATCAAGGTCCAAGGATGGTTAGACTATCCATACAACTCGATGAATCAATCAAAATTTAAAAATTATTTTATTTTTATTAGAATTTAAATCTTATCCATACAACGCAATTAATCAATCAACATTCAAAAATTATTTTGTTTTTAATTATAATTTAAATTCATTAAAACTTTCCACATATAATTTTATTAACCAAGGGTGGTAAGACTATCCATACAACATGATTAACCAATTGAAATTCTAAAATTATTTTATTATAAATAAGAATTTAAATCCATTAACTATTAGATTTATATATTTCAAAATTTTGGTTATCAATTAAAATTAATTAGAATTTAAAGCCTTTATTATATTTATATTGTTCGAGAGTTTGAATTTTGATAATCAATTGTACTATATGTTTTATATTAAATCGTTTATTTTAATACTACCCTATTACCCAACGCACTTAATGAGGAAATATTATGAGCATATGTATAATTTTTATGAATTTAATCAATGGTTTATATTTTTGATTATTTAATTGTTAAAGATATTAATTTAAAGTTTTTACACTAGGGTGTGAAGGTAGTTATCCAATATTAATATTATTTATTATAATTATGAAAATCCGATGTCAATTGGTTATATTAAGAAAAATTACATTTGGGCTCGGTAGATTGGTAGCAAAACAATTTTTCAGGCCGTTTTAAAATAATATTAACAATATAAATTCAAATAATAGCATAAAATTTTCAATTATTTTAATTGATAATAACTTTTAAAATTGAATATGAATGAATACATCATTTTAAGTACTTTTAATTTATTAAAAAAACATATTTTCACATTAGCTTGATAATATATTCTGTATAAGCATATCACGGATCTCAGAAGTTGAGATAGTAAAGCGTTATGTAACTTCTTATTTATTTTGTTATCAATTATTTGCAGTCATTAGACTCCCCAATTTTTTTTAACGTTTGAAATCCTAATATAGACGGAGGCAATATCTCATTTATGAGTTTGTAGTGTCGAATATGTGAGCTTCGAACATCTTATTTTTCTTAACCTCTTTATCACAAGTATATATAATTTTATTAGGTTTAATACATGTGAAATGATTCAAAGATTGTGAAGTGAAGTGGTTAATATTAACAAATGTTGACTACGCCCTGAGTGGTAAGAATCCAAAGGTAATGACGTAATAAATACAAAATCCTAAAAATATAACATACTAAATGTAAGATTAAAATTAATTTCTAACAAACTTAAAATCAAACGTTAGTCGACCGTTATAAAATTATGGGATTTTACATTTGGTATCCCTTGAAATTTTTGACTTCCAAGTGGCACCATTCTACTTTCGGCTTCAATTCCAAAATACCACTTTTTAATGAATCTGTTCAAACTCCTTGATTTTATGCCCCTCAAAAAAATTGTTTGGCATCCCTTTGCCCACAAAAACCAAGGAGTTTGATGAGAATGATCAGATTCACACTACTAGAAAAACATTAATAGACAACGGCTAAAAACCGATGTCCGGAAAAAATTCGGCCGATGTGTATGTGGGTGTAGAGAAAGGTCATGACTATAGACATTGGTTTTTAGCCGATGTATTAGAAGTCTCCGGACATCAGTTTCTACCAAATTTACGATGTCTTTACCCCTCTTTTACATCGGTTTTGTATAAAGAGATAACATCACTTCCCCTCTTTTACATCGGTTTTTTAATATTTTCATTGTAATTGCCCATCAAATGACATCAGTTTCTTTTTAATATTTGATGTCTCATGTTCATGTTTTAGCATACAGTATTCTTTATACATGCAAACAAAACTCAAATCAAACTAAACACCAACATAAGAAATTACATATATAGTGAATGTGCAGTGTTTCAATTGTCATAGTTTACATTGTTTGTCTCCAAATTCACTAGATAGAAGCTTATTAGTTAGTACTTTCAACCTCTCTGCACCAGGGCCTGGTTTAAACACCGAATCATCACCTATCGAGGAGCAAGGATCAACCCCGCCTTCTGAGCTACTTATGCACCGTGCTCCTGGAGGAAATCGATTAATACGCCCAAGAAGCTCTTTATCAATCTTTTCCAAAACTGGATCATCTTTGGCAAACTTTCGGGCAAATGGAGCACTACTATTCACCATATTGTCAAAATCTTTGATTGTCAAGGACTTGAGATGTTGCTTTGGAGGACTGTCCCAAACAATGTAATGGAGATCATGGCTTATTACAGTGTGACGATATTCGTCATTGTTGCAGATTGCATAATGGAAATAGCCTTCTAGAGAGGAGATAAAATTTGTATAGTACATTAAGATAGTCCTTGGAAGATTATTCCATCCCCATATACAATATTCGACAAACGATCTACTAAGAATCGCCCAAGCTGAACCTGCAATCATGAGGAACATATGCATAACACATGAACTTGTCATGAACATTAACAATCACAGATGATAACATAAACTCATGGGCGCACATTATTAAAATTTATTTAGAACGTTTTGACACATCTAATTTAGACAAGTTAAACTAAAGCTTTCGGATGTAGTGATTATCAAAAGAGGGAACAATCTGCAGAATTGCCAAAAGAAGGACTTGAGTAAATAGGCCATAGGGTAACAACAATATATCTCCTTAGTACCACAAACACATAGGTTCAGAATTAATTTATTAGGCATCTGTCGCTATTGTTGATGTTTTTGGGCAAACAGGTAACCCACTGACATAGACAAAGGAGAAAATACAGCAACTACATCATCTCCAAGAACCAAACAGAACCACGTAACAGCAAAAGCGGTTACCTTGCTGTTGGCATCAACAACAAACTTATCCGCAACCACTACATCAGAGGGGAGCATAAGTGCAACCCCTTTAGACTTTGCCTTCTACATTAGTGAGGTTGCAAGATCAAGCTTGTCTTCCTCAACAAGTGAATGTTCATCCGTAAATGTTCACAAGCACCAGGTTTGAATAACGCAGGATCTACAGGCCATGACTGATGCTGCAGGAAAACGACCCGTCATTCTTATAAATCCTAAGCTCAAGGTTGAGCCCTGGTAATGTTTATTGGAATATACATTTCAAATTTCTGTCTCAACTCACCAGAACTAATATCTATTTCTAACATCCACATGATTCCCAGGACATCCAATGGAACTGAACATATAGAAGATATAAGAGCTCAAACAGAAATCATTTACTTATAAGTAGCTTAACAAATCTTCTCCTACTGTACACCTTAAGAACAAAACCTTCCGTAGTACTACGTTGATGATGCACCATGAGTATGCTGACATATGTTTCCTTATGAGATGGGATGTTAGGAAATAGAACATTACAGAATTGGTCATCGTCATGTTGACCAATTTAAAACTAGTTGATATTTTCTGAGCAAATAACTAATGTGGGAAAAGATTCACCTCTAGAGGGATATATGTTGGTTGCTTGGGTTTTCCAACCATAATGCAAGAAAGATCACCAAAGTAATGCAGAGGAATTTTTAGATTGCCTACATATTGTTCAGAAACACATAATTCAGTAACTAGTGGTTCCCCATTCTCATCTTTTTCACATGTCCGTTTTCGTTGAAAACCTACATGACATCAAAAAAACATAAATCATCGAATTGAACTAAAAAACATTGAAAAAAGAAAATACAAAAACTTAGACTGATAAGGGAGTTGTTTTCTAAGAGCATCCAAACAAAAATACATCAACATGTTGATATAACAAAGGGGCATGTTAAAAGTACTATAAGTATACATAAGCTCTTTGCAGATTTTATCGCTAATTCCAGTAATCTTGTACTTGATGTTAGTTGCACTGTTCTTTACCCTTAAAATTTTCAGCATATATCTCTCTGCATATGCATGTTAAAAAAACAAAAACATTATAAACCACGGTATGTAAGCCCATAATATGAAAAAAAAATCACAAAAACAAAAACAAAAACAAAGTTCATTCAAAAACACAAGAACAGTTCATCCAATCTAAAAACAAGAATAAAGACATTAATTAAAAAATACATGCAAAAATAAAGACAAGTAATAACACAAGAACTTACTAATTCAAGATGGCCCAAGCTAAAGAAGCAACCATTCTGAAAAAAGAAGAAGTTCAAATTAGAAAAAAAACAACTAATTTGAACTTAAATTGAAACGACTTACTAATTCGAATCTGGAAAATGACTTACTAATTCGAATTTTTTCTTCTTCGATCTAAGATTTAGGGTTCTTCTTCTATTTGAGAGAGATTTAATCGGAGATTGAGTTTAAATGAGTCAGGGTTTGTTGTCGATTGAGAGAAACAGGGTCAGGGTTGAGAGATTTAGGGATTTTTGAGGGAAATGTTTTAGGGTTTTAGAGAGAAACGGGGTCGGGCTGAGAGATTTTTGGGGGAAATGTTTTGGGGGAAATGAATTGGGGTCTAAGGGGGGGAAATGTTTTGGGGGATAAGGGGGAAATTTTGGGTGAGGGGGAATAAATTTTTCTAAGGGGAAATGTTTTATTAGAAAGAGGGAAAACATTGTCGCTTGTTTTTTACTTTTCGAAAAATACATAAAGACATCAGTTGTTTTAAGAATCGATGTCCGGAAATCTATTTAACATCGCTTTTAAAATTTCTGATGTTAAAAATATATTTAACATCGGTGCTTTTCTTAAGCGATGTAAAAGTGGCGATGTCTATTAACGTTTTTCTAGTAGTGTCATCGAATTTATTAACATAGTGGTATTTTGGAGTTGAAACACAAAGTAGAAGGGTACTACTTAGAAATCGAAAACTTTGAGTGGTATCAAATGAACAATCTCATAATTTTGTAACGGTCAACTAACGTTTGGTTAACGGAGTGGTATTACGTGGATAAAACCAAAAGTACGATGGTTCCACTTGGAAGCCAAAAACTTCGAGTGGTACCAAATGGAAAAGTCAATTGTACAATGGTACCAAATGGAATATCTCTTAAATTATTTTGCCATGATGCTAACATTTATTTATCTGTTCGATCAATATTTTATGCATTATATATTTAATTATAAATATTTATTTTCTTAGCAACCAATAACATAATTTATATTTAGTAACATCTGCATGCCTATTTAGATAAAAAAAAACACTTCAACTACATTTTTTGTCGTAACAACATGAAATATTAGTAAAAATATGTGAAAATAATTTAATATAATTTTTTTTATATAATATATTTATAATTATGTTAAAAAAATTAAGATGGAAGTTTTCGGTGCGTAGCACGGTAAAACGCTAATTTAACATAAAGTCTGTCAAATATTATATAAAATTCAATAATGCATCAATGTGTTTAGATTATCAAAATAATAATTTTCATAAAATATACGATATGATGTAATACATTTTATAATTATTTTGACTATAAAACATACTAGCCTATAACCTGTGCAAGACACGGACCTTAAAAAATAATAAACTAAAAAATTTAATGTGAACGGAAAATATTAAAATAAAAGTAAAAATTAATATGATAAATTATAAAATGAGAAACTTAAATATTAATTAGAACATAAAAAAATAAAAAAAATACATATGAGGCTGAAAAAGATAAATGAGATATTATTAATATTATTTTATAATAAAATAATATTAATAATAAGGACAGATAGAAAATCTAACATGTTTTAATTAAAAAAAGTAATTGTCCATGATATTTGTAAAAGTATTTTAATTATATTAATTGTATATATTAAAAAAATACGTTGACATGTTAAAATCAGTAAGTTTTTTTGATAAAGACAAATAAAAAAGCTAATATGTTTTAAATTAAAAAAAAAAGTAATTGTCCGTAATATTTTTAGATGTGTTTTAATTATATTAATTGTATTTGTTAAAAAAATACATTGACTTGTTAAAATAGGTAAGTTTTTTTAAATAATTAAAAGTATTAAAAATAGGTTTTAAAATATATAAGTAAGGGTTGTACTTGATATTTTTGGAAAAGAGAAATTTAAATGGTAACAAATAAAAAAGGTAATATATTTTAATTTAAAGATAATTTCCCGTGATATTTTCGAAAAAAAGTAGATTTTGTTAGAAAAAAATGTTGTAACTATAAAAGGCAATCAACTAGTTACTATTTTATATTATTTTATTATTTATTAAATAGAGTATTAAAATATATTTTAAAATAAATAAGTAAGGATTGCACCTCATATTTTTAGAAAAAAGATATTTTAGTGATAACAAATATAAAAGATAATATGTTTTAATTTAAAGGTAATTGACGTGATATTTTTGAAAAAAAAGTAGATTTTGTTAGAATTTTTTTTAATCATAAAAGGCAATGAGCTAGTTACTATTTTTATATTATTTTATTATTTATTAAATAGAGTATTAAAATAGTTTTAAAATAAATAAATAAGGATTGCACCTCATATTTTTGGAAAACAAAGATTTTAGTGATAACAAATATAAAAGGTAATATGTTTTAATTTAAAGATAACTACCGTGATATTTTTGAAAAATTAGTAGATTTTGTTAGGAAAAAATATTTTAATTATAAAAGGCAATCATCTAGTTACTATTTTTATAATTTTATATTATTTATTAAATAGAATAAAGTACCGAAAACCAAAAACTGACCGAAAACCGAAAACCAAAACTTTCAATGTTTCGGCTTTAATAATATAGTACTAGCTTAAAACCCGTGCGATGCACGGATTGTTATTAATAATTATTATTTTTATTATTTATGTTTTAATATTCTATTAATCTGCATTTGCTAAAAAAAATAAGTATTCGTGTTAAACTTTTTTAAATAATTAAAATTATTAAAATAGTTTTTAAAATAAATTAATAACTGTTTACCCGTGATATTTTTGGAAAAAGAGGGGTCTTAGTAAGGAAAAATAAAAAAAAGAAACATGTTTTTGCTGAAAAGGTAAGTGTCCGTAATTAAAAGTATTTAAATAGGCTTCATAATAAATAAGTAAGGATTTATCCGGGATATTTTTGAAAAATGAGGGGTTTAGTAAGGAAATATTAGAAAGAGTAACATGTTTTAGTTGAAAAAGGTAATTTCCAGTGAATTTTTTAGAAAAAGAGAAGATTTTGTTAGAAAAGATAATGTATTTTAGCTGAAAATGTAGTTGGTTATAAAAAATGTTATTATTTAATAATATTTTTTTAGAAAATAAAAAATTGAAAAAGTAACACGTTTCAGCTGAAAAAATGTTCATAATTAAAAGTATTAAAATCTATTTTAAAATAAATAAGTAAGGGGTTGCCCGTGATATTTTTGGAAAATGAGGGATTTTAGTAAGAAAAATAGAAAGAGTAGCAAGTTTTTGTTAAAAAAGATAACCGCCCGTGTTTTTTTTAGAAAAAGAGAGGATTTTGTAAGAAAAAAATAAAAAAAAGGTAATGTATTTTAGTTGAAAAGGTAATTGGTTCTAAATAATGTTATTATTTAGTGATAGTTTTAAAAAAAAATAAGTAAGGGTAATTAAGTAAAATCACTAAGTACCGACCGTCCGTCTATCCGACTACCAAATTTTTAATGTTTCGTCTTTAATAATATGGCTTAAACCCCGTATAATGCACGGGTTGTTTTTAATAATTGTTAATTTTATTATTTATTATTTATATTTTATTAATTGCATTTATTAAAAAAAAATAAGTTGGCGTGTTAAACATTTTTAAACAATTAAAAGTATTAAAATGAATTTTAAAATAAATAAGTAACAGTTTACCCGTGATATTTTGGAAAAAGATGGGTTTTAGTAATAAAAATAGAAAGTAACATGTTTTCGTTGAATTTTAAAATATAAAAGTAAAGAGGGGGTTTAGTAAGAAAAATATAAAAGGTGACATGTTTTAGTTGAAAACGGTAATTGTCAATTAAAAGTATTAAAATAGATTTTAAAGTAAAAATATGTAAGGGTTTGCTCGTGATATATTTGGAAAATGAGGAATTTTAGCAAGGGAAATAAAAAAAGTAACATGTTTTAGCTGAAAATAAAATTGCCCATGATTTTTTTAATAAAAAAATGGTAATATATTTTAATTGAAAGGGTAATTGATCATAATAATTAAATAAACTATTAAATAAGGCAAGTATTGTATCAAAAAACAGGTACCAAAACTTTCAATGTTTCGTATTTAATAAGATAGTATAGATATATAGATATATTTTATGCTACTAAATGAAATAGCCCGTGATATTTTTGAGGTTTTAGTTAGGAGAAATATTAGTTAGAAAATATAAAAAAGAATATAAGTTTTGGA
This sequence comes from Heracleum sosnowskyi, assembly GCA_030848705.1. NCBI lineage: Eukaryota > Viridiplantae > Streptophyta > Magnoliopsida > Apiales > Apiaceae > Heracleum > Heracleum sosnowskyi. Next base: position 121,883,354 of record CM061241.1, read on the forward strand.
AAAAAAACTAATCGGTTAGTCATTTATAATTATAATATTATTATTTTATTTTATTAAATAGAACTATTCGTGATATTTTTGGAATTAGAGGTTTTATTTAAGAAATATAGAAAAATAGAAATTTTAGTTAGAAAATATAAAAAAAATATACATTTTGGCTAAAAATGGTAATGGGTTATTTATTAGCAATTATAACCTTATTATGTTATTTTATTAAATGAAACTGCCTATGATATTTTTGGAAAATGATAATCGGTTAGTCATTTATAATTATAATATTATTATTTTATTTTATTAAATAGAACTATTCGTGATATTTTTGGAAAATTAGAGGTTTTATTTAAGAAAAATAGAAAAATAGAAATTTTAGTTAGAAAATATAAAAAAATATACATTTTGGCTAAAAATGGTAATGAGTTATTTATTAGCAATTATAACCTTATTATGTTATTTTATTAAATGAAACTGCCTATGATATTTTTGAAAAATGAGATATTTTAGTTAGGAAAAATAGAAAAGATATTCTATATACTAATTTTAATATTTTATCTAACGGTTCTCATCAATTTGATCAAAAATATCTAACGGCTATGAATGAAGTGACCAGACTACAAAAACTTTAATGACCAGACTACAAAACTTTCAATGTTTCGTCTTTAATATAATAGTATAGATAGATATATCTTCAATTAAATGATGACTTTCATAAAACTTTTCTTATAATTATAATAATATGTAATAATTTTTATAATTTACCCGCAAACTCTCAACATATATATCGTATTTATGGTAATCTTATTTATAATATATATAATTAATTAAAATATTAATTGAGATTATTTTAAATAATATATAATTAATTGGGATTAAAATATTAATTGAGATAATTAATCATATTTATGGTAATCTTATATAATAATCAATCAATACTATTATATAATAGACGAAACATTAAAAGTGTGGTCAGTCGGTATGGTATGGTGTGATTTTACTTAATTATCCTTACTTACTTCGTATTTTTATTTAATTAACCTTACTTATTTATAAAAATATATTTTTAAATAATAATATTACCTATTTATAACCAATTACTTTTTCACCTAAAATACATTATTTTTTCTAACAAATTCCCCTACTTTTTCAAATATATCACGGGCAATTAACTTTTCTAACTAAAATATTTTAGTTTTTCTATTTTTCTTATTAAAACCCCTCCTTTTCCAAAAATACCACGGACAAACCTTTAGTTATTTATTTTTAAACTTATTTTAATATTATAATTATTTTTTTAAAAGTTTATCTATTTTAACTTGTCTACTTATTTTTCTTAACACATGCAATTACTAAAAATATTAAAATACAAATAATCAAATATCTATTTATAACCAATTAACTTTGCAGCTAAAACACATTATAGTTTTTTCCTAACAAAATCCCTCATTTTTTAAATATATAACGGAAAATTGTCTTTTTTAATTTATTTTTCTTATTAAAATCCATTCCTTTTCTAAAAATATCACAAGAAACCCTTTACTTATTTATTTTAAAACCTATTTAAATATTTAAATTATTAAATTTTAAAACCTAATTTTCTAAAAATATCACAGACATTTATCTTTTTAAACTAAATATATGTTATATTTTTTATTTTTTTCTTACTAAAACCTCTTATTTTCCAAAAATATAATGGGCAAATCTTTACTTATTTATTTTAAAATATGTTTTAATATTTTTAATTAATTAAAAGTGTTTAGCTATTTTAACATGTCTACTTATTTTTTTAACAAATACAATAAAAAATAATAATAATAAAATAACAATTAACAATCCGTATTAATTAAATTTTGATTTTTTTTTAAATTTTTGGTAACAATGAATGAAATATCTCATAGTATATACTCCCTCCGTCCCAAAATAAGTGTCGTTTTGACTTTCTACACGTATTTTAAGGTGCGAAAAAAAGTGACTTCCACTAATTATTTTTTAGATTTTCTTTTTCTGAATAAAAGTTTAAATGCTATATTTTTATTCAGAATTTTTTTAAAAAAAAATAATACGTGGAAGTCGCTGTATTTTGCACCTTAAAATACGTGCAGAAAGTCAAAGCGACACTTATTTTGAAATGGAGGGAGTAAGTAATATATATAAAAGTATATATAAGTAAATAAATTTCTAAACAAATTTAATATAATATATAAAAGCAGTGCATATTTAAATTAATATTAAAATCTTGAATCTTAACCATTGAATTTATTATTTAATAATTTTTTTAACCCGTGTTGCACGGGATATAAACTGGTTTAAATTTAACTTTTTTTTGATAAATAATAAATTTAATTTCTTTTCAATAGAATTTCTCAATTTCAACAGAAATTTGTGTAGATGCCCTAAACGCAAATAAAAGTAAAACACACCAAATTAATCCAAACCGGGCTAAACCGGACCCATAATTGAACACCATTGAATCCCCAAAAAAAAAAACAAAATAATAATAATCATCATCTTCGCTTTGTCTCCTCCAAAACATCCGCAAGAAAATCAAGAGAAAGAGAGGGCAAAATTTCTCCGACAGCCCTCTCAATCTCCGATCAAAACCCATTTCAAAGATCCTATCTTTTTCAATTTTCATTCACATATACAGACATACATACATATAGGGTTTATCTTTTCTCATGGTTCTTTTTTCTTTACATTCTTTTGATGCGACGATTGAATGCTAAGCCAGTCGTCGATGATCCATCTCTCTCTCATAAAGGCCCAATGGATTCTCTTAAGTTTCGCCCAATTAATAGATCCACAAATCTCTTTTCTAAAGGACCCCAAGTGAATACCAAGAACACACCAAGATCCAATCTTTTTTTGTTTTCTGTGGTTTTTATTAGTTTTGCATTGTTGGGGTGGTTGTTTTTTGGGTCTAAAAATGTGGGTCAGAAGAATTTTAGGGTCTTGATTGATGGTGGAAGTACAGGGACAAGAATTCATGTTTTTGAGTATTGGGTTAAGAATGGTGTTCCTGAGTTTGATTTTGGAAAGGATGGGTTGGTTTCGTTGCGTGTAACGCCCGGGTTGTCTGCGTTTGCTGATGATCCGGAGAAGGTGAGTGGGTCGATGAACGAGCTGTTGGAATTTGCTAAGAAGAGAGTGCCTAAGGAATATTGGGGAAAGACCGAGATTCGGTTAATGGCTACTGCTGGATTGAGGTTGGTGGATGGTCATGTTCAGGAGGAGATTTTGGAGGCGTGTCAGAAGGTTTTGAGGGGTTCGGGGTTTATATTTAGTAATCATTGGGCTTCTGTTATTTCAGGTATAGTAATGTGGGTTGGTTTTGCAATTGTTTGGTATGCTTATTTTATGTTTATTGATATGCAAGTGTTAAAAATTGGGAATAATTGTGTAATGAAGGCATTTAATATGTTGTGTGTTATTACATTGTTATGTGCATCAACTTTATAATTTGAAGCTTGAAGGAAAGATTGATTCTTTGATTTGTGTGTAGTGCTGCTAATCCTGTGATTTTCCCTTTTTATATTGTAGAGAAGTTAATGTCATTCGATTCTAGTGTTTTCTTTTTTCCATCTGTATGAATATATTACATTTTTTTTTATCTGAATTTGGGAATGCTAGGACTGTTAAGTATTAAGTGTATATGTGTTGGCCAAATATCTATAGCTCTATTCCTAATCTTCGTATTCTAGAGTAACATTATACATTTGGTAGATATGTATTCCAGGCGCATACATGTTGAGCATAATAGTTGAAGATCGAGGTCTAAATTTTACTCTTCAATTATAGGTTCTGACGAAGGACTGTATGCTTGGGTTGTTGCTAATTATGCCCGAGGTACTCTTGGTGGTGATCCTGAGCAAACAACTGGAATCATCGAACTTGGTGGTGCCTCTGCTCAGGTTTTTTTTGGTTCTGCTACTTGATCCTAGTTTATCCATTATAATATTTATAGTAGATGAAACTTTGCAATAATTATATTCGAATAAAGAATTCCTGTGTCAGTATGCCGAACTTTGTTTCTTCTCTATGTGACTTAATGAAGGGGTCAAATTCATTTTATTGCGTTTTTGTTTTGACTTTTTGTAACTGTTGCAGGTAACATTTGTTTCAAGCGATCCAGTACCTCCTGAGTTCTCTAGAATAGTTAGATTTGGGAATTCCAGTTATAATCTATACAGCCACAGTTTGCTACACTACGGTCAGGTAACATGCTAACATCAACAAATTGATTTATTTATTTGTGACTGTATTGAATTCTGTGTACTTGGTTGTATCATCTACAAACTATATTGTTGATTCAATTTCTGTTTTATCTTTACTAAGCACAACTGATACAAAATATCCCTAATGTTTTAAAATTTGCCAATTGTATTTTTTGCAGAATGTTGCATTCAACTTGCTAAAGGAGTCGCTTCTTAAGAAAGAATTAACAGTGGGTAGGTAGAAGTAATCTCTTTTCTGTTTTATGTGCACTAGATCTATGTATGAAGATCACATAGAACTTTGAGGAACAGTGACCACGTATGGATGGGGCATCATCCCTCCACCACCCACCCGACCTGACCCTGATTCGATCCCTGCACTGAAAGGGGGTGGTGGTGTTCAGGGATTTTATTGATACGGACGGGGAACAGGGATTTTAGTAAAAAATATTGGTGAATGGGTAAGGGGGTAGTAGTTCCTCGCCGTTCTGATCCCCAAATACACGTCCCATTCTTTGATCTATCCAATGAGGATAAAATATATTTTATTTTTAAAAATAATTATTGTTAGAATTGTCTTATTATATTGATTTCTTCCGTCTTATTATGTTTATTTCGTAAGTTTTCAATCCTTTCTGTTAATATAATTATTTCATGTTCTAATAAAATTTAATTTCAAAGTAAATTACAGAGTGGTGGCCGTATTTTACACCGAATTTCAAAAATGTGGCCAAACTTTCAAGTTCGCAAATTAATGGCCAGTTTTAGTTCCTGCGTTTTAAATGAGTGGCTCCTGCTAATTTTTTTTCAAAAGGATGGCCAAATTTTGTTTCAAATTTTTAAAAGAATGGCTTCTTTTTACATTCACAATTAGCATGAGCCATTCTTATAAATGACGGAAATAAAATTTGCCCATTAATTTGCAAAATAAAAAATTCAGCCACTTTTTTGAAAATTGGTGTTAAATACGGTCACCACTGTGTAGTTTACTCTTAATTTTAATATAATAATTTTTATGTTTAGTTTATATCAAGAATAATTGTTAGCTTGAATAAGTTTGATTAATTGTAAATAATATTGTATATTCATGATTTATCTATAGTCTTTTCAAAGTGTATTTGTGAGATATGTATATATTTTTAAAATCCCTGGTACCACCATGGAGATCGGAGCTGTCATGGGGTTTATTCTTGGTTTTGGGGATTGGGGGCGGGAGTACCACTTCCTCGCCCAAGTCTTCTTAAGTTTCACATCTAATTAAATAATTTGATCAAGTAGGAAAAGTCTATTGTTTTCTTTCAGATTGAGCAGTTGGATTGTCCTTCGCGTATAACTCATTTTCAAACATCAATGTAGTGTGTTTTTATCTGACTTTTGATGGGGTGTACTAAGCTCTTAATTGTGTCTAAGGTGTCCGCACTAAATCAACTTCTTGTAGATCGGTGTTAAAATACTGAAAGTGTAGTCCCTTGACTTTGACCTACTGCTTACCCCCTTGATGTGTAGCAAGAAATTACAAAATTATTTTTTTATTAGGCAAATAAGGATTATTATTTTGATGGATAAAATAACAAACAAAACTAATAAATTGCGCTTTTAAGGCCTTTTGTATTGTTCCCTTATGCCTTGTGTCTTTGGGCTTTTAAACCGGTTGTCCTGCATCACACCTTCTCTTGGTTACAATAAGAGGTTGAAAGTTTATGCCTCAGCACAGGCGTGGGTGTGTGAGTATTTAAATTTCTGCAATTGGCCATTTTCAAAATGTATTCTTTACCTTATATTCGTCAATGTAGCTGCTGATTCCGTTCAAACGAAGAAACAGATTGATCCTTGCACTCCTCAAGGATATGAATATGATAAGTCGTCGCAAGGTCTCTCTCCTACTTCTATATTGGAAAATAGAAGGTATTCACCTGATCTGCATCCAAGTGGTAACTTTTCAGAATGCAGATCCGCTTCCCTGAAGTTGCTGCAGAAAGGCAAGGGTATGTTTTGTAATTTGTCCGACTTTGTACTTTGTCTAATGGAAATCATTAATTACTGTTAGTAATGTAATGATTGGAGTTTTTTTTTACATGAACTGTAGAGGAATGTTCCTACAAACACTGCTCCATCGGATCTACATTTATACCGAGGCTCAAAGGGAAATTTTTGGCCACAGAAAATTTCTTCCATACATCTAAGGTGCTGCCTATTTTCCTTTTTATTTATCATATTCTTTCATGGTCATCCCTCCGGAGACCTTTCTATTTTACAATTTGCTACTATCTGTCATATAATGCCAAGCTTTTCCATTTTCTCCCTTCAATAGTTCTTTGGGTTGGCACCTAGAGCATTTCTCTCTAACCTACCAATGGCTGGTGAAAAATATTGTCAAGAGGATTGGTCAATGTTAAAGAGGAAACATCCCTCACTCGAAGATGAGGATTTACTTCGGTTTTGCTTCTCTTCTGCATATATTGTGGCCCTACTTCATGATACTCTGGAGATCGCTATGGATGATCACAGGTATTACATTACTATCTGCTATACTGAGCATAATATACATCAATGCATTTGAGGTTGAGTTTCTGTTATTTATAAATCTTTTTGATTGTATTCCGAAGTTTTATTTTTATTTTAAAATATTGACCGGCATTTTACTTTATCAGGATTGAATATGCTAGTCAGGTTGGTGACATTCCTCTTGATTGGGCGTTGGGAGCTTTCATCTTGCAGGCCGCAACCAACACAGAAGTAGGCGACTCAAGTTGGATTGCTAACATTGTTAGTAGTGATTCTTCTGCTTGGCTTACTTTTTCAATCTTCTTCGTTGTGTTGATATTTACTACCTGCTATATAACAAGGTGGAGGAAACCTCAGTTGAAGACAATATATGACCTTGAAAAGGGCAAGTATATAGTTACACGTGTCGGTAGGTATTCATAGATTTTTTTCTTGCGGAGACGAAGCCCATGGTACTGGTACAGAAGTTCCTGACAAAGGAAATATCTTTGGTTCAGAAGGCCAGGCGAGCTGAAGGAACTGTCCATCGTTGAATCTTTTTGTGCCTCGTGTTATGGGATGATATGACGTATTGACATAAGCATGTTAATTATTTAGTTGAGGTCATCTATACTTGGGAAATTTTCCATCCAGACTCTAGAAGGGGTGAAACATCTCAACTGCCGATGCAAGATATTTATGTATTTATACAATTTTCACTGTATTGGTTAGGATGAATATAAAAAGATGGGGTGGTAGAGGATGAATATAGTTGGGTTACTGGATTCTTTGGAGGTTAAATTTCTTGCTTCACTTTAGTCCTTTACGTTTGCTTCCAAATGGCATCGACATATGATTGGCTATATCATATGACTGGTATGTTGTACACTTATTACAAAAACATCATGTTGCTTGTGAAAGCAAGGGAATTCCAAGTAAAAACAATACCTAGGAGGCTGACAAGTTATGTTTACTGTCTAGCTCTTCGGCTGTGGTGTATAATTTCTTCGTATTTATTGTCCAGCTACCTAATATGAGTAATGTTGCTCCGCCACTAATAGTATCGACGTATTGTTTACACCAAGTTGTGTAAACAATGGTAGGAATTGGAAAATTCCGAAGTTTTGCGGAGGAGAAAACAAAGAAACAACGAGGAAAAACAAGTTTGATGTTAAATTTTGAAACAACCACTATATGCGTGCGTGACTGGAATGGCAAGACCTCACTAGTCTTCTACTAATGTTTTATTCGTGATACCTATAGTTTACTACTCTACCCCAAATATTTCCAATAGCTTTGGATAACTTTTCTACCTTAATCCAACAGTTCTACTCCGTAGAAAAATGCCTTGTAAATTTTAAGTAAAGTCCCACCCCACGTATAACTGTAAACTAACACATTGTTTTAGAAACAATTCAATTAAATCTTTCACAAATGATGTGTTATTGATGATGCGTCATTTGAAAATGTTTTTATTGACGCTATTAATGTGAATGCATGTAAGTCCACTAATACAGTGTCAATCAAATTCTAACTCATGTAATTCGGTACATCTTTTTGTACCAAATTCGGTACCCCTAGCATTATTCTTCTATATTTGACATTTTTTGTTTATCTCGTGTTCCATAAATTTCTTACTAAAACATTTATCAGGATCATACTTTTTATCTAAAAAAAGAGGCAAAATAAATAATTATCACATGTAATGTACGTCTATCAAGTACTCCTTTGTAAAATAGTTACTGGATTCCACAAATATGGACTAACTTCGTCAAGATACGCCGGCTCCGGTGTCATTTTCAATACCCAGACTGGCATCAGTGCTAGCAGATATTTATTTTGCAATCCCCGTAATTCAAATACAGGAATACACACATCTCTGGAATGAATATTTGACGGGCATTGTTCCACAATCATTAATGATTAATTTTTTTCCTCAGATAATCTTAAACTCAAAAAATTAAAGACGGATAGAGTAACGTAATTCCTTTACATTCACATCTGGACAGGAACTCATATTTTATTTAAACCACTTAATCACATAAAAAATCATTCTGTATTAAAATTATCTACATCAACACTATCGTTATCTCACTTTTCTTTTTGGGATAATTCAAGATCCCGTGTATAAGTTTGATACAGTAGAAAATGCAAAAAACTTAAAAATAGTTATTATCTAATTATTTGTTTGAAAGAAACTATAATTTAATTATTGGAGTAGAATTGAATTTGAAATAGTAAATAAAGATTACAAGACATGACAAAAGAGGAGGATATATATAAATGCAAAACGCGGAATGAGAAGAAGAAAAGAAGTGATCTTCCTTCTTTTTTCTGGAGAGGAGGGAGGATAATAATAAAATAATACGATAAGAAGAAGAAGAAGACCAAGACCCTTTCCTTTGTGTGGGCCCAACGCGCTTCTTGTCCTCCTCCAGTTTATCTGTTTCTTTCATTCATTCCCAGGTACAACATTACATACATTATATATACAATCTCTCCTTCTTGTTTTCTTAATTTCATTCTTTGCTTTGCTTTAGCCAGCTTCTTTATTTTGGTGTCTTGTTCTATCAAACATCAAGTATTTGCCTTTTGTTTGTTCTGGGTTCTTGCATTTTGAGGAAAAGATTGAATCTTTGTTGTGTTTGTGATTATTAGAGCTAAAAAGATTGAATCTTTATTGTGTTTGTGATTAATAGAGCTGTCTCAGGCTTTTCTTTGTGTTGGGTACTTGGATTTTGAGAAAAAGATTGTATCTTTGTTTGTTGGTGATTAATAGGGTTGTCTCGGCCTTTTCTTTGTGTTGGGTACTTGCATTTTGAGAAAAAGATTATATCTTTGTTCAGTTGGTTTTCTTTGTTGCGGGTACTTGCATTTCGAAAAAAAGATTATATCTTTGTTGTATTTGTGATTGATAGGCTATCTCAGGCTCCCTAATTTGTAAACATAAGAAAATGGGTGATCATTTAGTTCTTGATGTGGACCGTCTTGTGAAGCCTGAGATATATTCTGGGTTAGATGAAAGGCGATCTCTGCCGCCTGAGATGTTGGCGGTGGGTAAATCCTCCTCTGCATCATCGTCTGCGGTGGGGGCATCGGATGAGGCAATGGATGAGGCTCATGATGAAGAAGCGCCCCTTTTAACCATGGCCGAGTGCCGTATTTGCCAGGATGAGGACGATATTAGCAATATGGAGTCACCTTGTGCTTGCAGCGGCAGTCTGAAGGTAATTTATAAGTTTTTGTTTTTTCATTTAAAATGTATTTTGATTGTTGTGGTTAGGAAGGAATGTGATTGATTGAGGGGGTGAGAATTTGGAAGTTGTGAATTTCTGCTGTTTGTCGTGAAATTGGGCCTAAAAAATATCAAATTTCCCTAAAAATTTTGAATCTGGATAAAAAAGTGGCACCAATTGTACCATTGATTTGAAACTTGCATGGTATAATATATTGATCTTTTCTCAAGGACACATATCTAGTAATGCAAACGATTGTAAAATGGAAACCATGCTTGTATCTGATGTCTTTGTAGACAATGCTTTTCACTATTTGAATTATTATCTGCCGTGTTCAAGGCAAACTCTTTTTTTCACGGGCAAGTGATAACCCCAATTATCTTTGGTTCTATTTACGTTTTGCTGTATGTTATCTGATTCATCCTGTGTTTGCTCAATTTTTATGCAGTATGCTCACAGAAAGTGTGTTCAACACTGGTGCAATGAAAAAGGAGACATCAACTGTGAAATATGCCATCAGGTACATCTACTGCTTATATTATATATGAGTTCTCTGTTTTTTCCCCTTCTGATTTAGTAGAAAAACAGGACATTGTGTATTTCCCTGCTTGTGCAGTATAATTTCCGAAATTGAATTTGACACACAAACTGGTCATTTTCTTTGGCGATTGCCTATTGTATAGTACTGCAGATGTTCTATTCTATACCCTGTTTTTTTTCCCCGAAATTGGACTATTGGGCATGTCCTTGGACAAAGTTTATGTAGTGTGATCCTTAGTTCCTCTATATTATGTTATTGAAGTTAAAACCACTGGTTCAGTTCGGACAGAAAAAACATTAATAGTTAATTGGTTATTAGTTTGGTCTGCCAAATTGCCATGTTAATATGCCATAAAAGTCACCACCAATCTCTTCTTGTGTGGCCCAATGTATTTCTCCTCGTGTGTCCTTGCTTTGATAAATGATGGTACTATAATTCCTTCAGCAGAGGAATTGAAAGGTCAATTCCGACAGTTTGTATTTTTTTTTTGTATCTACGTTTATCTACAAGGAATTTGTACCCAACAAAACTTATTTTATGTTTCTGATACAAAAATTAGACCATCTGAATGAAGTCTTTTGTGGAACTTTGTGATTCTTTTTTGTCTATAAGACTGTAACTGTTGTTGCTGCATATTTACATTTGTCACGTGATTTCACTTTTGTGTCTTCTAATGATTTTCTTTAAAAAAAAATTCCATTTATGCAGTCTTACCATCCTGAGTATACTGCTCCTCCTCGACCACGGCTTGAGGAAGCTACTATAGATATTGGGTAAGCTTAATGGTTGATTGTATTGCTATATTATTATCCTTAAATTTGTGTTCATAAGGAATGGTGGCAATTTAGAATATATGCAGGGTAATCTACCCCCTGGTAATGAGGGATAAGAGATTAGAATTTATATAATAAATGGTTATAGACATCCTGTTTCCTTTGTTATACCTATCAGGGGAGGATGGCATATTTCTGGCATGCCCTTGGAACTGCATGATCCTCGCATTTTGGCAATCACAGAAGCAGAGCGTCAAATGTTGGAGGCAGAGTATGATGAATATACATCAACAAATGCTAGCGGGGCTTCGTTTTTCCGTTCAGCTGCTCTAATTGTAAGCCCTTAAAGATTGCAAGTCACAAAACCTAATGTAATGAGCATTTGATAGTAGGTTTGGTTGAAAAGTTTTGTTTTTTACTTCACACTTTCTTTTATACTCCCTCCATCCTACTACATATTAGCCTTTTTAGAAAAATGTCAGTTGCCAAATGAGTCGCTCTCTCAAATCTAGGTTTAATTTCCCAAATTTGTCCATTTCTCTCTTAGCATTTTTTGTAATCTTTCAAGTCAGTTGTACTCCTATGTTTCTTTATTGTAGGTTGCATAACTGCTCAATTTTTCAGGGCAAAGATGAGAAAATGTCAATTAGGTTGCGCTGCAAAATGGTTTTCTTAAAGAAAAGTATTATTAAAAAATTTGGTGCAACAACTATACATTGTACTTCAGTTTTGTCTTGATAAAGCATAACTATCTGCAATCTCGCAAGAACGTGCATGTTAAAAGCTTACCTGGGAGTATGGCCATCGACACTTCATGCGTTTCCTTAATTTAATGGTCTGTAAAAAGCTTACCTGTATTGTTTTGATTGGCAGTTAATGGCTCTCTTGCTATTAAGGCATGCAGTGACTGTGACTGATGCAGATGAAGATGGCGATGCATCTTATTTCTTCACTGTAAGCAGAGCTTAAACTTTTTACATTTAAGTTCCAGGATCTAGTATATCTACAATGTTTGGTGCATTACGTTTAAGTTGACCCCATAAATTTTTTATGATGCTTACAGCTTTTCTTACTGCGAGCTACTGGATTTCTGTTGCCCTGCTACATCATGGCCTGGGCCATCAGTATTTTGCAACGTCGAAGACAGAGACAGGTTAGTACTACCCATCTAGCTCCTACAATTATAGTCCATATCATGACTATGTACATTATATTATCAACTTCTCCCATTACATGTTTTTAAATTCAAAACAGCAGAGTGAACTCGATGGAAGTATAAAACAAACATTATTCTACACATAGTCAGTCTACCTATTTCAATTGTTACAAGTTTACTGCAAATTATTGCAGTGTGAGGAAACCATTAAACACGTGCAGGTTTAGACATAATTGTAGGATGATGTAAATATTCAATTAGACAGCATTCTAGTACAACCTAAAATTTATGATCATCAAGACACAAATTATTGTTGTCAAAAAAAAAAAACACCACAAATTATCTTTGAAAATCTCTCCTAATCATACTCTTGATCTGCAGGCCTCATCTCCATATTATTTCTTCCCCTGTCATAAATTGCGTAGTACTTTTAAAATTTTGAGACCCATACAGTAATGTTTCTGGTGAAAACAGGAGGCTGCAGCACTGGCAGCAACACACTTTGCCTTTGTACTACAATCAAGAACACCCAGGGGTCTACATATTACTCTAGCTTCAGCACCCACTGCCACAACACAGCAGCAAGGATAACGCACTTAGTGTGCAATTTACTTTTGCAGTAGCCTGGCCAGATGGTTGTGGAGCCTTTAAGTAGAAACGCATCTGTCAAATAGGAAAATATATATTTTCTCAGTTTCTGTCTATATAAAAAAGGATGGCACCTTTGGTGCATCCGTGGCATGGTAGAAGATGTTGATTCAAGATTTCTCTTTTTTCTTAATTCCTTTTGTGAATTTTTGAAATCAATCACATGTATCTATATTGTGTATTTATTCCTTTTGTTATGCTTGGTTCGTAACTAAATTTTCTTTTTTTGTTTTTTTCATGATAATAATTTTAACTCTATGTTTTCCGAGGTTGATTTCTTTCTGTAAACTTGATCATGGTCTGCCATCGAAAAATCTGTCATTTCAACCAGAAGTTAATGGCGAGACCGAAACATTGGTTTCAAAGATTGATTGAAGACCATTATTATAGAAGAGAACCTCACTTGCCAGTGCTTAAATTTCAGTTTTAAACACTTGATTTTTCATCGGAAAACCATACTTCTAACCTCCTTGCTTATACAATTTAGTTTTTAAAATTTTCTGCAAGTCTTTAATATCTTAAATGTAACTCTCTTAATGCAAAGAGCTCCAGAGGGAAACCACTAGATATGCAGAAGCTTTGGACATGAATGAAATGTGGGGTGATTCAAATATTCAGTTAGACGGTATTATAATAAACCTAAAACATATAATCATCAAAAGATAACGGGCTTTCTCAGGTAAGTTATCCGAGGTTAAGATATTTCTAATACAACGTCTAGGTTATTTTTGTAAATACAGGGGGAGTCTATTTTATTATTACAAAAATGTCACTCAGTTTTTATACTTAAAATTCTTATAACCTTATCCAAGTTACCTAAGGTCATCCTTAGGGCCCTTTTTCTCAAATATAATATATCATTGAAACTTTGTGCATATAAAACTCTTAATTGGTTAATCCGCAGGTCTAAACTCTATTTTCTTTATTTGTTTTTCACCTTGCTTTTATATTGCATACTGAACTTGGAGATTTTGAGACTCGTACAATAATTTATCTGTTAAAAGCGGGAGCTGTCAGCAACTCACTTTGATTATATTGTACTACCAGCCTGAGTGCCAGTCTACGCTACCTTCATTACCTGCTGCCACAACTCAGCAGCAAGGAAAACATGCTCAACAGGATGAACCTGTGCAGTAGGCTCTGGCCAGATTGTTTGCAAGGCCTTTTTTGATAATAGTCACTTGTCAAATATTAGTTTTTCCTGGTTTTGTCTATACAAACGAAGGGTGTCTGGAGCTTAAGACTAGAGAGCCTTCTTTGCACAGGGAAGATATTGATTCAAGATTTTCCTTTTTAACTCGGTTTCATTTTGGTTATTGTACATTTTACATATGTTACATATTGTATTTATTAAGAATGTGTTCAAGGTTTGTCACCTCCATGGCCCTATATGTCCCGACCCTTTTCAAAACTTAATGGCCAGGCCCAGGCAGAAAGCATTGCTCTTGCCCTTTCCTTACCTGACTACTAATGGTAAGGAAAGGGTAAATTGTCTTGTGACGTTGTAACTACTGTTCCATGTACAGGACTAAGAGCTATGAATTTGTTTAGAAACTTTTCCAAGACCAGGTACTCCAACACCAGCCACACAGAGTTTAGAGGGGTGAAAGAAAAAGAAACAGCGGTCAGAACTCTAATCACTACAGAAAAGATATTGACATTTTCTTCGGTGCCAAAGATCAGAAGTTCTTGCTTAAGATACTTGCAAATTTTGACAGAAACGTAAAGGGGCGCAACAGGAACATAAAGTTAACAAAAGTTACCTACTGTCAGATTCCAGTGAGCAAATAGATACTAGAATATGCGGTCTATTTAATCAAACGAGAGAGTACTAGAATATGCTGATTCTGGTTACACAAATTACACTTTTGAAAAAAAAACTTGGTTTTGGAAGCTAGATTTTGCTAGAAACTAGAATATAGTACTAATCTAAAATTGGCTCACAAATTTAAATCTGAGAACCCCACAACAGGATCATCAGCAGCATTTACTTCCACCTTCCCAGTCGCATTTACTTCCACCCTGTCTGTAGCATTGACTTCCACCTCGTCATTAGCATTTACTTCCACCTCATCGTCACGACAAAACTCACAAGTGTCTGTCGGAAGTTTAACATTCAGGAAATGATCAATAATCTTTTCTGTGCAAGCCAATCTTCTTTCAAAACCCAGGACTCCAGCATGCAAGCATCTAATATCTATTTGGGCAACTCTTGCACAAGAGCGAAGCAAAATATAATAATCAGCATGGGCTGTATAAGTAAAACCACCTTCATCATTTTTCCTAGCATAGTAAAGGTAATTCATATCGTTGCATTTATCTCTTGGAGGAATGTAACAAAATCTGTTCTCTTCCATGGTCGATTTCAAGCGATTCACTGCTTCTTCTCTGTCCGATTTATTACAAGAATGTTTACTGGAGGAAGAATTTGGACTTTCATTGGAGGAACTGTCCTGGTTTATGTGACTCTGGGATTTGTTACTATGAGACTCGCCACTTTGTCCTAGTGTATTGGAATTATCCTCATCATCTCTTAATTTCTTGCTCGACATTGGTGTGCCTCTTCTATCTTCTCGTGGTCTCTTGTTATCACCACCATTATGTCCCGAGGACCTCTCTTCACGGTCAGGAGATGAACTCAAACCCTGCAAATAACAAACACAAATGGAAAACATCAAATTGGATAATAGGTTTGCATCTGATCTCATATATCATCTTTTTACAAAACACACTGGCCACTGCACATTATTCCTCTATACTAAATCATTCTGTCAGAAAAAAAAGAGGATTCTTCACTTCATAAATCTGTTTCAAGAAAAGGGATATTTTTTCAGGACGAAGACAATAAGTGAAGAAGCTCTGAAAGCCCTCTGAAATATTTAAATAATAGGATTAAGAACGACACTAGTCCATGCTCTTCCAAACCGGACAAAAAAACAGTAGGTATATTCCACACCGTGTCAGATGTTGGCACTAATATTTTTCACAATTAGACCATCTCCAACCCATTACACCAAAATAGAGTCACTATAACACTATTTTGGTGTCAAAATTACACCATTTATAAAATGCACTCCAACCCATTGACACTATACTTGACACTAAAAAGAATATTTCACATAAAAAATGGAATATTGTAACTTTCTCTCATTTTTATATTGTCAATAACTACTACATTTTAAATTGTAATATTGTGATTGCATAATATTAAATGTACTAATATAATTCATGTTTTGTAATAAATTAATATCCAAATTTTTTAGAAGTTTAAAGTCAAATTTTTTTAAAAATAAAGAATATTATAATTAAAATATTAGAATCAAAAGACACAAAAAATATTTTAGAATTAATAACAAAATTATAGTTGAAAGATAAGAAAAAAAATTCAAAGTTAATAAGATTTAAAGTTGAAAAATACAAAAGAATCAAGTTTAATAGGACATGAAGGGAAAAAAATTTGTTTTATTAACAAACACAAGGATATAGTAGAAATTTTGAAAGACGCCAAATTTGGTGTTAAAGGGACACAAAATATACTTTTGGCACCAAATTTGGTGTCTCACTATTCATTTGGTGTCCTTGTGACACCATTTTAGTGTTGGGTTGGAGTTCATTTTACACTACAATCAACACTATTATAGTGATTTAGTGTTGGATTGGAGTTGCTCTTACCTCAAAATTTAAACTGTAGGCATTTAAATGATATGAAATATTTTGTAAAAATGTCATATATAGACACTGACTAACATAATTTGCAAGAAACTAAATAATATACCCACTGTAGAACGGATTAAAAACTGAATAATAAGCGGCATGCCTTCTAATAGTTTGGCAGAACAACTGACGATAGTCAATAACTGTACGTGTATCTTGTTCATTCCTATAAATTCATTAAATACATCTCAGCAAAAGAGAGAGAGACTCACCACTCTTCTCTGATACGAGCTCCAGAATTTCTCTATTATCTTAGTTTCTTCGATGTCCTCAAATGATGGTCCAACTCCAGTAAAAACAACATCTTTATCGTATTGAAGATAAGTAGGCATGCCTTTCAAATAATCTATTAATACGAAAGTAACATTAGCTAGTAAATATAACACCAGAGAGAACTATGAAACAAAGAGAAAACAGAAAAAGGAGAAAAATATCTTAAAAGCCAAAGTACGTCATAATTTAAATAATTACCAAATGTGTCAAAAAGATCCCCATATTTGGTATCTAAAGTCAGTAGCAGCTCCTTAGCATCAAATCCAGGTGAGGTTGACTGATGCTTGGCAACATCATTCAAGTCAGCATCAGACTCAGAATCCAGCTCAGGTTCCCCACAAGCTGTTGACAACGAACAACTAGAACCAGAAAAAATTGCTTCCCAGTTTCCAAACCCATGTAAATTGTACAAAATTCTTATTGAAACTATTAGTATAGACATTACGCATGCACGGGTAGGAAGCCTCAGTGCATTAGCTGATAACCGACAATCCGGAGGCATAGACCATTCATATATGCAACATGCATAAGGAAGAATCTTATCCACAGAGAGAGACATAAGTCGGAGATAGCGAGAAGCTATTGCAAAAAAGTTTACTGGAGGTAATTCCAAACCCACTGTTTCAGCAATAATAGCGGCCGTTGACTCAAACTTCTGTGATGAAACAACTTGGGTAGGTCTAAACATACGACTCGAACTGATAGGGCATCCTTTAGGAGGAGGATCAATTTCTTTTTCAATATCAGCAAACGCAGCAAAATAAGGGAGCTTCCCTTCTATTATCCACTTCAAGATGTCTGTAGGCAGAACCGCCTCCCGCAAGACATGGCAAGCCAAAAATGAAATTACTAATGAATGAGATAATGGTATAGTCTTACTTAAAGATCTATACCAAATCATTACAGCTCGCTGACCAAGTAAATTGCGAGGTTCATCTCTGTGTTTACCACTAGATACAAAACCATCCAGTGGTCCTGAAATGTCAAAACAACAACGTTGAACAAGTAAACAAAAACCATAGACAGAACTTAAATTAAATGATTCATGTATTGTAAATAGACTAAGCAGGATTTTAATTACTTTTTGCATGCTAAAATTAAATTTACAGATCTTATGCATAAATTAAAAGAAAAGGAGTACCATATAAAGATATTTTACTACCTCAAATCTTAAAAGAATAGCAAATGTCAAAATTAATCTCAAAGCGCATCCATATAAAACCTCTATAATCTAATCCTCAGATAAAATCAAGTAAAACCCCCATTTTGAAACTGTATAGGTTGGTCCAACTGCTACTATCACATTGAAAGTTTATTGCTGCAAATATGTCCATCTAAAAGATGTATACATAAGTTGAACTGTAGAAACACAGTGATATCAATATAATTGTGTGGTTACAACTGATTAGTTTAGCTATTTAGGCATAATAAATTTATAGAAAATTAATAGCACAATTAAAATTTTTACAAGAATAAAAAGGACAACTAGAAGCCCTTCCTCAAACTTTTAGACAGATAACCCAGCCAAAAGCAGCATTTGCTCCGGAAACTGCTTTAAGCATATATTGAAAAAAAACACAAGTTGTAACTTTAGCACAAAGCAACTTCTACAATTTATGACAGAAATTGTATCAAATGTTTTTGGAAAAAATAAGCGTGACATTCAGCTTAAAAAACTTGAACCTCTTTTTGATCTTCAACTTTGGGTTCATCATGTCATTTCTACTCACAACAATTTTCCCACTTACCCTACAACATTGAAAATATAACTTGAACAAATTACAATAAATCACGGACTAAAAATGTTGGCAGTTACACGTACACTTTTATAATGTGGTAAAGCCTTGGTATAATTTTACAACAGTGCAAATATTTACACACATTTGTAGCATCTAATCAAAGGATAACTAGACTCAAACAAAAACTTTTTCCTATGTATTGCTAAGTACCCCAAGTGCACATAATTCTCGTTGCAATACATATAAATTGAACACAAATAACACTGAACATGTATATCAAGAATTTACACACGTTATCATAAAAACAGAAATCCCAAAAAAAGGCGTAAACTCAATACCTTGAGACTGAGATTCGGATTGCGTAATAGCCTCATCAGCCCAATCATCCTCGAAAATCCGACTCAACGCAACAAACTTCAACCAAATATTTATAGCCACATCAACAACCCTTTCATTAACATCAAATTCATCAACCAACGCCACACATTGCAACTGAATAAGTACCTGAACACCCATAACATACCTCATCCTAATCTGCGAATAATAATCCGAATAACCCAACTCCTCATTACTCGACCCAAAATCCATCGGCCCAGTAGGCCCAACATCATCAACATCATTACAAATAGTCCTATCTTTACTATTACTATTATTATTATTAATCTGTTGTTCATCTACTTGTTGTTTGAGAGATTCCCAGAACTGAGAAGACTGAGGTTGAGATTCAGACAAGGGTTGTGAAGCAGCAGTACGACGTCGTCTAGTAGACAAAAAAGCAGATGGGTTGTTTAAATCAATGAACTCATCAGTATCTTTACCTATGTCTCGAATGTTGTTAGCTTGGGACCCACAGTTTTGACAGTAGTAGAAACCATCGGAGCCGTCTTCTAAGCCTACATGACCACATATATCACATTCTATTTCTAATGTTTCGTCTTCCATTTCTTACCTGTGTTTTGTTTTCCTCTAATGTACATACAGGTTTGTGTATGTATAGGTTAGCGGCTAGGGTTTAATTGGATCGGGGATTATAAGTGCCGGCCCGGGTCGGGTCGTGCTGTGCTGTATCGGGTTTCCTTCTTAAATTTTCGTTGATGCAACCTTAGTTTATTTAGAGTTAATTGCAGCCACAATTTTTCTCAATTTTTAATTATATATAGAGTGAATTGCACATGTGTATCTAAACTATCAACAAACTGTAATTTGTGTACTTAAATTATCAATTAAACATATTGTATACCTAAATTATTCAGCTGAGTGCACTTTGTATACAACTGTTAGATTCATATTAACCCCGTTAGTTTAAGGGGTTTTCTTGTCTTTGCACGGCTGGTGTTTGGACAACATCACTTATATACACACACAAAACACCCACATCAATAATTGAACAATATCTCTTCTCTCTGTGTGATTAATATGTCTTAGCAGATTGATTAGCAGCTTGTTTGGAATTGGGAAAAAAGATGACATGGTTGATACGTGATGTCGATGATGGAGGTTGTGGTAGTATTGGCGTTGAAACACCGGATTACGAAAGTAACACTCAAGTATTAGGTCATGTGTGAGTTTGTGTGTCTTTTATTTGCAATATTTACATTTTGAGTGTTATAATTCTCAGTTAAGAATCGATTTGCATGTTCCCCTATTTTTACTTCAAATATTAGAGTTGTAAAATTCTAAATTTGGGTTTTTTTTTTGTTCTTGCTAATTAGTTGAATGAGTTCTTGTTGTGCATAATTTTACGTGATTTTTGTACCCATGTAATCTTGTTTCAGGTAATAGTGATTTGTTTACTATAAAGTTGCATATTGGGGGTCATTTTTTATCAAACCCTAAGATATATGTAGGTGGTGAAATTAGATATGTTGCCAAATGTGATACTGATGATTTGAGCTTATTGGAAGTACTTAGCATGTTAACTAGACTCTGGAGTAAACGTTGGAATGCGTGAACTTTTTTATAAACTTCCAAAATCTGCAATGGAGTTTGGATTGTTTCCCTTAAATTCTGATAGCCATGTTCTTGAGATGTACAAGCTGGTTGAGAGTTCTAGGTTAATATATGTGTTTTGTGAAACTAGTGAAGAGACTCAAACATCTCAATTTCCATATACACAGTGTGAATAATATGTTGAGCTCACTCCTAGTATCGAATTTGAAAGAAATCAGTTAAAGGATCTCTTTGAGCTTGAGGGAATAAATGAAGACATGTATAACATAGATCATTTGTTGGGTAACCCCATATTGAAGAACCTCCAACTGAAGTTAGTGATCACGATGATGCTAGTTTTCATGAGGATAGTTCCAACATAGACAGTAGTGACGAGGATGTTAGGAGTCACCAAAAAGCTAAGAATGATAAGAAAAATTCAGGAATGGTTGATGTTCTAGTCCATAATCAGAATTAGAGCACGGGCTTTGTGGAATTTGACTTTAGTGATGATGGGGAGAGAATGGTAGCTAATAGTACTGATGATGAGGATTCTGAGATGAGATTTCCTCGTTTTAATGAAGCCACAGACATGACTAATCCACAGTTTGAGATTGGTATGACTTTTCCAAGTGCAAGGTCCTTTAGAAGTGCTGTAAAAAATCAGGCTATATCTCAGAGAAGGGCAATTATCCAGAAGATGAATTATGGGCACAAAGTGAAATTTGTTTGTGAAGGTCTTGGTTGTAATTGGAAGATATATGCCTCACCAATGCCAAAGTCCACCACATTTCAGATTAAGACCCTCAATAACAAACATAGTTGCACATAAACATTCACATATAGACATATAAATTCTAGGTGGATTGCACAATATTATGAGAATGAGATTAGGATGAACCCTACCTGGCCCCTACGTGCATTCCAAAAAAAGGTGGTGAATGATTGGAAATGTAATGTTAGTATCAGTGTTGTAAAAAGCGGGAATCAGAGTTAATCGGTGAAGGCACCGTCCAGGGATTAATCGGGTAATCGGGGATTAATCGGAATGATTAATCGGATCATTAATCGGAATAAATTTAATAATATTTTTTATATACAATTATAAAATTGTTTCGTCATTTCAACTAAACATATGTTATTATCATATATTTATGCAAATATGTTAAAAATATTATATAATTGTAATAAATAAAATTTTGAAGGTTTAACTTTTCAATTAGAGATCAATTTAAGAGGAAAACTTAAGAGAAATTACGATTTAGGCATCTAAAATTATAATTATATGTACAAAAATAATGTTTTTTCCTATTGTTTAATCAAGTTTCTACCTTTTAAATTTTTTATTATTTTAACTATTTTTTAATAATTAGCCCGATTTTTGACCGATTAATCTGATTTTTGACCGATTCAGCCGATTTTTGACCGTTTTTATGAAAAAACGATTAATTGACCGATTTTCGATTAATCAGTTCGGTGGCCTGCCGTCTAGCGATTAATCGGTGATTAATCCCGATTAATCGCCGACTTTTAGAACATTGGTTAGTATACATGTCATTGGGAGAGCTAGAAGAATGGCCTTAAAGAATATTATGGGAGATCATGTTGCTGAGTATGCATTGTTATGGGACTACATGAATGAGATTAAGAAAAGCATGCCTGAAAGTACAGTTAAGCTAGAACTTGAAGATGCTGAACCTGGTGAGGAAAGAAGAAGATTTAAAAGATTCTACATTTGTCTAGGCCCTATGAAGAGAGGTTTTAAGTCTGTAGGCCTTTGATTGGCCTGGATGGTTGTCATTTAAAGGGCCCCTATGGTAAGCAACTTTTATCTGCTGTTGGGGCAGATTCAAATGATGGGATGTATCATATTACATGGGCTGTTGTGGAAGCAGAAAATACAGACTCATGGAATTGGTTTTTAAAGTTGGTTGCAGATGATATTGAAATTGTCAATAGTGGTGCATGGACATTCATTTCTGATTGACAAAAGGTAACTTGGTTAATTTCTTTGTTAATTGATGTATATATATTCATCATAAGTTTATCATTTTCTTTGTTATGATGATATGCAGGGATTGATCAATGCCCTTGAAAATGTGGTCCATAATGCAGAATACGAATTTTGTGTTATGCATCTCTACAATAACATGGCCAAAGATCATAAGGCAAGGGGAGTAAGGGACTTGCTTTGGAAGGAAGCAAGAGCAAGCAATGAGTACATGTTCAACAAGCATATGACTGCTCTTAAAAAGGTAATAATCACTACTACATACTTGAAAAGCATATGAGATTACTCTGATTTTTTTTAAAAAAAATCATATAATAGATCTCCAAGAGATGTCATGACTGGCTCATGGAAAAGCCTTGGTCACAGTGGTCTAGGTCTGCTTTTAGAACAACGTGTCATTCAGACATGTTTGTTAATAACCACTGTAAAGTCTTCAACAATAGTATTGGAGACTTTAGAGACCTCCTAATCATTGGCCTGCTCCAAGGGATACACAAAGGTGTTATGAGAAGGATCTAAATAAGGAGGGACAAGATGTTAAGTAGCTATCAATTGAATCCAGTTTGTCCTAATGCAATGCGGAAACTAAACAAGTAAGGTCTTTGTTTTTTTTGTCTGTCATGCATCTTCATTTTGTACACTATCATACATTTTCTAATACCTTGTTTATTAGGGACTTGGGATTTAGTGGGGCTTGTGTGGTCCAGTGGTCAGGGGACACCAAATATCTAGTGATTGTAACTGACGGAGGGCATGAAATAGTGGTAGATTTGGATGGTAGAACTTGTGCTTGTAGAAAGTATGACTTGACTGGCCTACCTTGCTACCATGCATGTGCATGCATAAGATGGAAGGACTTAGAGATGTCTACTTATATTCACAAAACTTATCATAAGGATATGTTCTTAAGAACTTATCAACACACAGTGCAACCCATAAATAGTCAGGAATAATGGGAGAAGACACCATAGCTTGGACCCTTGCCACCAATAAGGAAAATTCAACCAGGAAGACCCAAGAAAAAAAGGAACAAGAAAAATGATATTCCTACTGATAAGGTCAGAGATGGTACCAAACTGTGTAAAACAGGCACCAAGGTACATTATAGGTATTGCAATGCAGAGGGTCACAATGTTAGAACATGTATGTCTAAGGTAATTAATATTGCTTTTGTGTAATTAATGATGACTTTCAAATTTGTTAAGTGACACTATTTTTTTCTTTTATAGAAACATGATATGGCACAAGCTAATAACACAAAGAACACTCAAGATAAAGGTTCAACTGAAGTGGGTAGTGAAGGTCCAGTTCCTAGTGAAGGTCCAATTCCTACTAAAGGACCTATGCCTTCTCAAGATAGTACTGCACCTAGGCCCAATAAAAAGAAAAAGAGTATGCCTGAAGTGCCACCTCAAGTGCCACCTCAAGTGTCACCTCAAATGCCACCTCAACTGCCTAATGATCATAATAAAGGAGGCATCTTTTCTTGTGTTAATCAATATGCTAAGCCTACTAATACCATGAAGCAACTACAAAAGACAAGAAATGAGAAAATGGCAGCTCTAAATAAAAGGAAAGATTGGAAGTTGTAAATGCTAGCTGAAGGAGACATCTTTTACTTATTATTTTGTTTACTAAGTTATTTCCTAGTATCATCTTTTGATTATCAAACTTTAATCAAGCTTTAATTAAGCTCTGATGCTAGATATGGTGAATTATCACCATTTTTTTTGTCAAATTACATGTATAGGTAGTTTGTTTTTGGTACAATGAATGATATAAGAGTTATGACTCTTTAATATAATGTTACAAGTCCTGTAGTGGTTTGTTTTTTATATTAATTTGTTGTTACATTTTTTTTTGCTTTCATTTTTTATTCAATTGAGTTAAACACAATAAATCACAAGCATTGGTTGTTTGCTTGGATCAAAGGTTGTAACTACATGCATTGGCCACTCTAGTCAATGGTCAAATGTAGACTCTTGTAATCCTCAATTTTTACCATGACCATTGAATACACTTACACTCTGCCTATTAAAGCACACATTTTCAAACTGTAAATCTACAACTCATACAATAATTAACCTCAAACAAAATATCTTACAAGTTATGTGTGAAAGGTGTGTTCGACAGGTCCCAAATGAGAGCTAGTGTAGGAAGAATTATGAAGCACAATGGGAGGTGGGTGAGAGGTTTCGGGAGCATGATTGGCTTGGCTGACCCCCAGACTGCAGAACTTTGGGCCATATACTATGGTCTAAGGATAGCTTGGGAGCGTGAGATGGCATCTGTGGTGGTGTTTACTGAGAGGAGGGATGCAATAGATCTCATCAACAACCCTGATCCAGCTTATCTAATGGCTGCCTTGATTGAGATGATTACCATGCTTAAAGGGGAGGCATGGTCTCATGTGGACATCCAGCACATCCATGCAGATGCTAACGTGGCTGCCAATGTCCTGGCCACCGATTGCCTTGATGGAGGAGGGGGTTTGGAAGAGTTTGCGGAGCCACCACATGCCATCATCTACCTTATCTAAGCAACAAAGACAGCAGCCATGAGCCCTGTATTTTTTCTATTTATCTAAATAATTTGGAGTACAAATTAGTATGTTCATTACATAGTTTATGATCTACTACTTCCATTTGTACTCTTTGAATTTAATGTTGGCGCCAAACTACAAACTAACGGGGTTAGTATGAATCTAACGGTTGTACACAAAGTGCACTCAGTTGCATAGTTTAGGTACACAATGTGTTCAATTGATAGTTTAAGTACACAAATTGTAGTTTGTTGATAGTTTAGGTACACATAGTGCAATTCACTCATATATATATATATAGTTTCATAAATTGCATTTTGGAATATCAAACTTAAAATTACAAGTCGAATCACAATCATTATACATTTTTTATCAAAAATAATATTGTTTTTAACGAATATATTGATAAATGCGATATAAAATTATTGCAGTGATGATATAAATTTTAGATTTCAAACATGAAAATTATGATTACACGACAAATGTTTATAGCTTCCTAAATATTGAATATACTTTTATTGATGAAAATAGAATAAAAAATGACTAAACCTTCCTTAAAAATAAAAAACATGGCATAAGAATTGAGATATCTTTTTTTTTTTTTTTTTTTTTTTTTGACGAAATGCATAGAATTATATTACTCGATCAAACAACTCAATAAAACAGCGGGACAAACCCCCGACTGTCAATACGACCAGGCTGAAAAACAAATAAATTGTTTTCTGATCGTTTAACAAGATGAACATAAAAGTTCTTGAAGCTAAAAACAAATTCGAAAACATCTCAAGCGATCCAAACTGCGCCAAAATCCCTGAAAACAGCGTTATCACAATTGACCACATCACATAAGAACTGTTGATACCCCAGTGTTCAGAATCCTCACTCCAGCTATCTACATGCCGGATACCAGCTATAGACTTGCCGAACATGGAAACCCCCAAAGGATGAGTAGCACCCCAGCTATCTACATGCCGGATACCAGCTATAGACATGCCGAAAGTGAAAACCTCCAAAATATGATGAACCATCTTTGGTTGTGAGTGGTGAGCTCTTGCAATAATCTCCACCTTCCTAACTTCGATGCAGTCCTTCCAGATCCCCCAAGACATCAACAAAATTATTCTCAGCAGATCCAACCACGAACATAGAGATACATAATTAACTAAATACATAAAAACACTCCAAAAGGAGAGACACACGCCAAAAGGCGAGACGAAAAACCAAAAATTCAAATACCTCTGAATGACACCAAATTTTGGTATGATGTTAAGGAGGACAATTTGAATCTAAAGGTATTTTTTATTTGGGGATTCGGACTCAAAACCAAGATAGATCTGAGAAATAAATTCTAAGATATTTGGCTTTGATTCGATTTTTATTGAAAACTGGAAAAACAAAGGGGAATAGAAGATTGGGGGGAGGATCGGAGGATGGATGGATGGATGGGGAAGAGGAGATGAAGAAATGGGGCGGAGTCACCGGCGGTGGACTCTCATGCGGCTGCCGCGTGATCCCCTCGAAGTAAGAACTAGTTTAATTTACCTACTAACTTAATTGAGATATCTAGTATGTTGGAGTTGCTCTAAGCAGTTTTTAAAACTTTAAATTAAATCGCAAACATATTTAAATTTAGAGTCAAAAATTATTTTAAAGTTAAAAGTTGTAGCTAAACGGGCTCTAGTCTCATCAGACCAACAATTTCAAGAAGACATCCCTGATATTAGGCCCATGTATCAAATACGAAGCTTCAACATCAATTGCAACGATCTAACACTAAGCACAAAATATTGGCAAAGAAAAGAAAAACTCAAAAACAGAGCATTCAAGTTAATACAAGAGCAACATAATTACAATATCTGTACAGCAGCAGAACATGAACACGTTGTAGAAACCAAAATGCAGAGGAAATAAAAGAAAGAAATAATTGTCTGAATATAAATTGTCAAGTAATTCGACTAGTTCAAAAGATCACTTGTTTGTAGAATATGCGCAAGACATTTCATCAGTGATACTAACTGATGTATCACACAACAAATTTAACTCCCAAGACTCCTGAACATTCATTGGCAATGTATAAGGAAATCCAATGGATGATCTGATCAAACTCCCCCATTCATCGTCGAGAAACGAAACATTTGAACTACGTTCTTCCATCAAAGTTACTGATGCTGCTGCCTCTCCTCCCTCCACAGCGTTTTCTTGAACTTGTGGTTGTGGTGGTAAACTGATCAAAGACTCTCTGTTTGCGTACTGCTCTTCTATGCTACGGTAGTCCAAACACTCTGACGCACCAACATTATCAAATTCTTTGAATATTGATGATGGCAAGTTATAAGGAAGACTAGTATTGTCAAAATTGCATATGGTTGCATTATCAATTGTTTGTGGGGACAAATATGAGTAGCTTGTAGACATTTGGATGTAAGGCTTGTAATCAGAAGAGAAATCAAAAGTAGGAGAAAAGCTAGTCATATTGGATGTATCTTGTTTAAGTGAACTTGTTGTTGTTGTGTCTGAGCTGAACTGAGCACTATTGAAATGTGGGAAATTTAGCATTTCAGAGGAAGTAATGGTTTCGTGCAAGCCCGGGGAGATCCAAGATTGCGAAAGAGCTTTATGTGCATTCGAGTTGGCTTTCTTAAAGATTCTACATATTGCCCATGCATCCTGCGAACAATAGCCAGCTTCATAAATTAGTTAAGACACATTTTAAAGACAAACGAAAAAATTGTCTACAAAATGTGTGGACTTTTGTTTGGCTACTAGATGAAAATGAAGTCTAGAAATGCTTTACATTGAGAGGAATGATATTTTTGTCCTTGGAGGGAACTGAGTTGGCGAGTGAAGGCAAGCGAAACTCATGCATCATCCAGTCAGTTTTCATGCCTTTGGCAGCTCTACCTGTGTAGAATACCAAGGACTTTTTCAGCCCAATGCATTTGGAACCTTCTGCAGAGTAGATAGCTCTGTCTGTTCCTGTGGCTTTCCAAAATCCAGCTCCTGTCACTCTGTTTGGACGTGCACTATTCCTATATTTCCTGTCCCTCGGACAGTAAAAGTACCATTCTTTTTCTCCTGCTGTTGCAAACTCTGCTAAGAATAACAGCTTATGTTAAATTTGTTAGCATTCATCTTCATCAACAACATGTATATCTCAGTAACTATTTGCGAAAATTAAACTCATGCAAATTAGGAGAGTGAAAATTTTATTAGATGAACACACACACATAACGTACTTGGAAGATCCCAGGGGTCATATTTATATATGTCAAGCTGCTTGATAAGTTCAATGGAGAGAGGTCGCTTCTGAATCTTCCTTTTCAAATAAAAACCCACCAGTTCCTCATCTGTTGGATGAAATCGAAATCCTGGTAGCATCAACTCATCAACTTTATCTACTGCATCACTATTATTATCACCCATGCTCTTTTTTAGTTAGAAATATTGAGATGAAAACTCAATCACTTCTTTAAATTTTTACAAAGGAAAACAGAAAGAGAAGATTTTTAAGTGCACTTGAAGCAACCTAGAAACATGCACACAAAACACAGATGAGCTTAAGAACACAAGGATGTGTGATTCTATGCTTCGTAATAAAGGGTCTGCCTCCTAAGGATCAGCCGTCTTTTCTGGTGACTTTAATGGAGCTTGTTTCTGCGAAAATCGCGTAGTTTCACTTATAGAGAAAAAACTTAATTAGGTAGGCCTCTTAAATAACTGCAGATGCCAAGATACCTTAATTTATAAGTCAAAGAAATGAACTCCTAACCACGACTCTAATCTTTCACTCATTTTACTTTCATATGGTATTTAAGTACTCCAAATTGAGGAATCTCCACAAGTACAACTTGTTTATGGGGATTATGATTTGATTAATGTCATGATAATTTTATATTCATGCATTTGCATGTCAAGACAATGCACACTTCCAAATATGTTGTAGTATTTGTTTATAGACATTGGTTTGAATTGTTACTTGGAAACTTGAAGTTAAACCAACTTCCAAGGTTAAAAGCTCAAAATTATATTCAACTGTCAAATTCCAATGGTATAAATATATTCAACTGAGGACTGACCTTTCAAGTTTATTTAATTAAAGAATTACTAAGTTTAGCTTCTGATTAGGATCCAAAAATCTCATTCATATTCCATTCCAGGTAGCTTCTATTCCACTGACTTGTCAGGCTAATTGCAATATGTATTCAGATGCCCTTCTTCATAAATATTGTAATTTTGCAAAATCTATATATGCATGTGTGTGTCCAAATTAAGGACCACCTATATATAGATAAATTTTAAAAATGTGAATATCCTAGGAAGCTCATTCTTTTGTCTCCACACGTGTAGGAGTTAGGACCTCCATTTAAGAGTTTAAATCATTCCAGATTTAAGTTGACTTTCTTGTGAGTGACAAATTAGATGTAGTTCACAAAATTTGTGTCTAATGCATAATTGTTTTGCATACTGATGTCGGAAGACTTGTACACTGATTACGATTTTAAACTTTTTGTGGAAAAAGATATGACCCTTTTAGAAAACAAGAAATTGCGCTTCCTCGATTCGTTGATTTCTTAGTTTCGAGAAGTTAGAACACATGGAAACAGTAGTGGACTACTACTAAATTTGAGTTGTGAGACTTGTTGGTAGCCATTTCTAGATAGTTGAGAGGTGAGAACAAGCAATTTAGCAAAGTAGAAATTACCAAGGCAGCACTAATACCGCATTGGTCAAAAGTGGAGAGTTTGGCACTAACACCAGAGCATAAGTGAGTGTGTGAAAGCTGGTGTCTTGTCCATGATATGTTCCTTGAGTTTCCTGGGTTTTCGCAACCCATTCGTGCAAAGTTATGACTTGCCTTATTTGTTTCAAACCCCAAACTACCAAGCCGATGCCTTCTCTTTTCATGTGTCCATTGCATTGACATTACTCCCCATGCATAACCTTTGTACTTA
Source organism: Heracleum sosnowskyi (assembly GCA_030848705.1). NCBI lineage: Eukaryota > Viridiplantae > Streptophyta > Magnoliopsida > Apiales > Apiaceae > Heracleum > Heracleum sosnowskyi. The sequence continues at coordinate 121,913,560 of CM061241.1, forward strand.
AAGTCTTCATCTACGGTTTAGTCTACAATAACTTATAGTCTCACTTTTGTTTCATTGACTAATTTTGCTTAACATTTTTTCATAGGATTCAATTTAGCATGTTTGGGTTAATTTTACCACTGCTCAAAATTTCAGACCATGTATCCTGTGACATTTTTTGCAGCAGAGTGTTAATCTATACTTCTATTCCAAGTTATATAATTTGTGTTATGTTGCAATTGTTCTTCGATAGAGCATTTTATCACTATCACGATTCAAGAGACATACTCAGTATCTATACATATTAATAAGAAAAACAACGTGAAAATGACAAATAGTACGTTGTACCAAATGACCAAATTTGATTATCACGTACCAAGTATCAAATTTGGTTATCACCTGACGTGGTTCGCTACGATTTATTAATTTAAATTTTTTAGCTTAATTCACGATTCGATTCCTTACAATTACGTTATTATACAAGATTTATTTATTTACTTTAATTTCATTCAAAGTTCAATTGTCTATAACTTATAGTATACTTTTTATTAATAAAGAAAACAATGTTAAAATATCGTGCGGTACCAAATTCAAGATTAATTGTCTATAATCACATATTTAAATAGTATTTATTTATTATATATTTATATCATTCAAATATCTATTAGTACATTTTTTTAATAATTAAAATTAATATTAATAAACAAAACAATGTGAAAATGGTGCACGGTACCAAAATACCAAATTTGATTATCACAAAATTCGGGTTCGATTACTTGCAAATACGTAATTATACAAGATTTATTTACTTTAAATTCTTTAACTTCATCCGGGGTTCGATTCTTTGCAATTACGTAATTATACAAGATTTATTTATTTACTTTAAATTTATTAACTACATCGAGGGTTCGATTCCTTGCAGCTACGTAATCATACAAGATTTATTTATTTACTTTAATTTCTTTAGTTTTACAAACGGTTCGATTGTCTATAACTACATAATTAAATAGTTGTTTATTTATTATATTTTTATCATTCAATTCTCGACAAATATATATTTTTTTAAATATTTATCAATATTATTATATTAATGTCGACTCGTGCTTGGCACGAGTTATCAGCTAGTATATATAAAAATAGAGGTACTTGATATTAAAAGAATAATGTTATAGATACCAAATTGATTCCCCAAATAAATCCAAATGACATTCACATTAAATTCATCAATAAAATTATTTTAAATTATCACATCAATGTCACACCATTTGATATTAAATTTCAGTACCCAATTGGATATATCTGGTATTACTCATTTTAAAAACCAAACGAGTGGTCGTTTTGACGAGGATTTCATCACATATTAGAGACAGTCTTGGTTGGAACAAGTTCTCCTGTGCAGGAAAATTTGAACTTCATTTAAAGCTCTTAACAGCAACTCCAATGCAAAACTACAACGCTATTATACCGTAATTAAGAGCAACTCTAATGCAAAACTATAACGCTATTATACTGTAATTTATAGTGTAAAAGTCATTCTAATATAACACTAAAGTCATTCTAATACAACACTATAAGGGTGTAAAAATTACAACAAATGAATAGTGTGACATCAAATTTGGTGTCAAAAGTACATTTTGCCTAACTTTTACATCAAATTTGACGTCTTTCATAATTGCTATATTGTTCTTCTGTTTGTTAACAAAAACAAATTTATTCCTCCCATGTCCTATTTATTTCTTATTTTATCCCAACAAAGTACCTGCTTTTGGGAAAATGAAAATATCACATTTAGTGTAAGATATAGTGTAAAGGGATTGGAGTTACTTTTGTGAATAGTAAAATTTTTACACTAAAATAATGTAAAAATTACAATATTATAGTGTTATGAATTGAAAATAGTCTTACACTAATACACTCTCTCTAAACTAAATACTCCACCGTCCTATTATTATTTTAGTTATAGTTGACTTTTTTCACACATTATAATTTTACCTCTATTTTTGAATTTTTTAAATTATGAATATATTAAACGTGAATATAAGTTTTAAAAATATTAAAATACGTGACTGGTTTAGGTGTAACAAATTAATATGAATGTTTTGAATTGATTTAAGTCCAAATAAATTTGAAACTTAAAACATACTATTAGAATCAAATTCATCGTTTTCAATAAAATCTTAATTCCCAGACATAACAGAGGCACCTCAAGTCCTCAATCATGTCACAAGGGGCATCATATTCGGTGCCCCTGTATATAAACAAGAATTCTGCAGCTGAATTTTGAGTCTTTCCGAATGTGCGAGCAAGATTGAGGGATATAACATATTAACATGATTCTAACTTTGACAAACTAAGAACAGGCAGGCAAAGGTTCCATTTGACAGCAACGGCTAGCAGTCTATTGCTAGAAAGAAGTAAGATGGAACTGATAAATATCTTTCTTTCATGTACAAGCATGTTGTATAATACAAGACATTTATAAAGCACTCAAATATATACATAAAGTTTCATTCTGTACAGCAACTAATAGCCACAGATCAATTTCTGACATGCAGCAAAGAGTCAAAAGACCATTCAATCATACTTCCAAATGAAGATTCAGATAATTCCTCCAACAATCCGTTTACAAATGTCTGATATAGCTGTTCATAATTTATAACTACCTTCACCCTCCCACCCCCTTGTCATTTTCTTCCCAAAATCTTTTACAGCAAGAACCAAAATAAATTTGGTACACCAAATGCATTTCACACAGCCCCAACCTTAGTTTCAGGAACCAACTTCGGAAAATTGAGTTGAGCTTGCTTGGTGCGCTTAGCAGGAACTGGAGAAATCAAAGGACCTTTTTAGTAAGTTGTATTAGTCTTATGAGGAGTTAAAGAAGACTTATGTATTAGGAAGACACTCATTACCTGTTTCCTTGTTCTTGTTGTTCGATTCCATAACTGTTGATTTCCATTCTTTGTAAGCATGCTCATCCATTCGCTTACGCTTTTTGTACAATGAAGGCTGCACAAAACACAAGATCAGAGTCACTAGCACACTCAAAAGGACTTCACTTTGAGCTTTAATGGCAAAAGAAACTCTGGTTTATTACTGACATGGTTTTTATGCAAATCAAGTGAGAACTAGCTTAAATGTAGGATTATACTGGGATCAAAATGTTTTTCTAAACCACTGACTGCAATTACAGCACATAAGTGACAGGCACACACAAAATTAGGTAATTTAATAAGCCAAGAAAAATGAAATCAACCAAGACTTAACTGCAATTTACTTCTGAATAACAGCATGCTAAAATATGACAACAATAAAAAAATTTAGTTATTAAGCTTTCAGAAGGCAGCATGGTTTTTGCAGGTACGCAAACTATGCACCTGAATATGGTGGTTGACACTGAGAACAAAAGTAAACAGTTGAACAGAGAGGACTTTTGAATTTGGATACATTTGATTTGCAGAGACAACGGAAGGAAAACAGTACTGGTATCATTTTATTTACTCTTTGCAGTCAGCATGGTAAATGATTTTATAAATGGTAAAACGACATAATCCAAGCTATAACATGACCAACTGAATTTTCATGTTCTTCTAAAATAAATGATCATAGTGAAATTTTCAAGAGTATGAATTTCCAGTCACTAGCCTATGTATTTCATATTGATAGAATGGCTGAAATGGATGTAATCAAGCCAAAACAAACAGCAATAGACACTTTGAAATAAACAGTAATCATTAACAACTACAATACTAGAATCACACACAAAATTCTCTCTTCTTTTTTTTCTAAATTCCATACACAGAAATCTAAATGTCAGTGCACTGTAAATACCTCATCTTCATCATCAGATAAATAACCCCCATCCTCAATGGTCCTTTTTTCAGGTAACTGATCCAGAAGATCTGCACAAATGAGCGATTTTAAGATGCTGAATGTGCTACCAAGTTAAAGCAAATAAATAAACCTTCAGAAAAGTGGCATAGAAACAAAAAATGCAAGATATAATTACCTCGGTTCCCTTTCACCTTTTTCGGATCTGATTTCTCCTTAGCAATTCCAAATTGATCAAAGCAGAGATCCTTCATGGAGGTAGAGACCTGGAATATAGTTTCAAATATAATTGTTTAGGCGGGGCACTAAGTAAGCTATAGTCACAAAGCAATTGCACTAGGTGATCCTAAAAATAAAGAGAGGTGTTGCTTACACTATTGAATTCATCCTCGGAGGTTCCACAGAGTTCAATTAACTTAATTTTGTCAACCTTGAGCTGTCAAACAACAAAAGAAAACACAATCAAAATTTAACACTCCATTTACGTATTCATATAACCCTATAACTGACTAAGAATGTAAGTTAGCATACTTTCTGCTTTTTAGCACACAGATAGAATGCTGCAGCAGTAAACACAGGGCGTGTGCAGTCAGCACTTGCCCTACGCGAAGCTGGTAATGCTGCAAGGAACCGATCCCTATACCTATAAGACGAAACAAATGACCATTTTATTAGCATCATTGCACAGCCATAACATTTTATTAGCATTATTACAACAATATTCACAAAATCAAATTTATATCCTTCATACAGTCAAACACCTATGTCGACAATAGTAACAATTCTAATTAAAAAAACATAAGCAAAATTTATATTGGGAAACTTAAAACTCGAAACATACAGAGCCAAAGCCTTCTGAACAAGCGGAATGAGCCTGATACATCCGAACTGAATCCCTAGCTCTCTAATATCAAGCTTATTCCTAAAACACAAACACACGTCCAATCAAACATTCGCAACAATTAATCATCATCTCCTCGACACCGAGAATACAAACTTACTTGACACCGAGACCATTTTGCATAGCGATAAGTGACCGATTATACGCCTTCTCGGACATTCCACTCATCCTAATAGCAGTCTTTCTATCAAAAATAACTTGCGCACTACAATCAAAACAAATCACACTTCACTCCACAACACAGACAATTACAATCAATACATAAACACACAATATCAATTATATTTTTACCTAGTCGCCGCAATTTCTAAGCAGATTATAGCCTTACAAGTCTCACCCTGGATAATAAAAATTAAAAATTATGAAAAAAAAACAAAAAATTGAAACTGAAACTGAAATGTGAGAGATACATACAACGCCGATGACGGAGGAATTGAATTGGATGTCAGCGAGGCGACGGAGCTCCGCCGCTTTTCGAACTAATCGCTTTGAATCGGAGGGAGCAAACCCTAATTTGTTGGCTAAATCTGATAGATCCATTGCGATTGATGTTGGTGGACAAGTTAGAGAAGGCCTGTAGTGAGTTAGTTGTGATTTATGATTATATAAACATAGTTTGTGAATCAATGGCGGGAACGATTACATTGTGATATTTGGGGAATTTTTGGATTTTCATTTCGCGCCAGACCTTGCCTGGTTTGTTGGCGCCAACCCAGAGAAGGATGTTCTAAATTATTAACTGTTTAATTTTAGTTTTCTTTGATGCTCGAAATTTTTTATAATTATTTTAAAATGTGGGTTTACATATCACATATTGTATTTAATTATGTATTACAATTATTTTGCATATTTTACTAGTCGTGATTGGTCGAATTTTTATTTTTTTTTAATAAAACTTATTTGCATTAGTTAAATACTATCATGATCAAGTACATGATAAATAAAATTAGACGGAATGACATGCCACTCCTCTAAGTCTGACATAGAACATGTAGCTTGGGCTAGCAAGTGCGTCACACTATTCGCAGACCGATATACAAATTCAACTAGCACGTACATTCTAGAAATATTTTTCAGTCAAAAATAACATTACTCATGAGGGCCTAATTTACAGCTATATTTGTCACTGATAATTAATATCATTTTTTAGTTTAATTTTCTTTTGAAGAATTAGAGAGTAGGTACATTTTTAACAAGTGATAAACAAAAAAAAATCTTGCAAGCAACTATTCAATTCCAAACCTGATCGACCTGATATAATTAAGGACTGGGGATTTTAAATTAGTTATAATACGATATGACAAGAGCCAAATGGAAATAACTGATACTAATAAAATGACCCAAAAGACGTTTATATTAATGAATATAACATGGACTTTTGAAACCATGCTATGCTGTTAACATAAGCAAATGAAAGGCCCCTTACCTGCAGTTAGAGATGCCACTGAAGATATGGAAGCTCCACTCTTGAACAAGTGCAAAGAAGCAAACAGGGTGGAGAGTGAAGGACCCAATTATCAACCATGTATGCTAGAAAATCCTCTGAGGATCAAGTTCATGAGGGAAGAGATCCCTGTGAGAAACTTTCATAATCTCAGAACAAGTGCTTTGAAAGACTTACTCTACATGGTAATTGGTTCAATTCATCCATTAGAACAACAATGTTCTTTTGAGATTGAGGGTATTCTTCAAAGAAGAAAGGGTGAGAACTCAAAGCTGGATAAATCAAGAAAAAAAAACCCTGAATGCATATCCTGGAAGAAGATTTAAACTTGTTGAAGGCAAATTGAAGTTCAGAACTTATGCCTTTGGTCAAGAATTGTGGACAGATCTCCAGGATGCAAGAGTATGTCTCTCCAAAGCAGTCCAAAAGTACATTGATGAGATAGAAGATGATGTCATCTCTCATGATGAGAAGGCATTGGTGGAAGGATTCAAGGAGATTCTGAAAGAAGCTCTCAACAGAGAGGATAAAGCAAGACAGAAAAGAAAATCTGAAGCTAAGTGAAAATCTTTTGTCAATTCTGATCTTGTTAGTTAAGTTGTCAGCATGTATTAATTGTAAATTTGTTGTTATTGTCCATAAAAACAAATTGGGGGAGATTGTTAGGATTTATGGGTGATAGCTATGAGACAGCTTAACTAGATATTTTTAATGCTTAATTTTATTAAGTATGAACATACTATCACAACCAGAGTATGTTCTTGTAACCATTGTTGTTTGTTGACAAATAAGATTTTAGTACATCTTGGTAGAAGTTCATTTATTTGTTCAAGTCTCAAGAAGTGCTCAAGGAGGACAACAAGAATAAATGTTACTGTCATGACACTGACAGTAAGGTTACAAGAGGACAACATGTTGCAAGTCATGACAATATATCCACTCTGACAGCAACATTGGCGGAAGCCCTGAGACAACATCTTTACCTTAGCCTGACAGCAAGCTTGGAAATCCTGACAACATCCTCTGCGGGGATTTCTTACTGTCACCTAAAGCACATACTCGTGACAGCAAGCTTGAAGATCAGGATACTGTCTCCAAGGGATAATCGTTGTATTGGGGATCTACCCAGTCAAACATGTGACAGTTTGGATGTTCAAGAAACAGACGTGCTGCAGTATCCCAACATTGCATCAGGTCTGCAAAACTACGACAGAAACTTGAGAGATCACATGACAAAGCTCACCAATTCAAAAGTATGACAAATCAACATCTACTGAATTGTGTTAGCTAAAAATAGAATATATCTAGATTGTTTTATCCAGTAATGATAAACTTGTTTGTATAGCAATTTAGGTAAGACTCGCGGGTAGACAATTTGTAAGAAGCTGCCACATGAAAATGACAACAACTTCACAAACCCGTGATGATAAAGATATGTTTAGTTTTTACTTAGACTATCTCTCGACTCGTTTCATCGTATCACTCGAGAAATAGAAGCTCAAGAAAACTGATATTTTCTTGAGGTTGTAGCAACACATTGCAAAATAAAGAAAACATTTATTTTGTGAGAAAATCTCTTGTGCTTACTTGTTTGCAATTCTTAAACTGATAAACGTTAATCTTAGTTTTTGTTGTTGAAGCATAGATTGAGATTTATCAGTATTGCATAGATTGAAGGCAAATTGAAGTTCAGAACTTATGCCTTTGGTCAAGAATTGTGGACAGATCTCCAGGATGCAAGAGTATGTCTCTCCAAAGCAGTCCAAAAGTACATTGATGAGATAGAAGATGATGTCATCTCTCATGATGAGAAGGCATTGGTGGAAGGATTCAAGGAGATTCTGAAAGAAGCTCTCAACAGAGAGGATAAAGCAAGACAGAAAAGAAAATCTGAAGCTAAGTGAAAATCTTTTGTCAATTCTGATCTTGTTAGTTAAGTTGTCAGCATGTATTAATTGTAAATTTGTTGTTATTGTCCATAAAAACAAATTGGGGGAGATTGTTAGGATTTATGGGTGATAGCTATGAGACAGCTTAACTAGATATTTTTAATGCTTAATTTTATTAAGTATGAACATACTATCACAACCAGAGTATGTTCTTGTAACCATTTTTGTTTGTTGACAAATAAGATTTTAGTACATCTTGGTAGAAGTTCATTTATTTGTTCAAGTCTCAAGAAGTGCTCAAGGAGGACAACAAGAATAAATGTTACTGTCATAACACTGACAGTAAGGTTACAAGAGGACAACATGTTGCAAGTCATGACAATATATCCACTCTGACAGCAACATTGGCGGAAGCCCTGAGACAACATCTTTACCTTAGCCTGACAGCAAGCTTGGAAATCCTGACAACATCCTCTGCGGGGATTTCTTACTGTCACCTAAAGCACATACTCGTGACAGCAAGCTTGAAGATCAGGATACTGTCTCCAAGGGATAATCGTTGTATTGGGGATCTACCCAGTCAAACATGTGACAGTTTGGATGTTCAAGAAACAGACGTGCTGCAGTATCCCAACATTGCATCAGGTCTGCAAAACTACGACAGAAACTTGAGAGATCACATGACAAAGCTCACCAATTCAAGAGTATGACAAATCAACATCTACTGAATTGTGTTAGCTAAAAATAGAATGTATCTAGATTGTTTTATCCAGTAATGATAAACTTGTTTGTATAGCAATTTAGGTAAGACTCGCGGGTAGACAATTTGTAAGAAGCTGCCACATGAAAATGACAACAACTTCACAAACCCGTGATGATAAAGATATGTTTAGTTTTTACTTAGACTATCTCTCGACTCGTTTCATCGTATCACTCGAGAAATAGAAGCTCAAGAAAACTGATATTTTCTTGAGGTTGTAGCAACACATTGCAAAATAAAGAAAACATTTATTTTGTGAGAAAATCTCTTGTGCTTACTTGTTTGCAATTCTTAAACTGATAAACGTTAATCTTAGTTTTTGTTGTTGAAGCATAGATTGAGATTTATCAGTATTGCATAGATTGAATGCAAATTGAAGTTCAGAACTTATGCCTTTGGTCAAGAATTGTGGACAGATCTCCAGGATGCAAGAGTATGTCTCTCCAAAGCAGTCCAAAAGTACATTGATGCGATAGAAGATGATGTCATCTCTCATGATGAGAAGGCATTGGTGGAAGGATTCAAGGAGATTCTGAAAGAAGCTCTCAACAGAGAGGATAAAGCAAGACAGAAAAGAAAATCTGAAGCTAAGTGAAAATCTTTTGTCAATTCTGATCTTGTTAGTTAAGTTGTCAGCATGTATTAATTGTAAATTTGTTGTTATTGTCCATAAAAACAAATTGGGGGAGATTGTTAGGATTTATGGGTGATAGCTATGAGATAGCTTAACTAGATATTTTTAATGCTTAATTTTATTAAGTATGAACATACTATCACAACCAGAGTATGTTCTTGTAACCATTTTTGTTTGTTGACAAATAAGATTTTAGTACATCTTGGTAGAAGTTCATTTATTTGTTCAAGTCTCAAGAAGTGCTCAAGGAGGACAACAAGAATAAATGTTACTGTCATGACACTGACAGTAAGGTTACAAGAGGACAACATGTTGCAAGTCATGACAATATATCCACTCTGACAGCAACATTGGCGGAAGCCCTGAGACAACATCTTTACCTTAGCCTGACAGCAAGCTTGGAAATCCTGACAACATCCTCTGCGGGGATTTCTTACTGTCACCTAAAGCACATACTCGTGACAGCAAGCTTGAAGATCAGGATACTGTCTCCAAGGGATAATCGTTGTATTGGGGATCTACCCAGTCAAACATGTGACAGTTTGGATGTTCAAGAAACAGACGTGCTGCAGTATCCCAACATTGCATCAGGTCTGCAAAACTACGACAGAAACTTGAGAGATCACATGACAAAGCTCACCAATTCAAGAGTATGACAAATCAACATCTACTGAATTGTGTTAGCTAAAAATAGAATGTATCTAGATTGTTTTATCCAGTAATGATAAACTTGTTTGTATAGCAATTTAGGTAAGACTCGCGGGTAGACAATTTGTAAGAAGCTGCCACATGAAAATGACAACAACTTCACAAACCCGTGATGATAAAGATATGTTTAGTTTTTACTTAGACTATCTCTCGACTCGTTTCATCGTATCACTCGAGAAATAGAAGCTCAAGAAAACTGATATTTTCTTGAGGTTGTAGCAACACATTGCAAAATAAAGAAAACATTTATTTTGTGAGAAAATCTCTTGTGCTTACTTGTTTGCAATTCTTAAACTGATAAACGTTAATCTTAGTTTTTGTTGTTGAAGCATAGATTGAGATTTATCAGTATTGCATTCAACCCCCCCCCCCCCCCCTCCTGCAATAGTCAAGGACCAACATATATTCCTTTAGTTTTAGATGAAGTATTTTTACACGTTAGATGTTGTTCTCACATAATTAACTTGTCGGTCCAAAAGGGAATTACACAATTAACTCATTTATTACAACCTGTTAGGAAAGTAGTTAAGTATCTATGTTTTGCGGGTACATATATGTCTAAGTATAAAAAATTGTGTAAAGAAAATGGATTAAGGCCGAAGAAGTGGGGTATCGATTGTTCTACGAGATGGAATTCGACTTATAAATTATTAAATGATGCAATTCAATATAAGACCATTATCACCGAATTATATAATGAAGACCCAAACCACCAATACGAAGATAGACTTATCACCAAATTTGATTGGCAATTGGCATCTATCGTACGTGACATACTTGATTGTTTTGCACATGTTACTAAGTTTTTTCTTATGTTTATGAACCAAATGTACATCATGTTATCACTGAGTGTGTTAATATTATTACTACTTTAAAAGAATATGAACAAGATCCATATTTTAGTGATGTTATTGTTGACATGAAAATTAAGTGGATCAGATACTTTACAGAATTTTCTTATGTTTATGGTATTGCATGTCTTCTTGATCTCGGTGTTAGAAAGGAAGGTTTAGAAAATATTTTTGGGCATTATTATGAAGTTTTAAACGTTTCATATGATCATGTTTTATATGTTAATCAATGTTTAGACTTGTTGTATCGTCTTGTAGATATTTATGCTCCAAAAGTCCAAAGTTCTATACCACCTAAGAGTAGTAGTAGTGTTAGTAGGTTTAATAATACTATTTCATCTATACTAACAAAAAAAACAAAAATGTAGAATTTCCACTTCATCATCTCCCGTACCTTCATCTTCTTATAGTATAGTTAGGGAATTTTTTCTTATAGTTACGAGTTAAATGAAGATTTTGAAATACTAACATGGTGGAAAAATCATGAGTTACAATTTCCGGTTTTAGCAAAAATTGTAAGGGATATTTTAGTAGTCCCCGCATCTACAATTGCGTTCGAGTCCGCTTTTAGTGCAGGCAGAAGAGTGTTAGACGAGAAGAGAACAAGTCTTGCGCCGGACGTATTAAAGATTTGTGTTTGAAAAAAAAATTGGGATCAAGCTGTGAAAAGACAAAAAGGAAAAAAAGAAGATGACTCGGACGGCGAAGACGATCCGTGAATGACAATGGATATTTCATATTCCGACGCCTCAACTAGCAACGAACAACAATAATCGGATAGGATTTTTCTTGTTTTGTATTTTTAAAATTTGTTTGGTTTGTATTTGTTTTAATACGTTAATGTGGGTTGTTACGTTTTTTTAGAGAGGAGTCCTCTCAAATTAATTTTAAAATATTTTTTTAATTAATAAAACCTTTAGAGGTACCACCCTCTTTTTATTCCAAAAAAATTCGTATAATTTTAAATAATATTTAATTGAATTAAAAGTTTTTAAAAAAATTGAACCGCCAATTGCAACCCGCCCCGCCAACCCGCCCAAACCTGCAAACCCGCACACGAGCCAACCTTTCTTGGACACGGCACGGCCCAGCCCGACTCGCCACCGAGGACGTGACGATCCTGTGTCCATTCTCCATCAACCGGCTCACCAGAAAATCGACACGGCTCGGCACTCCCGCCCGTTTAGTCACCTCTCTGCAAGGAGGTTCAACTGTTTGAAGTTGCTGCAGTACATATATCACCAAACTAAGAGGGTTCTTTAGTTTAAAACGATTTTTGACTTTAAACTAAAAAATGTTTATTTGTGTAGTATATCAAAAAATGACTTAAAGTTAAAAAACAGCTTAAAACCAGAAGTTAGTACGAGATACTTTTTGAAATGACTTATTTTATTTTAGTGATTTTATTTAATAAAAGTTAAGGGTTAATGATCTGGTTGGTCACTGAACTCAGCTTAATGTATCAAGTTGGTCACTGAACTGAAATTGGACTCAAACAGGTCACTAACTCGAATCAATTATTAACTCTGTTAAATGGATTCACTTTTTACACGAAAATTGATGACCGTTACAACTAAATTAGTAGTTTGGTTTGATAATGTCTAAAAAATCATGTTGATGTACATAAACATTAACCCTTGTTGACATCCTCTAAAATTGAAAGAACTAATTGATATATATACTACAATCAATATGCAATACACAATAAATATGCTTCATATGTTTTATTTTTGTTCGTATGTTTTATTCAATTGTTTGAACTTAGTTAACTAACTATAATTAAGTTAATAGACGTTAGTCACGTGAATAACAAGCTTACCATGTAGCAATTTTTGTTTAAAAAATTCAACTCATTTAATGGATTTAACAATTAATTCGAGTTAGTGACCTGTTTGAGTTCAATTTGAGTTCAGTGACCAACTTGATACATTAAACTAACTTTAGTAACCGACTAGATCATTAACACTAAGTTAATATGATCACTTAAATGTATTATTTATTAAATTTATTTTAATTATTACAATTTTAATAACTCATAAATTACTAATAATACAAAATTATCCAAACAAATTAACATAAAATTTTCACTTTTTACTTATCACTTTAAACAACTTTAAGTCGTAAGCAATAATTTTAAGTTTAGCCAAACGACTTCTAAATTACATGATACAAGCTTAAATTGTATCATCAATAAACTAGCTCTGATCTACAATACAGTTTGGTTTCATAATCATAAGGTACAAACTACAAAACAAACTCAAAAAGGTCCAATTCCCTATTCCTATTAGGCTCATGTGATAAGTTTTTGAAACGTATGGCAGAATACTGATCTATAACAAGTTCATTTCTCCTAGCATTGCGCGGGATTACCATTCTGCGTACGCAACAAGCACTTTGAGAATCTGCGATCAGTTCTCGCTGAAGGAGTTGCAAAAACATATAACAAACACAAACAAATTTGTCTTAAGATGCTTTTGTGGTGGTGTCCTCGATATCGAACAAATTCATCTTAAGATGCTTTCGTGGTTGTGTCCTCGATGTCGTTGCCCTCAACCAGCTGTTAAACCAGCAAGATGTTTACATATTCAGCAGTTGGATCGATAAGAGATAAATCAGGACTGCAAAACAAATAAGTATAAGAGGAAAGATAACAGTACCAAAGAGCCAACTCGCTCATATGCTTCCATTACTTTTGGATTTTCCTCATCTTCGTACCCAACTTGCAGTATCCGAGGTCCATTAACTGACCATAAAGCCCTTCGGCCCCCATCCTGAAAAATTATGAAATTTTTTGGATACAAGGAGTTACGGAATCAAGGACAAGCCACTATGCTTTTCTAGTATTTTACTGTGTATGCATCTATAAGTTCCTCAAAGAACTCGCCAAGACAAAAAACCAAATTTCAATTTGAAGTGCAACATGAAAGAATCAAGTCTAGCAAATAAATCAACAAGTCTTGTATCATTCATACAGGCTTATATATACTTAAATTACCTGTACTGCAATCAAATATATAGCTTCAAGTGCTTCAACACGAAGTTCAGGGTCATCAACTGGTTCACGCTCGATAAGAAGTGTGCTCCCAAGTTCAAGAGGCATTTTAGACGTGTCTTGTTCACTGTAAACCTGCCAGTTGCCACCGTCATCAGATCAGCGAATCTTGTTTCTCAGGAAGAATATATTAAATTGCGAATACACGAAAAGGAATGGGGAAGATGGCAGTGTGCGGAGAGTTAAGGGAAGAAACGGGAATAATTTGTTTACAGTATTCTAAATCCAATTAGGCTATAGCAGTATTAGTTTCAGGCTTTTGTAATGTAACACAACTGCCTATAAAGAAAATTAAACTTTGATGTTATCTCTTGGGAACTAGATTTGGACATAGGATAGGTCATCGTTGGGCTCAAGATGCGGCTATATCTAGGAGGAATTCGTCAGGCTATATCTAGTTGGAAAGGTCTGTAAATGTTCTATTACCGAGCAATAGAAAATGTACCTTCTTTCCGGCAACCGGCAAAAGTAGAGTTGGCCATAAAAATTCAGATACCAAAAGTAAATTCTGTAACTGACTCTCAGCTTCAAAGCAGCAGTTGCGAATAGTTCCCAACACCTACAAGTAAGAGAATCCACAATTACAAAACAAACGTTAGGCTCTGTTAGGTTTAAAGATGCTCATACCACCCATAATTTGTAAATCATGTATTATCATACTTCTAGATTTCCAAATACTTTGAGATCAATTTAATTTATTTAAAACAAGAACAAGTTGATATATGGTAACAAAACCTGTGTTGTATTTTCTTATTCATCCACATGGCAACAGTAGTGCTAGGTTAAAGGCACATTGTACAATAATTTTCTTAGGCAAGATTGAGTCACTCCAAATATATTATTCAAAATAGGAATCCCAAAAGTTTTGACATTTGGATAGTTGGAAACAGAAAAACTGGTCTTTCAGTAGAAAATATACATACCCCTTTTTTACGCAGTGTACTAGTAGAATCAAACTGCATAAGAATCTGTTTGAGGAGCCCTCGCTTAGGGTCCAATAGAAGCTTTCTCCCAGCTTCATTTTTAGAAATATTTACCAATATTGAACCAGCATGTTCAAAAGCATCACCTGAGTCAAATGAATAAGAAAAGGTAAGTCAAGGACCAAACACAGTTGAAATCAGCTTAAACATATTGTAGTTAATCTAAATGCTTGTCGATTTATAGATGTAAAAATCTAATATATTTTGTTAACATATAGCTTAAAGCACGTTGTAAAGTCTGTTTAAGCAGTAAAAGTAGCTTATGGAAGATGAAGCCTAAAAGTAATCACTATTTTATTGGATATGGATCGCCAAAGGAAAACTGAGCAGGGTAATTGTTTTAAGTTGTAGGGGACTTATCATATATTAAGGGTAAAACAAATTATAGGAAAAACCGAAAAAGGAAACAACGAAAAAGGGGGAAGATTAAAGGTCTCGGGTCTCCAACAACCTCATCTTAAAGAATTAAATATGAGTGTCTCAAAATGGGTTAAAATCAGAAATTCTAAGTTCACACATAAGGTTTTGTGTTTTGGAATTTTCATGCGAGTAATTTCTACATGTCAACAAAACTCAAAAGTAATCTACACTAAAAAGAAACATAACATGAAGTAAGTCTATAACTCTATATGCTATGACATAGAGAACATGAACTAGTAGACATTGAGTATTGAAGAGAAAATTATGAATAAGCACCTTTTCTGTCATTACTCGATGTACAAAATGATCTCACAAGTTTCATGAAATACAGGCCGTGCATCTTGTCATCTCCGGTCTAGCAAATATGCACACATTTTAATAAGTAACAGTTCCATACATGTCCAAAAAAATTACTGAATCCATGCAACAAAGAAAAATATTTTTTTACTTATGAATATCTGCACAAATATGATGGCATCTGATAGCCAAAATTCAATTTATTACTGCAAAAATCAAGGACTCTAATGAACACACCAATCGATGATGCTAAAGTGAGTTAAATACTTATACAAATTAGCAGTAGAGATGAATAATCATTAGAATGTACCTGAAGCAACGCGTCAATGCCAACATCCAAACGTGTAAGATTAACAAGGAGCATAACCAACAATTTTTTAATTTCAGAATCTTGCTTATACAGCACTTCCATGGCTATTCTAATCATACCCATGTGGACCATCTTTTCAGCTACATCCGAGTTTTGTGAAAGATTAACGAGTGCTTCCGCTGCTGGTTCTGAAACCTCCTGAAGTTTATGAAACCGTTAGCAACAGAGAAAAAGTTTGAGACTATTCTTTAATAAGCATGAGATCTTGATATAGATTATAGACTACTAAACTATAACAACCTCGAGCACCAATGGTGCATATATAAAATTTAAGTTACATACAGCAACAGTACATTTCAGCAATGTAAACTATAAAACCTAGGGTACTCGTAAAACTGATACTTATGTCCTACTACAAATATAGTCCTTTGTGTTCCATAGAACGAACAACTTTGTTTTCTTTGTTACACAAAATGACACTAAATCCTCAAATTTGAAACCGCAACTTCATAGTCGTACCATCGTTATTATTATCTTTGAGAACAAAAATGAACACAAGAACGGTTAATACTACACAGAATTTAATATCAGGAATCTAAATGGACCTCAGAGAATAACATTCTTTAAACTCTATCCCACTCCTTCATTTTTAACATGTAAAAAAATAAAATCACCTTCTTTTCACCTAAAAGGCGAGACAATGGCGGAAGTACAGTATCCGAATACGAGCCAAGAGCTTGCAACCCATCTTCAGAGCCAGTGAGTCCCTGAACTATATCAACAGCTGCCTTCTTAACCTAATCAATGTTGACAATCCAATCAAATTAAAGAACAATCCTAAAAAGGTCCAAACATACACACTAACCATGATTAAAGATTCAATCTTTTAGCTAATTAGTCAAACCCCAGATGTAATTATTGCCAAATTAACAAGATAAACACATATTTAATACAACATAAAAAATTAACAAGTTCTTGGACTGAATAAAAACTGGGCTTGAACCGTGTGTGCATATGCAGATACATATATATGACTGTATAGAGAGATTGGATACTTACAGGTGGAGAGGGAGAAGAGAGAAAGTCGATTAATTCTTCAAGCTCTGTCGCCATTCTTGTTTCTCTATTGAGTGAGAAGACTGCTAATACTTGGGGATTGTTATTGGGTTAAATATCAAATTGGTACCGTAGGGGACGTCATATATAAATTTCTTATCAATTTTAATGGGGTTTTAATTAAATTATTTATTAAGTCATAATAAATATTAAACAGATGCCTCTAAATATATGATCAAGAAGTAAAATAATTTTTTATTGAGTTTTATACAGTTTTCTTCAATGCCACCATAACCAAATGAAAAGTTATGTATTCTAGTATTTTAGATAATATATTCAGATTTTTAAAATTTTATTTTTGATTTTATAGTTATTTTCTTTGATTTAATTATAAATAAATTTTAAATAAATTTTAAAAAATCTAAATATATTATCTAAAATACTAGAGTTCATGACTTTTCATTTGGTTATAATGGCATTGAAGAAAAATATAAAGAACTCAACAAAAATTTAGTTTACTTCTCGATCACACATTTAGAGGTATCTGTTTGATATTTATTATGACTTAAGTGATTGAAATGAGACCCCGTTAAAATTAATGAAAAAATTGATATATGACCTCCACTTCAGTGACCAATTTGATATTTAACCCGATTGTTATTTGGGTTATTAACATTTTGACCGCAAAGATTTTTTTAAAATACCCAGTAGCCCTTATAATAAAAACACTTATTTTCATAACTTTTTTTCATATTTTTCTTCCAATTTTATTCTCTGAATTTCAATTTTGATCCTCAAAATTTGCATAAAAGTACTCATCAGTCCTCAAAATATGGCACATCTTATATTGAGTTGTTTTCAATTTGTTGATCTTTTGAATGAATATGCTGATTTTTTGGATGAATATTAGTTGGTAAATATATAAAGTAGTTATGGATGGATATGAATCAGTAACTAGAAAAAAATATCTATGAGCACCACTAGTAACAATCAGATATTTAATGATATCTAATGAAGATGTTTTCAAAACTCGTTTTGGACTTACAACTAATGCAATCACTTCGAAGTCGTACACAAGATAATTGAGGGATTCTAGACACTGATGTCTCATTACACGTGCAAGTAAAGAAAAAACAACATTGAATTAAGATCTTAATCACATAAAACAAAGTTAGGAGTAAAATAGGGAAAAAAAACTTGAAAGATAATTTCAAGAGTCCGGATGTACAATTGTCAAACTTCAAAGGTATGGAAGTACATTTTTTTACTTTAATCTCGAAAACTTTGAGGGTTGAAATGTTAATAACCCTTGTCCTTGTTATTTAGGGCTGAATATTATGCCTTTGTTTTTGTATCTAGTTATAAATGGTTTACAGATTTATTATCATATATGACCGCATAGCGCAGTGGATTAGCGCGTCTGACTTCGGATCAGAAGGTCGTGGGTTCGACTCCCACTGTGGTCGTTTTTCCCCCTTATGGTCTTACTTGACTATTTTTTGTGAACCCCCTAAATCTGTGGCTTGTTCCGTCTAATAATTAAAATAAAATTAATTCTTTTTGTGTGAATAAGATTATACGTAATAAATTATTAAACTTTAACAATAATGTATAATTTTAACAAAGAAAGTAATAATTTAATCACATAATTTTTTTAAAAATTAGACCCTAATAAATTATTAGCGGAATTTAACAATAATTTTTAATATAAATTTTTGTGCGGTGGACGTTGTTTTGTTCATTTGTCAAGGTGTAAGGTATTTAATTTGTTTAAAATAAGGATTGTGAACCACAATTTTGTTTGTACGAGCTTTAAACCAAAACACATAGTCATATTAAAAGATTTGAGTGTCACCCATATTGATCAACTTATACACTGAACTTATTTTAGATGTTAATTTGTTTTTTATTCCATTGTATAATCATATCAGTTAGAATGGATTTTTGATTTGACTGTAGTTCGACCTTGATTTCAGTGAACAAAATACATATTGAAAATTGAATCTCAATTTTATTGTGATATATGATATACATTCGATTGAACTCTGCATGTCAAAAAGTAAATATTATTCTTCCTATCAATATTTTCTTTTCAATTAGGAGCCTTAAATAAATATGTGCATTGCGCGAAACCCCGCTCGTGATTGATGATTCACTATTAAAATTTTTAAAAAAAATCTATTTATCTTGGTTTTTTCCCATTTTAAAATTATTATTGGACATTATCATTTTATGATAATACAACTAACGGTATTTGAAATTAGACAAATTTTATATTCATCTTTTTTGTAAAATGTAAGTTTATTCTAATATCTTAATTATATATGTAATATTTTTTTTATTTTAATATGGAAATTTATAGTGTCGATGAAAGTTACATAGCCTAATCATGTGTTATGTGAATGGCAAATCAATGATCCAGATAAAAAAAAATGCTGGTCAATTGGTCAAGCATGTACTTTTTTGTTACACACAGGCAAATTTGCATGAGCCTTCAACTTTCAAGCATTGAGTTGTCTATAAATACAAACAAACATACATGTTCAATACAAGAACATATATCTCTTCTAGTGTAATGTCTTATGTGAGGATTAGAGGGAACTAAACATCTAGTTTTTTTTTTTTTTAAAGTGTGCTTTTTGTTTAGTTTCCTCTAATATCTTACCTGTGCCTCTCACTTTTCTTCTTCTTGCTCTATTTAAACTCTCCCTTGAACTATATATGTCAAGCACAAATTTATAACAGATTTTTTTTAATCAATCTTGCTAAACTACCACGATTAATCTTGCGTAATAAGGGTTCTTCAGATTCAGTTGTATTCATGGCAAAAGTCACCAAGAGTCAATTTGTTTCGGTACATTTGTCTGGCAGCAACATAACAGGAAACAAAAGAAGTGAATTATTGTTTAGTCACTGTTCTCGAATTTGAACAGTTCCATTTCCATCAAACGGGAATTAAAATGAACTTCTTTGGTGTTGAGTTGAACAAAAATAATAATTTAAGAGTGTCTCAGTACTGCCATCTGTAGAAGACACTAATATTTGGATTTCATCATGCACAACACATCATATTGTAACTAACCAATTATAGGAAGAAGAATCTGTTAATTTTCACCGACATGCCTTCAATCTGCTAAAGATATATTATTAATCTGATTTTGGCAGAAGCACTTAAGTAGAGGCAGCAATGGGAAAGTATTAGGAGTAGCAATGTTAAGATTACCCCTTTCCAACTTGCTAAGATACAAAGAACAATACTCCCACTACAAAACAAAGTAAAGTTAAATGCAGAAAAACCAGTAATACCCTGAGTTTTATCTTCAAGCAAGATATCGGTACAAGTGCCTGTCTGTGCCATCTCTCTCCAAAAACTCACGCTCAATTAAAGACTCAATTCGTTTCTTGATCTCTCCTGGGTTCGCAAGGAATCTGGACTGCAGTTGCTTTGTGACCTCGGTAATAATATTGTTATGATCGAGCACTCTCCTTGATTTCATAATTCTTACTATTGCAGCCTCAATCTGAGGTTTTCTGTCCTCCTCCACTCTTTGCCTTGTTTCTTGTTTTTCAGGTTCCGACTCCTTTTGTGCAACTACAGTTCCTATTTTTATCTTGTAGAGTTTGCTAATGAAATTGTCATTCACAAAAAATACATCTTCCTCACTGATATCCTTGCTCATAGGATCTTTTCGAAGTACATTCTTTCCCTTGACACAAGCCAGGGACTGTAAGCACCTTTTCAAATCTAGTGAAGGGATCTCAGTAGCCTGCTCAATCTCTTTATAGCTATACCGATCCGCATTGTTAAACAACATGAGGACACACATCTGACAAGTAGATACATTCAGCTCATGCTTCTGCCCCTTCCCAAAGGTTGCCTTTAAGTCAGCTGTGCCCATGTTTGTTTGCCAAGTCAATCTGCGTCCTGTGCGTGTTCCTAGATAATAAGAGCGGAACTTCTCGCACAGAGAAGACATTTCAGCTGGCAGGTTGCAAGTGACACTAGGCTGGGTAGGCCATGACCCTGTAGTCAGAACCTGGACAGTTAATGTAGGGCTGTCCCCCAACTCAGCACCATGGGTCGCATAGAAGCCCTGCATTGTATCTTGAGAAGTTTTCATGTCTGTGAACATTCCTTCTAATTTAGATGTGAACTGGTATCCACATTCTGTCTTGAGCTTAACAATCAGACTTCTCTCAGCATCATCAGAAATTGTTTTCCCCGACAACAGTCGTTTAGCCAAGTGTTGCTTATAGTATTTTTCGAAAACATCTTTCTCCTGTAGATAACGAAAGAGCATCATTACCTTGTCAAGGGTAATCTCAACATCCTCCTCACTGACTCCCTTCAGACCTTTCCGCAATTTATCATCAACAAACAATGAGATAAACTCAGGAGAGCGAGGATTCAGATTAATGAAGAACTCGAATGATGAATTTAAAGCATTTTGAAATGTCTTGTCATTGCTAAATGCCAAATTTATTATTTTATCATATTTATCTTTTTCATTCAACAAGCACTGGACAAACTCCACAGGTTCTTTCCCCTTTTCTGGATCAGTAACAAGCTGTTTACCGGTTTCTCTAAGGTGAGAAGTCATTACATCCCTTACAGTTGAGAGTCCATCGGGAACTCGACGGAATAAACTGTACATTCTTCCCAAGTCTTCGTACTTATCATCAAGAAGCAGGCTCACTAAGCCTGAATTCTCCATATTGACTAATCTAAGCATGTGGTTTGCAATCATCTCCTTCTCCACAACATTAGTTATCCTGATTTCACTTTTTGTATCCAGGTAATTGGATACCCGCTCAATTTCTTCATTTAGACGTTTCTCAGCTTTCTTTAGGTAGTGCCCACAGTCACAGCACTCAATAAACTTTTGGGACTCACACCTGTAGAATTCAGCTGATAATTCAAGAAAAGGCTTCTCAAATTGTTCCTGGTAAACTGAAGGTCCCAGATCCATTAACATCTTAATGATGCTCCTCATCAAACCCCGGTTGATAACTTCAGCGGTTCTTTCTCGGAGTATAAGTTCAAGAAGTGTGTTTAAAAGCCTCGTCTCAATTTTAGGGGAGTGTATAATGATGTCCCTCCAAAGGTTCAAGCCAAGCTCATGAACAGGAGTTTTACGATTACTTGGAATATAAGTCCTATCCATGTACATCAGAATGTCACGGATCATCTCTAGTGCTTTGTTATGATCAGTCCATTTTTTGTTAAGTTCTTCCAGAAACAAGCCACCTTGGGCAGCTTCTATACATCTTGAAGTCTCATTTAGGTGGTAAGTCATAGTTGACACTAACCCTGAATACAGCTTCTCGCCGAATTTGTGCAACACCATATTATAAGCATTTCTAAGACAATGAAAAAATTATGATAAGAAACATATTTTTTGCTTATATACAAAAACTATTACCAACTACCACATATACGAGCCTAAAAACCTTTAAGAACATCTGACTGCAGAATGAGTGAACAAAGAATACAAACAATGGAGAGAAGAAAAAGTGAAAGGAACAAACAGATAGTAACATTCTTTACATACAATATGCAAGATACTACATTGTCAATAGTTAATTATTATTATTCTCGAAGCATCCCTGAAAAATATACACACATGATGAGCCTAAATAGCATGCATGGTAAATGTGAAACAAGGTTTACATAGTAGAATGTAGGAGAACTAACAACTGGAACCTTTAAAGAAATCTACACATGTTTTTATATTTTTTCTAAAGCAAAGAAAATATTCACACAAAGAAACTACTATTAAACTCTCACCATTCTTCTTATTCCTCAGCTTACTCCTTTTTAAGCACTAAACAATAGAAAACCTATAACTAGCCACCACCTTAATCAACCCAGACTATAACTACCCATCAATGGATAAAAAATAATCTTTAAGTATATCTCAAGAAATACGTTACCCAACAAAAGTTACCAGACCGCCATGTATCTATCAGGCCAGTAAACCACATTAGTTGAAGAAAGAGTTATGGCATTACTATTTGGTGGCAATATTTCATCATAACTAGCAGCAACTGTCATTTGGATAAACAAATTGGCAGGCAAAAAGTAATCCAGACTGTTTGTCAGGAAATTTGGTTGCCTAAACGACTGGATATGGAATGTTGGGTTACTCTCTTTGCAAACATAACTGAACTGATTCAGTACAAGTGCAAGTATCTTAAATTCAGTATGCCTATACTTTTGCTGTTGCGAACCTAGCTGTCTTTTGAGATTTGTCTCTTCAGCCCATAATATCATGGCAGTTTTTAAATTGCTGAAAGTGAGCATAAGTTTATGGGGTCAAATAGTTCAGAAACTTAAATTTATTTATGGGACAGGTTAGAAATGATTTAATCTAGCAAAATAATCCTAAAACCATCAACAAGATCCACCTAGTGTACACTTGTCGGATTGGTTGTCCGCCTTAATTGTTTTTGTTTCCAGTTTTCTTTTTTCATTATTCATATTCTGTTTTTAATCTCTGTTCAATCTATCCAATGGCAATTTGGTTCCAGATCATCACAATTTTCTTTCAGACATGCTGAGAAGAAGTGACCTTGTCTAAACAATAAATCATCCAATATCCCCAGGAGAAGTTTTATTATGAAAAACATATCATCATTTTTCCTAATCCACACCAATAAACTATTAGCGTTTTTGCCTATAATACTGGTACTCCGCTAACACAGCAGATATCAGTAAAAGAAAAGTCTAATTTCAGGGCTTCATCCCGCCAGTACAGCGAAGTACGAAGAATTTGATTGCAAGAGGGAGATCACTATCAAAAGCTCAGACAGAGAGCATTGAGAGTTTAGAATCGTTATTATAACTTATTATTTTTATTTTTATTCACTAAAATGGTGTGTTATCTCATCTATTCTATGGTGTTGTTTTAGCTTGAACGAATTATAATGAGCAGTTGAGTACAGTTTAGGTTTATTAATTTTAAAACAACATTATTGTTCAGATTTGACAATTGACGAATGGGAGTCCAGAAACAGTAATATTCTTTTTTGATATCCTCTATAGGTAATATATGTATAATCTTAATAGCCATATATGACTCTGTTCAATATAATTATAGTTAAATGGTTTGCAGTAATTTAATATACTCTACATGTGTAAATAAATACAAAACTAAATAAAAACTTCAGCTTAAAAAGTGAAACGGATAAACCATTTTCCAGTTGAAACGATTGGTTGCTATCCATGTTGTAATCCTATTGGTGGTCATTCAATGTTTTGGGTTCAAAAGATTTTATAATAAACTATATAAATTTAAAACATGACAAAATGGTGTATAATGATAATGATAATGATAATACAAGATTCGGTGCAGGGCACCGATATCTTTAAAAACTTGGACAGCGCAACACACTTCATACAAGCCAAATCACACATTGGAATGGTTCAAATAAAAACCAACAGCACGTAAGCAACAAGAAACTTTATATCAAAATCATATTACCTACAAACAATTTAAACAAAATGGTCTATCAGAATGTATAAACTATAAAGTGCCGAGCAACATCAAATATAAGCTACTTATACAATCATTACCGCAAAGACAACAATGAACTTAAAATGAAGATCATGTTACCCTACAACAACTACACAAAATGCAAATAGCAAATACGATATCAACACAACCAAAAAGCAATAAAAGAGAAAAAGGAGGATTGAGGAAGAGCAAACCTATAAAGCTCCTCGAAACTAAGACCGCTAGCATTGTGATTATAAATCTCATTAATGGCATGCTCCAAAATCTTCCAAGTCTTATCCGCATACTTTGGATCAACCACCACTTTGTGCTTAAACGCCTCAATCTGAAAAACCCTCTTCTTCTGATTATTATTACTCATCTCTCTAACTCTAATTTAACCTAAACATATCACACAAACAAAAAAAACACAATAAATTAGTTTCTGTTGCACACATATAAAAACATATAAAGTTGAAATTTGGGGCTCCGAATCTAAATCTATACTTACGATACTCTGAGCTAAACCCTTGATTCAAAAGGCACAATTCTTCAGTAACAGAAATGATCTAAATTGAATCGATATAACAACACCCTCTCTCTCTCTCTCTCTCTCTCTCTCTCTCTCTGTGAAATCTGAAATGGGTATAGGGTTTGAGAATGAAAATTGGGGGTTTTAGTTGGGGGGGAATAAGAGTTGGATTGTGAACAACGAAGACCTTAAAATTGGGTAACCATCATTTGTTTGTGTTTGCTTTTGGGGGAGGAGATGGCTTTAATTTCATTCAAGAACTTGACTCAATTATAAATTGTTGTATCTCTTTTTTACATGGAAACATTTTTGCAAATTGGGGAAAAAATTGTTTTCTTTCTAAGAAAGGGGGAAAAAAGATAGATAATGATATTTCCAAGATGTTCTTGTTAAAATTTATCTTTAACAATTCCATTCATTTAATACATATATTATCAGGACAAACCTTTTAAAATCCAATTATTTCCCTTTGTTATCCTTACTTTAAAATTATCAAACATTTTAATTGGACCAGCAGTTTGTACAAAAAAAATGCAGAAAATTTAGAAAATGTAAATGGGAAAAACTCAGCCAGTAGTAAATTTTCAATGCTATCATCAACTTCTATATTTTACCGGAGACTAAAACCGGAATATGATGTTGCTAATAGATTGGGGAAAATGCTATTTCCGGAGTCTTTTTTAATTTTCAAAACGATATATGTTACGTATGTTCTGTATATAACATTTTCCTAGGTTGGTCTTAAAATTTTAGGAAAGAACTACGTGACTTTGCCCAAGGCAGAGCCCGAGGAAGCAGGGGAATACCAGTTAATCTTTCTCTTTTTTAACAAGTAGCTTGACATCCTCACTGAGACTATAGTTCTACTTAATACTCCCTCCGTCCCACCCAACGGTTCATATTGGGGTTGAACATGGAGCTTAAGAAAAATAAGTAAATATTAAAAAAAATGAGTAGAATGAGTAAAGTGGTGGAACCGGTTAATATTTAAGGGATAAAGTAAGTAAAAATTTAAGGTGTAAAGTAAGTAAAGTGAAGGAAAATAATGAAAGTAATTAATTTTTATATTATAAAACTTTACTATTTTGAAAAAAATTTGAAATGTAAAAAATTGGGAATGATTCAAAAAGGAAAATGTAAAGAAATGGATGGTACAGATTACTTACTATGGATCAAAAAAAGAAACAAGAGAACAATAATCATTAATTAATTAAGATTAAGGTTATGCAGCTGATAGAAATTGTCAGAATGCAACAACTGCAGTTAAGTTGCAGTGCATAACATCTGATTTGCTTGAATCTTTGATGGGAAACAAGGTTCTTGGAATAGTTTTACACAGACATTACACAAGGTTCTAGGGTTAGTAGTTAGACGCACGGATCCGGAGATCTAATGATAGCCATTAATTTAGATTTGGGACGCGATGAAGGGCAAAGTTTGTCAACATGAGAAACACGTATTGCAAAAAAATTCCGCCGTACAGGTATAATACATTTTTGATGTAAATATAAGGACCAATCATTTATGCGTATCATGAAAACTTTTCGCGGTACGTGTTTCCACGACAAACCCTAACAATCGCAATCTTCATTTAGATTTATCGTTCCGTGACTACCCAGCATGATTTGTAAGGGTTTCTTTACAACGTAGTATTCAACTTCTTAATGAAGAGTTGCACATGGAGTTTGCCCTTCTATGTCTCAGTGATTACACAAGAGAAAACAATTTATGTACCACACCAATTAACATCTATAATTTTTTATTTTTTTTGAATATTCATCATAAAAGTTGAGACCAAGTGCATCAACTGTCAAGTCAAACAGCTAGACTTTGCATTGTATGTACATGCACAAGGGACCGAAGGGTACATGATTTTCGAAACAAGTCATGGGGGTTGCTTCAAATAGAGTCACAATTATGACTCCAGTCTGTCGATAATATATATTTTTTTCAAACATTTGTAGTGCATATCAATTGTTACTTGCAAAGTTGCTTCATAAAAAAGAATCGGTTGATAAAAAAAATGTGACCAGGGCAAAGTGCAAAGCATATAGGAGTAGTTTCGTATAAAGATCTAATGTATAAGAAATCGGAAATAGATCGTAAATTTGAAGTCCAGCTAGATTATTAGCAGAGAAAAGTGCAGCTTCATTAGACTTCGAATAGTTCTAATCAACTTGAAAGCTCGAATTAATTATATGTAATATATTCAAAACTCAAATTTAATAATTTAACTTAATTTCGGATTTATTCTTAACATAAGTACTGATATGAACTAAAAATAACCCTAAAGACATTATTGATATTGCATTAATTAAACCTAGCTGGTCCATAAATAAAGTCAATTAATAAGGTCTGAAACTCTAATTTCGTAATTAATATTTGGGCTAGAAGTACAACCTGTATTAAGAGACGTCCAATACATGCTTGTTCTAATACGAGTGGACTTGTTTCAATACAAGTCCATTATGATATGGAAACAACTCCTACAAGGAAGTATCTAGAATTTATCTTTATTCACCGTCAAGGATAAAACTTATCCTTCAAGAAAGTCAATACTTATCCACCGTCAAGGATACGATTTATCCTTCAAAGAAATCAATACTTATCCATTAGGCTTTTAAACGCCTATATAAAGGGTCTGACCCCTCATCTCAGAACTACGTTTTAGACTTCATCCTCGAATAAGGACATACAAGTCACTACGTCCTTGGTGTGCCCCTGCCGCCATAACCCCGAGGGCAACACCAAGAACTACGTTTTATTGGCTTGATTCTCTAAACACTAGAGATACGTAGGCATCTTGTTAGGACCGAGTTAGTCCCCGACAATAAGAGCAGCCATTAAAGCTCGAAGCTCCCAAACCCTAGCAATAAATATATGTATTAAATACACCCTAGATTTTATTCCATAACATTTGGCGCCGTC
Organism: Heracleum sosnowskyi; assembly: GCA_030848705.1. NCBI lineage: Eukaryota > Viridiplantae > Streptophyta > Magnoliopsida > Apiales > Apiaceae > Heracleum > Heracleum sosnowskyi. Next base: position 121,941,631 of record CM061241.1, read on the forward strand.
TGTGGGAAAAACGAATATCAACCATGATGAATACACGAAGAAACAATTATGGTGACGAACCACCAACAATAACTCAGGTTTTGACGTTCGACGTCGAGAACCACCCCGCTTCAACTTCTGCACAAGGGACGGATTCCCCTGCAGCGACTACTCAAGGATTGAATCTCCGAGGGTCGAATCCCCAATTCCAACATTAGGGATTAAATCCACCCGGGGTCGATCCCAAAACACCTAGCAATCGTGCCTGTAGGGACGAATCCCTCATCCTAGAAAGCGAATTCTCAAATACAAGGCATGATTGCGCCCTTTATCACTAATGCACCCCCTTGGATTGCTCAAACCCGAGATCTAGTATATGGGTTGCCCATACTAGGAGGAAGTAACATCGATCTTCCTCCTCCTCAAATAAATAAGAGTTATGAATCCCCTTATGTTCAAGGCTTGGAGCCCCCAAAGACAGGAAACGATGATTTTTCTGGTTGATATACAACTGATACGAACGAATCCACTGATAAGGATTCTCATTCCCGAAAAAGGAGCACTCTAAAAGGGATACCACTATATGGAATGGTCATCCACAACCCCGAGGGTTAAAAGGAACGAACATTCAGGGTACAAATTCTCAAAGGAAGATTCCCCAAGGGATGCACTCAAAGTGTTAACCCTCGAACTCAAAGGATGATTCAAGATCAAATTTGAGGGACAAATCCCCAACTTTATATGGTGATTTCACCCCTAGTTTCTAGTGCACCACAAGGGCTGCAAGTTTGTATCATCGTATTGCCTCCACGAGCAATTCAAAAAACCGCTTAAGGGTTATCTCTCTTTCCAACTTCTGAAGGAAGCGTTCACTCTCATCAAACTTATGAGGGTATGTTTCTCATTACATTAGATGCTTGACTCCTCTCCATGAAAGGAATCGTAACTTTTCTGGACTTATACTATGGATGATGAAACCTCGACTAATGATCCTAGAAGGAGGCATCCAGGCAAATAGCCCATGGACAGAGATGGGCGTTTCCAAACCCAAGGGGCTAAGGGAATGAACCCACAAAGTATAGAAGAAATTGGCTCATAAAATGCGTATTCAAAATTTGATGCAAGATCTAGAAGGACAACATGCTATGCAGCCCCCAAGGGCTAGGATCCCCTCTATTATTAACTTGGATGAGACCCCGAGGAGGACAATGGTTGATACCCAAGGGGCTGACCCCAATGACTTGAGCCCTCCAACATATCATGATGATCTAACTCTTCAATTCATCAATGAAAAAATGGATGTTTTTATCTCAAGAAAATTCAAGATGCCCACGATCAATACCTATGATGGTGTGAGTGATCCGGTAAATCATGTACGAACTTTCTGCAAAATATTGTTGTCGCATGACACAATGATAGTATAGTCACGCGCCTCCTAAAGATCGGTTCTTTCAACGATCTGAGTAGTGCATTCATAAGCCACTACATTAGTGGAAAAATTCATGAAAAAGCTCGACCTCTTTAATGAGCATGAATCAAGTAAAGAATGAGAACGTAAGGGACTACTTGGATCGATTCACTAAGGAAGCCTTAGAGATCCGATACTTAGATGATAAAGAAGCTATGATAGCCCTCCAACAAGGAACTATGGATGTCAACTCCATGATGTCTTTAAAAAAAACCTGAAAGCATGCACAAGTTGCGAGAGACGCTGACATGTATATCAAGTTTGAATAGAATAGGAAGAAGAAGACAACCCCCGTAGGAGGCAATAAAATAGGGAAAATAGATCAAAATCACAATGCTAAGGATAAGTTTTCCCGACTAAGCAAGGACTATGATCCCCCTCATAAGAAGAACGCCCAAGGGCAAAGGTTTACGTAGTATGCAGGGCTGAATATGCCAATGAGTCAGATCCTGATGAATATTGAGATGGATAAAGATCTTCGATGACTGAAGCCACTAAGGATTGGTCCCAAGAAGAAAAACAAGAGTCTGTGATAAGGAATGATCTTCGATGGCTGAAGCCACTAACAAATTCACGAAGGATGAAAAGAAGAACACAAAAAAAATATGAAAATCGAGATAAGGGATTACAAAAACCCTCAACCCCGAGGGCTAGTTATAAATATGACGTTCGGAGGCCCAACAGTGGTCGGGACTTCAAGGAACTCTAGATAGGCTTATGCCTGATAATTTATTTAAGTTATTATAGAAGCACTAAGCGTGAACAAACCGAAGTGACCATAGTCTTTGATGATTCATATTTGGAAGGGGTGAAGTTCCCCCATGACGACTCATTGGTCATTATACCTCTAAAAGGCAACTCTTAAGTGAAGCGAGTCCTAGTGGACAATAGATCTTATATGGATATCTTCTGTGGATACAACGACTCTCATCTAACCTCCTCAAGCATGTCTATGTACAGATTCGATAAGGATTGAGTCGAAAGTACAGGAAACAATTCAATTACCCATGATGATTGGGCAAGAGCCTAAGAAGGCCACTCAGATGTTGAAATTTTTGTGGATCAAATCAGCCTCCACTTCCAACAAGATCCTTGAAAGGACAAGCTTGCATACCTTTAAGGCGGTTGCCTCAACTAATCACATAAATTTCAAATTCCCTATGAGAAATGAAGCGGGTAAAGAGAGATGAGACAAAAAAGGCAAGAAGTTGCTATGTAGCCGCGCTACGACCTGATGGAGTTGAGTGGCAGGTTTTCATGATTAAAGTCATGCATTTTAGAGAAGATGAGGAACGACAAGGGAAACCCGTTGAGGACTTGATCCATTTTCCCTTAGTTCTTCGAAAACCCAACAAACATACATTGAGGCATCACTGAATGAATCCGTGAAGAGCGAATTGACCATGCTCCTACAAGAGAACAATGACGTGCTTGCTTGAGTGTGGATTCGGAGAAAAAGAAGGTGAAACAAAAGAAATGGAATTTTGCCCTCAAAAGGCCAGAAGTCATAAATCAAGAAGTGGACAAGCTCTTAAAAGTTGGGTTTACCGAGGAAACTCAATGGTTAGTTAACCCCTTGATCGTCTAGAAATTCAATGGCAAATGAAGGATATGTGTAGACTTCAATGGCTTGCACGATGCATATCCTAAGGAATATTTTCCCATATACCAAGAATTGATACATTGATCGATGTCACTGACGAATATAAGATGCACAAGGATGAAATTCCAAGGTTTAATGTATGGATACAACCAAATCAAGATGTACAAGGATGAAATCCTAAGATTTTTAAGAATCTGACTGGAAAGACCATTGAGGCTTAAGTCAATGACATTTTAGTCAAGAGTCTCGACAAGGCCGATCATATTAAGCACCTTCGAGAGGCATTTTAAGTGCTGAGACACCATACAATGATGTTGAATCTTGCCAAGTGCGCCTTTGGCGTAGGGTCAGGCAAGTTTTTGGGTCTGATGGTGTTGCCCAGTAAATAACAATTGTAGAAGGGGGTTGAATACAATTGTATAAGATTCTCGACTTTATATAACACAAATATGAAAGATCAATAACAATAACAATAACAGCTTTATTAACTTTGATATAAAACTGTTACAAACTCTCTTAAGAAATTCTGATGTTCTTAAGAGCTGCTAGCTTACAAAAACTCTCTCAAGAAATTCTGTTCTTAAGAGCTTCTCTCCGATTATGTTCTCTCTTGAATGAATAATTCTCTCTCTCTGATGAGTACATAAATCGAAACCAAAACTGTGTTTATATAGTGCACACAGCTTCTCTATCAATAACAAGATAAGTCTTAATCATAACAAAGATAGAAACATATCTTTAATCGATAGCTGCATTCTACAAACCAGGAACAAACTTCCATGTTTATCTAGACTCCAAATATAACTCGAAGTAGGAATCCTGATCAGCTTCAAGTCCTGATGATCAAACCTGATCATAGTCTGAGTAGGAATCCTGATGATCAATAAGATACTGACGCTTGATCAAATACTGATGACCATGCAATACTGATGACGTCAGCAATCCTGATCAGTTGAGTCTAGCTTCTGACGATCATTGAATTCTGATCTAACAATCTCCCCCAATCTCATACTTTGTGAAATAAAGTATAGATTCCAAATATTCAATGATGTCAAAAACATGTATCAAAATGTACGAGTATCTTCAGAAACAACTTATCTGTTTAAGCTTTTTGATAGAACAGATTCATCTTCAAGAAGTTGGATAATAAACTTTCTTCTTTTTCTTCAAGAATTTGAATCAGTCTTTCCTTAAGATTTCTGAGTTCTTCATCTTCCTCATTAATCTGGTAGATAGCTGCTCTGAGATTCTGTATGGAGTTTCTCTGTAGACTGTGCTCTTCAAGCAAAAGATAAGCAATTTCCTTCCCATCAGGATTGAGAGAAAGATGAGTCATGCCAAAATTTACTTCTTTAACAGCAGTACCCCTTTGCATTTCCACATCCTGACCTCTTTGATTTAAGTACATGGGAGTATAATTACCATTGAAATTACTGTTTCCATCCAGTCTTCTTCTTATAGTTGACAAAATCATGTCACTCCATTCTTTGTACACTTGGTTCTTCCATCTTAACAGATAGTGAACATATTTCAGTTCCTGTGTAGTTTTCATCAGCAGATCTTGAATAGATAGAATCTTCACACTACCATCTTTCATGAAGTACAGAAGCTTTTCTTTCTTTTCAAAACCATCATGACAATCTATAACTATATCAACAGCTAATAAATTGTTCAGGTTTTCAGAAGTTAGAGTACCTCCAATTTCTGTCAAGGAGTAAGGATCAACATATGACATATTCAGATATTCACCATCTCTGTGTCCAATACCCCCTCTTGAATTACTTGACAATTGCTTCAGATTTGAAAACATCTTTAACCAGAGTGTTTTTGATCTAGCCATATCAGACAAATCAACAACACTTGAAGCGCTTGTAATAATTTCACCAGACTGAAAATTGATAGGTGTATCACAACTTAATGTGCTAATATGTTTCCACTTCTTGTCCTTTTCCTTTTCAAAGTCATAGCTTCTTTCCAGCGAAGATTCTTGTCTGCTTGAGTTCCTCCACACTCTTCTGTTTGAGAGTTTAAGCCTTTGTACATAGAGATTGAAATCTCTATTTATTGATCTTGTAATTTCTCTTCTTCTGGCTTCTTCTTCTTCATCTACTTCTTTGTTGTGACAATCAACAACAGTAGATAAGATTATCAAATCAACCTCTTGCAGAATTTCAGATTCGTCAGGATCTTGAATATTGTCAGGATTAGAATCTTCAATTTGATTTGTATTGCTGAAAGTTGATTTTCTTGATTTTCTTCTCAATTCAGGTTCTTCTTCAACAATTCCATCATCACCAAAAGTAGATCTGTCAGGAACTACTAGAGTTTGAATAGGTTCAGGAATTTCTTCAATTCTTAACCCTCTAGACCTTGTCTGTCTAGGTACTGTTTGAGTTGAAGAACCTCTTCTACTTCTTCTAGCACCTCTCCTACCTCTGCTTCCTCTACCTCTAGCAGGAGCAGTATAGCTTTCCATTGTCTCTCTTTGTAGTCTCAAGAATTCTTCATGTGAGAGATCTGGATATTCTTCACTTGCTGTAGAGAGTGCTTTTCTTGCATATAATTGTTGAACTCTTTTATCAGTGTGATATAGAGTAACAATTCTGCCGTCTTTTGTAGAAAACTTCTGGAATAAATTTGATGCATCTTCAGGATTATCAATAATCACATCTTCATCACCTTCAGGAATTGTAGCAAGAATGTGTCCATGACCAGGTGTCAGGATTTGATCTTCCGTCAGGATCTGAGATTGCACCAATGTTCTTACTGTCTTAACTCCAGAATCAGAAACATGAGTTGACCGCGTAGTTTGGCTTTGAGAAGTTTGAATTGTAGACTTCAAAACCGCAGCATCAGAGGTTTCTCCTTGTATCACTTTGTCACCACCATCATCTCCAGTATCATCATCATTATTTCTTAATACTAGATCAGGTGTACATTTTGTCTGAATAACCTTCTCCCCCTTTTTGACATCAGGATTTGTCAATAATTGCAAAATTAAGGAAAGAGAGGCTTGAATTTCAGTTACCTTAGTATCCAGAGAATCAATTCTTTGATTGATTGAGGTTTGTTCTGAAACAACAGATTTCACTTGGGATTCCACTACCCTTAGTTGGAAAGTAGTAGGCACCTTTGTAAAATTATTAAAGATATCAGTCCTCACTTTTTCAGTTGAACCCTTGATAGAATCAATCTCACTTTTTAGGCTTTTGGATAACAGAGTTGTAGCCTTCAGATGATTCTTCAAGTCTTGATTCTCTATAGACTTCACTGCATTATAGGCATGTTCAATAGCAGAAGAAAAACTGATAGATTCATCAGAATTGTGCCATGAATTGTTCCATTCATTCTGTCTAAATGCCTCTGCAGAATCAAAGGAAGGAGTAGAAAAATCTTGTCTCTGATCTTTCCCAGTGAAAGCATTGCCAGCCATATATGTACTTGATGAACCAAAATTAGTTCCAAGACTAATCTTGAGTGCTGTAGCAAGCTGTTCCTTCTCTTTTCTATTCTCATTATCATCATCACTATCATCATCAGAATTATCATCATCAGAACCATGAGATTTATCAGGATCAGGAATTGCAATACCTTTCAGTTTATCCTGAGATTCTGAGATAGGATGATCCATTGGTTTTGAACGAAGTGATTGTATCAAAATAGGTTCATTATCAGGAGCACCACTAGCGTCAGGATGAACATTGTCAGGATTTGATATGCTTGCATCAGTATTTGCTACCAATGGTTCTTGTGGAGCTTGAGGTTCAGAAGCTGCTTCAACACTTTGAGCTAAAGGTTCTTGTGTGCTTCCCTCATTGACAATGTTTTCGACCAATCTTTCAACAGAAGCTGTAGCTTTGCCTGCATCTTCACTTTGAGAAGATGGTTCTTGTGTAGCTGGAATGTTGATGTCTTCATTCTCCCTTTGAGAAAATGGTTCTTGTGTGACCATTCCACTAGCTAAGCCGTCACCCAAACTTTGATTGAGTGGTTCTTGTGTGGCAGGATCAACAGTAGCTGCTGAATTACTCTGAAATTCAGGTTCTTGTGGGCTTGATCCTTTCAGCTTCTTCTGTCTCTGATAGACTAACTCTTCTGCATTCCTCTTTTTCTTTGATGTAGGTGTAAGACCAGCCAAGGAAGCAGTTGTAGAAACCTTCTCCCAAGAATGTCCTTGAATCTGAGATGGAGAGGCTGGAGAGTCTGATATAGAGACAACTTTTGTTGTTGCATCAGGAATACTAACATCAGGATTTGATGTCTGAATATCAGTATCCTTCATTTGCACTGTCAAAGGAATATGATACCTGCTCTTTGATAATTTCCTTGTCTTTTGTGGTTTGGATAAAGGGACCACAGCTTTAGTAGCAGTATCAGCAACTTCCTTGTTCACATTCATCACAGAGGATATAGGTAAGTCATCCTCTGAATCACTTTCATCAATCAACCTTAACTTCCTTTTCACAGGAACATCCTTAACAACCTTATCAGCTTTCTTGACCAGGACCCCTTGTACACCCCCTTGTATCTTCTTTTTAGTAAGTGGTGTAGAGGAAAAATCCTTTGAACCTGATTGCCTTCCAAACACATCAGTTCTAGCTGATTTCTTTGATTTTACAACTAAAGTCTTTTGAGAGACAGTAGAGGTGGTTGTTAACTGTTTAGACTGTTTAGGTTGCATGCTTGTGTCAGGAACAAGGTGGGTTGGTCCTTGTACCATAACATTAGAAAGTAGTCCATAACGAGTAGGTATTTTCTGATGTAAGAAAAACCTAACCTCATCAGGAATAAAAGCATTTCCTATGAAACCATTTGCCTTATCACTGTTGACTAAGGACTTAATATTATTCTCAGTAATTCTACAGATTGGTAGAACTACATCATCCTCAAAAACAACATTAGGACATAAGTGATTAAATATCAACTGTAAAAATCTAAGAAAACAGACAGAACCCAACTTATCTGATTTCCTATCACTTAAAGCTTTTAAGATAAAAGACCCATAATCAAACACTGTAGAATGGATAAGAGAGTACCCAATTTTAAGAGATCCTGATGGAAGAGCATCAAAATTTGATGTCTTGTTCAGGAAACAGCGGTTGATTGTATCAAAGAAGAAATTCCATTCCTTCTTAAGCTTTGTCCTAAAGAGATTTCCATATCTCTTTACTTCTCCATTGTAGCCCAGTTTCTTGACAAACTCAAATAGAGCAGAGTCTGAAATCACCCTAGGAACTTTTTCACCCAGAATAGGCAAATGCAATGCCTCTTCTATAACAGCAGGGGTGACATGATGAGTGACCCCATTTGATTCGAACTGCATCAGAATGGTTCCTGTACTTGTCTGCAAAATTTGTTAGTAACACTCAAAGTGATATAGAGATGATAAATAATAAACTCTGTTAATAATGAAATTGAAATTGATAATTAAGACTGAAAACTTAATCAAAGACTAAGTAATAATCTAATTGTCCAGAGTTTACCAGGAGTGTTGATGACAAATTAGCATAGAACCTCTGGTTTTCATACCAGCTTCAAACATCTGAGCATCAGGATTTGACCAGTGGACTTCCTGTCAGGATTGAGTCCTATCAGGATTTGATCAAAGAAAACATACCTTTCTGAATAACCATCAGGATTTGACAGTTATCAGGATTTCCTCTCTGTAGCTTTTCCTCAGAAATTCTCAAAATTCATCATTCCAAGTTCATTCACCAACTTATTGAAAGTAGCTTCAGGTAGTGGCTTGGTGAATATATCAGCTAGTTGTTGATCAGTAGGAACAAAGTGAAGTTCAATTGTTCCTTCCAGAACCTGTTCTCTTATAAAGTGATATCTGATACTTATGTGTTTAGTAAGAGAATGCTGAACTGGATTTCCTGTCATTGCAATAGCACTTTGGTTATCACAATAAATAGGGATTTTTGAGTATGACAGGCCATAATCTAACAACTGATTTCTCATCCACATTATCTGAGCACAACAACTTCCTGCAGCAATGTACTCAGTTTCTGCAGTTGAAGTGGAAATAGATTTCTGCTTTTTACTGAACCATGAAACTAGTCTTCCACCCAAAAACTGACAACTTCCTGAAGTACTTTTCCTGTCTATTTTGCATCCTGCAAAATCAGCATCTGAATAACCACACAACCCAAAATCTGATTCCCTTGCATACCAAAGGCCAAGTGAAGGTGTGCCTTTGAGATATCTGAAAATTCTTTTGACTGCAATCAGATGTGGTTCTCTAGGTTTTGCTTGAAATCTTGCACATAGACAGGTTGCAAACATGATATCTGGTCTACTGGCAGTGAGATACAATAAAGAGCCAATCATTCCTCTGTAGTGAGTTACATCTACCTCTTCACCTTGATCAGGATCAAGTTTGGTAGCTGTAGCTATGGGAGTTGAAGCAGGAGTACTGTCTTGCATGTTAAACCTTGTCAGTAAATTCCTTGTGTATTTAGACTGATTAATAAAAATCCCTTCATCAGTCTGTTTAACTTGAAGACCTAGAAAGTAACTCATTTCTCCCATCATGCTCATTTGATATCTTGACTGCATAAGCTTGGAAAACTTTTCACACAGCTTATTGTTTGTTGACCCAAAAATGATATCATCAACATAAATCTGAACTAACAGCAACTCCTTACCATGATTCAAATAAAATAGAGTTTTATCAATTGCACCTCTTTTGAATCCACTTTCCAGTAAGAATTGAGCTAAGGTTTCATACCATGCTCTCGGAGCTTGCTTTAGTCCATAAAGTGCCTTATCCAGTCTGTAGACATGATCTGGATATTTAGGATCAATGAAACCAGGAGGTTGTTCAACATAAACTTCTTCCTCCAGTTCACCATTTAAGAAAGCACTTTTAACATCCATCTGGAAAACCTTGAATTTCTTACGTGCTGCATAAGCAAGAAATATCCTGATGGCTTCTAGTCTTGCAACAGGAGCAAAAGTTTCATCATAGTCAATTCCTTCTTGTTGGGAATACCCCTTTGCAACTAGCCTTGCTTTGTTTCTGATTATTACTCCATCAGAATCAGTCTTGTTCTTGAAAATCCACTTTGTACCAACTATTGATCTATTCTTTGGTCTTGGTACCAGTTTCCAGACTTCATTCCTTTCAAATTCATTCAGTTCTTCTTGTATTGCAGTAACCCAATCAGCATCTTTAAGTGCATCTTCAACTTTCTTAGGCTCCTCCTTGGATAGAAAGTTATTATATAAACATTCATTCTGAGTTGCACTTCTTGTTTGAACACCTGCATCAGGATCTCCAATTATCAAATCAGGAGTATGATCTTTTGTCCATTTCCTTGCTGGTGTCAAATTGTTTCTTGAAGTAGATGCTCCCCCTGGATTGGTGTTATCTTGATTGAAAGAATTTGATTGATTTGAAGCTCTCCCTGAATTATTGCTATGCCCTCCTGATGTGTTATCAGGATCTTCACTTGAATCAGTATCTGAAGAATTCTGTCCTGATGATTGATTTGACTCTGAACTTGTAGTTGAATGTCGTTGCTCCCCCTCAACATTAGCACTACTAGTTGTATCACTGTTGTTTGTATCATCAGTATTAGCACCATCAGTATCTGGTGTGTCATCAGGATTTGGTGACCCGTCAGTACTGGATGAATGGACAGCTTCTGATTCACTTTCTTCAGGTTCCTTGGAAGCTTCATTTTCAAATAGTAATCTATCATGTGAGTCTTCAATGATTCCAGTTATCTTCTTGTCATCAAAAGATACATGTATTGACTCCATGACAGTTCTTGTCCTCAAATTAAAAACTCTGAAAGCTCTTGATGTAGGATAACCTATGAATATTCCTTCATCAGCCTTTGTTTCAAATTTCCCTAGCTGTTCAGGATGAGTTCTGAGAACAAAACATTTACAGCCAAACACATGCAAATGCTTCAGACTTGGCTTCTTCTCTTTGAGAGACTGATAAGGAGTGACACCATGCCTGTTTATCAATGTAAGATTTTGTGTATAGCATGCTGTGTTGACTGCTTCTGCCCAGAAATATGTAGGTAATTTAGCTTCTTCCAACATAGTTCTGCCAGCTTCAATAAGAGTTCTATTCTTCCTTTCTACTACTCCATTTTGCTGAGGTGTGCCAGGAGCAGAGAATTGTTGAATGATTCCTTTGTATTTGCAGAACTCTCCCATCTTTGAATTCTTAAATTCAGTACCATTATCACTTCTCAGAATCTTGACTTTGTACTTTGTGGTTGTCTCAATCATCCTCACATGATCCAACAGAACTTCAGGAGTTTCATCTTTTCTATGCAGAAAATACACCCAGGTGAATCTAGAATATTCATCAACAATTACAAGAGTGTACCTTTTCTTACTGATGGACATGATGTTGACTGGACCAAACAGATCAAGATGTAGCATGTGATATGGTTCTTCAATAGAGGATTCTGATTTACTCTGGAATGATGTCCTTCTTTGTTTTGCTTTTTGGCATGCATCACAGAGTCCATCAGGTGTATATAAGACATTAGGTAATCCTCTTACTAATTCTTTCTTAACCAACTCATTGATGTTGCTGAAGTTGAGATGAGAAAACTTCTTGTGCCAATTCCAACTTTCATCTACTGAAGCTTTACTGATGAAACATGTAGGGGAGCCATCAGTATCTGAGAGAATGTTGGCTTCATATATGTTACCATGCCTGTAGCCAGTTAGTGCTACCTTCCCTGTTGCTTTACTGACTACTTCACAATGTGTGGAGTAGAAATTGACATGATAACCTCTGTCAGTGATTTGACTAATACTCAACAAGTTGTGTTTTAGTCCCTTCACTAGAGCTACTTTTTCAATGATGACATTTCCAATGATTATATTGCCATATCCCAAGGTTTGTCCAATGTTGCCATCTCCATAAGACACAGTTGGGCCAGCTTTTTCCTCATATTCTGATAACAGGGCTTTGTTTCCAGTCATGTGCACAGAACATCCACTATCCATGACTAACGCATTTTTCCTTTTACCCTGCATCAGAATAGAAACACACTAGTTAGAACACTTAGGAACCCATACATGTTGGGTTCCTTTCTCATGCAATTTATTAATTTTAACAACAGAAGACTTTTTGACTTTAGCAGTCCTGACAGGATTTACTCCATCAGGATTTGCTTTGTCAGTATCAGTATTAACAAAAGCATGCTTCTTCATGACATTTTCAGTTCTATCAGACTTTGTACTACTTTCAAACTTAGGCAATGGATCATAAAAGTTATAGTACAAATCATGATACTCTTTACATGTATAAATAGAATGCCATAGACTACCACAATGAAAACAGGACTTCTGCGGTTTATAGAGTACTGATCTATTCCTAACATCAGACTTAGGAATATCAGTAATCTTCTTCTTACTCTTCTTACAATAAATAGCAAGATGATTAGAGTTACCACAGTTAAAACAACACTTTCTAGGTGCATTTGGGATATACTTATAACCATTCTCTTTATTGATCCCAACTTTACCATTCCTGTTTCTCTTAACAGTAGCTTCCTTTTTCTTATCTGTAACCTCACAGATTTTATCTTTAAGCTGTTTCTGAGACAATAGACCTACATTCTTAGTGACTTTGTTTATGACAGGTTTAGACTTAACGATTTTAATTCCTTGAGTAGAAGAAGATCCCTTTTCAAAAGTAGAATTGGAATCCTTACCAAAAACAAAATTAACAGGAGTAATCTTAGATTTGGTTGAGTCTATAACATGTCTATAGGTCTTTGGACTGACTGTCTCATCAATGACAATTTTCTCTGCTAATTTCTTATCTTCATCTGACTTATATCCTAGACACTCTTTCCAATTCTTAGAGGTATTAATCTCATGAAATTTCCTACCAGAGTCTGTCCAGGTTCTGATTTTCTCATTAGCATATTCAAGTTCTTTTTCAAGGGAAGTACATTTAGATGTCATCTCTAAGTGCATGTGCTTAACATTATCACATTCTTTTTGTACTTCTTGCATACGAGAAAATTCAGCTTCTAGTATCTCATTCCTCTTTCTAAGGTCAGACATCTCAGATAAGATTCTAGTATTCTCAGCAGTTTGACTTCTAAAGCTAATATGTAATGACTTTAGAAAACGTCTTAAATCAGAAGCATTATCAGTATCAAAATCAAAGATAGTATTTAGTACCTTATCATCAGGAGCAGCAGTTACATCAGCATTGGCCATTAACGCATAGTTGACTACCTCAGTATCAGATTCTGAGGAAGAGTCCATCCAATCCTTGCTTGATGTGATGAGTGCCTTTGTCTTGTTGCATTCAGAAGCAAAGTGACCCATACCATTACACTTGTAGCATCTAACCTTTGACTTGTCAAATTTGCTACCATTGCTGTCCTTTTTGATATACTTGTCTTTGTCTGCTTTGAAGGTCTTTTTCTGAAAGTTGCCCTGTCTTCTATTCTTCCTGAACTTCATCCTTCTGAAGTTTCTGACAATCATAGCAACCATCTCTTCCATGTCTGAATCAGAAGATTCATCACCAGTATTGGCATCAGGATTGCCATCAGTATCTGATGAAGAGTCGTCAGGATCTGACTCAGCTACTCTTGCTTTCCTTCTAGAGACCTCCATAGCTTTCTCTTTTGATTTTGCTTCTACATTCAAAGCAATTGACTTTGCCTTGCTGCTTTTCTTGTTCTTTCTCTGTTGAACTTCAAGATCATGAGTTCTTAGCATCCCATAGATCTCATCAAGAGACACAATGTTCAGATCATACTGGTGTCTAATGATTGAGGTCTGAGTATCCCATTCTTCAGGTAAAGCTCTAAGAAATTTGGTGTTTGAATCTTCAGTTTCATATACTTTGTCAACTAAGAATAAGCTGTTCAATAGTGTCAGGAATCTATCATATAGCTCAGTCAGGCTCTCTTCAGGTCTTGCATCGAATTGTTCATATTCTTGAATCAATAGCGCCCTTCTGTTTTTCTTGACAGATGCAGATCCCTGGCACTGAGTTTCCAAAGTATCCCAGATTTCTTTTGAAGACTTGCATGCAATCACTCTGTTTGACATAACAGCATCAAGACCATTGTGCAAGATATTCTTTATCTTTGGTTCCCTGAGTACATGAGCTTTTTCTTCTGGAGTCCATTCAGATTTAGCTTTGACCACATAATGTTCTGGTACAGTATCTGTTCGTTCTACGAACTTTGTTGGTATATATGGTCCATCACGAATCCTGTCCAGATTGTCAGGATCCATAGCCTCCAGGTACATCAGCATCTTTACCCTCCATGTGGGATATTCTGATATCTTCAAGATGGGAATCTTCATACTTTCATACTTGGTTGTCGACATCTTTAGATCGTATCTGATTCAGAATTAAATCAGTTTGCTCTGATACCAATTGTTGCCCAGTAAATAACAATTGTAGAAGGGGGTTGAATACAATTGTATAAGATTCTCGACTTTATATAACACAAATATGAAAGATCAATAACAATAACAATAACAGCTTTATTAACTTTGATATAAAACTGTTACAAACTCTCTTAAGAAATTCTGATGTTCTTAAGAGCTGCTAGCTTACAAAAACTCTCTCAAGAAATTCTGTTCTTAAGAGCTTCTCTCCGATTATGTTCTCTCTTGAATGAATAATTCTCTCTCTCTGATGAGTACATAAATCGAAACCAAAACTGTGTTTATATAGTGCACACAGCTTCTCTATCAATAACAAGATAAGTCCTAATCATAACAAAGATAGAAACATATCTTTAATCGATAGCTGCATTCTACAAACCAGGAACAAACTTCCATGTTTATCTAGACTCCAAATATAACTCGAAGTAGGAATCCTGATCAGCTTCAAGTCCTGATGATCAAACCTGATCATAGTCTGAGTAGGAATCCTGATGATCAATAAGATACTGACGCTTGATCAAATACTGATGACCATGCAATACTGATGACGTCAGCAATCCTGATCAGTTGAGTCTAGCTTCTGACGATCATTGAATTCTGATCTAACAGATGGTCTCTAAACGAGGAATTGAAGTCAACCCCGACAAAATTAAATCAATTGTGGATATGGAACCACCGCACTCTGTTAAAGATGTTCAGAAACTCACTGGGAGAGTGGCAACATTGGGAAGGTTCATCTCCAAGTCAGGGGAAAAATGTCTACCCTTCTTCAAAGCATTGAAAAACATAAAAAAATTTGAGTGAACAGCAGAAAGCCAAGAAGCCTTTGAGGCTTTGAAAAAATACATGATTGAAGCACCATTGTTGGCAAAACCAAAACCTGGAGAAACACTATATCTATACTTGGCAGTTTCAAAAACCGCCATGGGAGCTATTTTGGTGAAGAAAAAATCAAAGGTTCAGAAACCCATCTACTATGTGAGCAAAATTCCGCACATAGCAGAAATAAACTACTCTCTGATCGAAAAGTTTGCTTTAGCCTTGATCATGGCCTCAAGAAAATTACGCCCGTACTTTCAGGCACATAAGATAGAAGTCTTGACTGACCAACCATTAAGAAACATCCTACATAGTCCTAAGGTCAACGGAAGACTGATCAAATAGGTGATTGAGTTGGGAGAGTTCGACATCAAGTATAAGCCTCGAACGGCCATTAAAGCATAAACACTTGCTGACTTCATGGTTGAATGTACCATCGACAACCAAGAAGTTGGGGGGCAGGAAGTAGTACCCTTGGATGGCAAAGAAGTTGAAAAACAAGATAAAGAGATGATACTCAATGAGTACTGGATACTCAAGGGGTATTATACCTCTTGCATGGAGCATGAAAAACAAAGAGCATAAAAAAAAGATCGAGAGGAGCAAGTTTAGTCTTGCAAAGTCCTCTTTGATTTAGGATAGAATATGTGTTGAGGTTAAATATAAAGCCTTGATAGCTGAATTTGGCTTGGCCGGAACCATGAGGGTGAAACTATGTAAAAATAGTTAAAGATTGTGAAGGCTACAATGACTCAATTTAATGAGTGTTATGAAGAGCACATTCCTCAAGAGGAAAATGCAAAGGCTGATGCCTTATCTAAGTTTACCTCTCCTAAGATAGTGAACTATGCGAGAAGTGTTTACTTCTTAGTTTTGAAGACCCTAAGAATTAATTCAAAGTTGGTTTCACCAATTAACATAGAGAACTTTTGGATAGATCCAATCAAAGCCATCTTAAAACTGGATGGGTTCCTGATAATGCCTTGGAGGCACGAAATTTATCTTTACAAGCATAGGTACGCTCTGATTCTATGCAAAAATTATTTTGTTATCCCTTATTTGAAGTGCCTAAGGCCCCTAAGAGGCCGAGTTAGCCCCAAATGAAGTTCATGAGAAAATATGTGGGCGGCCCTTGGGGGGAAAGACCATTCAAGATGACCCGCTTAAGATTCTATTGGCCTGATCTGCTAGCTGATACGCTGGCTGATGCCAAGAATCTATGTGAAGAAGTGTGACAAATGCCAAAGGCATGCATCCATTGTATGACAACCACTAGAGATGTTTACATCCATAAACTCCCCCATCCCTTTTGCTATATGGGGAATGGGTATACTTGGTCCACTCCCGGTGACAAGTGGCCAAAGGAAGTTCTTGATAGTAGCAATTGACTACTTCAATAGGTGGAACCTTCGACCAAGATAACCACAAAGCAAGTAACACGATTTTTATGAAAAAGTGTAATATGCGTATATGGACTTCCACGAATCCTTGTGATTGTTAATGGACGACAAATCAGTAATGATGAGTTGAAGATAGTAAATGATATTGAGCTACGTTTTACTTCCGTGGACACCCTTAAGGAAATGGACAAGCCAAAGTGGCTAACTGAGCCATCCTTGATGGACTGAAGAAGCGAGTTAAATGCTCAAGGAGCAGTTGGATGGATGAGATACTCCCCATAATTTGCGTGTATTGTACCACTTAAAAAGTTAAAACATGAGCTTCCACGTCTTGTTAGCTTAAGAAGATGAGGCTGTGATGCCCTTAGAAGTCACTCACGCATCCCCGAGGGTTGAGGGCTTTGAGCCCGTGAAAAGAAAAGAAAGTATGAGTCTCACTCTAGACTTAATTGAAGAAGTTAGAGACGAATCCAATGCTAATATCGTAGAGCATCAAAAATGAGCTTCGTTTTACTACAACCTAAAAGTAAAGGAAAGATTCTTTTGATAAGGAGACTTGTTCTCAGGAAAGTCAAAACATCCGGGATTGGACAAAAAGGGCACTTGACTCCTAATTGGGAAGAAGCATATCGAGTTAAGAGCGTGTTAGGACGAAGCTCCTACAAGCTCGAAAGACTTGAAGGAGATGCTTAGAAAATGGCGCACTTTAAACCTGAAGGTTTATTACAGACGATATATCCTAGTAGGACATATCTAACGGGACTAAGTAGAAATATGGTTCAATGAAATCATGAGCTTCCTAAAAAGCAGATGCAGGGTTGAACCCGTTTTGATTGGTAGAAACATCCTCAAAGCTTTGCCAAGACAGACTACAAATGAATGCAAAGGAAAACATACAAAATATGCATGTCAACTACACAAATAGAGTTGAATACAACGAACCCCGAAGGGTGAATGTTGCTAATAAACATACAAAAGAAAGCCTAAAATGCCTATTGTTAATTAGCGAAAATTTCAAGCTCGGGAGAAGTTTGATATGATAGACTTGAGAATGAATCACTACGAGTGAAGCCATCAGTAAGAGCTCGTAAGGGTGAAGGGTTGAAACCCCAGAAACCTAAGACATTCAGTCCAAACCCCATCATTCGATATGCTCAATGAAAGGCTTGAAGCCAAAACAAGACGGCATAAGACATAAAAGGCTTATGCAAATGTCAAGTTAGCCTCGAATAAGGCAAAATCATCATAAATGTGTAGGTCACTCCACACTTTACACCAAGACGATACTCGTGAAACACTAGTGTATATTAAAATCCCCAAAAAGGGTAGTAAGTCCCGGGTAAGGGATAAAAAGACCCCAAGTCTCGAAAAAGACCGGTATAACTTCTATGAAATCCTAGTGCATTATCATAGAAGTTGGGGGGCAAATGATATGGGCTAAAAATAACCCTAAAGACATAATTGATATTGCATTAATTAAACCTAGCTGGTCCATAAATAAGACCAATTAATAAGGCCTGAAACTCTAATTTCGTAATTAATATTTGGGCTAGATGTACAACCTGTATTAAGATTTAAGAGACGTCCAATACAGAATTGTTCTAATACAAGTGGATTTGTTTCAATACAAGTCCATTATGATATGGAAACAACTCCTACAAGGAAGGATCTAGAATTTATTTTTATTCACCGTCAAAGATAAAACTTATCATTCAATAAATTCAATACTTATCCACCGTCAAGGATAAGATTTATCCTTCAAAGAAATCAATACTTATCCATTAGGCTTTTAAACGCCTAAATAAAGGGTCTGACCCCTCATCTCAGAACTACGTTTTAGACTTCATCCTCGAATAAGGACATACAAGTCACTACGTCCTTGGTGTGCCCTTCCGCCGTAGCCCCGAGGGCAACACCAAGAACTACGTTTTATTGGCTTGATTTTCTAAACACTTGAGATACGTAGACATCTTGTTAGGACCGAGTTAGTCCCCGACAATAAGAGCAGTCATTAAAGCTCGAAACTCCCAAACCCTAGCAATAAATATATGTATTAAATACATCCTAGATTTTATTTCATAACAAGTACCAATTTCAACTAAATATAGTTAATAACAAGTAGGTGTAGTGTTTTGAATACTCCGTATAGCTAGGGTAAAAAGCTAGGAGGGAGAAACTAGTCTAGTAGTTCTATTCACTAGGATATCTGTGATGAGAAGTGAGAACTGAGAACTATACAACTATTGTATTGCAAATATGAAACCTAGGATCCGGCAATTGTCTAAAACTAACTTTGCCTTCTAATCATGTCTAAGTAGTAACTAGCTAGTAAGTATACATGTATCTGCCGAGCTTTTTGTTTTTCACTGACCCCATTCTAATTATGTTAGCAATGTGTATAGATGTGGGAATTTATCAGCTTCACACTTCAAATAGTGACCTAAATTTAAAGAATTTCCATTCTCCTATGGCTTTTTTTCGAAGTCAGCATTCGGGTTTACGCAACGGTGGTGCACTGGTGCTGCTGTAGATGAACATCTGCTCATGGTTGCTGCTGACCTTATTTACTCTGCTATGCCAATCTCAAGTTCGGCGGGTCGGAGTCTCATGATGCAAGTGGATCAGAGCGACATGATTCAACCAACTAGATATGCAGTACTCTCCTAGACCAATCATAGAACTGTAAGATTGGATGCCTTTTATCTTGAATTCTCAAATTCATTTATTATGGACATGTGATTAGTTAATTTTAACATGCATCACTTCAAAAAAAATAAGAGGTGCATTTTTAAATTGCAAGTGCCTAATGGAACTCATGGAACTTGTTGGGATTTATGGGTGATAACATAGAAACAACTTAACTTTGATTGTACTTAATTTTTAATTAAGTAGAACATACTGTCACAGCCAAAGTATGTTCTTGTAATCAGTATGTAATGTTATTCTAGTTGTATAATTTGAAAGAAGTTCACTTGCTGTGTTCAAGCCTCAAAGGGTACAT
Organism: Heracleum sosnowskyi; assembly: GCA_030848705.1. Lineage (NCBI taxonomy): Eukaryota > Viridiplantae > Streptophyta > Magnoliopsida > Apiales > Apiaceae > Heracleum > Heracleum sosnowskyi. The sequence continues at coordinate 121,961,307 of CM061241.1, forward strand.
AATCAGATGACAACATGAATAAAGGTTACTGTCCTAAAGCTTCGACAGTAAGATTACAAGAAGACAGAATGTTGCAAGTCAAGACAGCATATTCACTCTGACAGCAACATTGGCGGAAGACTACGCGACAACAACTTTAGCCCTCGACAGCAAGCTTGGGAACCTCGACAGCACACTATGCGGGGAACTCGTACTGTCACCAAAAGCACATTCTTGTGACAGCAAGATTTGCGGCAAAAGTAACTGTCTCGAGAAAGACACTTGTTCTAAGTATCTTTCTCAGTCAAATCCCGTGACAGTTTCAATGTTCAAGAAACAGGCGTGATGCAGTATCCCTAAGCTGCACCAAGTCTGCAAGACTACGACAGAAGCTTCAAGCACTGCAAAACAAAAGCGAATCAATTCAAGAGCAAGGTCAAGTCTTTATTTGCTGAATTGCTTAAGCTGGAAATAGAATGAATCTAGGTTCCTTTCTTTGTAATGTATATCTGACATGTTAGCAATTTAGGAAAGTCACATGGGTAAGACAATCTGTAAGAAGCTGCCACTTGACAGTGACAGCAACTTCACAAACCCGTGACTGATAGTGATAGGATTAGTCTTATACCTACTATCAATTCATTCTAGAAATGTAACGAAGACAAGTAAGTGTCTGTGAAGAAAAACGAAGCTCAAGATTTCTCTCTTGAGGTTGTAGCAACACTTTGCAAAATAAATAAAACATTTATTTTGTGAATCCTGTCTTCTCGATTATACTGTTTGTGAATGCATACTCATTATTGATAACATTAAATCTTAGGATTGGTTGTTGAAACTGAGATTGAATTTTATCAGTATTGCATTCATCCCCCCCCCTTCTGTAATACACAAGGACCAACAACTGGTATCAAAGCTTTCAGATTAACATACATATCTGAGATCCCGACGACAATGCAGAAATCAAACAGTATCAAGATCCCAGCTTTTGATAAGGAGAACTACAGCATTTGGAAAAGAAAGATCTTGTTGTTTATCAAAGCTGCGAATCCACTATACCCAGGTATACTCGAGAATGGTCCTTTCATACCAAGGAAGGAAATTGAAGCCACAACAGTAAATGGTGAGATCATTCCTGCACATTGGGTTCCCAAAGATCCCTCAGAAGTTTTGGAAACTGAGAAGGAGAAAATGGTGCTAGATGATCACTTGCAACTCATCTTGCTCGATTCTCTCACGTTGGATAAAGCCATGTGTGGAAGTGTGATAAGCTGCACATCAGCCAAGGAGATGTGGATCGGGTTAGCCTTACTCTGTGAAGGAAGTGAAGAAGTTAAGGGCAACCAAAGGCAAATACTTATATCTCAATATGAGGCATTTATGGCCAAGCCTGGTGAAGACTTAACCTCCATGTTTGAAAGGTTCAGTAAGCTCTTAACTGAACTGCAGATACATGGCAAGTACTATGACAGAAAAGAATTGAATGTCAAGTTCTTGCTTACACTGCCTGATCATCTTGAACACAAGACAACAGCCATGCGAGAAGGAAGAGATCTCAACAATATAACCTTTGAGACACTTTATGGCATTCTGAAATCGTATGAACTTGAACTCTTTCAAAAGAGAGCCATACAAAGTGGAACAAGGAACAAAATGGCTAATATGTCAAGTGCCCTAGTAGCACAAGTGCCAAGGATCACACAACCCAGTGAAGCACTACAAATCACTCAACCAACCCCTGTACAATCCTTGAAGATAGAAGAGGTTGTTGAAGATGATGAGAAAGTAGTACTACAGCTCAAGGATGTGGAAGATGAAGACTTCTACACTATGGAGGAACTGGAAAGCATGGACAATCCTACTATGGCTTACATGGCCAAAAAGTTCAAGAACTTTAGGTTCAAGAAGGATAGGTCATTCAGGCCCCAAGGCCAAGCATCCAAGTTCACCAAGGGAAGCTCATCAAAGGCTGCTGTGGGAAGCTCATTCAAAGGAGGATACAAGACTGGATTTGTGGATAGATCTAAATTCAAGTGTTACAACTGTGGTGAACCTGGTCATTTTGCTACTGAGTGCAAAAGACCCAAACAGGTTCAGAGATTTGAGAAAGGAACTGGTGGATACTCTAAGAAGAATCAAGGTAGAGCCTATGTGGCTGAAGGAAAGTGTTGGGATGAGTCTGATGATGAAGATGAAGAAGAATATGTCAACCTAGCTCTCATGGCTAGCACTGATGAAGTAGCATCAACATCTTCAAGTCAGGTACCTTCACTTGTCTTACTTGATATGTCCATTGATGAGTATAAGAAAACCATTAAAGACTTAAGTGCTGAAATGTTCAATGTCTATACTAGCTTATCTGCTGCTAATGAGGAGATCACTAGGCTGAGTAAGCTAAATGAAACACTAAAGTCTGAAAATGAATCTCTTGTTCTCAAAACCATTTCACTAGACTCTTTAGCTCAGGAGAATACTAAACTTAAAAATGAATTGAAATGTGCTAAAGAGGTTGAGGAATACCTGAGAAATGAGATTGCTGAAAATGAATTTAAAATCAAGGCTTATAAAAACTCATCAAAGATAGTTCAGGATTACAATGATAAGCATACAGAAAATCAGTCAGTTGGTATAGGTTTTTCTTATGGTAGAAGACCTGGAAAGGAAACTGTGATTCAAGATTGTCCTGGAAGTGCTGCTGTCAAACCCACCATTCTCAAGAAAGTTAAAACTCCTATTTTCAAAGCTGCAGAAATTGAGTTTGATGAAGAAGCCATGCTCATCAAACAAGAAATACTTGATGAGGATGAAGGTGTTGACAGCACATTCAAGGATGGAAAGGATACTGTCACAATCCCCAAGACAGTAAACTTACCAAGCAATCAGACAATAAGGTCAAAAGATGTTGTCACAGTTGGCAAGACAAAATCTTCCAAAGATACTGTCAAGAATGGTTCCAAGACAGTAACTTTAAAACCTTCTGTCAAGACAGTAGGAATAAAAGATACTGTCAAGGAAAGTTCGACAGCAACTTCTGAACATACTGTCAATCCAGTAACTCCCAAGTCTAAAAACAGGAATGGTAAGGTAGGTGTCAATAAAGGAAATGGATACACTAATGTTGGAGGTGCCTCTAGGAAACTATGCAATAACTGTGGATCTACTCATCACTTAACACATGTTTGTAAGAAACCAATTGAGAATAAGATCAATGCAACTGAACTCAATGGTAACTTACACAGAACCCCCCTTTTGCATAGAACTATGAGTGTCTGTAATAACATTGAATGTATGCCATGCAAAATCACTGCCATGAGTACATGCTTTAACTTACCTGTTCTCTCTACTGAAAAATGCTCATACCTGAACACTGTTGAGACTTCTGAGCCTGCTGGAAACAGCAAAAAGGTTTCATCCACTAAGAAAAGGACCAAGTCCAATTCTAAACCTAAGTGGGTGAAAAGAGAAGTCAAACAGGAGATTACCGATAATGCTTGTGACTTTATGACTGAAAGAAACTCAGGAGACACTGAAACTGCAGGACCCAACAAGGATTGGGTACCATATGCATCTTAGACACATTCTGTTTTGCAGGGCAAGAAGAAAGATCAAGTCATGTGGATCATTGACAGTGGATGCTCAAGACACATGACAGGTGATAAAGCCCTGCTATCACATTATGTTGAGAAAGTTGGCCCAATCATAACCTTTGGAGACAACAGCAAGGGTTACACAGTGGGATATGGCTGTCTAGAAATTGGAAATGTTGTCATTGAAGATATTGCTCTTGTGGATGGATTGAAGCACAATCTACTCAGTGTCAGCCAATTCAGTGATAGGGGATTCAAGGTTGATTTTGATATGATGCTGTGTAACATTTATCACAAGAAGAATAGTAGCCTCTCTCTAAAAGGGGTTAGAAAAGGAAGCTTGTTTGTTGCTGACTTAAATTCAACAAAGAAGGATAAGGTTTACTATTTTTACAGTAAAGCAACTGTTTTCAAGACAATGAATATTCTGATGAAGAAGGAGTTAGTGAGAGGTTTGCCCCAACAGGAATTCTGTCAAGAAGGACTGTGTGAAGATTGTCAAATGGGTAAACTGAGAAGAGTTGTGCACAAGTCTAAGCAAATGAACACCAACATAGAATCACTCAAGTTGATTCACATGGATCTCTTTGGACCAGTCAATGTACCATCAATGGCCAAGAAGAGATATGCCTTAGTAATGGTGGATGATTACTCAAGGTACACTTGGGTGAAGTTTCTTGAATCCAAAGATGAAGCTGCTCAAGTGATCATTGATCAAGTCAGAGTTCTTGATAGAACTCCAAACTCAAAAGTTCAAATCTTGAGGAGTGACAATGGTACAGAATTCAGAAATGCCACTCTTGGAAATTTCTGTAAGGATGAAGGAATTGTACAACAATTCTCTGCTGCAAGAACACCACAGCAGAATGGAGTTGTAGAAAGAAAGAACAGGACTCTCATTGAAGCAGCTAGAACTATGTTGCATGATGCCAAACTGCCAACATATTTCTGGGCTGAAGCTATCAACACAGCCTGTTATACTCAGAACAGAACCATGATCAACAAAACTCATGCAAGTACTCCTTACTGTCTGTTAACTGGAAAGAAACCTACTGTCAAATATTTTCATGTGTTTGGGAGCAAATGCTTTATGATGAAGGATAACCATGAGAAGAAAGGAAAATTTGACACCAAGGCTTTTGAAGGACTATTCAGGGGTTACAGCACAGAAAGGACTGCCTACAGAGTTTATGTTATGGAACACAGGATTATTGAAGAAAGTGTTAATGTCACATTTGATGAAACCATGTTTCCAGGGCTGCATGAAGAAGGAAAGATGCAGACATTCAGATTTGAAAATCAAGGATACTTGGAAGCTGAGGAAATTGTGGATGAAGAACCTAGCTTCACTCAAGTTGTTGAAGTTGATAAAGATACTGTCAATGCCACTACTGTCAACCAAACTCCAGCTCGGTCACAGACCATAACCTCTAACATTCATGACAATGGTGACTCTGGAGACAATGAAGAACATGGTGAAGACAATGGGATTGGTGATCATTCAACTCAACAAACTGAAGGAAATGTTCCTGTACAGTCAGGTAGCTTGTCCAGAATCACCAAGTGGAACAAGGATCACTCAAGTGACCTCATCATTGGTGACCCTAATTCTGGAGTGAGGACCAGGAACAAAGTCTCTGTTGACAGCATGTTTTCATGCTTCCTGTCTCAAATGGAACCTAAGACAATTGATGAAGCATTGTTGGATTCTGACTGGGTGATAGCCATGCAAGAAGAGCTAAATCAGTTTGAAAGGAACAATGTATGGAAGCTAGTTCCAAGACCTAAGGGAAAGTCAGTCATTGAGACCAAATGGGTTTTCAGAAACAAGCTTAATGAAAATTGATCAGTGACAAGAAACAAAGCAAGGCTAGTAGCTAAGGGTTACTGTCAACAGGAGGGAATAGATTATGATGAGACATTTGCACCTGTTGCAAGACTTGAAGCTATAAGAATCTTTCTAGCCTATGTTGCACACTGCAACTTCAAAGTATTTCAGATGGATGTCAAAAGTGCCTTCCTAAATGGAGAATTGGAAGAAGAAGTGTATGTTGAACAGCCACCAGGGTTTGAGGATGCTGAAGTGTATGATTTTGTGTACAAACTCTTCAAAGCTTTGTATGGACTAAAGCAAGCACCCAGGGCATGGTATGACACACTTTCCACTTTTCTTCTGGAAAACCAGTTTACTAGAGGAGTTGTGGACAAGACACTTTTCTACAAACACCATGGCAAGGACATCATTCTGGTACAAATCTATGTGGATGATATCATTTTTGGTTCTACAAATGAGAAACTGTGTGAGAAGTTTTCCTCTCTCATAAGTAACAAATATGAGATGAGTATGATGGGAGAATTGTCATTCTTTCTGGGATTGCAAATTCTTCAACAATCTGATGGAATCTTCATTTGTCAAGCTAAATACATCAAGGAACTTCTCAGAAAGTTCAACTTGGAAGATTCATCACCTGCAAAGACACCAATGTCCACCTCAACCAGTCTGGATCTTGATCCTAAAGGGAAGAAAGTTGATTCAAGCACCTATAGAGGCATGGTAGGATCTCTCCTTTACCTAACTGCTAGCAGACCTGACATTATGTTTGCTACATGTCTCTGTGCAAGGTTTCAAAGTGATCCAAAGGAGTCTCACTTAGTAGCCATCAAAAGAATCTTTAGATACCTAAAAGGCACTCCTAACCTAGGTCTTTGGTATCCCAAGAACACTGGATTTGATCTAATTGGCTACTCAGACTCAGACTATGCTGGATGCAAGATTGACAGAAAGAGTACTACTGGTAGCTGTCAATTTCTTGGTGGAAGATTGGTCTCATGGTTTAGCAAGAAGCATCATTCAGTTTCTACCTCAACTGCAGAAGCTGAGTATATTGCTACAGGCAGTTGCTGTGCACAAATTCTATGGATGAAGAATCAACTTCTGGATTATGGTCTAGTGTTGAGAGAAATTCCTATCTACTGTGACAACACTAGTGCCATAGCCATTTCAGACAATCCAGTTCAACACTCTAGGACAAAGCACATTGATATAAGACATCACTTTATCAGAGAGCATGTTAAACAAGGAACTGTGAAGCTGATCTATGTCCCAACTGACAAGTAACTTGCTGACATCTTTACTAAGCCATTGGATGAAGCAACCTTCAACAGGTTGGTAAGTGAATTGGGAATGCTGAACCTGGTATGTTGATTTACTCAGTTTTCTATATTTCCAAATTCTCTAATGAAGCTCATGACAGCAACTTCAAACCTGCTGTCAAGAGAAGTTACTGTCTACTTGGTTTATGTCTGTTATGTGACAGCATGTGTTGATTTGACTTATCATGTCAGTATTTTGTGCCAGTCTCATACTTTTAAACCGTGTATGACTTTAATGTGGTTACCTGTTAAGTTTGAGAGATAAAAATCTGTTTCATTGGACTTTCACACCCTTTTGCATTAATCTGTAGGATTAAAGGAGGACATGACCATTAATTACTTTTGTGGTAGTTGTATGGGTACTCTAACTGTTGACCATTAGACTTTAATCCTTAGACGGTTTTGCCTATAAATTAACCTTAGGTTTCACCAGTCTGCTCTCAGTTTTAAAGTAAATAATGGAAAACAAAGTAGGAATTGAAGTTGGTCTAAAGAAGTGTGATAGTGAACCCGACAGTGAAGAGATTGATGAGTTCTTGTCTTTGTGGTTATTGAGTTTATGCTTTGTCTGTGTTAATTGCTTAATATCTGTGTTCAAAAGATTACATTGCTAAATCCATAATTTGTCAATATTAAGTTAAGTGTATGAATCAAGCATTCTAATAAGTTCATGACAGAACCAATTCCTAATCGAAGTTACTGTCGTTAAGAAGGATATTGTCGTGTGTTTCTTGACAGCAACCTTCTTGACAGCAGGGAAAGACTTTCTGTCAAGACTTGTAAAGGATACTGTCATTCATATGCTTAACGGTGACAGCAAGTTTTTGCGCAATAGTTGCTGTCGCGCAAAACCTACTGTCACCACCTCTTATTACTGACAGATTGTATCTAGCGCACAGGTTACTGTCACCAATAGTGGACCGTTGAAATTGGATATTTATCCCACGTTGGTCAGTGAATAACGGGCAGTAACTCACGTGTTTAAGAGTGGGTTAAGACACGTTCTTGAAATCCACTTTTTATGCACAAAACGTTTGAGATACCCCTATTTATTCCCCAGTTACTCAGACATATCTTTCTCTTTCTCATCAAACTCAAGGCAAAATACCTTTCTTCCAGCAAAAAACAATTTTCTTACTTTCTTCTTTTCTTGAAATCTCAATGGCCCCCAAACAGACTCTCTCTCAAACAAACTTTGCTGGCATCTTTTCCCCAAATGATGCTGGTGAAGGCTTCAAAGGACTAGTGTTTTTCTTGAACAAGTCCTATCTCGGTTATGCCATCACCTCAACCCCCATTCTCGACTTAGACAGACTTGAGGCGTTTTGGCAAACTGCTGTTGCTCAAACTGAGGGTGAGAACCCGGGTATTCTATTCACAATCTCTGGGCAACAGTACACTCTTACAGTTGAGGTCATCAACAATGCTCTTGGAATTACACTTGAAGCAAGACAACAATTTACTGAACTTGCAAATGATGACACTCTCAAGAAGCTCTTCTTGAAGATTGGGTATGCAGGCCCTATTCTCGAAGAGGGGACTACCAAGTGGTATCCAACTGGTGAAATGGATAGGAAACATCTGCGAAAGGAGTGGAGTATGATATTTGATGTGATGGTCAAGGTGTTCTCTACCAAGTCCACAGGCTGGAATGGAATACCCTCCTACATCAAGAAACTGACACATTCTCTTGTCCATGGATACAAGGTGAATGTTGGAGCTCTCCTCATGGCACACCTCAAAGCTGCCATAGGTAAGAAGGTATCACTCTACCCTCGCTTTCTTATGTTGTGCATTAATTCATTCTGTGATTTTAATGATGCTGCTCCTCGTTTAGAGGCTTGCTCAGTTTTGAAAAAGAACACACACACACTGTTATCATCACAAGATCTCAATGCACACATTCCACTCTGTTTCACTCAACACATGGTTGATCAAGTGTCCAACCTTGATTATCCATTACCTTCTGGTTATGATTCCTTTTCTCTTGAGAATGAAACTGAATTAGACCCAAATTTAGTTAACCCACATTCAACACCATACACTCAGCCTAGGCCCTCTAGACTTCCCAAAGCCCAAAGAGAAGCCTTGCAAGAATCCAGAAAAAGATCCTTAGAAGCTGATGTTGGTGGTAGCTCTGTTAGTCAAGAGGGAGACACTGCACCTAGTGCAGCAAATAAGGAAGGTAGTCAAACAGAACCCACAGTGGTTCCCCCTGAGCCTAAGAAGAAGAGAGCTAGGAGGACCAAAACCACTGTCAGCCACCCTGCAGTCTCTCAAAAGACTGTAGAGGAAACCAGGGAAATAAACTCCTCCCTAGATGTGCCTTCTCAACAAGGGACATCTATTGAAATTGACATGTCTCCCAAGGCACCCTGTACAGAGTCTGCACAAACTCATGGTTCACAACCTGAGATACCCCCACTTGTAGAAACACACAGTGAGTTAGGGCACAGTGAGGATTTCTCTACTCCTATTGATGGTTCACATGTTTCATCTGTGAATCAGCCCCCACTCTCTGCTACACTTTCACCTTCTTCCTTCCCTACACATTCTTTTGTTTCTTCTCCACAACCTAGAGAAGGGGACAGTCCCAACCCTTCAAGTTTTGATCATCCATCTCCAATCATGGATGAGCCCCTATCTAGTGGTCCACAAGAACCCATTTCTCAAAGTGAGATGGACACCACTCCTCCAAACACTGAGCTAGGGCAAAGTGGCATTTTGTCAGAAAATGAAACAGCTAACACTTTGTCTGAACTCCAAGGAGCATCTTACCTTCAGGAAGATGCTGTCACAGCCTCTGTTGCTGTCAATGACACTGGAAATGTTGCTGTCCTGGCCACAGCTGCTGTCATGGGTGGAGAGAAAGATACTGTCACTACAGAACCTACTGTCACTCCACCTCCCAAAGTTGCTGTCATGCCAGAACCTGCTGTCCAGACTCCAAATGACAGTAACATTCCTGCCACAGATGCTGTCCAATCCTCTCAGCCTGATTTTGATGCTGTGATCATTGAGGATGCCTCTGATGATGATCTACCTCTTGCCAAACTCTTAAAGGTACATTCTAAATCTACTCCTTCCATGCATGTTAGTACTGCTCATACCCATGCATCTAGGATGAGTGAAGGTGTGCAAAAGAAAAGAGAGATAAAAGAAAATAGAGGTGAGCATAAAAATGAGAGGCAGCCAAATGAGCTGGCAAAAGGAGAGGGACTTGAGCATGTCCAGAGAGTTATTGAGGGAGCCCACACTATTCAGGCACTAGGCCTTGAGAGTCAAACTGTGAGGGGTATTGAGATCACTCAAAAACACCCTGAGAGTGTGAGAACCCCCATAGCCTCCAAGCCCCTTTCTTTTCCTTCCCCTCCAAGAAGGTTAAGGTATGGTGGCCCCTCTGCTACTTATGGTAACAGGATTGCAGCTCTGGAAGGACAGTGTGCTACCCTAAACTCCAAGATGGACTCTCTCTCTCAACTGGTGGTTGATGGTTTTGCTGCTACTCAACTCTCTATTCAGTTCCTTACTGACCTGGTAGCTGCCAACTCAACTAAGGGGGAAAGCAATGTCTAAGGGGGAGCAAGTCAAACCAAGCAGTGGACAACCACAGGATAAAGCTGAAAAGCCTGTTGAAGTGGAAATGGATGGAGAAAGGGTGTTAATGTCAAAGGAAACTCAAGATGCATTGCAAAGAAGACCTGCATCTAGACATCCAATTCTACCTCCTGTGGTGATTAGAGAACCTACTCCAGAAACTCAAGAAACTGCTCTACAGAAGAAATGGAGAGAAATGGAGGAACAAAACAAACTTGGGAAAGGTAAAGGGAAACTGCCTGAATCCATCCAAAAGGGAATTATTTGGTCAAATGGCACTCAATTTGATCAAGAAGAAGCCAATGTCTTAATGGTGGATTACAGGGAGAGCACATTACACAACCATGACAGTGAATTTAGCAGTTTGGTGGAAAAAGCAATGAATGCTCCAAGCAACCGTCCAACCAACACCACAAAACTGTTAAAGGATCAAATTACTAGTGTCAGTGTAATGGTGAATGATGAGAAAAGATGGGCTGTAAGTATTTATCTCACTTCTGGCATATCTTATTTCATCACAATGCAGTTATTGCAGAGTCTGCCAGCAAATCCACCATGTGTTTTCTATAGATCTGTAACTAAGGATGGCACAAGAAGGAACAGCTTCATGAATTTGGTTGGCACATCCAGAATGGAAACCAAGTCAATTCTGAAAGTGTTAGATGGAATACTCAATTCAAATGTCAATCCAGGAAGAGCTTATGCTGTTCAAGAGATCTACAAAATGCTGGTGTTGAGGGACAAGGCACTGGGAGCTAGAGTGAAGGAACTAATCTCTAGAGCCAATGCCAAAAGAAATGATCAAGGTGGAGGTTGCCTCTATGACCTTCCTCCTCAAGATGATGATGATGATGATGATGATGAGGTTGGAGGTGGTGAAGCTTCTGGAAATGCTGAAAATGCTGGTGGAAGTAATTCTGGGAATACTGGTATTCAATCCCAAAATGAAGGCAATGAAGAAACTCCTAATCAGGAAAAGAAAGATGTTGGTGCAACAGATGAAGAGGAGACAAGAATACTGGAAGCTTTGGAGGCAAGCATTCTTAGATGTGCTATTGACTGCATAAATGCAGAAAAAGATGCTGTCACCAAAGGTACTGTCGACAAGGATACTGTCATAGAAGATGCTGTCATGAAAGACACTATCGACAAAGGTACTGTCAAGGAAGGTTCTGTCAAGGATGAAACCAAAGCTGTTGTCAAGCCCAAGAGACTGAAAGCTAAAGCTAAGGCATGGTTTACTAGACAGAAACCTGCAGGAAAGCACAAATACTCAGGAAAGGAAAATGCCACTGGATTTGGCAGAAATCTTAGGAAGCCAATTCAATCAATTCCTCCCAACAGTCTTAAGATTCAACAAATGAAATCAAAAGAAATTAAGAGTGTTGAGGTTAAGCTGGATGCAAATCAAGAGGCCTCTGAGTACATTCTGTGGTGGGAAGAATCAAGGTCTGCCAAGATTGACAAGGACTTCAATCTGGTAGCCACATCAACCAAGAACAGCACATCAACCATAGACAAAAGAAGAATTGACTTCTTCTACCTGGAAAGAATGGTAGAGTTGCTGGAGAGCTATGATAATGTTTCAGAGTCTGTCATGAAACGTGTTCTAAAATATCAGGCAGATAGGGATGCTGAATTTTATCAGAAATTTGGCTATAACTTTGCAGATTTTGATGATGCTGATATTTTAACTGATCTCCCAGCTTCTCCTATACCATATCACTAGTACTATGAGTTTGAGGACTTACCCACAGAAGAAGGGCAAACCCAACCAACTCAGGAAAGGGAACCCAAGCCAAGCAAAAGACCTGAATCTTCTCAATATTCTCAAACTAAGTCAGAACTTGATAAGAAGGAAGCTGAACTACTGGAAAGATGCAAGGTCTCCAACAAGGCAGAAAGTGAAGCTCCAAATTATCAATCATGTATGCTGGAAAATCCCCTAAGAATGAAGTATCTAAAAGAAGAAATCTATGTTTGCAGCTTTCACAAGCTAAAAACAACTATTCTGAAGGATTTACAGTATATGGTAGCTGGATCTATTCATCCCTTGGAGCAGATTTGTTCTGATGAAATAGAGAATGTATTGGAAGGGAGAAAAGGAGAAGACTCAAAGCTGGACAAGCAAAGGAGAAGGACTCTCAATGCTTATCCTGGAAGTAGATTCAAGCTCATTAATGAAGAACTTCACTTCAGAACCTGTCCTTATGATATAGAGCAATGGCTGAATCTCAGGGATGCTAGTTCTCTTCTCTCTCATACCATAAAGAAGATCATTGAAGAAGTAGAGGATGCTGCAGTTTCTGCTGCTGAAATTTCTCTTATAGAAGGGTTAAAAAGCTGCTTAGCAGAAGCTCTCAAAAGAGAGGATGTAGCAAGGCAGAAGAGGAAATCTCAAGCTAAGTAAAAATTCTTAATCCATTCTGATCTTGTTAGTTAAGTTGTCAGCACATATTGTAAATTTGTTGTTATTTCCCATAAAAACAAATTGGGGGAGATTGTTGGGATTTATGGGTGATAACATAGAAACAACTTAACTTTGATTGTACTTAATTTTTAATTAAGTAGAACATACTGTCACAGCCAAAGTATGTTCTTGTAATCAGTATGTAATGTTATTCTAGTTGTATAATTTGAAAGAAGTTCACTTGCTGTGTTCAAGCCTCAAAGGGTACATAATCAGATGACAACATGAATAAAGGTTACTGTCCTAAAGCTTCGACAGTAAGATTATAAGAAGACAGAATGTTGCAAGTCAAGACAGCATATTCACTCTGACAGCAACATTGGCGGAAGACTACGCGACAGCAACTTTAGCCCTCGACAGCAAGCTTGGGAACCTCGACAGCACACTATGCGGGGAACTCGTACTGTCACCAAAAGCACATTCTTGTGACAGCAAGCTTTGCGGCAAAAGTAACTGTCTCGAGAAAGACACTTGTTCTAAGTATCTTTCTCAGTCAAATCCCGTGACAGTTTCAATGTTCAAGAAACAGGCGTGATGCAGTATCCCTAAGCTGCACCAAGTCTGCAAGACTACGACAGAAGCTTCAAGCACTACAAAACAAAAGCGAATCAATTCAAGAGCAAGGTCAAGTCTTTATTTGCTGAATTGCTTAAGCTGGAAATAGAATGAATCTAGGTTGCTTTCTTTGTAATGTATATCTGACATGTTAGCAATTTAGGAAAGTCACATGGGTAAGACAATCTGTAAGAAGCTGCCACTTGACAGTGACAGCAGCTTCACAAACCCGTGACTGATAGTGATAGGATTAGTCTTATACCTACTATCAATTCATTCTAGAAATGTAACGAAGACAAGTAAGTGTCTGTGAAGAAAAACGAAGCTCAAGATTTCTCTCTTGAGGTTGTAACAACACTTTGCAAAATAAATAAAACATTTATTTTGTGAATCTTGTCTTCTCGATTATACTGTTTGTGAATGCATACTCATTATTGATAACATTAAATCTTAGGATTGGTTGTTGAAACTGAGATTGAATTTTATCAGTATTGCATTCATCCCCCCCCCCCTTCTGCAATACACAAGGACCAACAGAACTCATGCGAGAAAATCATTAAGTGGCTGACTAGCTAGTGCAACTCTTCTTGTCTCTCCAAGAGGATGATGCACCTAGCATTATGTACAGACCCTACCTTCATCTATGCAGTTACCTTCGTTACTGTGAGCATCTCCAATGCAAACAGACTTAAAGGTCATACAAATTTTAAAGGAGAGAAATCGAACATTTGAGACTGGATCCTCATGTAATTTTATGACAATTTTGAATGGTAATCTTCTGCTTATATCTTAACATCTAATATGTATTTAAAAATAGGGTTAACTTTTTATGTGCTTTAATGTTAATTTTAGAGAATCTTTTAACCCATCACACTATGGGTGAGCTCCCAAAATACCCACAAAATCAGTTTTTTTGCCCAAAATACCCACCGGCGGAATGCTCCGCCCTAAATACCCACGGAATACGCATTAGAGACATGCGTATACTATTTTTACAAAGGATGTGCATCTCAGACATGCGTATTATTTGTAAATGCTTTATGGAATACGCATGTCAGACATGCGTATATTATTTTTGAAAAAACAAAGAATACGCATATCAGACATGCGCATCCTTTGTAAAAGTTGAATACACATGTCTGACGTGCGTATTGTATTTTGGGCGGAACATTCCGCTGGTGGGTATTTTGGGCAGTCCATCCCGTTTTGGTAGGTATTTTGGGCATTTTCTCTCACACTATTTTGGTGTGATTTTTACATTAAAATAATATAAAAATTACATTAATTACAAATTCAACTTCAATCCACATATGCTAAATTTTACACCCTTCTTCTATTAGGTTATTTTATTTTTAAAATCAATCAATATATATCAATATATAAAGGAGGATACGCGGGAGGTTAGGTGGCGCATCATCTCAATCTATTTTTCTAATTTTTTAAAATTTTAAATACAATAAAGAAAATCATTAGCATACTAAAAGTAGAATATGAGTTTGAATTTGTAGAACGAAGACTTCAATTAAGAGAGTTTATAAACAAGGAGAGTTCGAGTTGATATAAAATATGCACAAGTAGATATAAAATGTGTACAAACGGCGACACGTATACTGTACAAAAGTTATCAAATTCTACGCAACAAAGGAAGACATGTTTGGGAGGAACTTTGATAATATAATACAAATAAAATAAAATTTTTTTTTTTTGACAAACAAGGAAGGATTTTATTAATACGATAACTCCCTCCTTATTACATCATTGACCACAATAGGAACAGAAGACCTATCGAAAACTCGATCTGGAAAAGAATATGACAGACGAGCTAACTCATGTGCCGCCATATTAGCAGACCGTTTAACAAAAAACAGAGAAACTGTGTTTAAAACCTCTAGCAAGTTTCGACAATCTTGAATAACTTGCCCAAACGGAGATTGCATCTGCACTTTACTCCTAATTGCCTGCACAACTGTCAAGCAATCTGACTCCACCACCACCCTACTCCACCCTTCATTATATATCCAACTTAGAGCCTCTTTCACTGCCATTGCCTCAGCCAAACTGCTCTTCGTTCTTGCTTGAATGAGCTCTCCCTTACTATCTCTAGCAATCAATCCTACCCCCGAAGAATTGTACTCTGAAAATATCGATGCATCCGCTGAGACCTTCTTATATTCCATCTGTGGCGCTACCCAAATCTCTTTCCCATCTCCCTCCTCAAAATAAGGAAAACAGGACTGTGACTTATTTTCCTGGCTAAACTCCATTGAAGAAGATACTGTTTTGCTTTTGCAATCACGACATTTACTCGAGTGTAATTCTTATTCCAAACAAGCTCGTTTCTTGCTTTCCATAGTGACCAGCACACTGAAGCTACTTCCGCTTTCTTTTCATTGTCACAAACCTCCAGCACCCTTCCCCACCACTCGTGAACATTACCAGTAATCATGTATAAAGCCTGAGGGAGAATTCTTTGCCAACATTGCATTGCAAGTTCACAGCTACAGATGATATGCTCGACTGTCTCCACTTCTGACCTGCAAACTTGACATAAAGGTTCAACTGGTACGTTTTTCTGCAACAATGAGGACATCGTAGGTAAACAGTTTGATAATGCCCTCCACATAAAATTCAACACCTTTGGAGGTGCTTTCAATCTCCAAGTTTTGCGCCAAATGCTGTTTTGATCTTCTTGTCTCCATAGCATTTTCTGAGATTGCAACATTCTATATGCACTGCGGACTCTATACTGGCCTGTTACTTCCTTACCCCAGTAAATTACATCTTCATCTTCGTTTTCACTCAGAGTAATTCTTCTGATACACTGCTGATCCCGAGTGTTAAACATATCACATAAAATCTCTTCATCCCATTCTTTGTAACCAGTGGTCATTAAGGCATTTACCTTGTGATTCTCCAAACCTTGAGCACTAGAAGTTATGAACGGATTTATGTCATCAAGCAACCAAGGTTGACCTATGATATCCACTGAGTTACCAGACCCTATCTTCCACCTCATACCTGCTGAAATAACCTGCTACGCTTCCCAAATGCTACGCCATACAAAACTGGGATTATTACCAATTTTTGCTTCCATGAAAGAACAGTTAGGAAAATAATGAGCCTTGTAAATTCTGCTAACTAAACTGTTGGGATTAGAAATAAACCTCCAAGCCTGTTTTCCGAGCATCGCTAAATTAAAGTCCCTGAAATCTCTAAAACCCATTCCCCCAGAAGATTTATGCCGACTCAGTCTCTCCCAGCTCATCCAGTGAATGCTTTTACTCTCGTTCTTTTTTGAGTTCCACCAGAACCTTGAGATGCTTCTTTCCAAGTCCTTGGTAATTTCGAGAGGTAGTAGAAAAACACTCATTGCATAAGTTGGTAATGCTTGGATAATTGACTTCACTAAAACTTCTTTCCCTCCCTGTGTAATAATTTTCCCATCCCAGCTTAAAGTTCTCCTTTTCACCTTATCTTTCAGAAAACCCAGCGTTGCTATTTTGCTTCTTTGCATCATATTTGGAAGGGGTTAACGAGCTATTTCAGTACTGTACAATACATAAACTTTCAGTTGGGTTACCAGCCCAAAAAAACTTTCAATCGCATAATTTAAGTAAAAATTATTTTCAATCGCAACACTGTACAGTCATAAATTTTCACTACCGTTAAAATTGGTTTGACTTTAACAGAGCGCTGTTAAAGTACTGATCAACTTTCAATTAGGTCACTGAACGAAAAAACTTTCAATTAGGTCACTGAACGAAAAAACTTTCAGTTAAAATTTGAACTGAATTTTTTAAAAATATTTGTTGAAAAAACATATAAATTGAATGGGTATGTTAAAATTTGAATTTAATTAAATTCTAATTATCCGAAAAACTTACAAATTAAAAAAATTACACTTTGAATTGAAAAAATGTGATATCTTAAAATATTTGTTCGTATGTATCAATTTATAAAGATATAAATTGAGTGGGTATGTTAAATTTTAAATTAAACTAAATTCTAATCATCCGAAAATAATTACCATTTCAAAGAAAACTTTCAAGGGGTATGTTATGTGATTGAATGGGTATGTTCAACTTTAAATTAAATTTAATTCTAATCATCCGAAAAAATTTACAAATTCAAAAAAAAATACATTTTGGTTTGAAAAAATATATGATATCGTAAAATATTTTGTTTGGCCGAATACACAATATAATCAAGTATGTATGAGAATAACAATAATTAAGAACACTGTTTATGAATCAATAAACTGTATTTATATTAACAGCTTCTCTCTTTATGATGTTAATTAATCACAAAGAGCTTCTAGGTTACAAGAATAATATATCAATATTCGCGTCCCTTCTAGGGAAAACCTATCTGTGTTTATATAGTACACAGCTACATACAATCCTTATCTAATTGATATTCCTACAAGTTAGCTATACAAAACTTATCAATTAAGGATTGCTTCTTATCTTCTATTCCGTCTCCTTAGCTGTATCAATATATTCTGCTTCTTTCCATCTTCAGAATATATTGCTTCTAGAATCTTCAATTCAGCACCGACAGCTAATTCAACTTTCACCTTGTCAGACTTTAAATAAACTCTGACCGGCTACCTTTAAACTCTTCACCCTATCAGAGTTTAACTAAACTCTGACTGGCTTCTGATAAACTCTTGTCAGTACCTGTTGCTTAAACACTGATAAACAAACATTAGCAATTATATCTAACATATTTGTTCGCATGTATCGATTTATAAACAGATAAATTGAATGGGTATGTTCAATTTTGAATCTAATTAAATTCTAATCATCCTAAAAAAATTACAAATTGAAAAAATTACACTTTGGATTGAAAAAACGTGATATCTTTAAAAAAAATTGTCCACTTATATCGATTTATAAGCATATAAATTGAATGAGTATGTTCAATTTTAAATTAAATTAAATTCTAATCATCCGAACAAAATTACAAATTCAAAAAAAAAATACACTTATAAGAATATAAATTGAATGGTAACCCAACTCAAAATTGATATAAAGTTAAGTGATAGAATTGTAGTACACGTCAGCCAAGTCAGCGTCCACATCAACAGTCCGTTAGTGCATTTAACGGAACGAAACGGCAGTAATCTGTTTGAAATATTTTTATTGTTCAAGTGTTTGACTGAAAACTTTTTTGGACTGGTAACTCAACTGAAAGTTTATGTACTGTATAGTGCTGAAATAGCTCATTAACCCTATTTGGAAGCCCCAAGTACTTGCATCAAATAAAATTTAATTACTTTTTCTACAAGGATACAAATTCCTAGGTTTATATATTTTACCGGGAAAAGAAATTGTCTTAGTTCCGGCTCTCTTTTTTCCTCACAAATAGATAGATATTAAAGTAATTTATATGCATTTGATCGTCTTAATATCACTGCTAATGACTAATGTCTGTAAATTATTTTTATGCCGAGTGTCAAATTGACGGAAGTTTGTGAATATATCATCAAATTGAACTTAACATCAAAGTTCTCCCATGATCGTGGTAAATATACCTCTACCGTTTATTTTAATATTGTTTTTATTTTTGTGGGGATTTTTAAACTTTAACTATATTGTTTTAATATGAACCCGTTAACTTTGTATATTCATAATCTTTATATGTATGTTTTCATACCTTTCACAAGTATCAATTTGTGTTAAAGTATGCGTTCAAAAATATTTATGTTTTTACAAGCTTATGGTCCTCTAATTCTTATCTACTATGTGTTGTTTTTCATTTCTAAATTTTGTTACATTTTTTAAATTTTATTTTGAATTTTAAAATATAAACAGATAACGATTTTATGATCCATATCTTGATCATAGGTAAATCATAAATGTGATGATAGGGAGCATGTGACTTGGTGAATAGGTCCCGTATTTAGTTTATCTTAAATCTCGGTGTTCGCCTAAAATTCAAAACATATATTTAATGCCCACTATTTTTAGAGAAAACTCATCAAATTTGCACAGTAATTTTCAAAAAAATTCAAATTCAATTACTCTCTCCATCTTAGATTATGTGTCTTATTTGACTTTTTATGATCAAACTAGCTTCAATACCCGTGCAAGGCACGGGATCGCTTTAGCCGACATAACTTGATGTTATTTTGTAACAATATTTTTTAATTCGCGTCAGTTTAATTTTGCGATGATAAGTATTTTTCAGTTTGCTGTGGTGATCCCGCCACCAGTTTGAACTTGTTGGTGGCACTATGTGCCATGATTCAGAAGATTTGCAAGGAAGATCGGTTTAGTATTAGTCCGAAGAAAATTTTGTTATTAGTTGAATGTATTTGATGATTAGTTTTATAAGCTAATTAATAATCAGATAAGAATTACTTGAAGGTGTCAAATAAAGGTTTCATTTCGAATGTATCAATACTCTCCATAATTCTCTATATGCGGTCGGATTAGTATACTTGTCCTTAATGCATGAGGTGACGGGATTGAGATGCACATAAATCCGTATTCGAAAAAACTGTTAGATTTGGTTAAAAAAATCGGAAAAAATCTGATTAAAAAAAAAGTTCAGCTCAATTGGATCCAGCCCGCAAGCTTAAACGGATCACATATTTTTCACAAAATCCCGGTCCAGTTCGAGCCGAATAAACCCAAATTTAATTTTGATTTGGATGTAGTCTTGATCAGTATAAAATTCCAATCCAAAAAGTTAGAATTTTCAATTAAATCTCAGATTAAAGCTTAAAATTTTCAATTAAATCCGAAAAAATAAAAATAAAAAAAGTTAAAGTTATCAATATCTAGAAGAATTTGTAAAAATCCGATTTGGCCCCTTTTGATCCGACCCTATCTACGGGTATAAATATTTTAGAGGAAATTTGTCTCGGTTTAAAAAAGCCCGACCCTATCGGATATCGAAAAATCCGACCTGAATCCGGATTACGTTCATCTCTAGTCAGGGTAACAACTATAGAGGTGCTTAGATTATTACTTATATTATCTGATATGTATGAACCTAGTTGAGACAAAATGATTACTATTTTGTATTATTTGAGCTAGTCGTTAATATGAAAGCCCGTAGTTTTAATTCCCTACCCCATATAAATATTTTTGCAGTAGAATTAACATCCTGATAAGTATTGGATGCTCAGACTAAAAAGTGATATTATGTGACTAAAAATGCATTTGTATTTTGTCTTAAAATTGGGAATACAACGGAAAAAACATAATTGAATTTACTTAAAGGGATACGTGTCAATTGGATATACTTTATAACAATAACCACTTTTATTAATAATTAGACAAATGAAATTATCATGAAAGAATCTTGAATAAAAACTAAAGTGTAAAATAATATATGTGAAATGCATAACCACACTAATGGGTTTTATAGAACAACAAAAAAGTCCAAGTAGCTCAATGGTTAAATTGGTGACTTAAAATTCTTAGTAGTTAGTATTAAAGTGTCTTAGGTTCGATTCTCATCAAGATGAAGATTTTCTTATATTTTTATAACATTTGACTTTGGAGGGGCATTAAAGTAAAATTATGATGCATTGAAGGGTATAATTGTAAAAATACTTTGAATAAAATGAGACATGTTGTGCTATTATATATATAATAGATTGATTTAAATTTGATCAAAAATTATTAGTAGTTAGCGTTTTTAGGATCGTCCCAATCTATTTTTTTTAAATTTTTTAGAGTATTAGAATTTTAAATATAATTAAATAAATAAAAATTCTTTAACAATATTGGAAGTAGAATAGGTGTTCGAATTTTTTTTCTTTTTTTGAAAAGAGGTGTTCGAATTTAAGGAGGAGAAGAGCTCGAATTTATAAGGAAGACATATAAATAGAAGTTATATTTGAAGTACAACATGTATTCGAATTTGTAAAGGAGAATAATTCAAATTTATAGGTTAGACATATAATTAAAAGTTCTACCGAAATTAGAATAAGTTTCAAATTTATAGAGCAGAAGAATTCAAATTTATAAGAAATACATATAATTAAGAGTTCTATAGTAAGTAGAATAAGTGTTTGTACGTAATTAAAAGTTTTATTAAAAGTAAATTAGGAGTGTGAATATAGATATATTTTAAACGAGAGAGCGACTCATTTCAAATAATTATATTAACATGAAAAATAATATATAAAACAGATATTAAATATATTAAATTTAGGATTTTGATTTTAACAAGAAAACCGTGTTTGATGGGAGGACGGCTTATTAGAGAGAAATAAATAATTGTTGTAATTTAATTGATAGAGTTTTCAAAAACTATTATAACGCCGTCGCAAAGCTCGGTTTTTTCTAATTTTCTAAAAAAATTGACTTTTAAATACTAATAAATCAAAAAATATCCTTTAACATATTAGAAGTAGAATAGGTGTTCGAATTTATTGAGAAGAAGAGTTCGAATTTTTAGGTGAGACATAGAATAAAAGTTCTATTTAAAGTAGAATATGTGTTCGAATTTATAGAGGAGGAGTTCAGATATATAAGAAATACTTGCAATTAAAAGTTCTATTGAAAATAGAATAGACGTTTATAAGACATAATTAAAAGTTCTATTGAAAGTAGAATAGGTGTTCGAATTTATGAAGGAGAAGAGTTCGAATTTAGGTTTTCGAATTTATAGAGTAGAAGAGTTCGAATTTATAAGAAAAACATATAAAAAAAAAGTTCTATCAAAAGTAGAATAAGTGTTTGTAAGACATATATAATTAAAAGTTCTATTGAAAGTAAAATAGGAGTGTGAATTTATATAAGTTGTTTTTCATTTATATAAATTGTTTTTCATACATATAAAAAAAGTTCTATCAAAAGTAGAATAGGTGTTTGTAAGACATATATAATTAAAAGTTCTATTGAAAGTAAAATATGAGTGCGAATTTATAAAAACGAGAGAGCGACTCGTTAGAAAGAAGTATGTTAACATGAAAATTAATAGGTAAGACAAATATTCAATGTATAAAATTTAGGATTTCGATCTTAACAAGAAAAATATATTTAACAGGAGAACGACTTATTAGAGAGAAATGAATAATAATTGTTGTAATTTTATAAATATAGTCTTTTTAAAAAATTTATAACACCGTCATGAAGCGCGGTTTTATCAACTAGTTTAAATGTAAAGCACAAAAGTAATAAAATTAATGAGATACAAAGAGAATAGATTTGTTTTAGATAAAGTGTATAAGTATAATGTTGGAACATACAAAAACTCCAAAAATTTAATACGTCGCGGTGTGATTTTTGGGGTTAAATTAAAATTATGTAGGTTTTAGAGTTGAGTTGGAAGACGAATTTCTCTTCAATACGTTAAAATATAAATTTAAAATTGGATTGAAGATGGTGAAACATTCGGAAAAACGTTTATGTGCATGGTAGACTTGACAATTCGTTCGTGTCGTGTACTTTCGTGTTTCGTGTACCTAAATGCTAAATCCAAAATCACTCATTTAGGGTTCGTGTAATTTCGTGTTCGTGTACTTTCGTTTCGTGTACTTTTCGTGTCGTGTTTTCATGTAATTCTAATTAATAATAAAAATAAATAAGTAAATGTATTAAAATATTAAAATTTTCGGTAATATTTTTACAAATATTTATTAAAAATATATATTTACATAAGATTTACAAATAATATTATAAATTTATGTATAATTACATAAATAAATATTAATTATCTAATATAAATATAAAAATATCTAATATAAATATTTATTTATAAATATTAATTTATTTATTTCGTGTATTTCATGTCGTGTCGTGTACTTGAAGGGTAAACACAAACCCGACGCTAAATCTCGATCGTGTACTTTCATGTTCGTGTACTAAAACTGCAAACCTAAACACTAAATTTTCGTGTCGTTTCGTGTCGTGTCGTGTCGAAAATTGTCGGGTCTAGTGCAAGGACTATAAAAGATTATACGTCCTAGAGCGAGTCCAACATATCCTTAGGTTAAAATATTAGTTAGGTTAAATATAATAAAATAATGATTTCTAGTGATTTAAGAACCTTATTTGTGTGTGAACTTCACAATCATTCTTATATACATTCCTTACTATTATTATAATAATAAATTTAAGTGTAAGAGAAAAGTACAAAAATGAAGGAAAGAGAATTTTTAATTGATAAAAATGGAGTTAGGGATGTCCAGAAATTCTTGAAAAGTAGAGAATGACTAGTAATTCCAAGTGTTCAGGGAACCACTAGGACGTTCTATTGAACTAACTAGCGTAAAAACCCGTGCAAGACACACGCCTGTTTATATACTGAAAAAATAAATTCGCACCAATATGCACACATGTCAAAATAAATTTGTAAAGATGGTAAATGATAGTATTTTGAATTTATATTATATATGCATAGTATATATATATATATATATATATATATATAAAAAAAATTGAATAAGATTTCATAAAATTTGGATAAATTTCTACAAGATAAAGATCAAATGATTATTTTTAGTCTTCAAAATATTAGTTTAGTTTTGAATGTCATGAAGTAAATTTTATCAAATTTAAAAGTTCAAGATAATTTAAATTGTTATTTTATCAGAGTTCTCCGTATATAAAAAGAATGTATGTAAACTCATATATTGTTAATAAAATAACAGTATATTTGTAATATAATATTGGTCTCAAATGTACGAATATACTTTAAATACATCATAAAATTTCTTACTTTTAATTTGTGTATAAGACGTATGTAAAATAATATAATTTTAATGAAATAAAAGTATATTTATAAAATATAAAGTTGGTCAGTCATGTAAGACTATACAGTGAACACATTATAAAATCTCTTTATTTTATGTAAAAGTCAATCTTGAAGTTGTCTTACTATTTCTATCATATGTACGTATTTATAACCTTTTAAACTCAATTGTATATGTTTTGTCTAGTATTAATTATAAATTATATAAGATCGTAGTTTATAAATTATACAAATTGAAATTTTTTATATATGTAATTTAAAATCATTTTTTTACACAACCATAAAATTTTATCCCATGCAATTTTAATATTTGAAATATAAATGATCTTGTGTTTAATCTTATATGAATCATAATATACCTAAATAATTTAACATATGTGTTGAGTAATTCTTAATTAATTTAATATTCTTTTTGTGCAGACTCAGTTGTATTTATCTGTATAATATATGTTCTAAACGTTGGCGATTAACCGCTAGACGGTGACTAATCAATCCGAATGTGTTAAAATTGGATCGAAAAATCAATTTTTATAGAAATCGATCTAGAAATCATATAATTTGGATTAACTAGGCACACATTGGTTTAATCGATCAAAAATTGGCTTACGAATCGATTAAACCGAACAAAATCAACTCAGCCCCTTTTTCGACCAACCAAGCCGACAAAGAAAACCCGATACTTAATTGGGTCTAAAAAAAATTCAAACCGATTTTAATGTTTGCATATCAGTTTTATATATTTCGGCCGACCCAACCCTATTTAAATTACAAATTTTGTTCGATAATTTTTATATATATATATAAATTATTATATGTAACTGTACATTACATAATACAGTATATCATCTTATTTATAGATGTGTACATAACTAAAATTATTATGTTAATAAAAAAAAATATTAGCACTAAAATCGTAAGTTATACGTATTTTAGTTTTATTTGAATTTTTGAAATGAGGGACATTGTGTAATATTTATTTTTTATAAAAATTATTTAACACATTCAAACCAACCCAACCCGACGAAAACTTAAGGACGATAAGTACGGTTGGGTCATTAATTCTCTGTGAGTTGGATTAAAAAATTTCAAACTTATTTAATTAGACTGGGTTACAAAAATGCTTCCAACCCCCAACAACCTGACCCATGAACACCCCTAACTATGATTCCCATTTTTATAGTCCCTTGTATAATTCTAAAATATAAAAGTTACATATAATATGTTACTTATTTTAGATCAAATTTTGATATTATATTTATCAATGCTTGAATAATTCGTATAAAGCTAATAAGTGACATAGTATTGTATAAACATATAAATCGTATAACAATTAACATTTAATCAAAAAAATAAGGGTGAAATAATAAAATTTGTGAAGAAATACATAATTATATATTAAAACTACGAAAACTTAAAAAAATGGAGCTATATAAATAATATAAACTAACATTTTTTTATTAAAAAATTGAATAAGCATGTTGTATAAATAATATAAAACAACATATTATTTACTCAAAAGTTGAAATCATAAAAGATAATATGATGAGCGAATATACTTTATCTAATAATAATTTTAAAATAAACTCAAAACTCAATGTAGCACATTCAATTATGACATGGAACTGTTACGAGGAGGCCAACATTTCGATTCTCGATGTTTACACACAAATTTGACCTTTTCTATCTTCAGTAATAAAGGGGTGACATGTTTGTAACTTTAAAAATACAAGGATAAATTTGTAATTTCAAGAACACTTTTTGGGATCTTTTTACCTTTGATGATCTTTTAATATATAGAAGTGGAGTTTTAAAAAAATTGGTTATGTATGTAAAACTATACGTTTAGACTGTCTTACTCTTTTTTTCCATGAATAAATATTTTTTCATATTTATATAATTTTAAATTCAGCTATCTATTTTAAGTCTATTATTCATTACACACATTATCTAACAACCTAGTTTAGAAATTAAGTAAATTGAAACATATTTTATATTATAATGTTGAGTTATTTTTTAACTCAACTTTAAATTTATATATCTAAAAATTATATGATGCAATTATAACCACACGTAAATGAAATATTTATCCTTATTAAAATAATATTATATTATTATCTAATAATCTAATATCTATACTATTATATTAAAGACGAAATATTGAAAGTTTTGTAGTCTGGTCGTGAAAGTTTTTGTAGTCTGGTCACTCCATTCATAGCCGTTAGATATTTCTGATCAAATCGATGAGAACCGTTAGATAAAATACTAAAATTATTATATAGAATATCTTTTTTATTTTTCCTAACTAAAACATCTCATTTTCCAAAAATATCGCAGACAGTTTCATTTAATAAAATAACATAATAAGGTTATAATTGCTAATAACTAGCCAATTACCTTCTTTAGCCAAAGTGTATATTCTTTTTTATATTTTCTAACTAAAATTTTCACTTTTCTATTTTTCCTAAATAAAACCTCTCATTTTCCAAAAATATCACGAACAGTTCTATTTAATAAAATAAAATAATAATATTATAATTCTTAATGACTAACCGATTAGCTTTTTTTCCAAAACGTATATTCTTTTTTATATTTTCTAACTAATATTTCTCCTAACTAAATCTCAAAAATATCACGGGCTATTTCATTTAGTAGCATAAAATACTAATATTATAAGTCTATCTATCTATCTATACTATATTATTAAAGACGAAATATTTAAAGTTTTGGTATCTGTTTTTGGTACGGTACTTGCCTTATTTAATTGTTTATTTAATTATTATAAAAATTATTATAATCAGTTACTCTTTCAGTTAAAATACATTACCATTTTTTTCTAAAAAAATCACGGGCAATTTCCTTTTCAGCTAAAACATGTTATTTTTTCTATTTCCCTTACCAAAATCTCTCATTTTTCAAATATATCACGAGCAAACCCTTACTTTAATATTTTTAAAACATATTTTAATATTTTTAATTGGCAATTACATTTCCCCTCTTTTTCTAGAAAAATCATGTGCAATTACCTTTTTGAGCTAAAATATGTTATATTTTCTATTTTTCCTTAGTAAAATCCCTCCTTTTCCAAATATATCACGGGTAAACCTTTACTTATTTACTTTAAAATTAATTTTAATACTTTTAATTGACAATTACCTTTTTTAACTAAAACATGTCACATTTTCTATTTTTCTTAATAAACCCCGTCTTTTTTCAAAAATATCACGGGCAAATCGTTACTTTTATATTTTAAAATTCAACGAAAACATGTTACTTTTTATTTTTCTTACTAAAACCCTTTTTCCCCAAAATATCACGGGCAAACCGTTACTTATTTATTTTAAAATCTATTTTGATAATTTTAATTATTTAAAAATATTAACACGCCTACTTATTTTTTTTTAATAAATGCAATTAATAAAATATAAAATATAAATAATAAAAGTAAAAATTATTAAAAACAATATGTGCATCGCACGAGTTTTAAGCTATATTATTAAAGACGAAACATTAAAAGTTTAGTAGTCGGACGGACGGACGATCGATACGTAGTGATTTTACTTAATTACCCTTACTTATTTTTTTAAAAAAACTATCACTAAATAATAACATTATTTATAACCAATTAACTTTTCAGCTAAAATACATTGCCTTTTTTTTATTTTTTTCTAACAAAATCCTCCATTTTTCAAAAAAAAACAATGAATATTATCTTTTTTAACAAAAACATGTTATTCTTTCTATTTTTCCATACTAAAACCCCTCATTTTTCAAAAATATCACGGGAAAACCCTTACTTATTTATTTTAAAATCTATTTCAATACTTTTAATTATGAGCACTTTTTCAGCTGAAACGTGTTACTTTTTCTATTTTTTCATTTTCTAAAGAAATTGTTATTAAATAATAACATTTTTATAACCAACTAACTTTTCAGATAAAATACATTATCTTTTCTATTTTTTCTAATAAAATACTCTCTTTTTCTAAAAAAATTACAGGCAATTACTTTTTTCAACTAAAACATATTACTCTTTCTATTTTTCCTTACTAAAATCCCTCATTTTCCAAAAATATCTCGGGCAAATCCTTATTTATTTATTTATTTATTTTGAAACCTATTTAAATACTTTTAATTACGAGCACCTATCTTTTCAGCTAAAACATGTTACTTTTTATATATTTCCTTACTAAGACCCCTCCATTTCCAAAAATATCACCGGTAAACAGTTATTAATTTATTTTAAAATCTATTTTAAAAATTTTAAAAATTTTAATAATTTAAAAAAGTTTAACATGCCTACTTATTTTTTTTAGAAAATACAAATTAATAGAATATTAAAATATAAATAATAAAATTAATAATTATTAATAACAATCCGTGTATCGCACGGGTTTTAAGATAGTATACATAGAGACGAATTTTAACAAATTCATATTTTCCCAATTTGAATTTGGTTACATTTATGAATAACTAGTTTACTAAGCCGCGCTTCGCAGCGGCCTTATAATAATTTCTCTATATTTTAGAAAAAACATTCTACGAAAAATATTATTTAAAATAAAATAAATAATTATATTTATAACATAAGGTTTCTTTTGTAATTTTCGTGTTGTTTTAATCATTCACAGAAATTCTGAATAAATATAGAAAAAGACAATTGTTTAATATTTATATTATTTTAATATTACGTTGAATATTTTTATATTGATTAATATTTATATCTTTTTTAAAATTTAAATTCCAACTTATATTTTAAAATACATAATATATTATTAATATTTAATTCTAACATATAATACGCTGCTTTTAATGAACCGCCCTCCCCTTTAAAGATGTTTTCTCCCAACAAACCACTCTATCGTTATTATCAAATTTAACAAATAACATAATAATCTACTAAATAAATTACATGATTATCAATTTTATTTATATTCTTGACATGTAATAGTTAAAAAGCTTCCATTTATAATCTTGAAGATAAGTTTTTAAAATTTTCTTTTTGAAAATTTTTGGAACAGAACCTTCATTCAATAACAATGATAACAATGAGATGAGATGTACAACATGAAGCATAGTAAATCCGGAAAAAATACACAAAAAGAGAGAATAAATACACCAAAGCTTTTACCAAAATAATAGAAAAATTATATTAGATGGTGTAAAATCTCCAGCTTGATGTCGTAGGCTGAAGATTCGTGTGAATCATGATATATGCAAAATGCCATCATACATGCATCCACTTTCTTGCGTTGATAATACAATTATTGTCATCAAATTCCGCTTCTTGGTACAACAAAACTTTGGCTTGTATCTTTCTAAAAACAAAAATAATCAAAATCAAGAGTAAGTGAGAAAAAGTTCGGGTATGAAAATATAAATATTCTAAAGGCAACACAAATATGAGCTCGATAAGCATAAACTTTTGGACTCTAAAAATTTGTTTATATAATGGTTCTTACTAAAAAGAAAGTTGACATATTCTTGATTTTTAATATCTTTATATACATACTATAGAATTTACTTAAGTTTATAATTATAGTACTATGATATAGTCAATTAATAATTGTAAAATTTGATTATATAAATTTTGAGTACTTATATTTTATAAGTATTACCTTTTCTACAAATTAGGAATTTAAAAAAGGAATTTCAAAATTTTAATATTTAAAATAGAGGTGCTCTACAAATATAAATAAATAAAATTCGGACAATCTGTAATCTCCCACGTATCCTCCATTATATAATATAATAATAATAACATAATAATAATATATATAACATATATAAAGATAACAAAATAATAGCAAAGATATAGATATTGATCAGCAAGTATATTGATAAATAATAAATTTAGAAGAATATTATCATTGTATATTTGGTTTTCTCCATTTGAAAGAGTTAAAAGGCAAAAATATTAAAATTGTATATTTAGTTTCCTTCATTAAGAAATATTTAAAAGATAATTGAGATATTTTATAATAAAAAATTAAATAGATATTTGAATTAAATATTTACTTTTTCTCATTAGAAAATATTTTAATTTAAATAGTACTTTTACTTTCTTCAATTAGTAAAGATTTTAAAGATAAAAATGTTAAAATTGTATATTTAGTTTCAGAAAGATTTAAAAGGTAATTTAGATATTTTCTAATCAAAATTTAGTTGGATATTGAAATTGTATATTTACTTTCCTTCATTAGAAAATATTGTGATTAAATAGTATATTTACTTTTCTCCATTACTAAATATTTTAAAAGAAATAATATTAAATTTGTATATTTAGTTTCCTCTATTAGTAAATATTTAAAATTATGAAAAGTTTAGTTGGATATTTAAATTGTATATTTACTTTCTCCATTAGTAAATATTATGATTGAATAGTATATTTAATTTCCTCTATTACTAAAGATTTTAAACGAAAGAATATTAAATTTGTATATTTAGTTTCTTATATTAGTAAATATTTAAAAGGTAATTGAGATTTTTTCGAATTTTTAATATTATTAATTCAAAATTTTGAGAAAATTAGAAAAATAGAACGAAGCGATCTAGTGACGCTAGTCGACGAAGCCGCGCTTCACAGCGGCCCTATAAATTTTTTGTAAAATTTTAAATTTTAACTATTTAAGAAAAAGTGAAGAAAAAAATATATAGAATCTATACTATTATATAATAGTATAGATGAAACTTTATATTATAACAAATTTCTTAAATATTCATAGACTTTATAATAAATTTATTTAGTATGTACATGTGCATTATTATAACATAAAAGGTTAATCATGGGAACATAATTGATTTTTATATAATCATTGTATTCCGCTGTGAATTTGAATGTAAATAAGGGAATTCAATTTATTTTAGCTAATAAAAAATTAATATTTGTTTAATTGAATATTGAACATGATTACTTTTATATATTTATTATTTTTACTATAAATTTGAATGTAAATAAATAAATTCAATTCTCTAAACTTGATTAATTAAGAAATGAATATATAAAATTGTGAATTTATCATGCCTCTCATTAAACAATTATGAGATAAGTGTATTGAATATAACTCTAATTAATTCCCAAAATCACAAGAACAATATTTTAAAAATTATATACAAAAATAACATTCATTATAATTATTATCAATTATAGAAATCAACAATTAAAATTAGCAAAAATTGTATACACATATGTAACGTTAAACATCACCATTTGAATCCACAAGTCTGCATTATAATTATATATATTTATTATATATTTAAAAAATATATATTAAATATATTTTTAAAATATAATATATTTTATTAACATATTTTTAATATTTTTGAAAAATATATTCTATTTAATATGATAAATGGACGATTTTTCTTAAATTATTTGCATTTTATTTTTTATTTATACTGATTGTTATCTCGTTTTCTTGAGCCGACACCCGTTGTAATAAATAAATAAATAGATAATTTTCAGGATAGCAAATATATACATATACTTATAAAAAAAATTAATCTTGCACGACAATAAAAACTTTAGTACTAACTATCACTTTCTTCTCTCTTCAGTTTCGAGGTAATTTAAATTTAAAAATAATTGTTAAACCACCACTAAATTAAAGATTGTCCTGTGAGTTTTACATTGGTTGTAAAATTGTACAAATCTAATTTTTTGAACTCGTACAAATAGTAAATTAAGTGAATAAAACTTAATAAATTTCAATTTTTTAACTACAAAATAATTATAAATAACATATAAATATCTTGTAAAAAAATAACACATTAATATGAAAGCATGAAAATAAATATAATTATAAATTTTAAAAAAAGAACCGGGCACGTGTTATAAGTTAATATCAAAAAAGTTGAAATAATAATTTTTCATTGTTAAGTACAACTCGAATCCTTTTTCATTGTGATGTACATTGTGAATCTTAATAACTAAATCATAAAAATTTTGGTTCCAAGAAAAAGACCAGACAATTACTTTGTTAGGCTATCCAATTAATAATTTGGTTCCTTTCTTTCTTCTATCAACATGTTTATAACACAAAAAAGATTTACAGCATGATTAAAAAACAGAAAGAGACATTAAAACGATGGAAACAATAGACAAATGGTGAAATTTTCTTATAGTCTTTAGATATAAATCAAACATAAGTTTATTGTGGACATGTTACTTGAAATTGGCTCAACAAAACTAAAAAGAGCTTGCAAAAACAATTTAAATCCAAATAAACTTTACGCACAAAGTTGATTATTAGATTAAGTTTAGATGTTATATCAATATTTTAATAAACATGCTTCAACCCAAATAGAAACTCCTGCAAGAAAAATTACAAACAAAGAACATATTTCTACACATATATACATATTAAAAAGGAGTAATTAATAAACAACAACGACAAAAAGATCAAAAAAATTTCTACACTCAAACAATAAAACACACTGTAATTAGAAAAAAGATGGACAAACAAAAATTAAAAAGTTGGACTTCCCGTAAAAAAGACTCTTCAAAGAAAAAGGATCAAATATATGTAAACAATCTTGAATGTGTGATAATTTTTCATATCATTTCCACCAGAGCAATATGAAAAATAATTTAACAAAAAAAGCTAAAAAATTGACATGCACGTGATTATATATTATAATACAGACTTCTTACTTTTAGCTTGCAACAAAGTTAACAAAAATATGAAGACTTGTCACCTACAACGTGAAAACAAAGAGATCCAAAAGATTATTAGATCAATTCATACAAACAAATTTCAATGAATGAATAACGTATATTGGAATAAATATTTGGACACGAAGTTGTTAATACTAACCTACTTCTTGTTTCTCATGTTTCTGGCCACATCATCAGTATTTACAAAATCCTGAAAAATAGAAGAAAAAATTATTAGACCCTGTAACCTGAGAAACATTCTGCCTGCGTGACCAAAGTCGGTATATATATAGTGAAGAGAAAATTTTAATTTTTTCTATTTAATATATGATTTTGGTAATATTTCTTTGATTAAATTTTAAATAAAATTGACTTTTATATATTTATTAATTTTCCTAAAATTTTGAGTGTAAATAAGGAATGTCTTCTGTAAAAATTCGAATGTAAAAAAGGAAATTTAGTTTTATTCCTATTTAATTTTAAATAGAATTGACGTATATTTTGTAGGAAGGAAATTGAAAAATTACAACTTCCTTTATTATTTTCAATTTTGTAGGAAGGGAATTGATAGAACTTTCTTTTATTTTCAAAATTGATAGAACTTTCTTTTATTATTTTCAAACTTGAGAGAACTTTCTTTCAATTAGAAAATTACAACTTCCTTATTATTTCCGAATTTATAGGATCTTATGTTAATAATTGCAATTTTCTCTTTTATTATTTTCAAACTTGATAGAACTTTTTTTTATTATTTTCAAACATGATAGAACTTTCTTTTATTATTTTCAAATTAGGAGAAGACGGGGGCGGTGAGATGACGGCTCTCAAATCGCTTCGTTCTATTTTTCTAATTTTTTCAATTTTCTCAATTTTTAATATTAATAATTACAACTTCCTTTATTATTTTCGCTTTTGTAGGAAAGAAATCGAAAAATTACAATTTCCTTTATTATTTTCAATTTTGTAAGAAGGGAATTGATAGAACTTTCTTTTATTTTCAAAATTGATAGAACTTTCTTTTATTATTTTCAAACTTGATAGAACTTTATTTCAATTAGAAAATTACAACTTGTCTTTCCTACAAATTTAAATGTAAATAAAAAAATTTAATTTTATTGAATTAAAATTGAGAAAGGAAAAAATTATAAAATTGTATATTTAGTTTTCTCTATTAGTACAAATTTAAAAGGCAATTGATATTTTTTATGTCCTATAAATTCGAACTTAAATAAGGAAATGAAAGAATATTAATATTGTATATTTAGTTTCCTCTATTAGTAAAAGTTTAAAAGGAAATTGATATTTTTTCTATCCTATAAATTCGAACTCCAATAAGGAAATTTAATTTCATTTAATTAAAATTCAGGAGCTCTAGAAAATTAGATAATAGCTTTCGGACGATTCTAGAGCTCCTGGGGGTTTTCCTTTATATATATAAAGATATTGAAGTTCTATCAAGTCCTACAAATTCGAAAATAATAAAGAAGTTGTAATTTTCTAAATCAAAGAAAGTTCTATCAAGTTTGAAAATAATAAAAGAAAGTTCTATCAAGCCTACAAATTCGAAAATAATAAGGAAGTTGTAATTTTCTAAATCAAAGAAAGTTCTATCAAGTCCTACAAATTCGAATAATAAGGAAGTTGTAATTTTCTAAATCAAATAAAGTTCTATCAAGTTTGAAGATAATAAAAAAAAGTTCTATCAAGTTTGAAAATAATAAAAGTGTAATTTTCAATTTCCTTCCTACAAAATCGACAATAATAAAGGAAGTTGTAATTATTAAAATTAAAAATTGTAAAAAATCGAGAAAATTAGAAAAATAGAACGGAGCGATTCTAGAGCGCCACCTCACCGCCCCCGTCTTCTCCTTTATATAAGTATATTGATTTAGAATTTCTTTTTTATAAGAAATATAAACCAACAATGTATTTAATCAAAAAATAAAGTAAAAATGAGAAAATGGGATTATAAGGGAACTTGTAGCTTATCTAATAAGATTTTTAAAGTTAACTCAAAAATTGATGTAACACAATGGTTAAGATACTTTATTTGTAAGTGGAAGGTATGTGTTCGAATTCTGGAAGCAAAAAAATTGATATAATTTTTGCAGAAACTATAGACATGTGACATTTTTGTAATTATATGATAAATAAGGATAAAACTGTAATTTCACAACCATTTTATTGATATATTTTGTTTTAGATTGATTTTTAATATATAGAAGTAAATGTTTTATGTTAAATTTTCTAAATTTTAACTTAAGAACTAAAATAAGGAAGCTGTTGAACTTGCTTTAAGTCCTTACGCGGAAGATTTGCATTAATAATTTGTTCATTTTTATATTCTATTATCTTCGGAAGAAAATTTGCTACGAAGAACACAATAATAGATCGACTTGCATAATATTCAATTTATGTATTTGTATTAATGAAAAATAGTTATTGTATATAATATTTTGGAAAAACATTATTTTGCTACATAAATATAGGGAAAAACATTAATTTTTGTGATACTAAGAGCATCTCCAACCATATCGACTATTTAGCTAAAATTCAAAAAAAAATACCTTAAATAAGAATTATAAAGATTTTGTAAAATTTTGTCAACTCCAATGGGACAAAACCCTTAGGTAAAAATTTAGATAATCCTTACAGGTTGGCCATATTTGTCGAACCTCTAGCAGCCTGTAGAAATTACACATCATCTATTGTCATATTAAAATAATATATTTCATTTATAACAACTTAAAATAATAATAACATACTATTTTTAAAATTTAGCCAACTATTATAGTCAACTCCATCGAAGCACAATCCGTTACAGGTTCAACAAATTTTACATAATCAATATTTTAGCCAACACCGTTGGAGATGCTCTAACATATTTTTCTACAAATTCCAATATGATCAAAAAATTTAGTAATATAGTATCAATAAATAGATTGTATTTAGCACATATATATGAATGAAATTAAATTTAGACTTAATTGTAGTTTGATCGTCTCAA
Organism: Heracleum sosnowskyi; assembly: GCA_030848705.1. Taxonomy (NCBI): domain Eukaryota; kingdom Viridiplantae; phylum Streptophyta; class Magnoliopsida; order Apiales; family Apiaceae; genus Heracleum; species Heracleum sosnowskyi. Next base: position 121,997,021 of record CM061241.1, read on the forward strand.
CTATTATCTTTTTGTACAAAAATGACTCTTTTATAATTGTTGTCATTTTAATGACTAAATTATTATTTTTTTTAACAGATGATTGCATTCCGTCAATTTTTTTTAACGGACGTTAATGAATTCACTTTTTCATTTTTATTATTTCACTTTGATGGCTCAATTATTATTTAAAATTAATTTAACTAATTTATACTTTTAGAATGCCCAAATGACTTTAAGATTTTTTTATCATAAAACTATTATAGACGATTTTTAGACGCTAGTACTGTAATAACAAGATAAAATGTAAAATGTAAAAGCAAATTCTTGAGTCACGCTTCTAATTTGAATATCTCGAATAATTTCTATATATGTTTCTTTGTTTGATTTTTTCATTTGAGTATCTCCAATTTTCTTAAATTTTATCGTAATCTGAATTAAAGACATTTTTAAAAAAATCATGTGCTAAGTTCTAAAAACCATGCCTTTAATTCTGATTACGTTAAAGATTTACTAATGTTTCGCATCACATTTTTCAAACATCTTAAAATTTTAATTTGATTTTTGATTATTCACTAAAAAAAAGATATCATAATTAGTTTAAAAAAAAGGCATTTGAACATCACTCAAATGTTAGATCATTGTAAAAGACTGAAAAATGTAGGATTAATTAATTTATGTTGGAAGTAACACGAGTTTACTTTCTGATGATTGATGACAAAGTCGTTCGATTTTTACATTTTTCAGTTTATCTTATTCTTATAGTACTATTGCTTAAAAATTATGTAGAATAATTTTAAAATAAAGAATCTTAAGGTAAGTTGAGCATTTTAAAAGTATAATTTAGTTAAATTATTTTTAAAACAAAAAAATAGGTTAAAAATGTCAAAAATATATAAAAAAAGTCAATTTTGTGCAAAACAATAATACTTGAGCCATCAAAATGCAATTACAAAAATTAAAAAATGAAACCATTAACGTCCATTAAAAAAATTGAACGGAATGCAATCATCTGCTAAAAAAATAATAGTTTAGTCTATAAAATAACAACAATTATAAAAGAGTCATTTTTGTACAAAAAAAATAATAATTCAAGCAATCAAACTGCAATTAAGTCTTAAATTTATAAAGTTGTTTCCGATGAAAGCAGAAGCCTATAACTGCTTTGATTAAAACAGTGTGCGAATGATACTACTAAAGCCCACAAATCTTTGTTTAGTGTGAAGCCCAATTTAATTTGGTTCAAGTTTGTAAAGAGTAAAGGTGCGAAGAAAACATACAAAAGTAATACTTTCATTTCCACATCTTTTTAGACATCGCAGGTCTTTGCGAGCATAGTAAAAGCACTGCCTTTCTTTTTCCACAAAAAAAAAAAAAGCACCACTCACTTTGTGAAAATAATTTAACTCTTATCGTTGTGTTTAGTTGAGATAAACATAATAAAATAGAATATAACAAAATGGTAAAATTTTAAAAATTAATAAAATATAAGAGAAAATTTTTGAAAATTTTAATCATGTTATAATTATTATAACTGTATTTGAATTAAAACTAAGTATAAGAATATAACATTTTTGAGTAAATTACATGATGATGATCATATTTTACACTAATTTTCAAAAAGTAGTTGAATTTTTAAATTTGTAAAGAGTAGGGATTGGATATTCAATTATTTCTTCGATATATATATGTCGAGAAAATAAATAGCGAACATAAAATAATGAAGCCGAGTAGCCGACAATATGGGCCACATATGCACGCTTTTGAGTCCGTTTCGTATCTCATTCCTTCAACAAAATGTGTTTCCGACGTGACTTTGGGTCTGACAAAAAACCCAAAAACAAATTCTTCTGCCACTTTTGTCTCAAACAAATCAATTTATAATAGTACTATTGTATTTTTATAAGAGTAAAGTGCACATTATGTACCTGCAGTTTGTGTGTCAGACCACTTGGATATTATACTTCAAAAACTATCACTTGCTATATTTAAATTCACATTATGTGTATTTCAGTTAAAATAACATTAAAATGCAAGGGTAAAATAGTCTTTCTGTCATCATCTTCTTCATCAAACTCATTTTTACCATTGATGAATCTTTTGAGAAATTAGAACTTGAATATTTCATTCATTTCTTAATGAAATCGAGTCATTTAAGTTGTAACAGAATAATCTCTTTTCCTCTACAATTTGATATCGATTTTGGCTATAAAAGATTACCTTGAAGAAATTTTCATATTTAGATTCTAAATATAATAAAAATTTAGGAATGTCTTGAAATTATTCTTTCATAATCAAAATCAATATCAATTTGTAGAGGAGAAAGAGAGCATTATGTTGCAACTTAAATAACTCGATTTTGTTAAAAAATAATTGAGATATCCAAGTTTTAATTTCTCAAAAACTTCATCAATGGTACAAATGGGTTTGATGAAGAAGATGATGACAAAAAGACTATTTTACCCCTGCATTTTAATGTTATTTTAACTGAAATACACATAATATTACGAAATTGAAATTTCAGTATAGCAAATGGTTGTTTTTGAAGTATAGTATCTCAAGTGATTTGACACACAAACTGCAGGTACACAAAGTGCACTTTACTCTTTTTATAATTAAAATACTTGTCCACACATTTTATACGTGACAATATTCGAATTCTTGATATTCTATAAAAGGAGCGATAAAGATATCAAAAAAAAATCAAAAAATCAAAAAGACACTTGTTAATAATGGAGTATTAAATAAAGTTAAACAGCATAATGAAAAAAAGGAAAAATTCAGAATATATGGAGTATTATTTTTCTAATAATTAGCAGAAATGAAAAAAAGGAAGAAAAAACAGTAGACCCCGTGACAGCAAAATTCCAATAAAACAGCATAGCACTTTTTAGCAAATTTAATAAAACTTTGAAAACAAGAAAAGAATAAAATTTCAAAAACTATCTCTTTCATAAAAATCACAAGACATACAAAATCCTAGTTACACATAATGACGTGGCAGTAAGTGCAATAAAGAAGGGGTCCATTCATAAAGAGGCAAGAAGAGAAACTGGAAAGAGAAGAGAGGTGCGCACGTTAAGAATCATCCTTTCAGATTTATATCCTATACATACTTGCACATTTTTTATTTGCATCCCTTTTTCTTCCTTAATTTCTCTGTTTTTCACTTTAAATATTTATTTTTTTATTTTTGTAATTTTGATTCTTCATTTCTTGTTAAAACCCTTCCAATTTAGAAGACCTCCATTTCATTTCTGGAAATTTATAAATTCTTTTCTGGGGTTTGGGGGTGCTAAATTGGAAGCTTATTATTCATCTGGTTTTTTTTTTAATAATATTAAATTTTGGTGAATTATATATTTTTATGCATAAATATTCTTTAAAAGAAGAATCTTTGTTATCAATTTTGAATGTTTAAAGAGCTTTAGTGAAACTAGGGTTGTTTGATTGATTAATTTGCAAGAAAGATTGATTCTTGAGCTGGTTTTGAGCTAAAGATTGCATTTTTATCACATTGCACAAGAGATATTTGAGGGTTTGTTTGAGAAGAGTGTTTGTGAGCTGGAAATTTGGGTTGTGAAGGTGTTTGTATGTAGTGATAATGGGGTAGTTTTAAAGAATTGAGGTTGTGGAGCTAGACTAGTTAGTAGAGGTGGAGTTTTAGACTGATGTGTTTTATGGGGTATAAAGAGAATTGGTCATTTTCAAATGGGTTTGGGATGTTTAACTGTGTTTCGCAAAATCTTGCAACTTGAATGGCTGATTTGCAGAAAAATAGTCTTGTCGACCGGGACATTGATCAGGTGATTCTCTACATTTTTCTTTCGGTTTCAAGTGTTTTACATAGGACATGGATGGATGTTTTAGTAGAGATTTGAATTTTGACTTTGATATGGTAACTTTCGAATTAAATTTCAAGAAGTTCATCTGGAATTGTTCTCTTTTTTGATATAATTGAGCTTGAAAGAGTCATTCCAAATTCCTAGATTCAGAGGATGACTCTAAAGTTCGGCATTGAAGTTATCCTCGTTGTTGGTGCTATTGCTATAGCCGTGCAATTGCTATTTTTTTTTTGTTTGACGTGCAATTGCTAATTGAATCTACTATTGTATAGATTTTTTGTGAAGCATATCAATATCATTTGAAATCCGGAGCACAATTTTTTTTCTTGGTAGAGCCAAGGAGAGTATACTAGGTTGTTTCATTATTCACTTTCCATTAATAGTACTACGAGGGACTGTGATGGACATTGAAATACTATACTCTTACAGGTTCTGTTTACAATGTATTGCTTCCTACTATATTGCATCTTGCTTGATAATGTTAATTAAAAATTATAAAAATGACTGTTTTTAATACTATATTTTTTTTGTAAGAAGCAGGTTTGTTCTACTTCTTTGCTTTTAGAGTCTTGCAGTGAGAAGCTGAGCTTGACATTAATATTTTCTGATTACCCATTTTCTATATAATACAGGCTTTTACAGCACTTAAAAGAGGGGCATCTTTGCTGAAATACGGGCGCAGAGGAAAACCGAAGTTTTGCCCATTTCGACTTTCTTCTGTAAGTTGCGTGGCATGTATTAGATATACCCCAGCTTCATTAAAACGAATCCCTTTATTTCACATGTATACTTCTAGACAAGTAGTTGTATAGCTGTTACTGTAATATTTTTAGAGTGACATGTCTGCCAATTATGAAGTCCATCTGGTGCAAATTGTTGTGTATTTAAGGATGAGTGGATAACCGTTTCACATAGTTGTACTTACAGTCAGGCAATTCCTTTGTGCATTCTGATCACAATGGCAAGATGGATTTCATGGTCGTAACTAAATTTGCCATTGCTGGGTCAGTAGTCAAATAGTAGGGTCAACATTAACTAAATCAACATCTTACCCTCTATGGTACAATTTAATTCCTTTAATGATTATATCATTCGAGAGCATTGGCGAGTTATGTAATTTAATACAGTGCACTAACTTCAGTTATTACTTCTGGACATAGCAAGAGAGAAGGTGGTTACCTTGACCATGATCACTCGAAATTGGTCTCCTTAGTTCAATTTCCAAATATATTTATCGACTCAAGAACCTTGTTTGGTAACACATATTACTCGACCGAGTCTGAGATATCCATCATACTATTCTCAGTCCGAGTATCCTAATTATGATTAAGTAATCACCTTATTAGTATCAGTGGTGATGCTTTGTGTTGTGTCAGTATGCTAACTCTGACTAGAAAAAAAATCGGCGCTTGACTTCATGATCCTAAAGAACAGAACTTAATGAAAGGCCTTTTGGTGTAACAGCATCTCCCTTGCTTCCTTCAAGGGAGGTTGAGAGTTCAAGCCACGTTGAAGGCAAAATGTGTGTATGACTGTGTAATTAGCCAAAAAAAAAGGGAACAAATTATATGTAAAATTTTAAGTTACTATCGGCAGGATCATATAATCATTTTTGTAGAGAAGACAGTTCCAAATACATCATGGTTTTTTAAGGAATACATTTTTTCCCCCTAATATACGCTGTAATTTCTAATGTTTTTCTTTTTGCCACTTGGCTGCAGGACGAGTCAAAACTAATATGGTATGATGACAGAGAAGAAAGACAGCTTGAACTTCGCCATGTATCAAAGATTATACCTGGACAGCGCACTGTGAGTTTGCTATTACAGTACTACTTATCCTATGCTTGTGCAATTAGTTCATTGAAACCAATAGAAGCAATTCTACTCATCACGTCTTTTTTTTTTGGCTACTTGTACCGTGTTTACGGTGTCGCTTTTTAGTTTGATCAATGATATGAAATTTCCTTAAAGATATTCATGTACAATATGTTCATGATATGCTTTTTGTTCAGGCAATATTCCAGCGGTATCCTCGTCCAGAGAAAGAGTATCAGTCATTTTCTCTCATTTACAATGATAGATCGTTGGATCTAGTAAGTTTCCTAATATTTTAAAGTTTTTTGGGGGAAAAGATTGAATTTTTTTAACCTTGTTTCACGTAGAGTTAAATAATTCTCCACCTGTTGATAGCTAAGTTAATACACTCTGAAAATAAATCGGCTTGAATAGCATAATAAGCATTACCATGTTAAACTTGAAGATCTACGTTGACCTTCTGAGTCTATCGACAGATATGTAAAGATAAGGATGAAGCTGAAGTCTGGTTTGTTGCACTAAAGGCATTAATTGGTCGTGGTAGCTACCGTAAAGTGAAAAGTGAACTGAGAAGTGAAGCAGGAACTGAAAGTATAGCATCGGAAAGTCCACATGGACGAAGAGTTTCTCCATCAAGTGCATTTTTTGTAATTATCATATCTTTTACCTTTTTAATAGACGCGTCTCTAATTTTTGTGATTGATATGCTTCGAGTATCTTATTTTATTCTTTTTGCGTGACTGTATTAGGATCAAGGAGATGGTCAACAAACAGATGGCCGGTTGGGAAAAGCATTTGCTAATATCATTTCATATACTGCAGCCACCAAGAGTTCACCACAAGCTGAATCAGTTACTTTTTCTCCCACCTCGCTTCAATCTGGGGGTCAGGACAGCACAAATGGTCGCACTTCTGCATCTGAGACAATGCGAGTCAGTTTGTCCAGTGCTGTGAGCTCATCAAGCCAGGGTTCTTGTCATGAAGATATTGATTCCCTTGGTGATGTTTACATATGGGGAGAAGGCACTGGTGATGGGGTGGTAGGTGGTGGGGTGCGCTTATATGGTAAACCATCTAGTTCCATAACGGATGCCCATCTACCTAAAGCACTGGAGTCTACCATGGTACTTGATGCTATTAGCATTGCTTGTGGTAGTAGGCATGCTGTTTTAGTCACCAAACAAGGGGAAATTTTCAGTTGGGGAGAGGAGTCAGGGGGAAGGCTTGGGCATGGTGTCGAAGTAGATGTTTCCCACCCAAAGCTTATTGAAACTCTTAGTGGCATGAATGTAGAGATGGTAGCATGTGGGGAATATCATACATGTGCAGTTACTCTTTCAGGAGATTTATATAGCTGGGGTGATGGTAACTACAACTCAGGTTTACTTGGACATGGAAGTGGTACTACCCATTCAATCCCCAAGAAAGTGAGTGGACTCCTGGAGGGTATTCGTGTATCATTTATTTCTTGTGGAACTTGGCATACAGCTCTTATAACATCTGCTGGCCAGTTGTATACATTTGGTGATGGAACTTTTGGCGCCTTGGGGCATGGAGACCGCAATAGCATTGGGATTCCAAGAGAAGTGGAAACACTGAGAGAATGCAGGACAATAAGGGTTGCTTGTGGAGTTTGGCACTCTGCTGCTGTTGTTGAAGTGGAGAACGGATCTTCTACTTCCCCATCTCCTGAAGGTTCTATACCTGGGAAGCTGTTCACCTGGGGGGATGGAGACAAGGGCCAACTTGGTCATTGTGATAAAGCACCTAGACTTACTCCTGAGCCTGTAGCTGCATTAGTTGATATAAGCTTCTCCAAAGTAGCATGTGGAAACAATTTAACTGTTGGTGTCACTACATCAGGACGATTATATACGATGGGGAGCACTGTCTACGGGCAGCTAGGGACTCCTCTCGCTGATGGTAAAACTCCTATTTGTATCGAAGGCAAGATCGCTGACTGTTTTGTAGAAGAAATTGCATGTGGCTCCCATCATGTTGCAGTTTTGACTTCGAAAACCGAGATTTATACCTGGGGCAAGGGTGCAAATGGGCAACTGGGGCATGGAGATTATGTTGACCATCACACACCTACATTAGTTGATTTTTTTAAAGATAAGCAAGTCAAAGGTGTTGTATGTGGTTCTAATTTTACTGCTGCTATATGTGTTCACAAATGGGCATCATCTGACAACTCCTTGTGCACTGGTTGCCGTAATCCATTTAATTTCAGAAGAAAACGTCACAACTGCTATAACTGTGGCCTTGTATTTTGCAAAGCTTGCAGCGTTAAAAAATCCCTGAAAGCTTCACTGGCCCCAAGTTCGAACAAGTCATATCGTGTCTGTGATGACTGTTATACCAAGATTCAGAAGACCATGGAAATTGGAACTCCTAGGGTGATTCCTAAAATTAAAAGCTGGAATACGCTTCCCAAAAATAGCGAGTTAGGAGATAAAGAGACCGGAGGTCCGCGAGTTCAAGCACAGATGTCTAAATTATTTTCTCTTAATTCCTTTAATCTAGGCGAAGGGAGAAATCCCAGGAACTGTATGAATAATGAAACAAGGGACAATCGTATGACTCAACTTCCTAATGGAAATATTGATATGCAAAGCCTCACTTGCCCAAAAGCACCAGGTTCTCTCTCTGGAGCTTCCAGAAGTTGCAAATCACTTTCTGTTCCTAATTCCAGAATTGTTTCTCGAGCTACATCTCCTGTAAAGAAAAAGACAGTTTCACCTCAGTTTCCCTCTCCAACACAATCCCTGCCTCTCTTCACAAATAAAATGTTTCTCGATGATCCTAAGCTGGACAATGAAAGTTTAAGCCAGGAGGTCATATATCTAAAGGAACAGGTAGTGTTTGTACAAGTATCTGTATTTATTGCACATGTTCATGAATCATCACTATGTCATGAAGCATGATAACATGTTTGCTCTTGAAATATGTTATATATGCCTCTTCACGCAAATATGTTTTCTATTAATACAGGTTTTCTCTGCCTCTCCACATAAATATGTTTTCTATTGAAACTTCTAGAATTTAAACCTAATATGCTCTGTATGGTTGGATGGAATAACATTGGGAGTGAATGGAATGACTTTGTACTATACCGTAGTTAAATATTTACATTTTCATTCCTTCGTTCTCTACCAAATTAAAGTAGAGCTCAAACCCTCCATTTTGAGAATGAATGCTTCATTTTCTTTCCTACTCTTTTTCTTCACAAACCACATCATAGAAAGTTTGCACCCTTTCAATGTTTCACTCTACCTTGTTACATCCTTTTTTCTTAATTAATTTTGTTTACAATTTTTCATTCGATTCCGTTCCCTACAATCAAACTAACCTTTATTTATCTGATAGCATGCCTCTCCCTACTTTGTGACTTTGTTAGGACCCGGTTTGGCCTGCTCTAATATATTAGGAACAACTCTTTTATTTATTGATAAGTACACACACTGAAAACACAATATTGGTGGTATTCGAGAGACCACCGGCTCTCCACAATATTTAGGTGGTATTCGAGAGACCACCCACTCTCCACAAACACTTCACTCAATCTTATTTCTTCATCCCCCAAACATACAAATGTCTTACCTATTTATAACCCCAACATCAACTCATAATCCCTAAATCAAAGCTGAAATATTATTATTCCCACCAAATCCTCCCTTTCAAATCCGTAATTGATGCACACTAATTATTCAGATTTGTAACTGATTATTAAATTTATTGTGTTTATTATGGTTCCTAACATTACTCCCCGCCCAAACTTGAACCTTGTCCTCAAGGTTCAAATAAGAAAATTGTTCCATCAGTATTTTTTTTTTTTTCTTCTTCCTTTTCTTTTTCCAAAACCCCTGCCTCTCCACCAATATTTTTCTACAATCCTCCCATTTGCAAGAAGGCCGTTGACATTCCCCGCAATTGTAGAAGAACAAAAGATCGTTTTTCAAGCATACTACAACTGACCAGACCCTCTTTGTTGGTGATGAGAGGTTACTAAGTTCAAAATAACTTTCCGCCTCTAACGACCAACTTTCTACTTTTACGCCTTCGGACATGATTGTGTCAAGTCTTCGTAATAATGAGTCCATGGATGCGCTTGGAGGTGACGAGGCATCAAACAAACAAGTCTCTTGTTCTTTGCTATTGCCAATGGCAGAATCTGCCGGAGTCTGCTCTAAAACCTCCAATATTGGTGGTTGTTGTTGAGTCATTTTATCTAACCGTTTGGCAAAGGCGTCCAATTTTTTAACCACAATAAGAATAGTTTCTCCAAGTGATGAAATTTTGTCTATTCCTGCTTGTGTAAGTTGGAACCGCTCCAACAATTGCAATTTGAATTCCTCCCAGCTGCGAAAAGGACGGCGACCTTCCTCATAATAGTACCATGATAAAGCATCACCTTCTAAACACACCACTGCAGATCGGAGCTTCTCTGCAGATGACATGTTATTAAGCTCAAAATATCGTTCTGCGCGAAACAGCCAACCTTCGGGATTCTCTCCCTCAAACACCGGCAATTCTAGTCGTCGTGGTAATGATTCCAGCATAGCTCCTGATTGATTTGGATGTTGCTGCGAATTTTCAATAGCAGGCGTAGACCGTGCAGTAGTCTCAGGACTATAGCTGTCTAATTTTGTAAGTATGGCAACCACACTTTCTTTGAGGAAAGGAATGTCATTTTGAAGTTTTTCCATATCCCACTTCTGAAATTCTGCTTGCATTGATTCCAATCTTTTCTCCGACTCATCGACTCGATTTTCAACTTGTTTCGCACCTGCCATTGCCCCAAGATCGGAGAAGCTTAGGACCTGGTCTGACCGCTCTTATATAATAGTAACAAACTCTTTTATTGATAAACACACACACACAAAAACACGATATTTAGGTGGTATTCGAGAGACCACCCGCTCTCCACTATATTGGTGGTATTCGAGAGACCACCCGCTCTCCACACACACTTCACTCAATCTTATTTCTTCATCCCCCAAACATACAAATGTCTTACGTATTTATAACCCCAACATCAACTCATAATCCCTAAATCAAAGCTGAAATATTATTATTCCCACCAAACCCTCCCTTTCAAATCCGTAATTGATGCACACTAATTATTCAGATTTGTAACTGATTATTAAATTTATTGTGTTTATTATGGTTCCTAACAGACTTACAGTATAAATTTAGGTACAATAGACGATAGAAAGTATGTTCTGGTCCGCGCAAATATATTTTAATAACTATGTTTTTTATCCCTCAAAGTTTGCTAATTTTGAAGACTCTAGATCTGCTACAACTTAGTAATTCAGAAGTTGTTTTTATTAGTCAATACAAGTGATGAACAATCACTTTATCAATAGCATTGTGTAATGGTTATTTTGTTTTTCTTGTAAGATAAAGGGAGTTACTAACGTTCTTCCATTTAAGATGGCGTTCGGCGCTTTCATTAAATTCATAAGTGGCTGCATAAAATCTATTTGAATGGAATCTATCTAAATGACCCCTCACTAGCCATTCATTTCCCATGATTAAACTGAATTAGCTCAATGGGTAGTTTGAATTTGGTTGTAGGTCGAAGGTCTTGCTAGCAAATCCCAATTTCTTGAAGCTGAACTGGAAAAAAAATCAAGGGAACTGAAGGAGGCAGCTGCATTTGCTGCAGATGAAACTGAAAAATGCAAAGCTGCAAAGGAAGTGATTAAGTCTCTAACTGCACAGGTTAGTTGTGTTCTATGTTGAAATGTAGGGCGTAGTACTCAAGGTGTGCTATAGAATGCGTACTCTTTTCTATAAGCATTTATCCATTTCTCTCTATAGAGATATATTCAAGAAAGCCAAAAAGGACTAAACACATTTGTTAGAACTTGTACCAAATCGTATACAAAGTTAGAGCCACTGAAACCTTAGCTGTGTGATGTTAATATAGCAAATATGTTGAGTAGAGCCTAATAAACTATGCCAACACCATCAACTCATCCAGGTAGAAAATTTTCAGTGGAGTCTGATTTATTAATTTTAGTATGTCCATATCTTCCTTTTTTACTTGTAGCAAAACCTAGGTTTCCTTCTGTATAACTTGGCTGATTTTTTTGCTAATATGAAAGTCTTAACATAGGTATGTTTGGACTTGAGGTCTTTGGGTATTTTAGGCGCTATCTATGATTTTATTTCCATATGTAATACTTCTTCATTCAAGTTAATTAAACAGAAGTTCTATATAACAGTTTGCTCTTAATGCTCAATGTTCTAATGATTACAGCTGAAGGAGTTGGCTGAAAGAATGCCAGAAAGACATGGTTCCAGCCGCAAAGATTCTACTAGTGAAATGTCCAAAGATACGAGGAACCCGGTAGATGAGTGCATCAAAACGAAACTGTCCCCTCCTAAAAGTGAATTGTTTGAAAATTCTATTAATTCAAGTCTACCAAATGGATCTAAGGTTCCAACTGAGACAGCAGAGTCGGTCTTACAGTATGAACCCGGAGTATATGTAACTCTTTCTTCCTTACCAGGAGGTGGCAATGAACTCAGACGTGTTCGTTTCAGGTATGGTCGTCAACTTATGTGTATGGAAGTGGATGTTTAAAGATTGATATAGTAGTTCAATTGCATATCAGTATTACGAATAGTTCAGTGTTTTTTGACTTCCCTTCTAGCTTTTATCTAAAGACAAATCACTTTCAGTGGAACAATTATAGCACTAACTACAAAGCTATCCAGTGTTGTGGCAATATGAATAACTATCCTGTGTGACATCTCTTTCATGTTGTACAAGTTACAAGTGCGACTAAATTACATGTAAAGTGAATGCACATGTATGTCAAGTTGCATGAATGGCTGCTTAAATTGATCATCTCTTTTAGCTAAATTAAAATATGTTAACATAGTCATAGTGCATGATATCCTGAGACAAGCTTCAACTCATACACTGGAATTGATACCAGAGGGATTTTCTTTTGTTAAGAGTAAATTTAAAGATACTGCAATTAGGTTTTAATCCATTTAGTGTCCACACCATCCATAAATTGTTCTTTTTAATGTTATATTATACAAGTCTTCTGTCAGCTTCCCTACTATTCTTTAATTATCTATTCTTATTTTCTTATTCATTCTGTTTGAATTCTTAACATCTGGGCAACTAATAACAAGATATTGTATTTGTAACGTAATTATATTGTATTTGTAACGTAATTATAAGCTGACAGAAGACTTGTATAATATAACATTAAAAAAAACAATTTATGGATGGTGTGGACACTAAATGGATTAAAACCTAATTGCAATATCTTTAAATTCACTCTAACAAAAGAAAATAATTTCCCGGGTATTGATTCCGGTGTATGAGTTGAAGCTTGTCTCAGGATATCATGCACTATGACTATGTTAACATATTTTAATTTAGCTAAAAGAGATGAGAAATTTAAGCAGCTAGCTATTCATGCAACTTGACATACCTCTACATTCACTTTACATGTAATTTAGTCGCACTTGTAACTTGTACAACGTGGAAGAGATGTCACATAGGATACTTATTCATATTGCCACAACACTGGATAGCTTTGTAGTTGGTGTTATAATTGTTCCACTGAAAGTGATTTGTTTTTAGATAAAAGCTAGAAGGGATGTCTATCCAAGAAATATGAAAAATATAATCGTAATTGTAGATTTTACATTAATGCTATTTAATGATTGATTGCTTCATCCAGCCTACTGGTTCTTAAAACTGACTAAATTTTGTGGTATTCTCTGCAGTCGGAAACGTTTCACTGAACAACAAGCAGAGAAGTGGTGGGCTGAAAATGGGACAAGAGTATGTGAAGAGCACAACATACTGACTACTGACTAACTAGCTTCTGGTGCTCCATCAGTTTAACACTTGATGGAAGAAAGAGCATTACAGAACTGTTTTCTGTGACATCTTCACCTCGCCAAAGTTTGTAAAACTTTTATTGGTCGACGAAGTAGAATTAATATTAGGATAGGAGATTCAGGTGCAAAGATATGTAATATGTATAAAGAGGGGTAGAAAGTAGCTAGCAGAAATGGTTATGAAATGACACAAACATTCGAGTGTGTGAATATTCTGAATTTTGTCCATGTTTGAGCAGTTGAAGCCTTCTTTCATTATTTGGTTGCCTTCTATTTTTCTTTTGCAAGAAAGTTAGTGTCAACAGTCATACATTATAAGAAAGAGACACTTCTGTAAATTTCCTTAACTTCCCTATTTGTTGTTAATATCTTAATTAAACTAGTGAACTAATCCAGAATTCAGTCTGGGACAATCTGGCAACAGTCTACCTTAAATATACTAGCAACTGGCCTTGTACCCGCAAGTATACTTTGAAAACTTTATGCCAAAACATGGTGAAAAAAATGCTTTGCTATTATGCTATATCTGTTAGCCAATGCAATGGCTACTAGCCTACTACTATGCAACATGGCGAAACATTGTTGGAGAACCTCAATTCACCCAAGTTACTCACTAATTTGGGAGTAATGTACAGCTACACCCCGGTTTCTTATGATCAATCGTCATTGTTACCCAACTCGATAGCACTACATCCAGCTTCCTTCACTCCACGAGATCCATATTCATAGTTGTCCTCTATCTTTCGTCCTATCACCTGTGTCGTTTGAAGGCATGGTCTGCTACCTGCAACAGCATAAGTACTTGAAAGAATAATAGAATCTGCAGGATGTTCACCATAGTTATCCTCCAGTGCTTTCTTCACACTTTTTCCTAGATCAACATTCCCATAGACTCTGCATGCTGCAAGTAATGCACGCCAGGCAGCCGCATCGCTCTTAATAGGCAAACTTTTGATTAAGTTATGTGCTTCCTCCAGCAATCCTGCTCGACCAAAAAGATCAATCATGCATCCATAATGTTCAACCTTCGGTTTTAAGCCGTAGTCTTCAATCATAATCTTAAAAAAACCTGTCCCTTCGGCAACTAGCCCACCATGGCTACAAGCGCTTAAAACTGCCAAGAAAGTGACTTCATTATGTCTAAATCCCTCCTCTGCCATCTGATAAAATATCATAATAGCATCTTTTGCCTCCCCATGCATCCCATAGCCTAAAATCATAGCAGTCCAACATTTCACATCTTTACTCACCATTTTCTTGAAAACATCAACAGCCTCCCTGAGTAACCCGCACTTGCAATACATATCCAACAAAGCTGTGCCCAGAACTGCATCTAGTACTAGCTGCTGCTGCTCGACATATTCATGGATGCATTTACCTACTGCAAGAGCTCCAGAGGTCGCACAAAAAGAAAGTAACCCTGCCAATGTAGACGAATTGGCCCTCACACCTCTGTTTTTCATCAGTCGCAATAGATTCAATGCTTCTTCTAGCATTCCATTCTTAGCGTACACATCCATCAAACAATTCCACAAGACAACATCTTTTACCTCAACTTCATCAAACGCACTTCGTCCAGAATCCATCTTTCCAATTTTCCCATACATTCCAACCAAAGCAGTAACCACATTCGCATCCATAACAAACCCACACTTAACACAATAACAATGCAAACACTCTCCTTCCAATGCACCCCCAACCTCACTCACCCCCGACAAAACACTCAACATAGTACTCCCCTCAACCCTAACACCATCCAACAACATTCTCTTAAACAAATTCAAAACAACCTCACCCCGACAGACATAAAGATACCCTCCCATCATAACATTCCACGAAACCAAATCCCTCCGCACAGAACCATCCTCAAACACTTTACATGCATCCTCAATTTTCCGACAAACACAATACAACTGCAAAACAGTATTCCTCACACAAACATGCAAAACATTCCCAGTTTTGAAAGCAAGTGCATGCACAACACAACCTGTCCTAACCTCAAACAACCTGGCACAAGATTTAATAACAGACACAAAACTAAACTCATCTAACAAAACACCAACAGCCCTCATATAATTAAACATAACAAGTGCTTCATTAGGGTAATCACTAACAGAATAGCATCTAAGCATAGTATTAAACATAAACACATTTGGGGTTTGTATAAATTTAAATATAGAGATAGCATAATGTGTATCTATTATAGAAGCAGCAAGAAGCTTGCTTACTGGGAATGCTACAGTGTCTAAGCCATTCTTGATCATATAACCATGTATTTGAGTTATTTCTGAAGCTTTTTTGCAAAATGGTAGTTGTGAAATCAAGTATTGATTAGTATTAGTTGAAAAAAAGTGTTTTGTGAAGATGGGTTTTGGGTTGATTTTGAATTTTTGCTTCAGAGTTGAAGCAATTGTTGGTATCATGAGAAATGAGGCCTCGCGCCAAATACTTCAATTGGGCCGAAATATATATATATATATATGCACAAAGAAAGGCGCACAGAATTAGTAGATCAAGAGTTTAAGATTGGGCTTTCGAAGATAATTTCATCAAACATAATCATGTTTGAAGTCCTGGTTAAATATTTAATTAGTAGATAGATTTCATTTAAAGTTTATTTCGTGTAAGGCATTATTTGTTTTTGTGATTTATCAATTCCCTTTAAAAGTAATATTTTACTCGGTCCAAAATCTGATGTGACATATGAATAAGTGACAACTTTTTTTTATATATTAATATGGGATGCACGTATTCATATACATCTATTAATTAAAACTTAACATTTAAAATATTACGTCATTCGATAAAAAATTTGATAAATTTTAGAATACCTAATACAATTAAACCTCTTTAAAGTAATACCCTTGGAACCGGAAAAAATATTACTTTACCGAATTTATTACTTTATCGATATAATAATATTTTATTACTTTATCGATAAAGTAATATTTTATTACTTTACCGAATTTTTATGTTTACACATTACAATACATTATGTTTAAAAATAAGAATCAATCACATGCAATGTATTTTGAATGCTATTAATATTGCTAACATGGCTTGAAATATTGATGCGAAAACAACTACAATTGCAAATTGTTTTTGGCATTGCAAGATTCGTTTAGAAGAAAATGATGAACAAGAACTTGGTGAAATAAATGAAGGCATCGAAGGATTAAATGAAGCTATATCTAATTTACGATATAGAAATGTGATGAATGTTGAGCATCTCTTAAATTATCCAAGCGACAATGATGCGGTTATGGAATCACATACGGATGAAGAAATCATTGAGTCGATAATGAACATTGATGAGGTAATGAACATTGATGAAGGAATTGATCTTGAACCGGACGATAGCAATGTCATCCCAAGCGTGTCATCAAAGAAAGCATTTCAAGCAATCAACACTTTGAACAATTACTTGTTACAACACGAGCAAAATATTTATGCTTTAAATAAAGTCAAGGATGAGGTTAATTTTGGTTTTGGTGGAAATAAGAAACAAGCTACTATATATTCATATTTTAAAAAAAAATTGAATTTTGTAACTCATATACATTATATATATATATATAATTTTGGAATTATTACTTTACATATTAGTTGGGCCCTTAATGATTTTCTAATTTTTTATTATCTTATGCTTTTAACGAGAATATTACTTTACAACATTGACTCAAGTTGGGATAGACGAATTTTTTTACTTAAATGAGATTATTACTTTATCGGATATTACTTAATCGGGGTTTAACTGTACCATCTATTATATATCTTATACTGCAACAAGCACTTTGTGAACCATTTTATTCAACACTTGAAATTACATAACTGCCCCTCCAAAGTCAAATGTTATAAAAATGTAAGAAAATTTTGATCTTGATGGGAATCGAACCTAAGACACTTCAATACTAATTACTAAGAATTTCAAGTCACCAATTTAACCATTGAGCTACTTGGGTTTTTTTGTTGTGGTATAAAACCCATTAGTATGGTAATGTCTTTCACAAATATTATTTTACACTTTAGTTTTTATTCAAGATTCTTTCATGATAATTTCATTTGTCTGATTATTAATAAAAGTGGTTATTGAATAGACTCGTATCTCTTTAATTAAATTTAATTATGTTTCTTCCTTTATATTCACAATTTTAAGACAAAGTACAAATGCATTTTTAGTCACATAATATCACTTTTTAGTCCGAGCATCCAATAATATAAAATAATACAAAATAGTAATCATTTTGTCTCAATTATATTCATACATATCAGATAATATAAGTAATAATATAAGCACATCTATAGTTGTTACCCTGAATAGAGATACGTAATCCGGATTCAGGTCGGATTTTTCGATATCCGATAGGGCCGAACTTTTTTAAATCGAGACAAATTTTCTCTAAAATATTTATACATGTAGATAGGGTCGGGTCAGGAGGGGCCAAATTGGATTTTTACAAATTATTTTAGATATTGATAACTTTAACATTAACTTTACCTTTTTTTTTATTTTTTCGGATTTAATTAAAAAAAATTAAGCTTTTATCCGATATTTAATTGAAAATTCTAGATTTTTGGATTGGACTTTTATCCTTATCAAGACTACGTCCAAATCGAGATTAAATTTGGGTTTATTCGGCTCGAACCGGATCGGGGTTTTGTGAAAAATATGCGATTCGTTTAAGCCTGCGGGCTGGATCCAATTGAGGTGGACTTTTTTTTAATCAGATTTTTTCTGATTTTTTTAACCAGTTCGAACAGTTTTTTTCGAATACGAATTTGTGTGCATCTCAATCCCGCCACCTCATGCATTAAGGACATGTATACTACACCGGCCGCTTATAGAGAATTATGGAGCCCGGAGAGTATTGGTACTTTCGAAATGGAGCATTTATTTGACACCTTTAACTAATTCCTATCTGATTATTAATTAGCTTATACAAACAAATCATCAAATACATTCAACTAAGAACAAAATCTTTTTCGGACTAATACCAAACCGATCTTCCTTGCAAATCTTCTCAACCATGTCACATAGTATCACCAACAAGTTCAAACTGGTGGCAGGATCACCACAACAAACTGAAGAATACTTATCATCACAAAATTAAACTGACGTGAACTAGGTGATAGTGTGACAAATATTGACATCTATATCCAATATCACTTATTATATTTTTTTTTAATATTTTTTTTAAAATTTAAAACTATCAACATATTTACTTCTTTTCAATTATATCCTTATATATAATAAGCGTAAAAATGGATTTTATCATTATTTTACATTTATTATTGTTTAATTATAAGATATTAACAACTTATAATTATATATGCATTTTTGAAATTTTAGCTACTAATAAGATTAAAACTGTAGTTTTATTATGATCCAATATATTATAAATCTCGTCTTCAATAGATAAATTTTATACGTTGGTCATTTTCGAAAAATCCACTATAGTATATAAAGTATTGAACCCGAAAAATGCAAAAAAGTTTTATATTTGTATATAAATAAAAAAAGTTTGTGTTGGAGATTTTTACAAGAAAGTTGAAGTTGTCATCGTACGACTAAATCAAATCTAAACTAAATTGGTTTAATTTTTTTGAATATCTATGATAAAATATTAAAAGTACTAAATGTTAAATTATTTGTGTCAAGTGGCAATTGTAAGGTGAAACGAGTAACTTATCACGAATCAGTTTAGCATTATCTTGAAAGGTATAAGTAATAGTTTTCTAAAATAAATTATATCAACACCTGTACAATTATTGTATTCAACGTGTCTACAAGGAGACCCTTCTTAAAACGGGCAAAGTGGTATGCATTCGTTTAAATAGTGTATCCACACATACTAATACAACTTGTACTTCTACATTTTTACTCTATTATGCACACCGATCAAATTTTACAACACCCACTTAACGACTACCCCATGAACTACAAACAGGTAAATGGAGTTCTAACGTTCCCCCTGCAATGAAAATGATAAAAGCCGCCCAATTCTCTTTCAAAGTGACACTAAAACCATCTTCTCATTCCAATACAATTGAAAAAATTATAATCGGCGAAATCTTGCAGTACACAAGGTCACGACTACCCCATGAACTACAAACAAGTAAATGGAGTGCCAACGTTCCCCAGACAATGGAAATGGTAAAAGATGCCCGATATTCTTTCAAAGTGACACTAAACCATCTTCTCATTCAAATACGATTGGCAAAATTATAACCGACGAAATCTTGCAGTACAGAAGGATCGTGCGTGCTAACAAAACATGTTAATTAGTCAAAATATTTGCGCCTACTCAGGTCATAATAACAACCTTATAGACTGGGATTTTGTAAAACATGTATCATCAAACCTTCGACATATTTCCTACTGATATACCGTTACATGCTTATGTCTTTTCTTCTACATGCATTCCACCAAACGATGAGACCAACATAACCAAAAATAACTAGAGCATGTCCGTGCCTCGCACGGGCTATAAAGCTAGTTGTTTCTAATTATCTAAACGGGTCTTGCCTCTTGAGCGGAAATGACGCTCCTGCTTACATTTCACCCTTTTAAAAGATTTTAAATTTCTTCGACAGTAGCCACTTCGTTTTTCTTCTTTCCTGTCTCACAAGAGCACAAATAATCAACGACACACTTTTGTTAGTCGCTCCGTCCCCTCAAGAAAAAAGTATAAATTAATAGGAAAAAATAAGAAAATTAAGTAAAGTAATGAGATCAATCAATATTTAATATATAAAGTTAGTATAAAGTAGGTATAGTGGAGGAAAGTAGTGAATGTGATTGAATTTTATATTATAAATTGTTACTATTTTTTGTATGTAAAAAAATGAGAGAGACGTACAAAAAAAAAGTGTAAAGAAATGAGAGGGACATAGAGATAAGATGTAGTCGACAATACTCTCATGCATATTTTCAACTTCAAATTTATTTATGATAGGAATAATTTTATCTAAACTCCAACAAAGAAATTATATACCTATAAATGAAACGTGTGCAGAGATATCTGCTTCCATATATTCCATATATGATCAAATGATATCAAATCTCAAATACAAAATTAAAGTATTCAAAGCGAGAAGTTTATCGAAGATGTAAAAAGAATGGAAAGCAATGATAGACCGGAATATAGAAACTCTAGATAACTAATTTACAATTAAATTAGCTTTCACTGGCCAACCCAACACGGCACGGCACGACACAGTTTGCCAATTTATTTGACAATTATAATTTATATGTTAGAAATATGACTAATCTATTGTTTTACATTTTCTACTTACGTATGTGTGTCTGTGACCTGTCCTGTTGTCACCTTCTTTGAAATATCATTGTCACGTATATTAATTTCCAGATTTTAAACAACTTTCATGCAGTCCTAAGAATATATACAACTTTCATGTTGTATTATTAATAAAACATATGATACAAGGCTTCCACCACGGACTAAGAATATAAATGAATTAAGTTCAAACTTTCAGTTATATGGTACTTTCGGCTGTTAATAATGGACACATCTTTTATTGTTTATTTTTGCTCCAAATATTTTATTTTATTAGCTGATAACCCGTGTCAAGCCCAATAAATATTGTTAAAAATCTTGTATAATTACGTAGTTGTAAATAATTGAACCTTGGGTGAAATTAAATAATTTAAAGTAAATAAATCTTGTATAACTACGTAGTTGTAAGAAACCGAACCCGGATTTAGTGATAATCAAATTTGATACTTTGGTACTACGCGTTATTTAAATATTGTTTTTTTTATTAATAAAGAGTATAGATACTAATTACTAGTTAGTTTATTCGTTAATTTTTTTTATCGGTGTTTATTCGTTAATTTTGTTGTGTATATAGTGAATTAACTCCTTATATATAATAAGCGTAAGAGAGATCTTATCCAAAACTTTGGTTGGTCACTGTACTACCAAAAGTATACGATCAGTTGGATTATTAAACTATAAATCTTCAAATCAATGAGGACCGTCAGATATAATATTAATAATTGTATTTGATTATTAATAGGATAGTATTTAAATACTAAAAGATGTATTTTGATAATTTAAACCAATTATAAATAGATTTTCTATATTGAATAGAAATCTTTATGTAAAAATTCGTAATTATCTTTTCTCTTTAGTTTATGGATAGTTCTGAAACCCTAATGGTTTTGATGATGACACATAACAGCAAGCTGATTGCTTGTCATTGAATATATTAGCTTGTTATTTTGTTAACTTGTTTTGCTTGATGCTTTAATTGAGGGGGAGCTTTTAGCTCAATCACATATGGATATATTATCATCAAAAAGGGGGAGATTGAAACTCTATGAATTTTGATGATCATATAGTGGCAAAGATGTTTGTATTTATAGATGTAAAGCAGCAAGCTATATGCTCTATCCTAACTTGTTGTTGCAGGGAAAGATGGCTTACTGATATGAAATATCAGTACATATAAAATAGCATGCCATTATCATATGTACTAACTTGGTTTTGCAGGGCAAAATAGCTTACTGATATGTATGCCAGTTTATCTAAACAGCAAGCCATTTGGTGCTACACCGAGACAGTCTGGCAAGCCAGTTGTACACAGTCAGTACGCAAACAGCAAGCCAATTCCAACTGTCCAGATTTTTTAAAGATAAAGATCAAGTTTGATACTCATGGATTTATTTCAGGAAATATATTGTGAGGGCTCTTTATGATATAATTCGTACATAATATATTATAGAGCTCAAATCTTTTATCAAAATCTGTTTTGATATTATTTTCCTAAATTATAGGAGTTTATTGTTTTTAAAAGATTCTCTCTTTCAAAATCTCCTATACACGTTTTATATACATTCAAACAGAAGGGATGAGTTTTTATTCGCTCTATCTTCTCCAAACCTTCTGTCAAACGGTCACAATAACGTTGAAGAAATCTCTCTTAATATACACACAAACGCAAAGGTTTATTTTCCACCGATCTACTTCTTTCAATCCCACTGTCAAATGGTCACAAGAACGTTACTAAAATCACTCCAACCAATTGAACGTTAGAATTGGATTCTAGCCGTTGGTAATTGATTGGATTGATTTTTGGACGTTGCTTGTGAGGCTTTATAAACATGTTCTTGTGTTCAATTCGTTTAAAGAGATTCAAGCACAACAAGAACACACACAACTCAGTTTTACTTTGCTCTCTCGAGCTCTTAATATATCATATACGTGTTATATCTTAGAGAGTTCATAGGTTTTGAGTTGTATTCATATCCTTGATTTGTATTGTTCGATTTGTAACTATTAGTTGCTGGATATATTGGCTAGGGAACAAGGGTTTGGTGAACGTTGTTAGAGAAGTATACTTGGGAAGTATAGCTTAGAGAGCAAGTTCTGAAACAGGTGTTCAGCAAGCCTGTTAGGTCCTGATAAGTTTGTAGAAGGGGGGTTGAATACAAACTATACCGTTTTATCGAAATTTGTCCTTTGAATAATTTAACAATTAAGAACAAATTAATGCGGAATATAAATGAAACAAGATTCAAGTTAAATATAACTTATATTAAACTTGAAGGGTGTTGCAAATACAATATGGATTACAAAGTATTTATCTCAAACTAATTAATACAAATTTAGAATAAATTCGACATGAACTTTTATAATATTTGTAATAAAAAGATCGAATGCTAAAAGCAAGTTCGAGATAAATTCTAGGGATAAAAATCCGCTAGTTAATCAAAGCAATACAAGTAATCAACTTCTAGTGGTTTGGATTTAACAATACAAACTAGAATTAATTGCTTGAGAAGAAATGGGATCAAATTGCTTCTTCGTTCTTGCTTGAGAGAGAAAATGGCTGCTGTGTGTTTTTAATAATTCAAGTCCTATTTTTCATTCTGCACAGCCTCGGGTAAATACAAATGCATTTGCCTTGTATGACCTCAGAAACAAAACCGGTATGACCTGCACACACTTTTCATTTAATTAGGTAGAACCTTGAAAAGCACATTGTATGACCTGCCACACTCGGTAGAACCTGACACATGACTTGTATGACCTGATTAAAATTTGGTATGACCTGTTAACAATACATGGTCATACCGAGTTTTTGATATTTAAAAAACCAGGTCATACTAGTACTTAAGTTAAATTCTTTTAATTGAATTTAGTTAGATTAAATTCTAGATTAAATTAATTCTTCTATAGAATTAATTTAATAAATAATTTAAGCAACTAACTTAATTAATTTAATTAATAAATTAATTCTGATAGAATTAATTTATTAATTAAATTTAATTAATAAATTTAAAGAAGATAACTTAAATTCCTTGCATTCCTCTATCTTCTGAAAACCACTGAATATAGATGATTTTAATTCCACTGATTGATGTCGTCATTCGATGCACTGTCTGGTTCATGAATAACTGACTTCAATGATAATTCTTCATCTTTAAAACATTTAAAGCTGTGGCTTCTTTTCTTTAGCTCTGATTAAACTCTGTATCCTGTACTTCTTCTGTCACCAACTGGAAATCTCTGTCACTGTAGTAAATCCACTTTCTTGAATACTTCACTGAGGCTTGAACAATAAATTGAACTTCTTTCAATGTAGAATAACTTCAAGTCTGTAGATGACTTTAATACTCCATTCTCTTGACAGATAAAACTCTCTGAGATTCCTGTGACCTTTAACCTAATATTTACTTATTACATTTGTTAGGAATATGTTGTTCTTGATGATAATGATAAAAACACTTAGTAGATTTTGTATTAAGTTCTTTTGTAACTGTCAACGGAATAGCATGCTTTTCAGTGTTTCGTTGACAGGAAGCTCATCAACGAAATGAGTGTTGTAGCAATTGCATTGTACAATACTTCACAGTATGATAGGCATTTTGTTGTATGTATCAGATAGGTTTTCTAAGTCATGTTGACTAAGTACTAGATAGGCAAAATAGGTTGGTTAATTGTACATATATTATGCCTTGTAATTTTGCCTAAGTGAAGACATGTCAACGGTATGAAGATTACTCTGTCAACGGTATGGAGTTTACCCATCAACGAAACAAGGGAAACACCATCAACGAAATGGAGAATAAAGCTATCAACGAAACACATCTCCATGCCATCAACGAATCATTATTGCTTTTCTATATAATTGACAAAGTGATAGTGACAGGTTCCTGACAGATCAAAAAGGAGATGTGGAAGTGTACTTTGCATTGGAAACCATTAAAATGGACATGGGGAATAAGGAAACATCCCAGTTTCCAATTGGGCTCTTGGGAGTGATCATAATAAGCATAAAGACAAAAGCAAGGATCTCCAAGGACCACTGGACAAAGGGATGAAAAGCAAACTATTGGCGGTTACTCATTGTACTTTTAGTGTAACCAAAAGTAGGGTTGTAAACTTGGGTTTATATAACCAAGTGTAGCAGTTACTTTAGATGTGTGAAGAAAAACAAAGAGTTTGTATTAGCTATCTTTGAGAGCATTTTTCTTCTCAACAACCTTGTAACTGAGCAGCTGTGTACATTTGTATCACAGATTATTTCCGCAATAAAAACACTTCAGTTGGATCATCAAACAATCCAACTGAATTATTTATATCTTGTGTTTTTATTTATTCAGTTCAGTTTAATTTTATAAAGTTTTTTCAAGTTAAAGAAATATCAAGAATTGTATTCAACCCCCCCCCCTTCTACAATTCTGTTAGGTCATTTGGGATTAACAATTGGTATCAGAGCGAGCTTCTAACATACAAGAAGTTTAAAGATCAAGACCAAAAACAGAAACCATGGTGAAGAAGGATGCAGGTGTGAAGATACCAGTTCTTGATAAGGACAATTACTTTCACTGGAAAGTAAAGATGCATTTACATCTCATGTCTATGGATGAGAGGTATGTAGACTGCATTGAGAAAGGTCCACACGTTCCCATGAAGCTTGATTCTAGAGTTGGATTGCCAGATGATGCTCCTGATGTAGAGATTCCAAAACCTGTCTCAGAATGGACTGTTGAAGATGTTGCAGAAGTCCATAAAGACAAAAGAACCATGAACATTCTGTTTAATGGTTTGGAGCAAGAGATGTTTGACAATGTTATCAACTGTACAACCTCTAAGGAAGTATGGGATACTGTTAGAACTCTCTGTGAAGGAACTGAGCAAGTCAGGGAAAATAAAATGCAACTCCTTATACAACAATATGAGCATTTTCATTTTAAGGCTGGTGAAACCCTAAATGACACGTTTAGTAGGTTTCAGAAGCTTTTGAATGGATTAAAGCTGTATGGGAGGATCTATCAAACTAAGGATTCAAACCTTAAATTTCTCAGAGCTCTTCCAAAAGAATGGAAGCCTATGACTGTTTCTCTTAGAAACACTCAAGAGTACAAAGACTACACTCTTGAAAGGCTTTATGGAACCTTGAAGACTTATGAGCTGGAAATGGAGCAAGATGAGGAAATTGAAAAGGTACAGAAGAAGGGTGGATCTATTGCATTGATTGCATCTGTGAACCAACTGGAAGATGACAGTAAAGAAACTGCAAAGGCCACAACTAGTCGACCTAGTTGTAGGAGTGATGTTAGCAAGGGTAAAGACAAGATGACAGAAGAAGAAGAAGAATCAGAACCAGCCAACTTGAATGACTTAGATGAGATTGATGAGCACATTGCTTTTCTGTCTAGGAAATTCTCTAAGTTCAAGTTCAAAAGAAACTCAGAGGCAAGGCCACCAAGAAGAGACTTTCAACCTAGCAAAACAAACTGGATTGAAAAGTCTAAGTCAAAATGTTTCAATTGTGGAATGCTTGGTCACTTTGCTGGAGACTGCAGAAAGCCCAAGGTTGAGAAGGGCAACAGGAAATTTGAGCCTGTTGATTATAAAAAGAAATACTTTGAACTTCTCAAGGAAAAAGAAAAGGCTTTCATGTCTCAGGAGTATGACTGGGCTGGTAATGGTGAAGACTCTGATGATGAAATTGAGTATGTCAACTTGGCTCTTATGGCTGACAATCATGAGCAGGAAGCAAGTTCCTCAAGCAACCAGGTAACAATTACTAATCTTTCTGAGCTTTCTAAAGAGGAATGCGATAGTGCAGTAAATGAAATGTCTACTGTACTATATAATTTGCGTGTTACTCTTAAATCACTTACCAAGGAGAATTCAAGAATAAAAGAGACTAATTTGTTCTTAAGTGATAGGAATGCAACGTTAGAAGCACAGCCCATTGAATTTGAGAAAATGAGATGTGTCAGTAGGGATGCTAAGAGGGAACTTGAGAACGTGTTACAAATGGAAGAAATTCTTAAAACACAACTTGAAATAGAACAAGGTGTGATTGCTAAATGGAAAGATGCCAGGAATGTTGCTACCAACATCATTAATGTTCAAGGTATGGAATCTTTCTGTGAGCAATCATGGAAAAAGAACAAAGAGAAGCTAGGGTGTGTTGGTGAAACCTTAGAATCAGAAAAAGAGTCAACAAACAACAATGATCATTTGTTGGAGGTTGATATGTCAACGAAATGCAATGTTTCGTTGACACATGAACCATCAACCGATCAGGCTGTTTCGTTGACAGACAAAAGAAAAGAGAAACTCACTAGACTTAATGACAAGTATGGTCCTGTTACCAAGAACTTTGTTCAAGGTGAGTCTAGTAATTCAAAGAAAGTTGAGAAGCCTGTTGAGAGAGCTAATGTAGGTCACTTGTCTAACAAGCAATTGAAAGACAAGGTAGAAAAAGTTCAAAATGAGGCTAAGGGAAATAAAAAGAATAACAGGAATGGCAAAGTAGGAATTAACAAACACAACAATTACACACCTGATAAATATGCTCCTAGAAAGACATGTGTTAATTGTGGAAGTGTTAGTCACCTGTCTACTAACTGCAAATCTGTTAAGAAAACTGCTATTGTGAAAATGCCCAAGCCTGCAATGAACAGTTCCATGCCTACAATGCCTGTTATGTCTAACATGTTTGCTCCATATGCACAATTTCAGAATCCATATGCTAGCATGCCATTTGTGTCTAATCCTTACATGAATATGTTTAACATGCCACAAATGCCATGGAACATGAATAACATGATTGTTCC
The DNA here is from genome assembly GCA_030848705.1 of Heracleum sosnowskyi. Classification (NCBI taxonomy): domain Eukaryota; kingdom Viridiplantae; phylum Streptophyta; class Magnoliopsida; order Apiales; family Apiaceae; genus Heracleum; species Heracleum sosnowskyi. The sequence continues at coordinate 122,024,644 of CM061241.1, forward strand.
TCCAACTATGCATGCTATGAATGAAAATATGAGCAACCCTCAGAAATCAACACCAAGGGTAAAGATTGATTTGAATCAATCTGAGCCCAAAGTGAAAAATGGTACAAAAGGGAATGCAAAGGCTAACAAGACAGGACCCAAGGAAACTTGGGTACCAAAATCAACTTGATTTGGTTTTATTGTGTGCAGGGAGACAAAAGGAATCTTTGGTACTTGGATAGTGGTTGTTCAAGACACATGACTGGTGATTCTACCCTGCTCACAGAGTTTCAGGAAAGAGCTGGCCCTTGTATTGCTTTTGGAGATGACAGCAAAGGCTACACAAAGGGATATGGCTTGATTTCAAAAGAGAATGTCATCATAGATGAGGTTGCATTGGTGGATGGTCTTAAGCACAACTTGCTTAGTATCAGCCAACTTTGTGACAAAGGATTTTTAGTTACTTTTTCAAAAGAAGCCTGTGTTGTTTCTAAAGGAGGAAACAACAATGTGGTAATGACTGGATTCAGAAGAGGGAATGTGTACATTGCTGACTTTAGTAGCACAAGTTCAGACACCATCACTTGTCTTTTCAGCAAGGCAAGCAAGGATGAAAGTTGGTTATGGCACAAGAAGTTATCCCATCTGAATTTCAAAGTTATGAATGATTTGGTGAGGAAAGATCTTGCTAGAGGAATTCCACAGGTGGAGTTTTCCAAGGATGGTTTGTGTGATGCCTGTCAAAAAGGGAAACAAAAGAAGGCATCATTCAAAAGCAAGACAGAGTCATCTATTGTCCATCAGCTTGAGTTACTTCATATGGATCTATTTGGCCCTGTAAATGTTATGTCCATCTCAAAGAAGAAATACTGTCTTGTGATTGTTGATGATTTTTCTAGATTTACATGGACTTTCTTTTTGCACTCTAAAGATGAGGCAAGTGAAATCATTATCAATCACATCAAGATGGTAAGCAATCATCCTGATTTCAAAGTAAGAAGGATTAGGAGTGACAATGGGACAGAATTCAAGAATTCAAGCATGAAGGTGTTCTGTGAAGAAAATGGTATTTTGCATGAGTTTTCAGCAGCAAGAACACCACAGCAAAATGGTGTAGTTGAAAGGAAAAACAGAACACTTATTGAAGCTGCAAGGACAATGCTAGATGAATCAAAGTTACCTACATATTTTTGGGCTGAGGCAGTTAACACAGCTTGCTTTACTCAAAATATTTCTTTGATTAATCAGGCCAAAGGAATGACCCCTTATCAGTTACTCAAAAGAAAGAAGCCACTATTAGATTTTCTTCATGTCTTTGGATGCAAGTGCTTTGTTCTGAGAAATCAAGCTGAGCATTTGGGGAAATTTGAAGCAAAGGCAGATGAAGCAATATTTGTGGGATATGCAGCAGGGAAAGCTTACAGAATCTTTAATCTCAGAATCAACATTGTTATGGAATCTGTACATGTTGTTTTTGATGATCTCAAAATACAAGGTCTCTGTGATGAAGGTTTCCATGAAAGTCTCTCTTTTGAGAATGAGGAAGGAGAACAAGTGAATCATGATAAGGCTACTGAGAAACAGCCTAAAGTTGTTGTATCTAGCACAGATGAAAGCAGCAGTGAAGATGAAATTGCTGCATTAAGGTTAAAAAGGATAGCAGCTAGCCGACCAAATGGTCATTTCGTTGACAGTCATGGTGGTGGATTCGTTGACAGTCAGAATGAGCGTTTCGTTGACAGCCAAAATGGTCATACCGTTGATAGTCATAGGAATGCTTCTAGAAGTGATCAATTAGGGACAACAAACTCAGGGGGAGTTTCTCAAGGACAAATATCCAATCAAGGCAATCATGATCATGAAGCTACGTCTTCAAGAGCAAATCTACCTCTCTCAAGGAAATGGACTAAAGATCATCCCTTTGAACTCATTATAGGTGATGTCTCTTCAAAAGTCCAAACTAGAAGAGCAACTCAAGAAGAATGTCTATATAGCAGCTTTCTGTCTCAAGATGAGCCAAAGAAAGTTGAGGATGCACTTCTAGATCCAGATTGGGTTTTGGCTATGCAAGAAGAGCTAAACCAATTTGAAAGGAACAATGTTTGGAAGCTGGTGCCCAAGCCTAAAGACAGGAGTGTCATAGGCACAAAATGGGTGTTCAGAAACAAGATGGATGAAAATGGCATAGTCACAAGGAATAAAGCAAGACTGGTTGCAAAAGGCTACTCACAGGAAGAAGGAATTGATTTTGATGAAACATTTGCTCCTGTTGCAAGACTAGAAGCAATAAGGATTTTCCTAGCCTATGCAGCCCATGCCAATTTCAAAGTCTATCAAATGGATGTGAAAAGTGCTTTTCTGAATGGGGAATTGGAAGAGGAGGTCTATGTGAGTCAACCTCCTGGTTTTGAAGATGATGATTTTCCTGAATATGTATGCTTCCTCCTCAAAGCACTCTATGGTTTGAAACAAGCACCTAGAGCCTGGTATGACACACTCTCACAGTTTCTTCTTGAGAATCACTTCACTAGAGGTACTGTAGATAAAACTCTTTTTCACAGGATTGTGAATGGCTCTACTATACTTGTTCAAATTTATGTAGATGATATAATCTTTGGGTCTACAGATGTGAAACTTTGTCAAAAGTTTGCCAAGCTTATGCAAAGTAAGTATGAAATGAGCATGATGGGAGAATTAACTTACTTTCTTGGTCTTCAAGTAAAGCAAGTTAATGAAGGCATTTTCATTAGTCAAACAAAATACATTCATGATTTATTAAAGAAGTTTAACCTAATGGAATGCTCTCCTGCCAAAACTCCCATGCCTACTGCCACCAAACTTGAATTGAATACTAAGGAAAAATCTGTGGACATTTCAAGTTACAGAGGCATGGTAGGCTCACTTTTATATTTAACAGCTAGTAGACCTGATATTATGTTTGCTACATGTCTATGTGCTAGATTTCAGGCTGATCCTAGAGAATCCCATTTAGTTGCTATTAAAAGAATTTTCAGATATCTCAAAGGAACACCAAACCTTGGCATTTGGTATCCTAGAGAATCTGGTTTTGAACTAATTGGTTATTCAGATGCAGATTTTGCAGGATGTAAAATTGACAGGAAAAGTACAACTGGAACCTGTCAATTCTTAGGAAACAAGCTTGTGTCATGGTTCAGCAAGAAACAAAACTCAGTTTCCACCTCCACAGCTGAGGCTGAGTATATTGCAGCTGGAAGTTGTTGTGCACAGATTTTATGGATGAAAAATCAACTACTTGATTATGGATTAAGAGTTGAGAAAATTCCTATTTTCTGTGACAACACTAGTGCCATTGCCATTACTGAGAATCCAGTGCAGCATTCAAGAACCAAGCATATTGACATCAAGTACCATTTCATTAGAGAACATGTTATGAATGGTACTGTGGAGTTACATTTTGTTCCAAGTGAACAACAACTTGCAGACATCTTTACCAAGCCACTTGATGAATCAACATTCTCAAGATTAGTAAGTGAGCTAGGTATGCTAAATTTCTCTTAATTATTTTTGAGATATTTGCAAGTCATAATGCAGCCAGAAATTTGCTATGTTTTTCTGTGAATGAATTTTCTCAGGAAAAGGTAAAATTTTGTCTAAGTCAAAATTACTATGCCAACGGAATGCACCATTTCGTTGACAGTCTTAGCAGTTTTCTGGGTGTTTCGTTGATAGCTCTTTTATATCAACGAAACGCAGCTTTATCAACGAAATAAGACGGGACTTTAACCGCCCATTCCTGATTCGTTGATTTAGCGCTTTTTATCTGAACCGTTGAAATTTGACACGTCTTTTACCACGATCTATGCATACACCCCTGTAAGTATAAATCATGGTAATACTTTAAGAGTAACGGTTATATTTTTAAGCCAATCCAGTAATTTACATTTATTATTGGATTCATTTTCTGAGAATTTTTGGGGGAGTATTTAAGAAATTTTATTTTTATTATTTCTTTTTACCTGTTCTCAAAAATTCCAAAGGTTTTTTTTCTCTCTTCTTCTCTCTAACAAGCTATTCAGTTCGAAGCTTTCCTTTAATCAACAATGGCACCTATAGTCAAGCTTATGTCTGCTGGAGGGTTCATCTATGAGAAGAACAACTCCATCCCTTTTGTTGTCAAGGAAAACCCGAACAGTCTGTTCTTCAAAATGATGGATTTCATGAAGAATTGCAAGTTGAGCTACGCAATGTTTCACTCTACACCACTCTACAATGAGATAATCGAGGAAATTTGGACCTCATGTGAGTATAGTGGAACACACTGCACACTAAAATTCACTCTTCAAGGTAATGAGTACATAGTTAATTCTGATGTTTTGCAAGCATGTTTACATATTCCTGATAATAACTGTGATGCTTTGCCTACTAACACTGAAATAACTACCATGTTAAATTCTATAAACTACTCTTTGCCTACCGATAATCTGGGTAGAATAATTAGGAGAGGTTTGGTTAGAGAATACAGTTATTTAGCTGATGCATTCATTAAGGTCTTTTCTGGAAAGATTAGCAATTTTGATGCATTAACTAACTCTATGTTAATTCTTCTAACCATGCTTCTAAATGATAGATATCACAACTTTAGCACCCAACTTATGTATGAAATTGGTGCTAAGTTGGGTGACAAAGCAAATAGGAAGAAAAATATCTATTATGCTAGGTTTCTGATGATGTTGGCTAACCATGTTAGTCCAGCACCATTAGTTATCTCTAACCCTAATGCCAGGTTCGAGTGCTTTGTGCAAGAAAAGAGAGTATTGACAGACATACTCAGGCTGAACCACAATGGTGATGTTCCAGTGGTGTATCTGCCAATCATTGAGGTAACTACTACTATCCCTGTTAGTGTAGCTATCACCTCTACTGTTTTACCTTCCAATGTTGCTATGGAGTCTGTAGCTGTGACCCAACATGCTCCTACCCTAGCAACAAAACCAAAATCAAAGAAATCCTCCAAGCCAACCTCAGGTGCTTCTCAAAAGGCACCTGTTGTAAAAACTACCACACAACCTAAGGGGAGTGAGTCTGGAGTTGTGAGAGGTGAGGGAAGGGGTGAACATCAAAGAAACCCCAAGGATAAGGAAGGACAGGTTAGTGTGTACCAGCCAAGCCCCATTGTGTCTTCCCAACAAGGCACAATGAGTAACATGGATTTAAGCACAAGTCTAATTGCATCCTCCCAAAAGGATGTGATTATTGAAACAAGCTCTCCTCCTAGAGCACAGTCCAAAAGGGTAAGGGACACTTCTAGCCCAAAGTCTACATTTTCCCAATACCAAAGGAGAGTGAAGCAAAAGTCCAAGGGTACACAGGGTGCACACACACTGGAAGCAACACTTCCAGTTTCTCAAATTCAGTTTGATGTAACACCTATCATTTCTCTGGGGTTACAGTCCCATTCTCTAAACATCAATCTTGAATTATCTCCATCAAATTCACCAACTCAATCTTTAGATGTGGACATGATCCATACATCTATTCCTGATTCTCCAACTCTAATCTTGGAGAAGCCCCACTCTGAAGCTGGTGGCCATCACTTGTTAAGTGATTTGTTGGGCCATCAACCAATTTTTCCTGAAGTTGCAAGGGGATCTGTGGACCATTCTTTAAAATCAATCACCACAGACTCCACTGTAATTTCTCATTTTCAAAGTGCTTTCTTGACTTCATCAACGAAACAGTCTATTTCGTTGACAAGTGTTTCTCCATCAACGGTATCCATACCGTTGACAGTTCAAACTACCATTCCGTTGATAGTTCACTCTGCACCTTTAATTGAAAATCAAGTTGTTCCCACAACTAGTGCAGATGATCTAGTGGTAGTTGAGACACTTCTAGGACTGAGAGGGAGTGAAACTGAGAGGCTGGCTTGCAGCCAGGCAAAAGGAGAGAATGTGAGTGAGAGGCTGGCTATTTCTTCCAGCCAGGCAAAAGGAGAGATTGAGAGTACCACCTTAGTAGGTGAAGGTGAGGGTGTGAGAGGTGTGAGCCATGGGGAGCCCATGATGCAAGAAAAGAGTGGAGAGAGAGAAGGGACTACAGGAGCTATAAGGAGGGAAGCAGCCATTGCAAGTGAGTTAATGGAGGTCAGTGAGGGAGAAAGGGAACTTACTTTCCAAGAGCATTATCAGCAAACTCTGGATAGTATTTCCCTGGATCCTGAGACCTTTACTCATCCTGTGCCAGCCTATCAAATTATGGCTCAGCAGGGCAATGTGGAGGCAGAAAGGTCACTAAATCTAATTCATACAACTGCATCAATGCAAAGAGCAAAGGATGCCCTGACCAATCTACCTTCAGGAGCCGCAGCAAGTGGATAATTTGAGTTTTCTGATGATGAGGACAGCTATGGTGATAATCTACAGGTGGCCACCACTTCACAGACTGGGACTTCTGTGGTGCCTCCTACACCAGGCTGGCTTTCTCAAGGTATGCATGGTAGAGCCACTCTAGATGCTGCTATCTCCAGGCAGTACAATGAAGCCTACTTAGCTCATGAGTCTGCAAATGCAAGGGACAAGAAATTCTACAAGGCCATCATGGATTCTCTGGAAATTCAAAGGCTACAAATGATGCAGACAAGGATTGAGGCTACAGAAATCAAGGACTCTATTAGCAATTTCAGGGATGCTAACTATAGGATGATGGATGAAAAGCTCCCTCTTCTCACTATGTCCAAAATGAACAGGTTCTTCTCTAAGGAACCTGAAGTGGCTACCTCCTTGAAGACTCTCTCTTCTAGAGTGGACAAGGTGGAAGCTACTTTATCTCAGATGCAAAAGGAACAGGAGAAGCAGACTCAACTTTTGGCCCAGCTAGTGGCAGCTCAAGGACTCCCAGTTGTCTCTCTTGATGATAACAAAAAGGGGGAGAAATCTCAGGAGCTAACCATTCAAATCACAAAGGTGCTGGTCCCAGCCATCACATTGCCACAGGAGCCACTAGCAATGGGGGAGTTTGGGAAGAAGAAGAAGGATAGTATTGACCTGATCCAGGAAGCTTCTATGAGGATGAAACTTGCAGAACAGATCAAAGATCATTGGTCCAACATAGAAGCAAGGTTCAAGAAAATTACTGAATCTTCAAAGACAGATCAGCCATCAACAAATGCAATGGTGACTGTACAAGTGGAGCCACAGTTCAAGAGCTCTTATGCTATAGAGCCCCTTCTACATGGAGTCATTCTAGGACCAAGAAAGGAGAAAGGACAAACTTCATGCATTAGGGATGTGGAAGAAGCTACATTACAAAGAAGCTTATCTCCCAAGTCTCCTGCTAAACCAAAAGGCAAAAACATAGCAAGAACTTTCTATCCTGCACCTTATCCAGATGAGCACAAGCTACTTGGACTTCTCATCACAAAAAGCAAGGAAAGCAATGATTATGAGATAAGGAAACAAAGGGCAATTGTCTACAGGAATGGACAAGAAATTTGTGTTTGGGCTGGTCACCCAAACTTTGCTGAAGCTAAAGCTGAAGAATCAGAAAGAGCAGCAATGCAAGCTCTTGCAGTTGCTCAATCTCTTGATGAAGAAGAAAGACAGCAAGAAGAAAAAGCCCAAGAGGAAAGGAGTGAAAAGAAGAGTACAAGGCAACCAAAGGCAAGGGCTAGAAGAAACATAACCTTTGAAAATGATGACTCTCAGAGTATTGCATCAGACTCTTCTGTACCTCCAACAATTCCTGATCCATCTTTAAAGTTAGCCTGTGATCCCAAACATCTTGTTAATTATCATGATCAGCCAATTGAGCCAAAGGAAGAGCCAATTGAGCTTGATGAGGCTAATTTTCCTAAATTCCTTTTTGAGATGGATCCAAAGAAGAAATTGAAGCAAAGGGCTGTCAAGGCAAAGCCAGTATTTGTGAGAAAGCCACAACCTCAAAAACCCCCTTCAAATCCAGAGGACTGCATGTACATTGCTGACATCAGGGAAGAATCCAGTTTGCATCTTGATTTAGACAACCTGGTGGAAGTAAGGGGCATTGCAGCTTCTCAGAAGCTACCTGAAAGACTGGTTTTCACATACAAGGGTGGTAGAGAACAAATTTGGCCTCTCTACAGAATTCTAGGAGAAGACTACCAAACACTACTCACAGTGTTTAGATGCTTGAAGAAAGACTTTGGCTTCACCAAAACAGCCAAGTCTGAGGTGGTCTCCAAAATATGTCAAATAAAGGCTAGCTGGAACAAGCCTGAGGCTCTTCCCAGGATGCTAAGAGTGCCCTCAACAGGAAAGAAGATCCATCTTCAACCTTTCTGGATGATGGAATTCAAGGACAAGGACAACTGCAGAAGGTTCTTCAGGATGGAAGACCAGCTGGACAAGGCATCTAATCAGACTCTAAGGTTTATGCAATCCAAGCTTGGTGATCAAGATGAAGAAGAGAAGATCTTTTACAGAAGGCTACAGGTCCAGATTGAGGAGAACAACTCTAGGAGAGGGAAGAAGACTATGCCCCAAAGAAGACAAAGATGAATTATTTGCTCAGTCTAGAGGAGCACATTTGGGCATCAGTCTTGTAAGTCTTGCATTATTTCTAAAACTTTATGAAGCTCAATACAATTTTTACTTTTATCATGTGTAATATGCCTGAGTGTTTTTGTTATCATCAAGGCTCTTGATTTATGGCTGTTATTCTATCAGTCATAAATTGGGGGAGATTGTTAGGAATATGTTGTTCTTGATGATAATGATAAAAACACTTAGTAGATTTTGTATTAAGTTCTTTTGTAACTGTCAACGGAATAGCATGCTTTTCAGTGTTTCGTTGACAGGAAGCTCATCAACGAAATGAGTGTTGTAGCAATTGCATTGTACAATACTTCACAGTATGATAGGCATTTTGTTGTATGTATCAGATAGGTTTTCTAAGTCATGTTGACTAAGTACTAGATAGGCAAAATAGGTTGGTTAATTGTACATATATTATGCCTTGTAATTTTGCCTAAGTGAAGACATGTCAACGGTATGAAGATTACTCTGTCAACGGTATGGAGTTTACCCATCAACGAAACAAGGGAAACACCATCAACGAAATGGAGAATAAAGCTATCAACGAAACACATCTCCATGCCATCAACGAATCATTATTGCTTTTCTATATAATTGACAAAGTGATAGTGACAGGTTCCTGACAGATCAAAAAGGAGATGTGGAAGTGTACTTTGCATTGGAAACCATTAAAATGGACATGGGGAATAAGGAAACATCCCAGTTTCCAATTGGGCTCTTGGGAGTGATCATAATAAGCATAAAGACAAAAGCAAGGATCTCCAAGGACCACTGGACAAAGGGATGAAAAGCAAACTATTGGCGGTTACTCATTGTACTTTTAGTGTAACCAAAAGTAGGGTTGTAAACTTGGGTTTATATAACCAAGTGTAGCAGTTACTTTAGATGTGTGAAGAAAAACAAAGAGTTTGTATTAGCTATCTTTGAGAGCATTTTTCTTCTCAACAACCTTGTAACTGAGCAGCTGTGTACATTTGTATCACAGATTATTTCCGCAATAAAAACACTTCAGTTGGATCATCAAACAATCCAACTGAATTATTTATATCTTGTGTTTTTATTTATTCAGTTCAGTTTAATTTTATAAAGTTTTTTCAAGTTAAAGAAATATCAAGAATTGTATTCAACCCCCCCCCCCCCCTTCTACAATTCTGTTAGGTCATTTGGGATTAACAACATTCTTGTTTAAGTTGAGTAGAATCCTCGAATTACAAATAGGCTATTGCATATGCCTTTCAATCTCCCCCCATTTGTTTGTTAGAGAGTAACAACCAAATACCTAGAGGATCACTCAACTAAAACCAATAAAAAGATAAGACTCTTAAGCCTAAGTAAATAATAGAAAGTTCTGGATCAAATATGACATTTCCAGATTTCACCAATAAAGATAAATACAAGACAGATGTTCCTCTAGACTGAACATATGATAACATTGAACCTGTCATGATTTATCTAAGCTCTATATATATAACATTTACAAAACAGAGCTAACTTACCTTTACCCCCCTGAAACTCCCTCTTTACCTTTTATATCTTTTTCAGCTCCCTTTATACTAGCTTCTCCAGAAACTTCTAGAAACTCTTCTCCCCCTTAGAAACTTCTAGAAACTTCTCCCCCTTAGAAACTTCTCCCCCTTAGTTGAGGAATTCTCTACAGATTTAACTTTAAGAGTATCTGAAGCCAGTAGGAGTTGAGATAGATGATGGAGTTGATCTTGGAAGTAAATTTGTCTTCTAGATTTCCTTGAGCAGTCCCAGCTGATTGTTGACAGAGGTGGAAGAAGAAGACCGTTCAACCACTTGTGCTTGCAAAATTTCTTTATCAGCCTGGGTTTAGAATAGATGTTCCTGTAGATCAGCTATGTGAGCTAACTACATTGCAGTGTATGTGTCTGTGTGTGCACTCACTTGAATTTCTCTTGTAAGTGTATCACTCATCTCACGTGCATGTGTTTCACTCAGTGTTTGACTCTTATCACTCAACATTAGCTGTCTGTTTGCTCCTTTTTGATCAGTACCTGCATTGAAACTCACCTTAGCCTCTTCAAGAGAGGTCAATGGTGGTGCAATGGGAGTTCGCAAATCCCGATCCTCAATCATGTCTATCAAATCACTTGGATTTGAAATCTGAATTGCTTCAGTGATAGACTGACCAAGTTGCCTTCCACTTTCTCCAGATAAATCTACGAGTGGAAAATCCCTTTGGGAGCCAGAGATGTTCACTCTGGGAGGGGAGAAAATGATTCTATTTAATTTGGCAAAGAATCAAATTTTCCCTCAGATGCCTATGAAGGCACTTCTACCGTGACAATGGTAGGCACTGTAACCAGTTGCAGGTGCTCTGCTTTCACTGTGTCCTGAGTTTCATCTAATGAAATTGTTTTCTCCCATTGTGAGTAATGAGAGTGTGCTTGACTCAGTACAAAGTGCCATGACCCTATGGCGAATTTCAATAGATTCATCCTGTTGAGAGAATGTCTCTAGATACAGTTCATTGGCCATTTCAAAGTCCATATCCTATTGAGAGGATACAGATGGGCTGACAGATGCCTCAGTATATATTGAATTTCTTTAGAGGAGGCAGAGCTGTGGGATCACTCACTGTTTCAATCAAAATACTTCTTTGTTTAACATTTGATTTCTGTTTAGGCTGAGAGGTCAAGTAATTAAGTTGTAGACTCATTGTTTGGCTCTAAGACCTGGGATAGAGATTGTGGATCTACATTCCCTTGGTCAACCCTACCAACCACTTGGGTTCAGCAACAGTAAAAGAAGTTAATTGAGAGATAGAAAGTAATACCTGAATTGGATTTGGCACTGAATTTCCAGCTAAGCAAGAGCTAGATCAGAAATAATATAAAATATATACACTATATTTACACAATCGACTAAGTCAAATAGAAAATAAAAGATAATAAATAATAATCAATAAAAATAAAATACAATAAAATATATATAAAAAAAATATTTACATGCAATAACTATACAGAATAATATAGAGGTGCATAAAAATAATATAAACTTGCATAAATATTTAAACAACAATATTTACAATCTGAAACTAACTTAAATGATTCTTGAATAAATAAATTTTCAATAAAAATAGGTTTCTCTATTTAAAAAATATGAGAAAAGTATTTTTAAAGAAAATAAATTATTCAGAATATTTAAATTAACACGCTTTATACAAAAACAAGAATTGGCAAAATATATCATTCTATATCAGCAAGAGAAAATGATTTTGAAAGAACAAACATGACAGAGATATTGTTAATCACTAAGACTGTTTAACATACCCAATTTACCAACTAACTTGATAAATGTGGATTCGTCAATGGATTTAGTGAATATATCTGCAGTTTGTTCTTCTGTGGGTACAAAATGTAACTCCACAGTTCCATTCATGACATGCTCTCTGATAAAATGATACCTGATATCAATGTGCTTCGTTCTCGAGTGCTGCACAGGGTTGTTGGAGATTGCTATGGCACTTGTATTATCACAAAATATGGGAATTTTGTCTAATGCAAAGCCATAGTCCTTTAATTGATTCCTTATCCATAAGATCTGAGCACAACAGCTTCCAGCAGCAATATATTCAGCTTTTGCTGTTGAATTGGAAACTGTTTGCTGTTTCTTGCTATACCAAGAAATCAACCTACCTCCTAGGAATTGACAACTCCCTGAGGTACTCTTTCTATCCACAACACTACCTGCATAATCAGAATCTGTATATCCAACAAGATTAAAACCAGAATCTTTAGGGTACCAGATACCTAGATTAGATGTACCCTTAAGATATCTCAAGATTCTTTTCACAGCAACGAGATGTACATCTCTAGGGTCCGCTTGGAACCTTGCACACAAGCATGTAGCATACATAATATCTGGTCTACTTGCAGTAAGATAGAGTAAGGAGCCAATCATACCTCTGTAGCTTGTAACATCTACCTTGATAGATTTGTCAGAAGCTCCAAGTTTGATGGCTGTTGAAGATGGAGTCCTTGCTGATGCTGAATCCTCCATGTGATACTTCTTGAGGAGTTCTTTGAGATACTTGGATTGACAAATAAATATACCATTTGACCTTTGACTTACTTGTAATCCAAGAAAGAACTTCAGCTCACCCATCATACTCATTTCAAACTTACTCTGCATTAGCTCAGCAAATCTCTTACAGAGATTATCATTAGTAGACCCAAATATGATGTCATCCATATAGACTTGGACTAATATCATATCACTTTTGTGTTTCTTTGAAAAAAGAGTTTTGTCTATGATACCTCTAACAAAACCATTTTCTAAAAGAAAACCAGAGAGAGTGTCATACCATTTTCTAGGGGCTTGTTTGAGACCATAGATAGCCTTGAAGAGAAAGTACACAAAGTCCAGCATCTCCTGATTTTCAAAGCCAGGGGGCTGTTCCACATACACTTCTTCATCAAGCTCACCATTCAGGAATGCACTCTTAACATCCATTTGATAGACTTTAAAATTGGAGTAAGCAGCAAATGCTAAGAACATCCTGATGGCCTCAAGTCTAGCCACTGGTGCATAGGTTTCATCATAATCAATGCCTTCAGCTTGAGAATACCCTTGTGCAACCAGTCTTGCCTTGTTCCTTGTAACAATGCCATCCTCAACTAGCTTGTTCCTGTATACCCATCTAGTACCAACTACTTTCTTGTTCTTTGGCCTCGGTACCAGCTTCCAGACTTGCTGTTGTTCAAACTGATTGAGTTCATCTTGCATAGCAATCACCCAATCTGGATCAGTCAGTGCTTCCTCAGTTTTCTTTGGCTCCATTTTAGATAAAAATGCTGAGTAATGACATTCATTCTGAGTTGCACTTCTAGTTTTAACTCCAACATCTGGATCACCAATGATCAACTCAAAGGGATGAGCTCTATTCCATACAGTCTGTCTTGGAAGATTTGATCTTGATGATTCGCCTTGAATTTCACTTTGATGTTGTGAGTGACTAGTTGATCCTTCATTTGCTCCCCCTGAGTTGTTGCTTGATTGCCTTGATGATTCTTCTCCAGTGTTGGTGGTATCTCCATTGTTACTAGTGTTTCCACCACCATCACCATCATCATTGTTATTATCATCACCAGCAATAACTTCAGGTGGGGCTTCATCATCTGAGTCTGAGTCTGGCAAGTTATCAAACTTCATTTTCTCAGATGAATCTTCTGTTTGGATATTAGGGAATGTAGTGTCATCAAAAGTAACATTGACACTTTCCTTTACCGTGTGACTGCCAACCAAGTAGACCCTGTAAGATCTTCTGGAATAACCAACAAAAATAGCTTCTTGTGCCTTTGCATCAAACTTGCCACGTTTCACATTGTCATCTAAAAGCACAAAGCATTTTGCTCCAAATACATGAAAGTATTTGACAGTTGGTTTCTTGTTGTTCATGATCTCATACGGAGTCTTCATTAAGTCCTTGTTGATTAAAGTTCGATTCTGAGTATAACAAGCTGTATTCGCTGCTTCAGCCCAAAAGTACGTTGGAAGTTTGGACTCACTTAACATAGTCCTTGCAGCTTCAATCAATGTACGATTCTTTCTTTCCACTACTCCATTTTGTTGAGGAGTTCTAGGGGCAGAATACTGTCTTGTTATTCCTTTATCAGTACAAAAGTCATTTAGAATGGCATTCTTGAATTCAGTACCATTATCTGACCTTATGGCTCTAACATGGAATCTAGAATCCAGCTCAATCAACTTCACATGGCCAATCACCAGGTATGGGGTCTCATCCTTGGAATGTAGGAATAAAACCCATGTATATTTTGAAAAGTCATCAACAATCACAAGTGCATATTGCTTCTTTGACATGGACATCACATTAACTGGACCAAACAAATCCATGTGCAGTAGCTGAAGAGGTTCAGTTATTGATGATGTGTCAGTGCCCTTGTGAGAAGCTTTCTTTGACTTTCCTTTCTGACATGCCTCACACAGTCCTTCATGTGTAAATTCCATCCGAGGCAAACCTCTAACCAATTCCCTCTTGACTAAAGAGTTCATGGTTTTGAAGTTAAGGTGAGACATCTTCTTGTGCCATAGCCAACTATCATCTGATGAAGCTTTAGCATAAAAACAATTTACTTCATCTTTGAATCCAGAGTTCAGATCAGCTATGAACAAGTCACCTTTCCTTACTCCTTGAAGAGCAGGCTTTCCATTCTTCTTGTGAATAATCTGACACTTCTCTCTTTCAAAGGAAACAGCATATCCTCTGTCACAGAACTGACTGATGCTGAGAAGATTGAACGTCAGACCTTCCACAAATGAAACATCTTCAATGATAACATTTCCGTACTTCAAACAGCCATATCCTTTCGTAATACCCTTGCTGTTATCTCCAAAGGTAACTACTGGGCCAGCTTTCACAACCACATCTGATAGCAGGGCTCTATCTCCGGTCATATGCCTTGAACAACCACTGTCAAGAATCCACATAACACGGTTTACCTGTTTAACTCCCTGCAATATCAGATTGATTAGTCCTTCCTCGGAGCCCAAAATTGATTGGGTCCGGCATACTTAAAGAACTGGCCTTTGTCAGGCAAAACAACATTTCTAATTAAAACTACTTCATCCTTTTTCACATAAGAGCGTTTCCATTTATAACCAGCCTTAACACATTTCTGAGTAGGCTTAGGGATAAATGAATCCACTCTAGTCTGAGGAGGACTAGTAGTCTTTGTTTTAACATGCTTCTTATTATTAACATGTTGACGTGGAGCAGTCTTATCACTAGATACATGCTTTTTATTAAAGAAAGCATACATAACATTAAAAGCACAAGACATGCAATTACTCACACCACATGCTTTATGAGAAGAATTAATAGCAGGCATGTTAGTTCTACAGTTGTTTTGATCCAACTTATGGATATCTGATTTAGTCTTTTTAGTTGTAGCAACTTTGACTGGAATATCAGATATACACTTTTTGGACTGTTCAACTTCCAAAGCCATATCTTCTTCATGAATCTCCTCAACAATAATGATAGAGTATTCATTCATAGGCTCTGCCTCAGACTCCCTACAGAAGGGTGTTTCAATACCCTTAAGTATATATGGAACAACCTTTCCTTCAGATTTGTATCTACAAGGGGAATTAATTCCAAGCAGTCCAATAGCCTCATTATAATCATACCCTATACTGACATGATTACCAACGGCTTGCTTATTGAGAATTTCTTTAGCAGTCTTACAAGAACTGAAATAAGCATTAGCTTTGGTCTTAAGCTCACTAATCTGATCTTTGAGAATGGTTTCCAGTTGAATATAACATTTAACCCTATTCTCAAGAAAAGCTACCTTATTAGTAAGTTCATCTTGATTGATATGCACTAGTTTTAAATCTTTTATTTCCTTTTCAAGATTTGTGTTTAAAAGATTTATTCTATCATTTTCAGTGCGTGCACAACTTATGGTGCCACCAAGATGATAAATCATTTCAGCGTCAGTAAAGGTTACCTCTAACATGTATCTGGATGAAGTGCTTTCCTCTTTAGCCATTAAAGCAAGGTTCCCCATCTGACCTGCTTCTTCATCACTGTCAGTGTCATCCCAACTCTTTCCCTCAGCAACATATGCTTTCCCAATCTTGTTCTTCTTGCTGGAATCAAATATGTTTCTGGTCACTTGCTTTGGCTTCCTGCACTCAGTAGCAAAGTGACCCAACTCATTGCAATTGTAGCATCTGATTGTGCTCCTTTCCACAGTTCCAGTTTTGTAGCCACCCCTTGTGCCACTTGAAGAGGAAGATCCACCTCTCTGAAATCTGGGTCTGAACTTAAGATTGGGGTTCCTCTTGAATCTAAACTTCCCAAATTTCCTGACTATCAAAGCCAAGTCACCATCCTCCAGCTGATCAAGTTCTTCTAAAGAATAGAAGTCACCACCAGATTGATCAATGGATGTTAATCCATATTCAGCATCAATAACATTCATGTGAGAACTGGAAGGTTGAACAGCCTTCACTTCCAGTTTCTGTGGGACTTCAGCAGCCAGTGCAGTAGAAGTACTAACAATCTTCCCAGTTCCATACAGCTCCCTTTGTTGAATCTGCTCCAGCTCATAGGTCTTGAGAACACCATACAATCTTTCCAGAGCAAGCTCATTCATATCTCTTGCTTCTCTAATGGCAGATATCTTGTGCTCCAAATGAGGTGGAAGTGTAAGAAGGAACTTCTTGTTAATCTCCTTGTTGGTGTAGTGCTTCCCATTGAGATTCAGATCATTGATTAATTTGTTGTATCTTTCAAAAACCTGAGAGATACCTTCACCAGGGTTTGATCTGAAATGCTCATATTGTGAGGTGAGAATTTCCAGCATATTCTCCCTAACTTCTTCTGTCCCCTCATTGATTATCTCTATGGTTCCCCAAATATGTTTGGCAGTTTCACAATTTAGGACATGATTATGCATGATAGGATCAAGGCTCTCAATAAGGATCAACTGAAGACAGGAATCCAAGGTAACATCCTCTTTCTCATCAGGAGTGTACTCCTTGGGATCTTTAGGGTACATACTAGCAGGCCTAGTAACAACGTTATCCACTGTTATCTCTTCCTCAATAATCATAGGGAGTTTGGGACCTTTCTTCAGCACATCAATGTATTTAGGATTTGCAACCTTAAGAAATAGGAGCATTTTCTTCTTCCACATAGAATAATGCTCCTTGCTGAATATTGGGATTTTGACAGTACCAACTTTCTGAGTTGTAGACATTTTTGAGATTTTTAGAAAAATAAAAATTTCAGAGTTAAGAAAAAAAATCTCAAACAATTGGATCTTTGATTAGTATATCAATCAAAAGGCTCTGATGCCAATTGTTAGGTCCTGATAAGTTTGTAGAAGGGGGGTTGAATACAAACTATACCGTTTTATCGAAATTTGTCCTTTGAATAATTTAACAATTAAGAACAAATTAATGCGGAATATAAATGAAACAAGATTCAAGTTAAATATAACTTATATTAAACTTGAAGGGTGTTGCAAATACAATATGGATTACAAAGTATTTATCTCAAACTAATTAATACAAATTTAGAATAAATTCGACATGAACTTTTATAATATTTGTAATAAAAAGATCGAATGCTAAAAGCAAGTTCGAGATAAATTCTAGGGATAAAAATCCGCTAGTTAATCAAAGCAATACAAGTAATCAACTTCTAGTGGTTTGGATTTAACAATACAAACTAGAATTAATTGCTTGAGAAGAAATGGGATCAAATTGCTTCTTCGTTCTTGCTTGAGAGAGAAAATGGCTGCTGTGTGTTTTTAATAATTCAAGTCCTATTTTTCATTCTGCACAGCCTCGGGTAAATACAAATGCATTTGCCTTGTATGACCTCAGAAACAAAACCGGTATGACCTGCACACACTTTTCATTTAATTAGGTAGAACCTTGAAAAGCACATTGTATGACCTGCCACACTCGGTAGAACCTGACACATGACTTGTATGACCTGATTAAAATTTGGTATGACCTGTTAACAATACATGGTCATACCGAGTTTTTGATATTTAAAAAACCAGGTCATACTAGTACTTAAGTTAAATTCTTTTAATTGAATTTAGTTAGATTAAATTCTAGATTAAATTAATTCTTCTATAGAATTAATTTAATAAATAATTTAAGCAACTAACTTAATTAATTTAATTAATAAATTAATTCTGATAGAATTAATTTATTAATTAAATTTAATTAATAAATTTAAAGAAGATAACTTAAATTCCTTGCATTCCTCTATCTTCTGAAAACCACTGAATATAGATGATTTTAATTCCACTGATTGATGTCGTCATTCGATGCACTGTCTGGTTCATGAATAACTGACTTCAATGATAATTCTTCATCTTTAAAACATTTAAAGCTGTGACTTCTTTTCTTTAGCTCTGATTAAACTCTGTATCCTGTACTTCTTCTGTCACCAACTGGAAATCTCTGTCACTGTAGTAAATCCACTTTCTTGAATACTTCACTGAGGCTTGAACAATAAATTGAACTTCTTTCAATGTAGTAGATGACTTTAATACTCCATTCTCTTGACAGATAAAACTCTCTGAGATTCCTGTGACCTTTAACCTAATATTTACTTATTACATTCTTGTTTAAGTTGAGTAGAATCCTCGAATTACAAATAGGCTATTGCATATGCCTTTCAAAGCCATTTGTGAGCAACCGGGTAGAAGGGTGGTATATTATTGTTCTTGTAATAGTTATTATCTTTGATCAATAATATATTCTCTTACAAAGTTGGTAAGGGACCAGGACGTAGACCATAGAGATTAGGGGTCGAACCTGGCTAAAAGTTTATTTTGTTATTTACCTTTCTGTCTTACTTACTGTTCTGCATTTTGTTATAAACAGCGTGCCATTTGTGTCTGCATTAGTAACAGTCAGCGTGCCATTTAAGTCTGCATAATTTGTAAACAGCAAGCCATTTTTGGTAATTACTAAAATTGGTATTAGTTAGCCATATACACCTATTCACCCCCCTCTAGGTGTGCATTTTCAAGTTCCAGTTAGATAATAATTATTAAACCATCATTAAATTAAAGATAATTTTGTAAGCTTCGCGTGGGCTGTAAAATCGTTAAAATCTGTTGTCTAAAACTCAAGATAGAGTCCAAACAGTAAAGTTATTATCTAAATTTTAATAAATATATTTTTTTTGTTGTAGCACCAATTTAATTTTTTTTCCTAATTCTTTTAAATTTATAAATTCTATGTTTATTTCAATAAAATATTAAAACCAATTTAAGAAAAAATTAAAATCGATCGTCCGTGTACGATTACGACCAAATTAATAATTATAGTTAGATCTTAAATAGATCGATGAGAATTGTTAGATCTAATATTAAAAAGTGTATCTGATTAATAATAGAATTATATTTAAATACTAAAAAGTGTATTTTGATAATTTAAAATTTTCTATGTAAAAATTCTTAAATATATTTTCACTTGAATTTATGTATAGTTCCAGTTAGATAATAATTATTAAACTAAATATCAAGATAACAATTCATATCGATTACAATGATACACGTGGACCCTACGTGGAAAACTCCTGTACAAGAATAAATTTAAACACTTTTTTTTAAGGAACATAACAATTTGATTAATCCAAATTATAATTATATTATTTTACATATAACAAACATAAAAGAATAATATCAAAATATTGAGGGTTTCATATTCATAAACGATAATTTTGAATATAATACTTATATTAAAATGTGTATTTGATTAAATGTAGGATTATATTTAAATACTAAGAAGTGTGCTTTGATAATTTAAACCAATTATGAATTGATTTTCTATATTGAATTGAATTCTTTATGTAAAACTTCTTAACCATCTTTTCTTTTCAGTTTATTTTATGAGTAAGTCAACTGGTCAAGTTAGATAATAATTATTAAACCATTATTAAATTAAAGATAATTTCGTTAGTTTCGTATGAGTTGTAAAATCGTCAAAATTCAATTTCTAAAACTTAGGATAGAACCCAAATAGTAAAGTGTGTATCTAAATTTTAATAAATATTTTTTTATTATTGTAGCACCAATTTATTTATTTTTCCACTAATTCTTTTAAATATAGAGAAATTTTATGTTTCTTTAAAAAAAGTATCAAAATTAATTAAGAACAAATTCAAATCGATAAAGAATATAATAATATGAGAATAAAATTTTATATAATCATAACATAATTTTTATTCTGTTTAATAATTTTTAAGTAATAATGTATTTTAAAATTTTATATACACTGTAAATAAAACCGAAACAATTAAAAGTAAAAGCAGTTAGTAAGATACTTATATCAGTATATACTTGATATCCTTATTATATTAAATCCTTATATATAATAATCATAATAGGGATCTTATCCAAAATTTTGGTCGTAGATAACCAAATTAATAAGGACCATTAGATCTTAACTAGATAAATGAAAATCGTTAGATCAAATATTTAAAAAGCGTATTATATTAATAATAAGATTATATTTAAATTCTAAAAGGTGTATTTTGATAATTTAAACCAAATATACCAAATGTAAATAAGTTTTCTATATTGAAAAGAATTCTTCATGTAAAAAATTCGTGACTTTCTTTTCTATTCCATGGATAATTCCAGTTAGATAAAAATTGTTAAACCATCTTTTAATTAAATATAATTTAGTTATCTTCATGTGGGGTATAAAATTGTCAAAATCTGATTTTTAAAACACAAGATAAAGCCCAAATTAGTAAAGTGAATATTTAAATTCTAATAATAATTATTATGTCATCATTATTTTAATACCAATTTAATTACTTTTTTCTAACTATTTTAAATTTAGAAATCTATGTTCAAAAATTAAAATCAATCTAAAAAAAATTCAAATCAACAAAGAATATAATAATACGAGGATAAAATTTTATAAAATTGTGCATATTTTTAATCCTATTTTATTAAGTTTTAGATCATAACTAATCAAATATTATTTATTATTAAATAATAAATTATACGTAAATGGTGATTTTGTTTTATAAGAACTCATAGATACCTAATTTTATTGTTAGCATGACTATATTCATATTTAAAAAACCGTATTTTGAAATTTTAGACTCGAGGCCAAACTTTTTTAACATATATATATTGTAAATTATTAAATTCGAAACTTTAAAAGTTTCATGATCAATTAGTATAGTATTTTTCTGAAAAATCGTACTTTACAAAAAATATTATCAAATAACCTATGTCTACAAGAAAAAAAATGAAAAAATTCTTTATTTAAAAAAAACCTATAAATTTTAATATGTTGTTGGTAGATTCAAACCTTAAATCATTCTACATAATAATTTTACTGTTATATCTAACATTTTTTAACAATTTAATTTGAAACATCCAACGATTATGGATTGAGTGATCAAACAAAAGCTTTCATTATTTAGTTTTTAATATAATAACATAGATATTTATATGATATACTATAAAAAAATGAATTTTATACAGAATTTT
The DNA here is from genome assembly GCA_030848705.1 of Heracleum sosnowskyi. Classification (NCBI taxonomy): domain Eukaryota; kingdom Viridiplantae; phylum Streptophyta; class Magnoliopsida; order Apiales; family Apiaceae; genus Heracleum; species Heracleum sosnowskyi. The sequence continues at coordinate 122,046,212 of CM061241.1, forward strand.
GATCGTCACAGTGTACTACTTTAAAAGAAGAACTATTATAAAAAAAATTATATTTTAATTGATAATTTATTTTCTCAAAAGTTCAAAGTTCCCGCATCTTTAACATATTACAAAAAAGAGTATATTATATTTTAGCAATAAATAATTAAAAAAATTATAAATTAAAAAAAATTATAAATATTAAGAAAAATTAATGATGTTATAGTTTGTTTCTAAATACCGCCAAAACATTCTCAACCGTTAGATCCAATACTTTTAAAAATAGATGATCAAGATTATATCATATAAAAAGAAGTTATTGTCTAAAAATGATATAAGTTAAAAGATATTATATTAGGATTGGATTTTCTAAAAAGTCAAAACATAAAAATAGTTGTAATTAAATAAGGAAACTCATTTAATACCAAAATAATCAAAATCGTTTAATGTTAAATAGATAGGTGAAAACCGTTAGATTTAACATTAAAAATTGTATTTGGTTAATAAAGGGTATTCTAATAATCAAAACTACATATAAGTAGATTTCCTAAATCGAATAGAATTCTCAACATTAAATTTCGTCACTTTATTCTCTTTTTAGTTTTAGAATAGTTTAGCGTGTAAAATATAATAAATATCAAATTTTTAACTATATTTTTTTTGGCTAAATCTTTTTTAACAATAATTTAATCATGTAAACTAATAACTTTTAAATATTAAAATATTCATAAATAAATATAATTATAAATATTTAAAAAACAATCGTGTGTTGCATGGATAATAAAAATATAATTATAAATAAAATTTAAGTAACCGTGACTATAAAATAGTATTCACTAATAAGAAAATGAGAGTATTGATATTTGTCATAATTAACAACTGTCGAAGAAAATTACATGGTAATTAAGAAATTATCTAGATTACAGATGTGTATTTAGTATTCATAGTTCCATTAGTGAGTACATTTTTAAAATATTTCACTAAATTTAATATATGTATTTAACATATATAACCTTGAAAAAAAAAATAAAGCGAGGGCTACATGAAAAGTTGAGACTGCAACAACGTATAATAGTTAGCAGCCTCATCTTCCAGCTCCCATAATCCATCACAAAATAAAGATGAATTATGTTTATCTTCATCATCATCATCTGCACCGTTAAAATCTTCATCCCCACTACTCACCGTCCGATCAACGCTTACTTCATTCGGTAACCCTAGCTCATCATCAGAAGCTTCAAGAAGATGCCTTATGATAACACTCTCCTTTTCATCATCTTCCTTTGAGCATGTAATATTCCAATCTTCTGTAGTAGGGTCCAGCAAAAGTGTTTGGAGGGCCCCATGTGATGAGTCGGGTTGTGATGGGTCGGGAAGACATGGTAATGGGTCGGAGAAAAGCTCTTGTTGGAGGTTAGTCAAGAAAAGTGACAAGTCTTGAGAGGAAACCAGAATATCATCCTCTTCTTGTTGTTCAAGAAAAGAAACAAGTGCTTGTTGTTGTTTAGTAGTAGTAGTAGTAGTGTTGTATGACTTGTAACGCTTTGCTTCTTGATGAGACTCTTGGATATCACTTTTTTCTTCTTCTTCTTCTTCTTCTTCTCTATGGCGTTTTACAAGTGTTCCGGCCATGATGTATTTATGAGATAACGATACAAGATGTATGTTATATGGACTATGGAGTGGGAGAGAGAGAATTAAGTAGGATGAGGAGAGAGATAAGAAATGAGAAGCGTTTATATAGGGAGGAAAGTGGATTCCGGTCAAATTGAGTAATGAGGGAAGTTTTGCATTGGTTTTAATATATAATAAGAGAATCTTGAGATAGTCCCTGGTATCTCTGGTGTCAACAGTTTATTAATTATCAAATCAGGTTATGGCTTTGATTTTCGCTTATTTGGAAAGGTTGAGTTACGAGTTAATTATTAAAGCAAGAGCATCGTCCAATGTTGATGCATGTGTCAAAATGAGAAATTTTTATGAATAAAAATGATATGATTAAAGAAAATAGGTTAAAATATTTTATGGATTTGTCACATATCCTCTTCATTAATATATATGTATTTTGTTTCTCTCATTTTTTTATACTTTCATTTTTGGATGTACCTTTTAATTTTTTACATTTCAATTTTTTTTTAAAATAGTAAAGTTTTATAACATAAAAATTAATTACATCTACTACTTTCCTCCACTATTTCCATTTTATACATTAAATATTGATTGACCCCACCACTTTACTCATATTTTTTATTTTGTTTTACTAAATTATATTTTTTCATAACCTTCGTGCCCAGTGTAAACGGAGGAGTATCTCTTTATTAGGATAAAGGAATGATTCTTTTAATTTTAAACAACTGGTATTTAAGTGAATGGCGTTTGCACAAAAAAAGGGAGATTGTCTGGATGGAAGGAAATTAAAGAGAGAATGGGTGGGGAGGTGATTTGTTTTGCTTTTGTGTCATGGGATGATGGGAATGGTTGTATTGCTATAGTAGCTACTCCTGTTACCGAACTCATCCATTACAAATTAAATATTCTTGTGGAATAACAAGAAGTAATTAGGTAAAGAATAGGCTTTTCAGCGACATCATTCGTACTTTGGAAAATCTTGCCCACAACCACAATCTATTATGCAACATTATCAACATAGGTCAGCGGAAGATTGATTCTGAAAACGTATCATTAATTCATTATAAACCTTCATTACATGTACGACAGGTTTTTTGCTTAAATTTATAAAAGATGTATGCTAGCTGATAATTCGTGAAAAATATGGATCGAAATTTTAATATTAAAATTTTAAAATTTTAAAATTAATAATTATTATTTAAATATCAATTGTAGAGAATTGAACATGAAATTAGGAAAAATGCCTACAATGAATATATATTATTAAATTATGTAATTTTAGGAAATTGAACACGAGATGAAACTATATAAATTAAATTTAATAAGTAAATCTTGTTTAGTAACGTAATTATAAATAATCGAATTCGAATTTAGTGATAACCAAATATGATGTTTTGATAATTTGGTATTATTGTGTTTCATTAAAACATTTTTTTTTATTAATAAAGAGCATAGATTATTTATTAAAGAATTTTTTGGAACTATAATTTAAACAAAGAGAAAATACGATGATTATATATCATATAATAAATTTCTGTTTGAACAAGAATTGAAAAATAATTAAAAAAGAACATTTTTATATAAAAAAAACAATTTTAACTACTGTATTATTTTGGGACCGAAAGAGTAATATTACACTTTAAAATATCTCGTTTAGGAAGAGTAATGAATGGTATCCATCCAGAGTCTATCCATGTTGGGAAACGTCTACAAATTTGAATTTGTGGAAGTGTGGAACCGCACGTAGCTCATCGCAGAGCTGACGGAATAAGATTAGAGATGTGGATAAGATCATTATAGACTGGCAATTCCAGGATGGGGGTTTCTGAATTCTGGAATGCGCCTGTTTGTGACAAATTTCTTGGACAGAGACCAGATTTATTAATATATGTTAATTATGGGAAAGTTTACATATTTTAATTTTAGAAATAATTTTTTTTTCTAATTTATCTAATTTTTTTTGATTAATTCTGAATTGATATGTCGATCGAATAGGTTCCAATTTCTGTAATCATAACTAAATAAATTACATATGCATTTGTATACTTTTTTTTGAGTAAATATGCATCGAATAATGTTATATATCCCAAAAACGTTCTCAAATAAAATTTTTGAATAACGTGACATGCCTGATGCGACATTTTCTTATGCATTTGTATCTTTGACCATGAGAACGGAATACATTGTAATCTTCTGGAATTATTGCTAGTAACCAGCAATTGATACGTACACTTATTGAAATGATTACGATAAATACTCCTGAAATTAGGTATTCTAAATCTAAAACAAAGGAACTAATCACATGTAATTGCATCTAATTGCGACAGCTCAATTATTCAAATCCAGGAAAGACACATGGGGACGACTTTCGCGAAGCTCCCCCAGTCCTTCAAGGGCGCCTGTAATTGGTTGCTACATGCTATTTGGCAAAGTAAAAATAAAATAAAATTTCAAGCTAATCAGATTTCTTCAAACAGACAAGGGCAGTAATTAACTAAATTAAGCTCTAATCTGGTCTCCTGTGTCAGCATCTAATTATATTTTTCTAAGGACATCATATTCTTTTCCCCATAATTATATAATTTTATAATTTATATTAAAATATAAAAACATCATTAATTTTGCCCATATGTCACACCCTGCTGCAACCCACTACACAAACATTGATAATTAAAATAAACACACTCAAGTGGAGCAATTCAATAACTTTTTTTTGGCCAAAGTACAGTGGAACAATTTAATATTCAAGTACTTTAATTATTTGATTCTCCATGTATAATAATTGAATGCCAAGATTAAGATTTCCACTTAATCGAAACAAACTTTACAAGCTAGCCAATCAAATTCCCCTGCATGTTCTTGTGCGAATTTTGAGAAAATTTAAGGTTTTAATTAGGACACCTATATCCGGTGTTGTAAAAAGCGAGAATCGGAGTTAATCGGTCAAGGCACCGTCCAGAGATTAATCGGGTAATCGAGGATTAATCGGAATGATTAATCGGAATAAAATTAATAATATTTTTTATATACAATTATAAAATTGTTTCGTTATTTCAACTAAACATATGTTATTATCATATATTTATGCAAATATGTTAAAAATGTTATATAATTGTAATAAATAAAATTGTGAAGGTTTAACTTTTCAATTAGAGATCAATTTAAGAGAAAAACTTAAGAGGATTTACGATTTAGGCATCTATAATTATAATTATATATACAAAAATAATGTTTTTCCTATTGTTTAATCAAGTTTCTACCTTTTTTTTTTATAATTTTAACTAATTTTTAATAATTAGCCCGATTTTTGACCGATTAATCCGATTTTTGACCGTTTTTATGAAAAAACAATTAATTGACCGATTTTCCCTTAATCAGTTCGGTGGGCCGCCGTCTAGCGATTAATCGGCGATTAATCCCGATTAATCGCCGACTTTTAGAACAGAGTCTATATCTACTTATTCTTACACATTTCCCACCGTTAGTTAGTGTCTAATTCGGTAACCTTAATTTATTGATAGTGTTGGAAAGAATCTGATAAAGGAGAATTAAATAAAGTTTAATTCAAAAATTAAATTGTCAAAATTACATAGAGTCAGTCAAATGATCAAACTTGACTTTTGACGCCAAAAACTGTTACGTTTTTTTTGCTATTACGTTTCTGTTACAACATTTTTTGTTTGAGTCTTGTATAAAGCTGGATGTTATCATCTTGTAAAGACTACCTGTTAATGAAATGAACGTTTCTTTCCCTCTATGCCTCTCTCTCTCAATTATTCTGAATATATTCTTCTCATTCTCTTTTCTTAGATTGTTATAACCGTTGTTATACTTTCACTACTAGAAAACTGTCAATAGACATCGCCCATATAACATCGGTTTGTGATGCCACCGATGTAAAAGAGCTTTATTAACATCAGTATAAAAATAACTGATGCCTTTGTATTGTTACAACATCGGATTATATCTTAACCGATGTCTAAACGTTATCTTCAAAAAAACATTCGCGCCCGCTAATACTTTCCCCCCTTTGCCTATTTTTTCCCCTCTACAAATTTCCCCCCTTAGCTAATTTTTTTCCCCCAATTTTCCCACCCTTTCCCCCTTCCCTGCCCCTTTTCCCCAATTTTTACTAAAACAAAAATAAATGTAATTAAAACAAAAGTACAAACCAATTAAACAAAAATCCTCACACACCTCTCTCGACCTCACCTCACCTCTCTTGAATTCACACCCCTCTGAAGAACCCTAATCGAACTCCTTCACTCTCTCTTTAATCTCTCGACCTCACACCCCTCTGAAGAAATGAACTCCTCCACTCTCTCTTTCAAATCGAAGCTCAAGTTAATCGAATCGGTAAGCTCAGACAAAACCTTTCCAGCACAAACCAGAAACACAATTCAGACTCTTATCTATACTGTTAGTGTTTCTTGTATCTACTTTCCTTTTCTTTATACTTACAATCTAAAACCCCCTTTACTTCTTGGGCTACAAAAGCCTAATTTTATTGTTTTATTTCTTGTGATTTTATGCTCTTTAGCCCTGGATATTACTTGTCAATTTCGTTTTTTGATAGTTCTGATAATTCATATATCTTTATAAAGTATCTCAGTAATCTCTTTATTAGTTAATTTATTTAGGTTTCTGTTCCCGACTTTGGGCGGTTTGTTATATGGCTATGACGTAGGTGCAACCTCTAGTGATATCATCTCATTGCAGGTGCACGTTTAGTCTATTTAAGCTCGCGATTGTTTATGAACATCACACATTAACTTTTTTTCCTGACTCTGTAAAAGATATTTGTGTCAAACTTAATATTGTTCTAGTTGATGATTTTATAGTCACCTAAGCTTAGTGGCACAACTTGGTTCTTTTTAGTTGCTCTAGACTTTCTTACAATTTTCTATCTTTATCTCATTATGGAAGGAATAATGGAAAGAGCAACTAAGATAGTAGTTCTCATAATCTGACCATGCTCAACAATTTTCTTTTTAAATTCCAGTGTTATTACTGCATCGATGTAGCAATTTTATCATGTTTTAGCTTTTTAGGACTACAGGTGTGGCAGTGGAATTAAAATTTCTAATCAACAGGGCACTCTCACTGATGGTAGAGTTGTTGCTGTTAAAAAACTTTCGGTAGCATCCCACCAAGGAAAGAGTCAGTTTGTTGCAGAGATTGCAACGATATCTGCTGTGCAGCATCGTAACCTTGTGAAATTATATGGATGCTGCATCGAGGGAGATAAGAGGCTGCTTGTCTATGAGTATCTTGAAAACAACAATCTTGAAAAAGCATTATTTGGTAATTGTTCGCATCTCTTACACATGTTATGGACATTTAAAAAATGTTGAAGTGTTTATGTTAATGAAACAGGAAAGACAAATTTATTCCTCGACTGGTCAGCTCATTATGATATATGCCTTGGAGTAGAACGCGGTCTTGCATATCTTCACGAGGAGTCAATAGTGCGAATTGTATACAGAGATGTGAAATCAAGCAATATTTTGCTCGATTCTGATCTCACACCCAAAATTTCGGACTTCGGTTTGGCAAAACTTTACGATGATAAGAAGACTCATATAAGTACTCGTGTTGCAGGAACAATGCAAGATTTGAAAGTTATGCATTTTTAACATTAAATATAGCCATCGTTTTTTTACAATATATGTGGAAGTTGTTTTTTTATGTTCTTTTTATGTTTGAAGTAGTTGGTCGTAATATATTTCTTGTTACTGCAGTGGATATCTTGCACCAGAATATGCCATGCGTGGACACCTTACTGAAAAAACTGATGTCTTTGGGTTTGGTGTGGTAGCTCTTGAAGTTGTTAGCGGAAGGTCCAATTCTGACTCAACATTAGAAGATGATCGCGTATATCTGTTGGAATGGGTATATTTACTTCTCCAATCTCCTCTGTTGCTCATAGGACTCATGTTCTAGTACTATTTGAAGTTTGTTTAAATATTTTTAATGGTATTATAGGTGGATATACATAATTGAAGGAACTTATAAAAATGTATGTATGTATGTGTGTTAGGTCCTGATAAGTTTGTAGAAGGGGGGTTGAATACAAACTATACCGTTTTATCGAAATTTGTTCGTTTCAGATTAAACAATTTAGAACAAATTAATGCGGAATAAAAACTGAAACAATATTCAAGTTAAATAGAAACTCTATTAAACTTGAGGAGTGTTACAACTTTGATCACTGATTACAAAGAACTTAATAAAACAAATCTAGAATAAATTCGACATGAATTTATCTATTTTTGTAATAAAAAGGATCGAATACTAAAAAGTAGTTCGATATAAAATCTAGGGATTATGATCCGCTAGAAAGCTAAAGCAGTACAAGTGAAATGATCCTTATGAATTTAATGATAAGAACATATCAAGAATTAAGTCACTTGAAGAAAATTGATTGCTCGGACAGTTTTGAAGTAATGAAGACAGAGAGAAAATGAAATGTTCTTGTTGCTGTGTCTTTACTTCTGTTGAATTCCCTTTCTTTGATGTCAACTGCCTTGTCTTTTATAACAATGATTTTCATTTTGTAACCCACGTGCACTGCATAACAGAATAGAAATTGCACTAGGAAGACAAGCTGAAAAACATTTCTTTTTGCCTTGGAAGACAATCGGGAAGACAACATTTGTTCATGGAAGACAATCGGGAAGACTCTAAATTTGCCTAGGAAGACAATCGGGAAGACTCTCTTGAGAGTCTTCCTAGTTTAAAAACTAAGTCTTCCTAGTACAAAATCTAAGTCTTCCTAGTTCAAATATATTCTAATTTAAATAATTAACTAAATAAATTATGTATTAAATTAATTCTTTGCAGAATTAATTTAATAAATAATATACTTAATAATATTAATTATTTATAAGAGAATAAATAGAATTAGTTGACTTCTCAATTAAATCCAGAATCACTTAAAACTTAGATAAATAACAAACAAAATAGTACGTTGACACTCGATGTACTGTCTGGTTCATGAGTGACTAACGACAATGTCTGTTCTTTATCTATTTAACTTTAAGCAGTGATTCACTTCCTTCTCATTCAAGAACTCCGTAATCAGTATCTTTTTCTGTCACCACTTGAAATCTCTGTCACTTTAATAAATCCACTGAGCTTGAATACTTCATTGAGGCTTGATCAATAAATTGAGCTTCTTTCAATGTAGAATCACTTCAAGTCTGTAGATGACTTTAATCTTCATTCTTTGACAGATATAACCTTCTGAGATTCCTGTGACAATTGATTTTTATTATTTACTTATTACATCTTAATTAAAGTTGAGTAGAATCCTCGGTGTTTACAAATAGGACTAGACATATGCCTTTCAATCTCCCCCTATTTGTTTGTTAGACAATAACAACCAAATACCTCTAGAGGATAACTCAACTAAAACAAGAAAAGATAAGACTTTTAAGAGCCAAGCAAATAATAAAAGGTTCTGGATTAAATATAACAATTTCCAGATTCAAACAGTAAAGATAAATACAAGATAGATGTTCCTCTAGACTGAACATATGAATACATTTCCCTATCTTGATTTACCTAGCTCTAAACATATAATATTTACAAATGAGCTAAACCTATCATGCCTTTAGTCTCTAATTTCACCTTCTTCAGCTTCTTGTAAGGTGACTAGAAGATCTTTGTCAAGGACACGATCACTTTCAGAAACCACACCACTTGGCATTACTGGTTGATTGGTGATCTTCTTCAATCTATTCTTCATCTGAGCATATCTTGGAATTTTCTCCGTGCAGTAGTCTGAAATCATATCAGCAACTTCAGACTTCTCTACAGAAGCAAACCCAGAAGTTCTAAGAAGATTCTCCAACTTCACCAGTTGCATAGCAGTTTGTAGCTTCATGGAATCAGGATCCAGCCTCACAGTTTCTAAAGTTGTACCTCTATAGATTTTGACTTCATAAGGAAAATGTACAACTTGAGGACTGGCCTTCATAGCAGAATCTCTAAGCCGGTCATATAGAAGCTCATTCAAGCAAGAAGATCTCTTTACTTTACTCATCAGAATCCACAATTCAGATAGAGATCTTCTTTGTAGGAGGTCAAGAGAAATGGTGAATGACCCTTCAAGAGCACTTGAGACATAAATGAACAGTTCTTGCCTCACTTGATCAAATGCAGACGTAATCCTTAGGATATCTTCCTTCAATGCCTTCATATATAATGAGTTGTCTGGATTAACCGTTCTGATCTTCTCAAGCAGCTTCAGAAAAGTAGCATCATTGTTTGTGCCTCTCTGAGGGATATCAAACATCTCTCTTGCCTTATCCCACTTGCTTCCTTGCTTCATCCTCACATCCAATCTCCTTTCTTTGACATGAATACTATGAAGACGTTGTTTGTCTTCATGTTCAACCTTTTGAATTTTCAGCTTCTGAGATATGATGTCTGAGACCTTGGCATTCTCATCCTCCTTTCTCCTTAGCTCTGCTTGCTGTTTCTTCAACTCCTTCTGAAACAAAGGGTCAGGTGTATATAGATCAGCTTCATCCTCCCAATCCTCAAAGTTTGCTGCCTCCTCAACCTCCTCCTCACCAAAAGCTTCTTCAGGTATGGTCTTCTCCAGATCACCAGATGTGTCATAATGGAAGTCATCCTGTTCACCATGGTAGTAGTAGGCATCATCAAAGACAGTATCCTCCAGTGATTGTTTACCTTTTCCCTTATCCTTTCCAGAAGCTCCTCCAGCTTCTCTGTTTCCTCCTTCTTTCTCCTTCTCCCCCTTAGTTGAGGAATCCTCTACAGTTTGAGCTATAGAAGCCCTAGGATTCACCTCAGATGTTCTCCTTATCTCTTGAAAGGCATATGTTTAGGCCTATTAATATTCCGAGGAAACAACTTAATTTAAACAAGTATGTAATAAGTAAATAATAAGTTAATATGTCACAGGAATCTCAGATAGTTTTATCTGTCAAGAGAATGGAGAATTAAAATCATCTACAGACTTGAAGTTATTCTACATTGAAAGAAGTTCAATTTATTGTTCAAGCCTCAGTGAAGTATTCAAGATAGTGGATTTACTACAGTGACAGAGATTTCCAGATGGTGACGGAAGAAGTACAGGATACAGAATTTTGTCAAAGCTAAAGAAAAGAAACCACAGCTTTAAATGTTTTAAAGATGAAGAATTATCATTGAAGTCAGTTATTCATGAACCAGACAGTGCATCGAATGACGACATCAATCAGTGGAATTTAATCATCTACATTCAGTGGTTTTAGAAAGAAAGAGAAATGTCTTGGTTTTAAGAAATCTTCTTCTATATATATTAATCAATTTAATCAATAAATTAATTCTCTTAGAATTAATTAATTTATTAAATTAATTAGTTTAGTTATCTAAATTATTTATTAACTTAATTCTGAAAAGAATTAATTTAATCTAGAATTTATTTTAACTAAATTTACTTAAAAGAATTTATCTTAATAAACTAGTATGACCTTCAGTTATACTCGGTATGACCTCCTGTATAACCTTTTCTTAGTCTCGGTATGACCTTAGCTTTATTTAAGCTAGGTTCTACCGAGTTTTGAAGAGGTTCTACTAGGACTGTTAGCTAGGTCATACCGAACACTTCTGCAGGTTCTATTGGTGAACCATGGTTCTAATGGAGGGTCATACAAGTGTTGTGCACAGTTTAAAACAAGTTCTTCTCATTTTAATTAGGTCATTTTGATCTAATTAAAAGGTCATACAAGGCAATTGCTTTGTATATTACCCGAGGCAGACAGAAGCACTCAGTGACTTGAATATCAAACACACAGACAATTTCTCTCAGAAAGAACAAGAAAGCATTTTGATCTTATTTCTTCTCAAGAAATTAATTCTAGTTTGTATTGTTAAATCCAAACCACTAGAAGTTGATTACTTGTATTGCTTTGACTATCTAGCGGATTTTTATCCCTAGAACGAATCTCAAATTATCAAATATTGTTAAATCATTTTATTACAAAAATAGATAAATTCATGTCGAATTTATTCTAGATTTGTTTTAATTTATTTGAGATTCAATCTTGTATTCAGTATCATTTGTAACACCCTTCAAGTTTAATATAGTTTTATTTAACTTGAATCTTGTTTCATTTTATTCCGCATCAATTTGTTCCTAAACAGTTAAATCATTTAAAGAACAAATTCGATAAAACGGTATAGTTTGTATTCAACCCCCTTCTACAAACTTATCAGGACCTAACAATTGGCATCAGAGCCTTTTGATTGATATACAAATCAAAGATCCAATTGTTTTGAGATTTTTCTTTTAAACTCTGATTTTTTATTTGAATTCTAAAAGTCTCAAAAGATGTCTACTACACAGAAAGTGGGGACAGTTAAAATCCCAATATTCAGCAAGGAGCATTATCCAATGTGGAAGAAGAAAATGCTCATATTTCTTAAGGTTGCAAATCCTAAATACTTGGATGTGCTGAAGAGTGGTCCCAAACTCCCTATGATTATTGATCCTGAAGTTGTTGAGAATAATATTGTGACTAGGGCTGCTAGAATGTACCCTAAAGATCCCAAGGAATACACTCCTGATGAGAAAGAGGATGTTACCTTGGATTCCTGTCTTCAGTTGATCCTTATTGAGAGTCTTGATCCTATCATGCATAATCATGTCCTAAATTGTGAAACTGCCAAACATATTTGGGGAACCATAGAGATAATCAATGAGGGGACAGAAGAAGTTAGGGAGAATATGCTGGAAATTCTCACTTCACAATATGAGCATTTCAGATCAAACCCTGGTGAAGGTATCTCTCAGGTTTTTGAAAGATACAACAAATTAATCAATGATCTGAATCTCAATGGGAAGCACTACACCAACAAGGAGATTAACAAGAAGTTCCTTCTTACCCTACCACCTCATTTGGAGCACAAAATATCTGCCATTAGAGAAGCAAGAGATATGAATGAGATTGCTTTGGAGAGATTGTATGGTGTGCTGAAGACCTATGAGCTGGAGCAGATTCAACAAAGGGAGCTGTATGGAACTGGGAAAATTGTTGGTACCTCTACTGCATTGGCTGCTGAAGTCCCACAGAGACTGGAAGTGAAGGCTGTTCAACCTTCTAGTTCTCATATGAATGTTATTGATGCTGAATATGGATTAACATCCATTGATCAATCTGGTGGTGACTTCTATTCTTTAGAAGAACTTGATCAGCTGGAGGATGGTGACTTGGCTTTGATAGTCAGGAAATTTGGGAAGTTCAGATTCAAGAGGAATCCCAATCTTAAGTTCAGACCCAGATTTCAGAGAGGTGGATCTTCATCTTCAAGTGGCACAAGGGGTGGCTACAAAACTGGAACTGTGGACAGGAGTATAATCAGATGCTACAATTGCAATGAGTTGGGTCACTTTGTTACTGAGTGCAGAAAGCCAAAGCAAGTGACTAGAAACACATTTAATTCTAGCAAGAAGAACAAGATTGGGAAGGCCTATGTTGCTGAGGGAAAGAGTTGGGATGACACTGACAGTGATGAAGAAGCAGGTGAGATTGGGAACCTTGCTTTAATGGCTAAAGAGGAAAGCACTTCATCCAGATACATGTCAGAGGTAACCTTTACTGACGCTGAAATGATTTATCATCTTGGTGGCACCATAAGTTGTGCACGCACTGAAAATGATAGAATAAATCTTTTAAACACAAATCTTGAAAATGAATTAAAAGAATTGAAACTTGTGCATGTTAATCAGGATGAACTTACTGAGAAAATTGCTTTTCTTGAGAATAGGGTTAAATGTTATATTCAACTGGAAACCATTCTCAAAGATCAGATTAGTGAGCTTAAGACCAAAGCTAATGCTTATTTCAGTTCTTGTAAGACTGCTAAAGAAATTCTGAATAAGCAAGCTGTTGGTAATCATGTCAGTATAGGGTATGATTATAATGAGGCTATTGGACTTCTTGGAATTAATTCCCCTTGTAACTTCAAATCTGAAGGGAAGGCTGTTCCATATATACTTAAGGGTATTAAAACACCCTTCTGTAAGGAGTCTGAGGCAGAGCCTATGAATGAATACTCTATCATTATTGCTGAGGAGATTCATGAAGAAGATGTTGCTTTAGAAGCTGAACAATCCAAAAAGTGCATATCTGATATTCCAGTCAAAGTTGCTACAACTAAAAAGACTAAATCAGATATCCATAAGTTGGATCAAAACAATTGTTCTAACATGCCTATTATTAATTCTTCTCATAAAGCATGTGGTGTGGATAATTGCATGTCTTGTGCTTTCAATGTTATGTATGCTTATTTTAATAGTAAGCATGTATCTAGTGATAAGACTTCTCCACGTCAACATGTTAATAGTAAGAAGCATGTTAAAGCTAAGACTGCTAATCCTCCTAATATTAAAGTGGATTCATTTATCCCTAAGCCTACTCAGAAATGTGTTAAGGCTGGCTATAAATGGAAACGCTCTTATGTGAAAGAGGTTGAAGTAGTTTTAGTTAGAAATGTTGTTTTGCCTGACAAAGGCCAGTTTTTTAAGTATGCCGGACCCAATCAATTTTGGGCTCCGAAGAAGGACTAATCACTCTGATATTGCAGGGAGTTAAACAGGTAAACTGAGTTATGTGGATTCTGGACAGTGGCTGTTCAAGGCATATGACCGGAGATAGAGCCCTGCTATCAGATGTGGTTGTGAAAGCTGGCCCAGTAGTTACCTTTGGAGATAACAGCAAGGGTATTACGAAAGGATATGGCTGTTTGAAGTACGGAAATGTTATCATTGAAGATGTTTCATTTGTGGAAGGTCTGACGTTCAATCTTCTCAGCATCAGTCAGTTCTGTGACAGAGGATATGCTGTTTCCTTTGAAAGAGAGAAGTGTCAGATCACTCACAAGAAGAATGGAAAGCCTGCTCTTCAAGGAGTAAGGAAAGGTGACTTGTTCATAGCTGATCTGAACTCGGGATTCAAAGATGAAGTTAATTGTTTTTATGCTAAAGCTTCATCAGATGATAGTTGGCTATGGCACAAGAAGATGTCTCACCTTAACTTCAAAACTATGAACTCTTTAGTCAAGAGGGAATTAGTTAGAGGTTTGCCTCAGATGGAATTTACACAGGAAGGACTGTGTGAGGCATGTCAGAAAGGAAAGTCAAAGAAAGCTTCTCACAAGGGCACTGATACATCATCAATAACTGAACCTCTTCAGCTACTGCACATGGATTTGTTTGGTCCAGTTAATGTGATGTCCATGTCAAAGAAACAATATGCACTTGTGATTGTTGATGACTATTCAAAATATACATGGGTTTTATTCCTACATTCCAAGGATGAGACCCCATTCCTGGTGATTGGCCATGTAAAGTTGATTGAGCTGGATTCTAGATTCCCTGTTAGAGCCATAAGGTCAGATAATGGTACGGAATTCAAGAATGCCATTCTAACTGATTTTTGTGATGATAAAGGAATAACAAGACAGTATTCTGCCCCTAAAACTCCTCAACAAAATGGAGTAGTGGAAAGAAAGAATCGTACATTGATTGAAGCAGCTAGGACTATGCTTAGTGAGTCCAAACTTCCAACGTACTTTTGGGCTGAAGCAGCGAATACAGCTTGTTATACTCAGAATCGAACGTTAATCAACAAGGACTTAATGAAGACTCCGTACGAGATCATGAACAACAAGAAACCAACTGTCAAGTACTTTCATGTATTTGGAGCAAAATGCTTTGTGCTTTTAGATGACAATGTTAAACGTGGCAAGTTTGATGCAAAGGCACAAGAAGCTATTTTTGTTGGTTATTCCAGAAGATCTTACAAGGTCTACGTGGTTGGCAGTCACACAGTAAAGGAAAGTGTCAATGTTACTTTTGATGACACTAAGTTCCCCAGTATCCAAAAAGAAGACTCATCTGAAAAGCTGAAGTTTGATAACTTGCCAGACTCAGAATCAGATGATGAAGCCCCACCTGAAGTTATTGCTGGTGATGATAATAACAATGATGATAATGATCATGGTGATGGTGGTGGAAACACTGGTAACAATGGAGATACCACCTGCACTGGAGAAGGATCATCAAGGCAAACAGGCAACAACTCAGGGGGAGCAAATGAAGGATCAGCTAGTCACTCACAACATCAAAGTGAATTTCAAGGTGAATCATCAAGATCAAATCTTCCAAGACAGACTGTTTGGAATAGAGCTCATCCTTTTGAGTTGATCATTGGTGATCCAGATGTTGGAGTTAAAACTAGAAGAGCTTCTCAGAATGAATGTCTTTTCTCAGCATTTTTATCTAAAATGGAGCCAAAGAAAACTGAGGAAGCACTGACTGATCCAGATTGGGTGATTGCTATGCAAGAAGAACTCAATCAATTTGAACAACAGCAAGTCTGGAAGCTGGTACCCAGGCCAAAGAACAAGAAAGTAGTTGGTACAAGATGGGTATACAGGAACAAGCTAGATGAGGATGGCATTGTCACAAGGAACAAGGCAAGATTGGTTGCACAAGGGTATTCTCAAGCTGAAGGCATTGATTATGATGAAACCTATGCACCAGTGGCTAGACTTGAGGCCATCAGGATGTTCTTAGCATTTGCTGCTTACTCAAATTTTAAAGTCTATCAAATGGATGTTAAGAGTGCATTCCTGAATGGTGAACTTGATGAAGAAGTGTATGTGGAACAACCCCCTGGCTTTGAAAATCAGGAGTTGCTGGACTTTGTGTACTTTCTCTTCAAGGCTATCTATGGTCTCAAACAAGCCCCAAGAAAATGGTATGACACTCTCTCTGGTTTTCTTTTAGAAAATGGTTTTGTTAGAGGTATCATAGACAAAACTCTTTTTTCAAAGAAACACAAAAATGATATGATATTAGTCCAAGTCTATGTGGATGACATCATATTTGGGTCTACTAATGATAATCTCTGTAAGAGATTTGCTGAGCTAATGCAGAGTAAGTTTGAAATGAGTATGATGGGTGAGCTGAAGTTCTTTCTTGGATTGCAAGTAAGTCAAAGGTCAAATGGTATATTTATTTGTCAATCCAAGTATCTCAAAGAACTCCTCAAGAAGTATCACATGGAGGATTCATCATCAGCAAGGACTCCATCTTCAACAGCAATCAAACTTGGAGCTTCTGACAAATCTATCAAGGTAGATGTTACAAGCTACAGAGGTATGATTGGCTCCTTACTCTATCTTACTGCTAGTAGACCAGATATTATGTATGCTACATGCTTGTGTGCAAGGTTCCAAGCGGACCCTAGAGATGTTCATCTCGTTGCTGTGAAAAGAATCTTGAGATATCTTAAGGGTACACCTAATCTAGGTATCTGGTACCCTAAAGATTCTGGTTTTAATCTTGTTGGATATACAGATTCTGATTATGCAGGTAGTGTTGTGGATAGAAAAAGCACCTCTGGGAGTTGTCAATTCCTAGGAGGTAGGTTGATTTCCTGGTATAGCAAGAAACAACAAACAGTTTCCAATTCAACAGCAGAAGCTGAATATATTGCTGCTGGAAGCTGTTGTGCTCAGATCTTATGGATACGGAATCAATTAAAGGACTATGGCTTTGCCTTAGACAAAATTCCCATATTTTGTGATAATACAAGTGCCATAGCAATCTCCAACAACCCTGTGCAGCACTCGAGAACAAAGCACATTGATATCAGGTATCATTTTATCAGAGAGCATGTTATGGATGGAACAGTGGAGTTGCACTTTGTACCCACTGAAGAACAGACTGCAGATATTTTCACTAAATCTGTTGACGAATCCACATTTATCAGGTTAGTTGGTAAATTGGGTATGTTGAACAGTCTTAGTGATTGATAATATCTCCAGGTTTGTTCTTAACTAAATCATTTTCTCTTGTTGATTTTAAGATGTTAAATATTGCCAATCCATGTTTATTGTATAAAGCTTGTTAATTTAAATATTCTGAATAATTTAATTTCTTTAAAAATATTTTTCTCATTTTCCATGGAGAAATGTATTTTTATTGAAATTATATTTATTTAGAATCATTTAAGTTATTTTCAGATTATAAATATTTTTGTTCAGATTTTTATGCAGGTTTATAGTAATTTTAAGTTTTTGTTATTTTTATGCAGTAGGTTTAAACTGTTTTTAGAATATAAGGTGAATTATTACTAAGTTTTTGCTGCTTCTGTTAGTTTATAGCTCGGTATGACCTGCCCTTTTGGTCATATTGGCATGATTTTATTATTCTGTTTATATTATCTTGTAAATAAACTCGGTATGACCTCTTGTCAGGTCATATTGGATTTTATTTATGTTTTTTTTCATATTCAGTTTATTAGTTTGATTTTCTCGTATGACCCTCTAGCTTGGTCATATTCGAATTTATTTTTTGTTTGTTTATTTTATTTCAAAAACACGGTATGACCTCTGGTATGGTCATATTGATTTTTATTTTGTTTATTTGACTTCAAAAACACGGTATGACCTATCTTAGAGGTCATATTGAATTTTATTCTTTTAATTAATCAGTATTTTCTTTGTTTTCTCGGTATGACCTCCAGGAAAGCTCGGTATGACCTTAAGCAAAACTCGGTATGACCTCCCTTTAGGTCATACCGAGCTCAGCAGAACCAATCTCTATAAATACCAATGCTTTTCAGGTTCTTTTGCTCTTCATACCTTTCTAACTCAAGTTTTTACTTAGTTAACTTTGCTCTAGTTTGTGTTTTATTCATAGAACAACGAACTATTGCAAATTTTTCTTGTGAATTTCTTGGGATTTTATTTCTTTTCTGATTAATATTATTATTAATTTCTGTTTTATTCTAGTATTATTATTATTATTTTTCACTATTTTTATTATTAAATTTCAAATGGCTGCTGAGTTTGTTGTTGAACGTTTTAATAATTACGTTGGCTATTGTGATCCCCTTAAGTGTTCTGTTGAACGTTTTAGGCCGTGGATTCATTTTTTAAATGAACAATCAATTGTTAGCTATGCTATCACTGCTTCTGTTGATTTAAAGATTGAACCCCTTCGTCTATTATGCTTAACTGCTGTTGTTGCTGAAGATATGCGATCTTTCACATTCACTATTTCTGATCGTCAGTACACAGTAACTAAGGAGATCTTTTGTCAAGTGCTTCATTTTCCACTTGATAACTTTGTTAGATTCCCTACTGATCCCGAGTTAGTTCAATTTTTCTCTAGTATTGATTACCAAGGAAATATTGTTCTTCCTCGTTTGAATAAGGGTAATCTAGCTTGTGAGTGGGATTTGTTCTTTGACTGTTTAGCTAAAGTTTTTAGTAATTCTACCAAAAACAACTTTCCAGTCATAACTTCTCTTCTTCAAAACATTGCCTATGCTGCTGTTTATAACCTGAGAGTGGACATAGGAACTCTTCTGTGGGATCTCTTGATAAGGAGGATTTTCAATTACCCTAGAGATATTGAAACTGGAAAGAAAGTTAGATGCTTTTATTCTCGTTTCCTTTCTCTGGTGTTGAACCATGTTCTTTCTGATGAACATAAAACACTTTTTCAAAACACTCCTTTTCAAGTCCCCGCACATACTAATCCTCTCATTTACTCAACTTTGTCCACAAGCTCAAAGTCTGGAAGGAGACCCCTAGTTCCACAATTTTATCTGCGAGAGATTTTGCAACCACAGTTACCTTTACTCTTTATTGAACATCCAGTGGTTGGATCCTCGTCAGCAGGAACTTCAATGGCGCCTCCTAACACCATGCCACTTCAGGTAATATATCCTCTCTCAACTGCTCCACTAACCCAAGAGGTTCTTAGGATTGACCAAGGGATTGTAGAACCACAATCTCTGACCCCGGTCATAGAGCCACACACAGAGTCAAATCCATTGACCGCTCCCCTAGAACAATCAGCTACTACAAGATTCATAGAACAAGTTGGAGTAGATACTAATGTGAGTGATCCCACAGCTCTGCCTCCACCACTAAAGAAGAGAAGAACACTACTTGAGGCATCTGTTAGCCAGTCTGTATCCTCCCAAAAGGATATGGATTCTCAAAAGGCCAATGAACAGTTACTAGAGACATCCTCTCAACAGGATGAATCTATTGAAATTCGCCATCAGGCCATGGCATTCTGTACAGAGTCAAGCACTCTCCCATTACTCACAATGGGAGAAAACACTTCTGAAACATTAGTAGAGACTCTTGCACAGGACACTCTGAGAGGAGAGCACATAGGAATGATTGGTGAAACAGTGCCTACCATTGTCACGGTAGAAGAGCCTTCACAGGCTTCAGAGGGAAAATCTGGTTCTTTGCCCACAATAATAGAATCATTTTCTCCCCTCCCAGAGGGAACATCTCTGGCTCCTCTAAGGGATTCTTCACTCGCAGTTTCAACTGGAGAAAGTGAAGGGCAACATGGTAAGTCTATATCTGAAGCAATTCAGTTTTCAATTTCTGATGAATTTTTGGACTTTACCATGGATTGGGATTCGCGAACTCCCATTGCACCACCAGTGACCTCTCAAGAAGGGGCTATGGTGATTTTTTCTGCAGGTACTTCAACTCCAACCATGGATAAACAGCTAGTGGTTAGTTCTGAGAGACAAACACAGAGCGATACACAAGCACGTGAGGTGAGTGAAACACCATCGAGAGAAATTGAGATGAGTGCACACAATGACACATACACTGCTTCATTATTGGCTCAAATAGCTGGTTTACAGAAACAACTTCAAGAGACCCAGGCTGAAAAGGAAATTCTCAAAGCACAAGTGGTTGACCAGTCTTCTTCTTCCACCTCTGTCACTAATCAGCTGGGTCATATTAGAGATGAGTTACAAGGAGTCAAGGTCACATTGGTCCCAAAGCTGAATGCTGTTCAAGAGTCACAGGTGTTAATGGCTTCAGATATGTCAGAGCTTCTGGTTTCTAATGCTGAGATCAGGGAGGCTGTCAAGCAGATTCCTAATATTTCAACCAGGGTAGACTCAATTCAGGAGACTGTTGATGAACATCAGTGGTACAATGATGAGAGGTTTACCAAGATTGAAGGAGGGATGCAACATCTGAATGAGGGCATGAAACATCTGTATAATATGATCAAGGTCTCACATCAACCCAATGCTGAACAGAAGAAATTCTTTGAGGGTGATGATGATGAAGGGGGCAATGGTGACAGGGATGGTGAAAGAGAAAGAGAAGGTACAGAGGAGGATCCTAAAACTGATAGAGTTAAATCTTTAGAGGATTCCTCAACTAAGGGGGAGAATAAGGAGAAGGAGTTACAAGGAGGAGAAGATCAAGGAGGAGAAGCTGGAGGTTCTGGTTCTGCAAAGGATAAAGGGAAGCAGAAGTTAACTTTTTCTGATGCTGACTACTATCAAGATGAAGAGGGAGTATTTGATGATGTTGAATCTGAAGCCCCTGAAGATATCTTTGGTGAGGTAGAAGTTGAAGGAGAGGCTGACTATGCTGACTGGGAAGATGAACCTGTAGTGGATCCTGCCTTTGAAGCTGAGTTGGTGAGACAAAAGGCTGATTTGAAGAGGAGAGAGGAGGAAAATGCAAAGGTATCTGACATCATTTCCAAGCATCTTGTCATTCAAAAAGCTGAGCAACAAGAAAAGCAAAGGCTTCACAATCTGAAGGTCAGTGATAGAAAATTGTATGTAAGGCTCAAGCAAGGAGTGGAATGGGACAAGGCAAGAGAAATGTTTGCACATCAAGAAGGAATTAATAATGATGCAAAGTTTCTTGGGATGTTGGAAAGGTACAGACATGTCAATCCAGACAACACAGTATATATGAAAGCTCTTCATGCAGAGATTTCAAGGATCACAACTGGATATGACAGAGTTAGAGAGGAGTTAAAGATCTATGTTTACACTCACAATGAGGGAACCTTCTTAGTGTCTCTCAATCTTCTGGAAAGCAGAACTCTCTCTGAACTATGGGTCTTCATGTGCAAGGTAAAAAGAACTTCTCCATTAGCTGAGCTGCTGCATGATCAGTTAAGAGACTTTGCAATGAAGGCTAGTCCTCAAGTTGTGGATGTGCCATATGAAGTTAAATTTTATAAAGGAAGGGCACTTCAAACTTGTGGTATGGACCCCATCTCTTTGAAAGATTATCCTGCCAGGCATCTTGTCTATATAGAGAATATGTTGAGGACAACAGGGTTTGCTACTCAAGAGAAGACAGAAGTTGCTGATTTGATTCAAGACTATTGCATTGCCAATATCAAGAGATATCATCAAATGAAGAATAGGCTGAAGAAAGTCACAGCTCAACCTGTCAGACCTAGTGGTATTACTTCTGAATCTGATCGTATTCTGGACAAGGATTTGCTTGAAGCACTTGAAGAAGGAGAGATGATGGAGTCTGAAATTTGAAGAAGCTCTAGTCTGTAAATGTTATATGAATAGAGCTTAGGTATTTCAAGATAGGATAAATGTAAACACATGTTCAGTCTAGAGGAACATCTATCTTGTATTTATCTTTAATGTTTGAATCTGGAAATGTTATATATAAACCAGAACTTTTCTTGTTATTTACTTGGCTCTTAAAAGTCATTTCTATTTCTTGTTTAAGTTAGTTGAGTTATCCTCTAGGTATTTGATTGTTATTCTCTAACAAACAAATAGGGGGAGATTGAAAGGCATATGTTTAGGCCTATTAATATTCCGAGGAAACAACTTAATTTAAACAAGTATGTAATAAGTAAATAATAAGTTAATATGTCACAGGAATCTCAGATAGTTTTATCTGTCAAGAGAATGGAGAATTAAAATCATCTACAGACTTGAAGTTATTCTACATTGAAAGAAGTTCAATTTATTGTTCAAGCCTCAGTGAAGTATTCAAGATAGTGGATTTACTACAGTGACAGAGATTTCCAGATGGTGACGGAAGAAGTACAGGATACAGAATTTTGTCAAAGCTAAAGAAAAGAAACCACAGCTTTAAATGTTTTAAAGATGAAGAATTATCATTGAAGTCAGTTATTCATGAACCAGACAGTGCATCGAATGACGACATCAATCAGTGGAATTTAATCATCTACATTCAGTGGTTTTAGAAAGAAAGAGAAATGTCTTGGTTTTAAGAAATCTTCTTCTATATATATTAATCAATTTAATCAATAA
Source organism: Heracleum sosnowskyi (assembly GCA_030848705.1). Lineage (NCBI taxonomy): Eukaryota > Viridiplantae > Streptophyta > Magnoliopsida > Apiales > Apiaceae > Heracleum > Heracleum sosnowskyi. The sequence continues at coordinate 122,068,951 of CM061241.1, forward strand.
ATTAATTCTCTTAGAATTAATTTATTTATTAAATTAATTAGTTTAGTTATCTAAATTATTTATTAACTTAATTCTGAAAAGAATTAATTTAATCTAGAATTTATTTTTAACTAAATTTACTTAAAAGAATTTATCTTAATAAACTAGTATGACCTTCAGTTATACTCGGTATGACCTCCTGTATAACCTTTTCTTAGTCTCGGTATGACCTTAGCTTTATTTAAGCTAGGTTCTACCGAGTTTTGAAGAGGTTCTACTAGGACTGTTAGCTAGGTCATACCGAGCACTTCTGCAGGTTCTATTGGTGAACCATGGTTCTAATGGAGGGTCATACAAGTGTTGTGCACAGTTTAAAACAAGTTCTTCTCATTTTAATTAGGTCATTTTGATCTAATTAAAAGGTCATACAAGGCAATTGCTTTGTATATTACCCGAGGCAGACAGAAGCACTCAGTGACTTGAATATCAAACACACAGACAATTTCTCTCAGAAAGAACAAGAAAGCATTTTGATCTTATTTCTTCTCAAGAAATTAATTCTAGTTTGTATTGTTAAATCCAAACCACTAGAAGTTGATTACTTGTATTGCTTTGACTATCTAGCGGATTTTTATCCCTAGAACGAATCTCAAATTATCAAATATTGTTAAATCATTTTATTACAAAAATAGATAAATTCATGTCGAATTTATTCTAGATTTGTTTTAATTTATTTGAGATTCAATCTTGTATTCAGTATCATTTGTAACACCCTTCAAGTTTAATATAGTTTTATTTAACTTGAATCTTGTTTCATTTTATTCCGCATCAATTTGTTCCTAAACAGTTAAATCATTTAAAGAACAAATTCGATAAAACGGTATAGTTTGTATTCAACCCCCCTTCTACAAACTTATCAGGACCTAACATCTCTCCTCTTTCTCTCCCATCTCCTCCTTCATCAGCATCATCATCCTCATCATCATCTCCCTCAAAGAATGTTCTTTGCTCTTCAGTAGGTTGATGTGAATTCTTGATCATATTGTATAGATGCTTCATCCCTTCATTGAGATGCTCAATTCCTCCTTCTAACTTAGACATCCTTTCTTCATTAAACCTCTGGTTTTCATCAGATGTTTGCAGAATAAAGTCCACCTTGGTAGAAATAGCAGCAATCTCCTTGACAGTCTCCGATATCTGAGCATTTGACGTTGTAAGATCAGAGATGTCTGAAGCCACCAGTACTTGAGATTGTTGGATTGAATTCAGCCTTGGGAGTAAATTATTCTTCAATCCTTCCAGGTCATCTTTCACAGTACCCAGCTGATTTGATACAGAGGTGGTAGATTGAGCAACCACTTGTGCTTTAAGAAGATTGTTCTCAGCCTGGGTTTCTTGTAACTTCCTTTGTAGATCAGCTAGCTGGTTCAACAAAGCAGTGTTTGTGTCAGTGTGTGCACTCACCTCAATTGCTCTCAGTGGTGTTTCTCTCAACTCACGTGCTTGTATTTCACTCGGTGTTTGATTCATATCTCTCACCACTAACTGTCTGTCAAGATTCTCAGTAGATGTACCTGCAGGAAAAATCACCCTAGCCCCTTCAAGAGAGGTCAGTGGTGGTGCAATGGGAGTTCGCAATTCCCGATCCCTGAATGAGTCTGTCAAAATATTTGACATTGTATACTGAATTTCTTCAGGGACAGACTCATCAAGTTGCCTTTCACTTTCTCCAGTATAAACTGCGAGTGAAAAATCCCTTAGGGGAGCCAGAGATGTTCCCTCTGGGAGGGGAGAAAATGATTCTATTATTGGTGGCGAAGAATCAGATTTTCCCTCTGATGCCTGTGAAGGCACTTCTACCGTAACTATGGTAGGTTCTGTTTCAAAGTCAAAAGTAAAGTGCTCTCCTGGCATGGTGTCCTGAGTGTCATCTATATGGATATTTTCTCCCATTGTGAGTAATGGGAGTGTGCTTGACTCAGTACAAGATGTCATGGCCCTATGGCGAATTTCAATAGATTCATCCTGTTGAGAGGATGTCTCCAGAGACTGTGTAGTGGCCATATCAATGTCCATATCCTTTTGAGAGGATATAGATGGGCTTACAGTTGTCTCCCTATAGGTTTTTCTTTTCTTTAAGGGTGGAGACAGAGCTGTGGGAACACTCATTTCAGCTATATCACTAACATTTCTTGAACTGGTTTGAACATTAGGCTCAGATTGTGTTTCAGGAGTGTTTGACTCTCTGTTTGGCTCTATGACCTGGGTCAGAGACTGTGGTTCTACAATCTCTGGGTCAGCCCTAACAACCACTTGGGTTTCAATTGAAGTACCAGAAGAAGAACCAAAGTTAGGAATAACTACCTGCAGTGGTACTGGATGTGGTTCGGGAACTTGTTCACCGAAGATAGGAAGATTAATGAATTGACTCATCAATGGTGAAACAAGAACAGGTATATTGAGGAATTTGGATGAGACGTCAAGTCTGGTGTAGAATTTGGTGTCTGTGGTTGGAGAGGTTTCAAATCTAGCTTCTCGAAACAGTTCTACCTGCTCAGCAGTGAGAAGATGATTAATGATAAGAGTTAGAAAGCGAGGGTACCAACACCTTACTTTCACACCATTATCAGAATCTCTCCTAGAGTGAGCAAGCCTGTTGAGCAATAGGTTCCACAGAATCTCAGCAAAGTTCAATCTACGACCAAATACTATAGCATAGGCAATATATTGATTAAGACTGGTAATGCAATGAAAGTTTGTTTTTGTGCAGTTACCAAATACCCTAGCTATAGTATCAAAGAACAGATCCCATTCCCTTACAACAAAAGTTTTTGACAATTTCACCATTTGAAAGGGACCCTGATAATGAATATTCACAAAGAACTGTGTTAACTCATCATCAGTGGGTAATGGATCAAACCTGTCCTTTGGAAAATGCAACACATCACAAAATAAATCAAAAGTAACTGTATATTGCTGGTTTAAGATATTGAAAGTAAAAGATTTTGAATCTTCAGCAATAACAGCACTTGAACACAACATCCTTAATGGATCAATTTTCAGAAGTGCATTGGCACAAATAGCATAACTAACACATGTATTGCTATTTAAAAATTGAATCCACGGCCTAAAACGTTCCACTTTACACTTAGCCGGATCAAAATACCCAACAAAATTATTTAAAACTAATTCAAAATTATTAGGATCCATTTTAAATAAGACACTTAAAATTTTAATTAATTAAAAATAAAAATAAAATTTTAGGGATTTTTAGAATTAATTAAAATTACAAAAAAAATCCACAAAATTAAATTTTACCAAAATTAATTAATTTGCAAACTTTAGATCCTAAAAATTCGAATTAAGACCTGAAAAACGAAATGAGTGGGCAAATGATTCTCAAGAACACACACACAGTAAACACAGACAGACAAAAACAAGGATCAGTTAATCACTCAAGAATCACTTAGAAAATCAAGAATATTCAAGTCGAAATTTTGACAGCAATTCGACTCAAAACTTGATTTTGAAGAACAAAATGATTTTGCTAAGTAAAAACTTGAGCAATATGAACAGATTCAAGGATTTCTGCAGAAACTGAGAGAATTCGAAAGGGGAGAGTTTGAAAAACTTGAAAACCGAAAAGAAACTGTTAAGGCAAAAAGTGTGTGTATGTACGTGTGTATCTATATATATATATAATAGAATAATTAAAACAAATTAAAACTGAAAAGAAAGGAATACTTACCGTTTGTACTGGGAAGACAATCGGGAAGACTTAGGATAGTCTTCCCGGTAGTCTTCCTAGCACAAACTAGAAAGTCTTCCGGAAATAAATAAAAGAAAATTCTGAAAATAAAACTAATTAAATTAAGTCTTCCCGATAGTCTTCCTAGTTCAAAAAACTGGGAAGACTTCGAAAAAGACTTAAAATAAAAAGGAAAAAACAAAAAACAAAAAGAAAATATTTCTTGTTTTCCCGGTAGTCTTCCTAGTGAAAAACTGGGAAGACTTAGGAAAAATTCAGAATTTAATTCGAATATTTACAGAAAATGCTGAAAAACTTAGAAAAATGCATGAAAAATATATAAAATTCTAGAAAAATTCACAGAAAATTCCATAAATCCTAGAAAAATATGCAGAATATTAGAAATGCATAAAATTAATATAAACTTGCAGAAAAAATTCAAACAACAATATCCTAAGTCTATTAAAAAATATGAGAAAAATATTTTTAAAGAAAATAAAATATGTAGAGCTATTTAAATACACAAGCATGTACTATTAAATGAGATTTGGCAGTAAATATCAGTTAAATGACAAGTGAAAATGAATTTTAAAAGAACAAACATGACAGAGATATTGTTAATCACTAAGACTGTTTAACATACCCAATTTACCAACTAACTTGATAAATGTGGATTCGTCAACAGATTTAGTGAATATATCTGCAGTTTGTTCTTCTGTGGGTACAAAGTGTAACTCCACAGTTCCATTCATGACATGCTCTCTGATAAAATGATACCTGATATCAATGTGCTTCGTTCTCGAGTGTTGTACAGGGTTGTTGGAGATTGCTATGGCACTTGTATTATCACAAAATATGGGAATTTTGTCTAAGGCAAAGCCATAGTCCTTTAATTGATTCCGTATCCATAAGATCTGAGCACAACAGCTTCCAGCAGCAATATATTCAGCTTCTGCTGTTGAATTGGAAACTATTTGCTGTTTCTTGCTATACCAGGAAATCAACCTACCTCCTAGGAATTGACAACTCCCAGAGGTGCTTTTTCTATCCACAACACTACCTGCATAATCAGAATCTGTATATCCAACAAGATTAAAACCAGAATCTTTAGGGTACCAGATACCTAGATTAGGTGTACCCTTAAGATATCTCAAGATTCTTTTCACAGCAACGAGATGAACATCTCTAGGGTCCGCTTGGAACCTTGCACACAAGCATGTAGCATACATAATATCTGGTCTACTAGCAGTAAGATAGAGTAAGGAGCCAATCATACCTCTGTAGCTTGTAACATCTACCTTGATAGATTTGTCAGAAGCTCCAAGTTTGATTGCTGTTGAAGATGGAGTCCTTGCTGATGCTGAATCCTCCATGTGATACTTCTTGAGGAGTTCTTTGAGATACTTGGATTGACAAATAAATATACCATTTGACCTTTGACTTACTTGTAATCCAAGAAAGAACTTCAGCTCACCCATCATACTCATTTCAAACTTACTCTGCATAAGCTCAGCAAATCTCTTACAGAGATTATCATTAGTAAACCCAAATATGATGTCATCCACATAGACTTGGACTAATATCATATCACTTTTGTGTTTCTTTGAAAAAAGAGTTTTGTCTATGATACCTCTAACAAAACCATTTTCTAAAAGAAAACCAGAGAGAGTGTCATACCATTTTCTTGGGGCTTGTTTGAGACCATAGATAGCCTTGAAGAGAAAGTACACAAAGTCCAGCAGCTCCTGATTTTCAAAGCCAGGGGGCTGTTCCACATACACTTCTTCATCAAGTTCACCATTCAGGAATGCACTCTTAACATCCATTTGATAGACTTTAAAATTGGAATAAGCAGCAAATGCTAAGAACATCCTGATGGCCTCAAGTCTAGCCACTGGTGCATAGGTTTCATCATAGTCAATGCCTTCAGCTTGAGAATACCCTTGTGCAACCAGTCTTGCCTTGTTCCTTGTAACAATGCCATCCTCATCTAGCTTGTTTCTGTATACCCATCTTGTACCAACTACTTTCTTGTTCTTTGGCCTGGGTACCAGCTTCCAGACTTGTTGTTGTTCAAATTGATTGAGTTCATCTTGCATAGCAATCACCCAATCTGGATCAGTCAGTGCTTCCTCAGTTTTCTTTGGCTCCATTTTAGATAGAAATGCTGAGAAAAGACATTCATTCTGAGAAGCTCTTCTAGTTTTAACTCCAACATCTGGATCACCAATGATCAGCTCAAAAGGATGAGCTCTATTCCAAACAGTCTGTCTTGGAAGATTTGATCTTGATGATTCACCTTGAAATTCACTTTGATGTTGTGAGTGACTAGCTGATCCTTCATTTGCTCCCCCTGAGTTGTTGCTTGATTGCCTTGATGATTCTTCTCTAGTGTTGGTAGTATCTCCATTGTTACCAGTGTTTCCACCACCATCACCACGATCATTATCATCATTATTATTATCATCACCAGCAATAACTTCAGGTGGGGCTTCATCATCTGATTCTGAGTCTGGCAAGTTATCAAACTTCAGCTTTTCAGATGAGTCTTCTTTTTGGATACTGGGGAACTTAATGTCATCAAAAGTAACATTGACACTTTCCTTTACTGTGTGACTGCCAACCACGCAGACCCTGTAAGATCTTCTGGAATATCCAACAAAAATAGCTTCTTGTGCCTTTGCATCAAACTTGCCACGTTTAACATTGTCATCTATAAGCACAAAGCATTTTGCTCCAAATACATGAAAGTACTTGACAGTTGGTTTCTTGTTGTTCATGATCTCATACGGAGTCTTCATTAAGTCCTTGTTGATTAAAGTTCGATTCTGAGTATAACAAGCTGTATTCGCTGCTTCAGCCCAAAAGTACGTTGGAAGTTTGGACTCACTTAGCATAGTCCTAGCTGCTTCAATCAATGTACGATTCTTTCTTTCCACTACTCCATTTTGTTGAGGAGTTCTAGGGGCAGAATACTGTCTTGTTATTCCTTTATCAGCACAAAAGTCATTTAGAATGGCATTCTTGAATTCAGTACCATTATCTGACCTTATGGCTCTAACAGGGAATCTAGAATCCAGCTCAATCAACTTTATGTGGCCAATCACCAGGAATGGGGTCTCATCCTTGGAATGTAGGAATAAAACCCATGTATATTTTGAATAGTCATCAACAATCACAAGTGCATATTGTTTCTTTGACATGGACATCACATTAACTGGACCAAACAAATCCATGTGCAGTAGCTGAAGAGGTTCAGTTATTGATGATGTATCAGTGCCCTTGTGAGAAGCTTTCTTTGACTTTCCTTTCTGGCATGCCTCACACAGTCCTTCCTGTGTAAATTCCATCTGAGGCAAACCTCTAACTAATTCCCTCTTGACTAAAGAGTTCATAGTTTTGAAGTTAAGGTGAGACATCTTCTTGTGCCATAGCCAACTATCATCTGATGAAGCTTTAGCATAAAAACAATTAACTTCATCTTTGAATCCCGAGTTCAGATCAGCTATGAACAAGTCACCTTTCCTCACTCCTTGAAGAGCAGGCTTTCCATTCTTCTTGTGAAGGATCTGGCACTTCTCTCTTTCAAAGGAAACAGAATATCCTCTGTCACAGAACTGACTGATGCTGAGAAGATTGAACGTCAGACCTTCCACAAATGAAACATCTTCAATGATAACATTTCCGTACTTCAAACAGCCATATCCTTTCGTAATACCCTTGCTGTTATCTCCAAAGGTTACTACTGGGCCAGCTTTTTCAACCATATCTGATAGCAGGGCTCTATCTCCGGTCATATGCCTTGAACAACCACTGTCAAGAACCCATATAACACGGCTTACCTGTTTAACTCCCTGCAATACCAGATTGATTAGTCCTTCCTCGGAACCCACACTTGATTGGGTCCGGCATACTTAAAGAATTGGCCTTTGTCAGGCAAAACAACATTTTTAACTACAACTACTTCAACCTCTTTCACATAAGAGCGTTTCCATTTATAGCCAGCCTTAACACATTTCTGAGTAGGCTTAGGGATAAATGAATCCACTCTAGTCTGAGGAGGACTAGTAGTCTTTGTTTTAACATGCTTCTTATTATTAACATGTTGACGTGGAGTAGTCTTATCACTAGATACATGCTTTTTATTAAAGAAAGCATACATAACATTAAAAGCACAAGACATGCAATTACTCACACCACATGCTTTATGAGAAGAATTAACAGCAGGCATGTTAGTTCTACAGTTGTTTTGATCCAACTTATGGATATCTGATTTAGTCTTTTTAGTTGTAGCAACTTTGACTGGAATATCATATATACACTTTTTGGATTGTTCAACTTCCAAAGCAATATCTTCTTCACGAATCTCCTCTGCAATGATGATAGAGTCTTCATTCAGAGGTTCTGCTTCAGACTCCTTACAGAAGGGTGTTTCAATACCCTTAAGCACATATGAAACAACCTTTCCTTCAGATTTGAATCTACAAGGGGAGTTAATTCCAAGCAATCCAATGGCCTCATTATAACCATAACCTATACTGACATGATTACCAATAGCTTGTTTATTGAGAATCTCTTTAGCCGTCTTACAAGAGCTAAAATAGGCATTAGCTTTAGTCTTGAGCTCACTAATCTCTTTCTTAAGAATGGTTTCCAGTTGAATATAACATTTAACCCTATTCTCAAGAAAAGCTATTTTCTCAACAAGTTCATCCTGATTAACATGCACTAGTTTTAATTCTTTTATCTCATTTTCAAGATTTGTGTTCAAAAGAATTATTCTATCATTTTCAGTGCGAGCACATTCTAAGGTGCCACCAAGATGACGAATCATTTCAGTATCAGTAAACATTACCTCTGACATGTGTGCAGATGAAGTGCTTGCCTCTTTAGCCACTAAAGCAAGGTTCCCAATCTCACCTGCTTCTTCATCACTGTCAGTGTCATCCCAACTCTTTCCTTCAGCAACATAAGCTTTCCCAATCTTGTTCTTCTTGCTAGAATCAAATGTGTTTCTAGTCACTTGCTTTGGCTTTCTGCACTCAGTAGCAAAGTGACCCAACTCATTGCAATTGTAGCATCTGATTGTGCTCCTTTCCACAGTTCCAGTTTTGTAGCCACCCCTTGAGCCACTTGAAGATGAAGAACCACCTCTCTGAAACCTGGGTCTGAACTTAAGATTGGGATTCCTCTTGAATCTAAACTTCCCAAACTTTCTGACTATCAAAGCCAAATCACCATCCTCCAGCTGATCAAGTTCTTCTAAAGAATAGAAGTCACCACCAGATTGATCAATGGATGTTAATCCATATTCAGCATCAATAACATTCATGTTAGAACTGGAAGGTTGAACATGCTTCACTTCCAGTTTCTGTGGGACTTCAGCAGCCAGTGCAGTAGAAGTACTAACAATCTTCCCAGTTCCATACAGCTCCCTTTGTTGAATCTGCTCCAGCTCATAGGTCTTCAGAACACCATACAATCTCTCCAAAGCAATCTCATTCATATCTCTTGCTCCTCTAATGGCAGATATTTTGTGCTCCAAATGAGGTGGAAGTGTAAGAAGGAACTTCTTGTTAATCTCCTTGTTGGTGTAGTGCTTCCCATTGAGATTCAGATCATTTATTAATTTGTTATATCTCTCAAAAACCTGAGAGATACCTTCACCAGGGTTTGATCTGAAATGCTCATATTATGAGGTGAGAATCTCCAGCATATTCTCCCTAACTTCCTCTGTCCCCTCATTGATTATCTCTATAGTTGCCCAAATGTGTTTAACAGTATCACAGTTGAGAACATGATTATGCATGATTGGATCAAGACAATCAATAAGGATCAACTGAAGACAGGAATCCAAGGTAACATCCTCTTTCTCATCAGGAGTGTACTCCTTGGGATCTTTAGGGTACATTCTGGCAACCCTAGTCACAACATTATTCTCAATGAGTTCTCCCTCAATAATCATAGGGACTTTGGGACCGTTCTTCAGCACATCAATGTATTTAGGATTTGCAACCTTAAGAAATAGAAGCATTTTCTTCTTCCACATTGGATAATGCTCCTTGCTGAACATAGGGATTTTGACAGTACCAACTTTTTGTGTAGTAGACATCTTTTGAGATTTTTAGGAATAAGATAAAAAATCAGAGTTTAAAAGAAAAATCTCAAAACAATTGGATCTTTGATTTGTATATCAATCAAAAGGCTCTGATGCCAATTGTTAGGTCCTGATAAGTTTGTAGAAGGGGGGTTGAATACAAACTATACCGTTTTATCGAAATTTGTTCGTTTCAGATTAAACAATTTAGAACAAATTAATGCGGAATAAAAACTGAAACAATTTTCAAGTTAAATAGAAACTCTATTAAACTTGAGGAGTGTTACAACTTTGATCACTGATTACAAAGAACTTAATAAAACAAATCTAGAATAAATTCGACATGAATTTATCTATTTTTGTAATAAAAAGGATCGAATATTAAAAAGTAGTTCGATATAAAATCTAGGGATTATGATCCGCTAGAAAGCTAAAGCAGTACAAGTGAAATGATCCTTATGAATTTAATGATAAGAACATATCAAGAATTAAGTCACTTGAAGAAAATTGATTGCTCGGACAGTTTTGAAGTAATGAAGACAGAGAGAAAATGAAATGTTCTTGTTGCTGTGTCTTTACTTCTGTTGAATTCCCTTTCTTTGATGTCAACTGCCTTGTCTTTTATAACAATGCTTTTCATTTTGTAACCCACGTGCACTGCATAACAGAATAGAAATTGCACTAGGAAGACAAGCTGAAAAACATTTCTTTTTGCCTTGGAAGACAATCGGGAAGACAACATTTGTTCATGGAAGACAATCGGGAAGACTCTAAATTTGCCTAGGAAGACAATCGGGAAGACTCTCTTGAGAGTCTTCCTAGTTTAAAAACTAAGTCTTCCTAGTACAAAATCTAAGTCTTCCTAGTTCAAATATATTCTAATTTAAATAATTAACTAAATAAATTATGTATTAAATTAATTCTTTGCAGAATTAATTTAATAAATAATATACTTAATAATATTAATTATTTATAAGAGAATAAATAGAATTAGTTGACTTCTCAATTAAATCCAGAATCACTTAAAACTTAGATAAATAACAAACAAAATAGTACGTTGACACTCGATGTACTGTCTGGTTCATGAGTGACTAACGACAATGTCTGTTCTTTATCTATTTAACTTTAAGCAGTGATTCACTTCCTTCTCATTCAAGAACTCCGTAATCAGTATCTTTTTCTGTCACCACTTGAAATCTCTGTCACTTTAATAAATCCACTGAGCTTGAATACTTCATTGAGGCTTGATCAATAAATTGAGCTTCTTTCAATGTAGAATCACTTCAAGTCTGTAGATGACTTTAATCTTCATTCTTTGACAGATATAACCTTCTAAGATTCCTGTGACAATTGATTTTTATTATTTACTTATTACATCTTAATTAAAGTTGAGTAGAATCCTCGGTGTTTACAAATAGGACTAGACATATGCCTTTCAATGTGTACAACATTGAACCTACAACAAAACTGAACTTCTAGGTTTCCTATAAATAAATCGAAAAAGGTAGTTTTAAGAGGTATCTAACAAGTAAAACTGAGGCAACTTAAAGAATTTAGCAGATCAATGTACAAGAAAAGATCTTACATTTAAATCTACAAGTACTTGAAATTTAGATGTTGAACTAATAAATTCTTCCAATTCAAACATTAATTCAATTTAAGCTCTGAATGTCATATTTATTTAAGGGGATAATCCCTTAAACCAAGATGAAATTGCTAAAGGGTACTGTTCAATGATTGATTTAAGCTCCTCTCAGGAGAATGATCTACAAGTAATCTGCTCTGATTCTTCTAGAAAGCAATTCAAGTTTGATCATGTCTTCAAACCCGAAGACAACCAAGGTCGTAAGTAAAATACTTCGATAGTTAATCACTTTATCTTTGTATCTTACTTTTTTTTCTTGTCATTAAATTTTTAATTATGTTACATGTACTTTGTAAAACTGTTCCTACAATTAGTATACTTTAAAAAATTGTATAATAAATGTTAGACCTAATTTTTATCCGTGTTTGACACTTTGTAGTGGATGCGCAAGAGCCAAAAGTCTAACCCGCGAAAGGAGTTTGATGTGGTGCGTTAGGAGACTCTAGTTTATGAAAGATCTCATGTAAATGACTAGTAATGTAATGGCATTTTGACTTGATGATGTAGTAGCTTTGAGAATTATGTTTTCGGTTTCATCGTTGTTATAGTGGAATCTTTCGAATTGTTTTGGTAATGATAATCAAAGTTTTGGTTATTTATATATGATAGCTTGGGGTTATTTTGTTTTTTGCTATTTTTTGGTGCTTATATACATGATTAGAGTAGGAAAATGTTTAAACAAAGACATCAGTTTATAAACAATAATTAATATCCAAGAGGACTATTTACATTAAAGCCGATGTTAAAGATTTTAGACATCGGCAATAAACTGACGTGCAGAGAAAAGTCCTTGTCTTTTAAATCGGTTCATGGTTGATGTCTAAGACCATTTATAACATCAGTTACTTACATAAAACTGATGTTTTAGATACTTTTAGACATCGGTCGAAAACCGATGTAAAAGGGTATGACTTTTCTCTACGCCCACGAAGACATCGGTTGGAAAATTATCAGACATCAGTTTATAACTGATGTCTATTGCACTATTTCAAGTAGTGTTGTGTAAAGTAAAGATCAATTCTTATATACAGTAAGTAAGCTATATCAATGGTATCAGAGTTGTTCGATCCGTGTGTTGTTGTTATCTTCATCAATTGAAGTGTATATTCTGTTAATGTGGCGCCGCAAACAAGAAAGTCTTATAAAACCGCGTTAACAATGGACGATCAGGTTAAAAAACAACTTCGAGCAATTGATAAACGATTTGATGATCAAGCGAAACATTATGACAACAAATTTGATGAGATTATTCGTATAATCCGTGAGATGAAGGAGATGAACGCTAGCTGTTCGACAGAAGTTTCGAGAGGTGATCTTCCACCTATGCACGGTGATGGACAACACAGGCGATTAGAACCTGTAAATAATCATCCATGAATCAACAATGAAGGTAATATAATTTCTAAACCTTTCGGTTTCTCGCCTAAAATTGAATTTCCTTAGTTCGATGAATGTGGAGCTAGAAATTGGGTAAAAAAGTGTGTGAAATACTTTACTTTGTGTAAGATTCCTGATAATCATAAAGTTGATTTGGCTTCACTGTATATGTGTGATAAAGCTGAGGTTTGAATGTCGAATTATTTGTAGTTAAGAAGGAATGTGGATTGGAGTGAATTTGTGATTGATCTAAGTGCTCGTTTCAAGGATGAGACTACTAATAATGTGGTGGAACAGTTCAATAGGCTACAACAAATATGATCTATAGAGATTTACATTGATGAATTTGATAATCTAAGGTCTTTAATGGAACAACATAATCTTGTTTTACCGGATGTCTATTTTCTGAAGAGTTTTGTTGGAGGTTTAAAACCTAGTGTTAAACCGTTTGTGAAGGCCTTCAAACCAGTCAGTGTTACTGAAGTAATAGGCTATGCTAGGTTATAAGAGGAGTCTATTTCAGCTAATGCTTATAAAAGTACCAAGATATTCCCTAGTAATCTTGTTCTATATCCATCTAAACAAACACTTTCATCTCAATCTACTGTTTTTGCCTCAAATGCCAACAAACCACCTCTATTACCAACACTTCAAACTAAACCTTTACAGTTTAATCCTACAAAACAGAATGCTAGGCCTTTTCAATTCATTCTAGTAGTAGTAATGGCTGAAAAACTTTTTAAAAGTCTCTGTTATTATTGTGACTAGAAATATGAGAGATGTCACAAGTGTAAATTTAGAGAACCACGACTGTTTACTGTTGAAATTCCTGGGGTGAATGTGGAGGATGTGTGGGATTTGGAAGATGATATAGTAGAAGATGTGGATGTTGGTGTGGTACAAGAAAGTGATCCTTGTATATCTGTGAGTGCTTTATCTAGGAGTCAGACTTATTCTACAATGAGAGTTAAGGGTTTGCTGTTCAATAAACCTTTACACATTCTTATTGATTCTGGTAGTACTCATAATTTCCTTGATATTACTATGGCCAAAAGGTTGAAATGTGAAATTTATGAGATAGGAGCTCAAATCATAACAGTTGTTGATAGTAATTCTATCACTTGTCAGCATGTTGTGAAGAATTTTACTTGGAAGATGGGTGATTTTGACTTCAATACTGAAGTAATGCTTATTGATTTGGGGAGCTGTGATATGGTTTTGGGGGTTCAGTGGCTCAGTACTTTGGGCACTGTTAAATGGGATTTTAAGCAACTATTGATGGAATTTTATGTTCACAAGCATCTTATTCAGTTGAAGGGAATTGCACCTCAGAAAGTAAACGTTATAATTGGTGAACCTTCTATGAAACTACTCAAAAATGCAACTCAGTTGTGTTTTATAAAGATTCATGAAGTTCCAGAGGCCACTGTTGTGTTTAATGTTGTTGCCGCTCCTGTCACTGAGAATGCAACTCAACAGGTAACCTTCCAGCTTATGACTCTATATGTTGCTCCAAATACTGATCTAGTCCTTTTAAAGAATCAGTACAGTGATATCTTTAAAGAACCAACATAATTACCTCATTCTAGGGGAGTAAATGACCACAAAATTCCTTTGATAGAAGGTGCTAATCCTGTCAATATTAGACCCTATAGATATCCACTTAAGCAAAAAGATGTGATTGAACAAATTATAGATGAAATACTGAAAAGAGGGGTGATACAAAATAGTGCTAGTCCCTTTGCTTCACCAATTGTGTTGGTAGGTAAAAAAGTTGGTTCTTGGTAGAGCTGACAATTTCGTATACGACACGATAACACGACACGATAATAGTGGGTTTGTGTTCACCTTTTCGGTACACGAACACGAAAGTACACGAACACGATATTACACGAATAATTATAGTGTCGGTTTTGGGTTTACCCTTGGGTACACGACACGAAACGAAAGTACACGAAATAATTAAATAATTAAATAAATATTTTAAAATTATATAAATAAATATAATAAATAAATGTTGTATATATTATTTTTACAATAACAAAAAAGAAAATAATTTCAAATTTAAGTTTAACAAGATTCGACCACACTTGACTCTTAATGAATTATTAACTTAAGAGTCAACTAGTAAAAATTAAACCAAAAATGCAAATATTTAAATATTTTTATTTGTTTATTATATTTTAATTTTTATTTAAATTTACACGAAACACGACACGAAAAGTATACGAAACGATGGTACACGAACACGAAACGAAATGAATTCTTAATGGGTCATGTTTCGGTTTAGTATTCCTGTACACGAAAGTACACGAACGAAACGGATTGCCAGGTCTAGTTCTTGGAGACTTTGGGTAGATTATAGGGAACTTAACAAAAAAACAGTTAAAGACAAGTTCCCTATTCCTGTGGTGGATGAACTGATAGATGAGTTGGTTGAGTCAGTAATTTTTAGTAAAATAGATTTCAGGGATGGTTATCATCAATTAAAAATATGTGAACATGATGTGTTTAAAACTGCTTTTAAAACACATTCAGGTCATTATGAGTTTTTGGTGATGCCTTTTGGTCTCACTAATGCTCCTGCTTCTTTTCAAGGATGGATGAATGCTATTTTTAAATCTTTGCTTAGATAGTGTGTTTTGATGTTTTTTGATGATATTCTGATCTATAGAAAGTCTGTATTTGACCATTGGATACATCTTAAACAAGTTTTTGACTTGATGAGGGAGCATTCTTTGTTTGCCAAGGAGAGTAAGTGTTGTTTTCTAATGGACAAAGTGGAGTATTTAGGTCATTTTATTTCCGTTGAGGGTGTGGAGACTGATTCTAGGAAAATCAGCGCTATTGTGAATTGGCCAGTTCCTAAAACTGTTAAGGTACTTAGAAGTTTCTTAGGTCTTGCTGGGTATTATAAGAAGTTCATTAAGAATTATGCTTGGATTTCTAGAGATTTAACTGATCAACTCAGAAAAGGGACATTTGATTGGAATGCTCAATCATAGTGTGCATTTGACAAATTGAAATTAGATTTAAGTTCAGCACCTGCTTGCATTTCCAGACTTTAATAAATTGTTTGTAGTGGAAACCGATGCTTCAAAAGGAGGGGGTGGGGGCAGTTTTGATGCAAGACAACCATTCTCTTGCCTTCATTAGTAAATGTTTAGGTCCAAGGTGGCAAACTCTTTCTATTTATGAGAAAGAATTACTGGCCATTGTTTGTGCAGTACAGAAATGGGAGCAGTATTTGATGGGCAGTCATTTTGTCATCAAAACATATCAAAAGAGTTTAAAGTGGTTGTTGGAACAAAGAATTTCAACTCATTTTCAGCAGTTCTGGTTGTCAAAATTAATGGGATTTGATTACGAAATTCGGTATAAAGGGGGAAAAGAAAATTTGGTTGCAAATGCTTTGTCCAGAATTCAGGGGTATGAGATTTTATGTTTGGCAATGACTATGGTAAATTAAGATTTAGAGGCTTCTATTAAATCCAGTTATCAGTTAGACGTTGTACTTCAGGAAGTTTTATTAAATCTGCAAGGGGGCCAAGATCATGCTAAGTTTACTTTGCAGAATGGATTTTTGAAAAAGAATGGCAAAATTTGTGTAGGACCTGATGTAGTTTTGAGAAACAATATCATTAAGTGGCAGCATTCTTCCCCTGAGGGTGGACATGGTGGTAGGGATCTGACCGGTAGAAGGTTGAAAGCTTTATTCTATTGGCCTGGCTTAACTACAGATGTTAGACAATTTGTTAAAACTTGTGTTGTCTGTCAAGCTGCTAAACATGATACTGGAGCCTATCCTGGGTTGTGCAGCCTTTACTAGTACCTCATGAAGTGTGGGTTGATATATCAATGGGCTTCATAACTGGTTTGCCTAAATCATATGGTAAAAATGTTATTTTTGTGGCGGTTGATAGATTAAGTAAGTGTGTGCATTTCATGCCTTTAACACATCATTTCTCTGCTGTTGAAGTTGCTCAAATTTATTTGGATAATATTTTTAAACTTCATGGGTGGCCTAGGTCTATAGTGAGTGACATGGACCCAGTGTTTTTGAGCAATTTCTGACAAGGTCTTTTTCTCTCTGCATGGTAGTGATTTCTTGTTATCTTCTTCCTACCATCCTCAAACTGATGGTCAGACTGAGGTGGTTAACAGATGTTTAGAGACTTATTTGAGATGTATGTGTGGCACTAATCCTAAGAACTGGTCTTCTGGGCTTCCATTGGCAGAATGGTGGGTTAATACACATTTTACTACTTCTGCTAATATCACTCCATATGAGATTGTATATAATCAGAAGCCATCATTGCATTTACCTTACTTAGCCGGTGAGTGTTCTGTGGATAAAAGCATGCAAAGGAGGGAAGTTGTGATCAGTGAACTCAGGGATTTGTTGATTAAGGCTTAACATAGAATGAAACAACAAGCTGATAAAGGCAGATATGAGAGACAGTTTGTGTAAGGTGATTGGGTATGGCTTAAATTGCAACCCTACATGCAGGGTTCTGTTCAAGCTAGAGTGAATCAGAAATTAGCTCACAAATATTTTGGACCCTTTCAAATTCTTCATTGCATTGGTCCTGTTGCTTATAAGCTGAAGTTGCTTGAGGGTTCTAAGATTCATGATACTTTTCATGTCTCCCATTTGAAGGCTTTTTTAGGGTCTCCTCCCGCAATTTCTACTATTCCTGATTGGTTGGAGCCTATTTCTATTCCCATGAGTCTAGACCTGTTGCTATCTTGGATACCAGAGTGATTAAGTTTCAGAATGCAGCTCAAATTCAGTATCTGGTTCAATGGGAGGGCTCTCAGTCTCATGAAAATACTTGGGTGGTTGCTGCTGATTTTGCTGCTCAGTTTCCAAACTTTGCAGAGGTGTTTCAGACTTGAGGACAATTCTATCAAATAAGGGGGACCATATGATAAAGGAAAATTAAATAAAGTTTAATTCAGAAATTAAACTGTCAAAATTACATAGAGTCAGTCAAATGGTCAAACTTGACTTTTGGTGCCAAAAGCTGTTACGTTTCGCTGTTACTTTTATGTTACAACATTTCTTATTTGAGTCTTGTATAAATATGGATGTTATCATCTTGTAAAGACTATCTGTTAATGAAATGAATGTTTCTTTATCTCTCTACCTCTCTCTCTCAATTATTCTGAATCTATTCTTCTCATTCTCTTTTCTTAGATTGTTATAACTGTTGTTATACTTGTGTAAAGTAAAGATCAATTCTTATATATAATAAGTAAGCTGTATCAGAATCTATATGATTCTTGTCAATTAATTAATTAATTATCTACCGTAGGGGGTGACAAGCATCTCCAACGAGAGGAGCCTTTAGCAAAAAAAATTATAATTGAGACATTTTATAAATAATTTGTATAAATAGCGAAACTCCAATCATGCAAAACCCTTACGTTGTACTCCGGAGTTAAAATACAAAAGAAGAGAACAGAAGATAGCATTTTGAAATTTTCTTTCCTAATGGTGCTCCCGAGTAGGGGTGAGCAAAACCGGATATCCGGTCTGGTTTATAAAAACCAGATCAGATATCCGGTTTTTCGGATTGTGAAAAATCTATTCCGGTTCCGGATCCGATTTAACCGGATATCCGGAATTCGGATATCCGTTTAAATCGGATCGGAAATCGGATAATCCGGATCCGAAT
This sequence comes from Heracleum sosnowskyi, assembly GCA_030848705.1. Taxonomy (NCBI): domain Eukaryota; kingdom Viridiplantae; phylum Streptophyta; class Magnoliopsida; order Apiales; family Apiaceae; genus Heracleum; species Heracleum sosnowskyi. Next base: position 122,087,478 of record CM061241.1, read on the forward strand.
TAATTAATTAAAATATATTTTAAGTTGTAAAAAAATAATAAATATTATTATATTTTGATAGGTTATCGTTAACTTTACAAATTTTAAATTGATTAATAACATTTTAGACATCAAAATATCATATATTAACATTTATAAATTTATTTGTTCCTAATTTTTATTTTAACCCATCAAATTTTCGTTCATTTGTTTAATATGTACTTTTACATACTTTTTTAGAGATATTAATAACACGTTCACTCTCGAATTTGTTTTATTAAATGAAATAATAATATTAAACGAGAACACTCTTTCATTAACTTCGTTCTAAAATTTTATTAACTAAGATTACAAAGTTTTCACGTACAAATATATGATATTGTGTTTATAAATGCGCACTCAAATATATAATTTCATGTGTATCATTTCGATTTTACATCTAAAATATTTATAAACTCGATCAATGCACACAAACTTAGTAATTTATTAGTAATAATTTATTACTTAATCTAATATATCATATGTTGAATTATTTGTTTTTAATATTATTTATTATACATATATAAATATATTATTTTTTAAGATATATTGAAAACCGGATCGGATCCGGATATCCGTTTTTATATAAAGTTGTGGTCCGGATCCGAATCCGAATTTATAAAAAAATCCGGATCGGATATCCAAATTTCCGGATTTTTAAAATCGGATACCGAATCGGAAATTAGGATAATCCAGTTTTCGGATTTTTGTGCTCACTCCTACTCCCGAGTTTTTGACGGAGAGAATAGAAAAGAAAATTTTCAAAATTTTCTCCCCAAAAATTTCTTTCCAAAAATGGGATGATTGAGAGAGAAGCACTCACATCCATTTTCAAAATGTTTCCCTCCACATCAGTCTTTTCAAAATTTTCTCTCATCATCAACAAAAAACTTGGGAGCATATTGAAGAAAATTTTTTGTTTCTATTTTTTCCTAATCTCTTCTCTTCCCTTCCATTCTCTATCAAAAATCTTGGGAGCACAACGTTAGTTAAAATTATAGCAAACCTCCTCCCGTTGGTCAAATTTGTCGAATCTCTCAAAGAACTGTAACAAAGTTGTACATATAAATTTAATCGTTATAGCCAACCCCATTGAAGCACATTACCTTACAAATTCATTAAATTTTAACTAATCATTATTTTATATTATTTTAACCAACAATTTTACATATCCCCATTGAAGATGCTCATCATAAGCTTTCAATCCACGTTATCTGAAAATTAAAAATTTTTAACTGTACAATTAAAAATCTCATGCAAGTTGTTCCCTCTCAGCTCTCCGCCGGAGATTATCAACATAAGGTTTCAATCCACGTTATCTGAAAATTAAAATTTTTTAACCATACAATTAAAAATCTCATGCAAGTTGTTCCCTCTCAGCTCTCACACATACGTAACCTAGTGTCACCATAAATACAAAAATGTTATATATCTATATTATATTATTAAAATCGAAACATTGAAAGTTTTGGTTTTCGGTTAGTTTTTGGTTTTCGGTACTTTTTCTAATTAATAAATTAATAATATAATCAAAATTTGGGAAAGTTTTATTCTACATTAATATTTCACTATATTTATCTACTCCTTTTCCAAAAATATCATTACAGTTATCTTTAAATTAAAACATAATATCTTTTATATTTGTTATCACTAAAATCTCTATTTTCCAAAAATATGAGGTGTAATCCTTATTTATTTATTTTAAAATCTATTTTAATACTCTATTTAATAAATAATAAAATAATATAAAAATAGTAACTAGCTGATTGTCTTTTATAATTAAAACATTTTTTTTCTAACAAAATCTATTTTTTTCCCAAAAATATCACGGGCAATTACCTTTAAATTAAAATATATTACCTTTTATATTTATTATTACTAAAATCTCTTTTTCCAAAAATATCAAGTGCAACCCTTACTTATATATTTTAAAACTTATTTTAATACTTTTAATTATTTAAAAAAAAACTTACCTATTTTAACAAGTGAACGTATTTTTTTAATAAATACAATTAATATAATTAAAACACATCTAAAAATATTATAGGTAGTTACTTTTTTTTTTTAATTAAAACATGTAAACTTTCCTATTTGTCCTTATTAAAAAAAACTTATTATTTTAACATGTCAACGTATTTTTTTAATAAATACAATTAATATAATTAAAACACTTCTAAAAATATCACGAACAATTATTTTTTTAATTAAAACATGTTAGATTTTATATCTATCCTCAGCCCCATCTGTATTTTTTTTATTTTTTTTTATGTTTCAATTAATATTTAAGTTTCTCATTTTATAATTTATTATTTTTTTAAGACCCGTGTGGGTTATAAGCTAGTATATATATATATACTAGCTTATATCCCGTGCGATGCACGGTCTTCTTTAATATTTTCTTATTTTTTATTTAGATTTTAGTTATTATATATAATTTGATAAAATTTTAATATATATATATATATATATATAAATATTGGATTTATAAATCTAACAATATAATATTTAAATTTAATATATTATTGACGTAATCAATAGTAGTATTTTAGATATTAAAATATAAAATATTTTAAAATAACATATCTAATGATTCGTATTTTTTTACTCTTAAAAACCTAAAAAGGGACTCAAGTGCAAATATCAAAATATGTGCTTGCTCAATATACCGAGTTTATTTGAATATACTATTACTTTTATTTTAATTAATTATCTCGTTTAAATTGAATGTTAAAAAAATTATAATAAACATGAATTTCATAAGTTTAATATAATAATATTACCAATATATCTATCTTTTGCCCGTGTAATTTTTAATTTGAATATGAGTTGTTTCAGTTAAAAAATATAAACATGTAATATCCTTAAAAAGACAATTAGTTACTTATTAACAATTATATAAAATTATATTAATTTTTTTATATATACGTCTGCATTACTTTTAGAAAATTAGTTGTTTCAGTTAGAAAATATAAAAGAGGTAATTTGTTTTAGCTGAAAAGAATAACTTGTTATTTATTAATATTTATATAAAACAATATTACCATTGTATATTTATTTTGCATGTATTATATTTAGAAGATAAGTTGTTTTAGTTAGAAAATATAAAACACATAATGTGTTTTAGCTGTCGGTTATAAATATATAATAATATTACCATTATATATATATATATATATTGTCCGTCTTATTTTAGAAAATGATTTGTTTTAGTTAAATAGATATATAGTTAATAATATAGTATATATATATATATATATTATAGCAAAATTATTATAAGTATATTTTATTTCTAAGTGTATGCTTAATTAATAATTTTTAAAAAAAAAATTTAAGTGTCTAAGAGCATCTCGAATGGGGTTGACTAAAATGGTTGGTTAAAATGATATAAAATACTGATTATGTAAAATTTGCTGAACCGTGTTTTGCTCCAATGGGTTGGCTATACTGATTGACTATATTTTAAAAATAGTATGTTATTATTATTTCAAGTTGTTATAAATAGAATTTATCACTTCAGTATGGTAATAGATGACGTGGAATTTTGCTACAGGTCCCTAGAGGTTGGTCAAATATAGCCAATATGAAGAGGTTGGCTAAATTTTTTGCTAACAGTTATGACCCGTTGGAGTACATATTTACATAATCTCTATATTTCTTATTTAAGCCATGCCACATAGATTTTAGCTAAGGACTTCTAATGGTTGGAAATGCTCTAACAAAATGAAAATATTGTCAAAATAGTTGTAACATAGAGAGTAAAAGTTTATACAAAGAACCCGGAGGACAACATTGAATAAGAATTTTATTTGTTTTAAGTCGTTGATGATAAAAGATTTGTGGCGTAAAATGGAAGAAGTCAATTGTAAAACAAAGAAACAGATAAACTACTTTACTTGATTGTTTAACATTACCCTGTTCTTAGTAGATGCTTAATTAGGGGTGACGTGACGTATAATCCACCATTATTAGTTCCACTGGGTTTACAATCAGCGTACCATTCAATTTTAAATATAGATGATATTAAATTCGGACACTTAGGCTCTGTTTGGGATTGCTATTAAAAATTGATGTGCTGTTGAAAAAAGTGTTATTAAAATAAGTGCTGTTGTGAAAATCAGATAACTGTTTGGTAATATGTTTGATATGTGCATGTTTTGGTGTATAATATAAAAAATTAATGTTTTTGATAAGTTTTGATATTTCAGCCAAAAACGCTTTTCAGAAAAGCAACTTTTAAATTTTACCAAAAACTTTTTTAGCCCCTCCCCATACACGCTTCTTCCAAAGCATGCGGCTTTCTGGATGTAAATGATATCTATGCAGCCCTTCTATTTTTACATTTAGTCGTGAATATCCCACTAAAGGTGTGATTTTGATAAAAAGCTACGGAGCCTTAGTTTTGTACTCAAAAAATAAAATATGATCATGATTAGAAGTTGCAACTACGCAACGCACCTACCTATCTGAGGGAAGTCAGTTTGCAATGGTTTGTTCATGTTCAGAGTAGACAATTGTCCAGGCCCTGAATTCCCTCATGTAGTTCAGAGTTCTAATACAACAATTTGATCAATATCCTTTCAAAGGCGATCAGTAGCTTATGTTTACTTGGGCAGTACAATAACAGTAAACCAATGGAATGGCCCGCATAGGAAAGATACAATGTCGAAATCATAAAAGAATGGCATCCATGTAACCAAGAGTCTAAAACATATTTCAGTTTCAAAAAACTATATTCAGCTTCCTACTGAACTACACAATCCAATACTATTGCCTAACATCAAATACAATTTCCATCGTATATCCTATAAATCGTTTCAATAGGGTAGAGTTGATTAACATTGCCCTATACATGAGGTCTTCAGCGCCATCAGTTCAGTTTATTTAGTAAATTTCAATTACGATACATTCTTCTTTTTGATCAATCAAAATCCCTCCCCAAACTGTACACGCTTCTTCCAAAGCATGCGGCTTTCTGGATGTAGATGATATCTATGCAGCCCTTCTATTTTTACATTTAGTCGTGAATATCCCACTAAAGGTGTGATTTTGATGATATCTACCAAGGTCCAACAGTTTGCTTGTGAATCTTTAAGGAAGGCATTCCACGCTTCCAAAACTCAATATACAAAAGTTCAAAACAAAAAAGCATTTCACATACCATGTTCCCGCCGCCTAACTTTACTCAAAAAAGTAAACCCAAGCACCACAAGGAAACATAGCAATAGACAAAAGAGAGTAATATTGACGATAATTGCAATGGTTTACGTCTGGAGGATAAACTTGGCACATGTAAATCGCAATAAACTATGATTCCTACACGTCTTTTGTTTTTTTACCTCCTATAAGGAAAAAATTGTTGGTAACTTAACATCCTCTTGCATCTTTAAATACACACATGAAATTTGAGTATGCCACAACCTCTGTCCCAATTTTCAAGATTGGCATGACTATTTCTTATTATAGTAAATGTGATAACCAAATAAGTTAAAGCGGTGCATAATCCACGCAAAGATGAGAGAGAATGCAGGGATGTAGCTCGAGGAGAGAGAATTTCAGATTCAAAACTTACAACTTACCCTGCTAGAACATGCCTTGTACAATTCTACATTCCAATTTGCGTGAATACACAGCTCTTTAATGGGCAACTTTACCGGCAACAAACAAGAATGTGACTATTTTACAGTTAGTTCAATTGATAACAACTATAAAGATTAATGTTATTGTGATTAGATAGATGCAGCTAAAAAGAGGCAAAGCACTAAAAAGATATACACAAAAACAAGTTCATAGAAATTGAAATCTTAGTCTGACAACAGTTAAAAATAGAATGCAACGACAGTTGATGCCAAATCGTAGCCAATCAACTGCACGAGTAAGTAAATTACTATAAGTCTTAAAGTCTTAAAGTCTATTTGAAACAACTAGGATTTACTTTAAACTGTTATAATGGACAAATGAACCAGGAATGGAAATTTCCTTCGTAATTATTAATAAAAGCTTCTGCAAAAGCAAAAGTAAATCCAGCCTACAATGCATTATCTTGACAAGTTACCATAATCTCCTATCTCTATCCTATCTCACACCTACAATTCACAACATTGCGGTGACTGAGAATAGGGGACACTGAAAATCAAATGAATGATAAATATACGTCGAAGTTAAAAAAAAAAATTAACACAAGAACTCTTTCCATTAAAAACATTCTGCCAAATCTTGAGTCAATCTAATATCCTCTCCCATCCTCCAATCAAAAAGACAATTATAAGTGAATTTTAAAGCATTTAAGAGATAAGAAAAAAAATTGAGATAAATTACCAATTAGCAAGAACCCTGTTCCCATGTAGAAACCAGCGACCATGTAGAGCACACTGAGCCGAATGCAGCAGAAGGCACAAATGCTACTGGCCTTGTTTAAGGTTTTAGCATCCCATCACTGCACAATTGTATACAAAACTACCACATTGCTTTCGACCAAGCAAATTCCATCGAGGGGGTCCATCCCTTGGAGCCCATGCATTAATTTCTATAAATCCTTCACCTGCTGCTCTTGGACCCCCGATTACTATAAGGCGGTCACCACATGCCCTAAATGCCAATCCCCAGCCATTCATAGAATCTGCCCTTTCAGGCAACCTCCCAACAGTTTGCCAGATTCTCCTGTCCTTATCATACTTTCGCACTTCCATCTCAGCATAATTTGCTGCATACAGTTCATTATCTACTACCGCCACAAGAGGGGGAGCGTCAGCTGTAACAGGCATCCCAATCTCCCCATCTGGACGAGTCCTCGCTGGAGACATGTTAGGTATTTCAGTCCAAATTCTAGTCTGTAAATCATATTCCTCCCCACATGTAAGAAGCTGTGAATCACTGCCTCCAATCCCTCCTATCACGTAAAATTTCCCATCCATAAAAACAGCTGAACACATTTTCCTTGTTTTATTCATGTTTGGAAGTGCTTCCCAGGTTCCTAGCTCTGAATTGTAAAGCTCCGCAACACTCAGGGCATTTCCAGATAAATCACAACCCCCAGCTAAGATAGCAATTTCCCCAGCACTGGCAGACCCAAACAGGCATCTTGGAAAATTCATATTCATCCCAGATGACCAGGTGTTAGTCAATAAACTGTATTTAAATATGAAAAGAGACAAAAAGACTTTGCCAAACACGAGAAGCTCAGTGCCAACAGCTAGAGATTCCTTATCGGAAAACATGAAGCATTCATCAGAAGTCATTGTCGGTAATCGCATCCAACGGCGAGAGGTAGGATCAAAGGCTTCCCACCCAAGTAGTTGGCATGAAAAATAAACCCAGTGTTCAACCACACCATTCCGTCGCCTCAGTCTGTAAAGCTCACCACTACGAATTAGCTCACGAAAGCTTTTATTCAAAGATGCTAGGGCTCCATAATCAGATCTTGAGGACCGAATGAGTGTGCTGATTGAGTTGTCACGGCCAATTGCATGAATAAGAGAACTTGAATCTGAATTATCGCCAGCATGACGTTGATTACCAGACTGGTCAACTGGGATCGCGTAAAGTTCTTCCGATGTTTGAGTAAAATCTAAGCTGTTACAAGCATCAATTTGCTTAGGAAGCTTTCTAGCTCCAACTTCATCATCTTCATCAGATTCTAAAAGTCGCTTCCCCTGCTGAATTTCAAACTTTTCCATCTGATAGTTAACGCAAGCCCAGCTGTTTTCCTCGTCACAGCTTCTTGGCAATCTCCTTGAAACCAGAAAAGACCTTTCCTCCAACATCTTTTCTTGATCAAACTCCGATGACAACACTATTCCAACCTCGGTTATTCTTCTTTGATCCTGCTCCCTTTTACCGTCACCGCCAAAATAAACCATAAAGATCACAAATGGAAACACCACTTGCCACAAAATCTTCTCAAAATGCTGAATCCATATTCAGATAGTCAATAAACAAAATACGACAAAATGAACAAAACATAACGAAATCAAAAAAACACTCTTTTTCTGTCAAAACAGGTTCTTTCAATACATTACACAGACTTCATTACTGCCAGATGCCGAAAAAAGACTTTTGACAGAAACACTGACACATATAAATCCAATGATCAACAATCCTGATCAAAAACTTATCCAATAAAAATTCAATCTTTATAGCTTATAAGTTATACCACATCAAAACAAGTCAAAGAATTAAATGACAAGAACCCATATTCAAACACTTACAAAGATTAAATCTTTTGATCACCAAACCATTAATTACCCAAATCAGATCTCACAAATTCAGATCAAGAACTTTAAAAATCAATCCAAACCATAAAATCAAGAAATCAACTCATCTAATCAAGAACATATATGCAATCACATATACTACAAGATCTAAACACAACAATTATAACGATAAAAAGTAGCAACAAAACACATGATATACATAATATAATACAGAAGAAACTGACTTACAGATTGAATAAGAGGAAAGCTGGGAACTTTATTGAAATTTATGTGAAATGTATCAAAAACTTCTTTCTTTCTATCTCTATCTCTACATGTATGTATATGTCTTTTTGTGTGTAATTATAAGTGTGTATGTGTGTGTGTGGTTTCTGTTATATGCATTTGAGCTGAGAGAAAGAGAAATGCCTTGTGATTTTATCTCTCTCAGCAAATGATTTTAGTGCAAAATTTTGAGAAGAAGGAGAAGTGCAAGGAAGCTCTTTTTAATTTATTTTTATATTATATATCTAGTCAGTTTTGTTTATGTTATCTTATCCAAATTATATTTTGTGATAAAAAATAGTTTTTTTTTTTGGTAATTTGTAGTTATAAATATCAGTATAATATGTTTATTTGTTAAATTTCATAAATTTTTTTTACAAATATAATGGACTAATAATTTTTTTAAAGTATTTTTGGGGCCCTACATGGGAGTGGTCAACTGTTGTAAGCACCAATTCAACTCTTTTGAATTTTGATTAATTGATGTTCAATCAATTCAAAGGGTCAATGTGTTAAATAGCAAGAGTTGAATGTAGTGCATTAACTGAAAAAAAATTGCTAGAGTTTATTGATGATGAAAGTTGTAATTTTTAAACAGCAAGAACTAATAAGGAAATAACTATAACAAGCCAAACAAGCTGGATGGTTACTTGCACATTTCATACAATATCTTGCTAACTGCTGTCACTGCCGGACACTTCCAGTTCCACCTTTTTCTTCATCTTGTCTTTCTTCTCAACCTTGAGTTTTTTTTTCATAGGCTTTTGACATGGCAACTTGTTTCGCATTTTCGAGAACACTTATTAAACAATTTAAGCAACTCTCACCATCATTGTCAAATGATTTAGGCATCAAATTCTTTGCAACGTCAGCCGGACTAGTATTACTTTCTGCCAACAACTTCTCGATTCTTGGAAACAGTTCGTGGGACTCAATATCCAAGTAATTCTTGGCAAGGGCCTTGAATGCTTCAAAAGAACAGTAAGATAACTCAGTGTGCTTGTCCATACGCCCTCTTTGAGTCAATGCAGGATCAGGATAATCACCAGAAAGTCTAACATGACCTTCTTCTCTTTTGCGATTCATCACACGGTGATTCATTTTCGATCCACTAGGACGTGACAACCAATTTGCTCTCTGGCGTTTATGATGTTGATAAGCAGCCTCGACAACAGTTAGTACAACTTCAATTTGTTCTTCTTCCTCCATCATTATCTCGTGAATAATTCTTATAATATTTGACATTTTGAAATGAATTTGAGTATTTTGTGATAATATGTTGATACTTCCAACAAAGATATCATTTATATATAGCATTTTGAAATATGGTCGTTGGAATATAGCAGTTGGAATATAGTTGTTGAAATTTCAAATTCAAAATATTAATTAAGTACTACTTTTAAAACATAGATAACACTATTGAAGTAAAAATGTGTTTTGATTACCTATATTTTAGACAATCATTATTTTATTATATTTTAGGTAACCAATTCTGGGAATGCCATTGAAGTTGCTCTCAGGGAGTTGTATAGTTTCTTTTACTGCACTGCATATCTGCATATCAGACCTTTAGTGAAGACTTTTCATATATTTGCAACCTCTTCTGATGATTCTTGAAAGCATATACCTTATATGTAACGCCTGTTGATAGGCTATAAGAGCCCAGACTCTCATTGATAGGCTACGAGAGCCCTGACTCCCAGAGCTAGTACCCAAAGCTGCTCGGGAGCCCTGATTCGAGACTCAACTCGGACTTCTGGTTGGGGCATATTCAACGGCATCTGAGCCCTGACTCTCAAGCAACCCTGATTCGCTCCCAAATCCTGACTTAGACAAATCAAGTTCCACAACACTAAAAAAATGATAAGCTCAAATGACGTGGGATAAGGTCGTCAACTATGACGTAGGAAATACAGGTCGTTGTCAGGAATCACACATGACCACGACACCTCTGAATAACCAATGATTGGCACAATTGTGACCTACCTAAACCACGTGCCAGCAGGAGCTTGGCACACGACACCACAATCTTCACATGGACACGTGTGACCCATCAACATCACCCAGGTGTCCTACCTACCTAGGATTCAACGCTCATGATTGCAGGTACACCCCCTGAACCTTAATTCTGAGCCTATAAATAACCCAAGAAGGAAAAGTTTGGGGTTACTCTCTCATTCTCGATACACACTATGCACACACCCTCCACATTCAGATATCTCTATAGTCTTATCTTCTCTTCCAAAACCCAGACTTATTCTCACGCCGGAGGCGCCGCCAGGGTCCAAACCCCCCCTCCGGTGTTGTTTTGCAGACACGCACCAGCAGCTACACCGCTTGCAGGCGTGGAAACGGCTAGGAAGGACTGGATCAGATTCTGGAGTTATCATTTGGTGCTAGAAAGAGGGGTGAACCCTGTTTTTTGGTCTCGGTGCCACTAGACTCACCATCATCAACAAGCTCCATCCTTTAAGGAGGAGTCCTAATTCAACCAGTAAGATCTGAACAAAACCCCTTATTTTAGCTATAAAAATGAGATCCTTTACCATTTCTGCGATGTATGCATGTCTACTAGCCTTTGTGAACCTTGTTTATCCCAGATCTATTGATATTTTTGATAAAGTTGCAATCTTTTGCTTGTATGCTTTAATCCTGCTTAGATCTACATTGCTCCTATTTAGATCTACTCAAAACCCAGTTTTCTTGTCTATTGAGATATTGTAAGCCCATAAATACATGCATACATTGTTATTCCTTCACCCATTGAGATTTAGTCATAAACCCAGCTTACTCTTTTGCTCAATTTGTTGTCATAAATATTGTATACATCTGTTTGTGTTTGAACCATGGCTCGTGGAAGTAAGAGCACAAATAGACACACCCCAAACAACCCTACCCCGAACCCAACTATCCCGATCCCAGGTCAGGTTGGTAACCAGGTACCCCCAGTCCTGACTCTGACATCACAAGTAATCCGGCCAGGAGATACTCGGATCAACATAGAGGTGAACAAGTACAAGTACACTAATCTTGCCCTTGAGCCCAGACAAATGGAAAACCTGACTGGCGAACAGGTTGTGGAGGCGATCCAGTTATACAATCAAACCCGGAATAAGGAGCAAGACTAGTGTGAGAACTCTCACCACCCCGAAGGATCTCATCGCTCTCGGTCTATCTTTGACCGAATTGGGGACAAGCAGAAGACACAAAAAGGAGAGTTCAGCGAACTCAGAGAAGAAACCATAATGAGGAGGCTGAAAAGCTCAAGAAGTTGGCTGAAATGAGAGAAAAGATTCAAGCGGAAGAACAAGCCAGGATCGACCTGAGGGTCCAAAAAAGAATCCAGGAGGAAGAAGCCCGGATTCTTGGCAAAACCTCTGACAGAAGAAGAATCCGGGCTCCTAGCCCAGAAATAATCTCAGATGAGGATGAACCCCGGGAGGACCTCAAAGACATGATCCACGAACTGCAAAGAAAAGTCGGCCAAGATTGACCCAAGGCAGAGAAACCTCAAGCATTATAACTTTGAATCCTTTAATGGTCTAGATGATCCAGAAGAAAATATGAATTACTTTGAACAGATAGCCATGATTTATTATTACAATGATCTAACCAAATGCAGGTTCTTTGTTTCAACCCTGAAATCCGGAGCTCAGAGGTGGTTCAGCCGGATTCCATCTCGCAGCATCCACAGCTGGAAACAATTCCGCGAAGCATTCCTTAAACGCTTCCGGGCAAACAAAACCCGTGAAATGCACATGTGCCATCTAGAAACTATCAGGCAAGCCCGGGGAAAAGCCCTATCTTCCTATATGAAACGATTTCAAGAAGCCATTAATAACATAAGCAACCTGGATGAGCGGGAGGCTCTAACCATCTTCATCAATTTGCTTAGGAAGCTTTATAGCTCCAACTTCATCATCTTCATCAGATTCTAAAAGTCGCTTCCCCTGCTGAATTTCAATCTTTTCCATCCGATATTTAACGCAAGCCCAGCTGTTTTCCTTGTCACAACTTCTTGATAATCTCCTTGAACAAGAAAAGACCTTTCCTCCAACATATTTTCTTGATCAAAACACCACTTGCCACAAAATCTTCTCAAAATGCTGAATCTATATTCAGATAATCAATAAACAAAATACGACAATACGAACAAAACACAACCAAAATAAAAAAGAGTAAAGTGCACTTTGTATACTTGCATTTTGAGTGTCAGACCACTTGAGATACTGAACTTCTAAAACTACCACTTGCTATACTGGTCTTCTAACTTTTTTACGATATGTGTACTTCTGTTAAATTCATTTGACTCCGTTAGGAAATTCAGGGGTATATTCGTCTTTTATCAATCATGTTCTTCCTCAAACTCATTTTCACCATTGATAATCTTCATAAAAACCGATAACTCGAATTTATCATTCGTTTTATAACGAAATAGATTCATTTAAATTGCAATAAAATCATCTTTTTTTTTCTCTACAATGGGATATCAATTATAATATTTAACAAACTTCAATTCATGTATACCTTGTTAAGTTATGTCCTTTTAAATTGTTTTTGCCAAATTAAAATATTGATTGTGAAAATCAATATCTATTTGTAGAGGAAGAAAATATGATTATGTTGCAACTTGAATGACTTGTTTTCGTTAAGAAATGAATGAGATATTCAACTTTTAATTTCTCAAAAGTTTCAACAATGGTGGAAATGGGTTTGAGGAAGAAGATGATGACAATAAAACTGAAATACCCTTGAAAAATTTAACAGAATTAGTCATACTTGACGGAAGTACCCGTCTTGTAAAAAAGTTAGAAATCCAGTATAGCACGTGATAATTTTAAAAGTTCAGTATCTCAAGTGGTCTAACACTCAAAGTGCGAGTACACAAAATGCACTTTACTCACTAAAAAATGTTATTTTTCTGACAAAATAGATTCTTTCAATACATTACGCAGACTTCATTACTGCCAGATGCAGAAAAAAGACTTGTGACAGAAACACTGACAGATACAAATCCAATGATCAAAAATCCTGATCAGAAACTTATCCAATAAAAATTCGATATTTACAGCTTATATCACATCAAAATAAGTCAAAGAAATAAATGAGAAGAACCCATATTCAAACAGCTACAAAGATTAAATCTTTTGATCACCAAAACCATTAATTAATCTTTTTGGAAAGCTAAGTGTTGTGTGCCAGTAAGCATCCATCAGAAATCACAATTTCTGTTCAGTAATCTTGATGTTTTACTGAAACCTCGCATATCAAAAGTTGCTTAAATGGAAAGATACATAAATAATGCTTTTTATAGCGAAACAAATCGACAGACAAATAAAAGCCCGAAACTTCATTAGTTACACTTGCACGGTTGCACCATTACCAAAATCTCTTAATTTATTGTTATTACCTAGCTTACAGGTTCCAGCTACATTTTAGAATGGAATGAATAATTAAAAATAGCAGATGCAAAACTGAAAAGACTATGTTGGAACAAATATCGCAGAACTACTGCATTTACTATTTCTAAAGGTTGTCATATCTTTATGTGTGTGGAGGGAAGCTCGAAAGAGGCAGATCATTTTCTCCAACACCACTGTCCTATTCGGTCAGGTACATGGAGTAGCAGGTTAGGTTTAGGGGTTACACACCAATACAAGATTCAAACAGACAAACAAATCAAAGCGCACACACAATATATATGACGCAGAAACAATCACGTCCAAACTTGTATTATTAATCAAAACAATTATCAATAATACAATCAATCTCACCAATGGTGTATCACTCACACGATACTAAAGCCAAACAATGCTCAAGCATACATCAAACATAATATGACTATGTTTATATATCCACCCAAAACTTAGCCACCAAGACTTGCCATACTTGTTATACAAGACTTTTTATTCTTGACACCTAATTTTCTAAATTAATCATGATCAAGACATACCATATATAATAATTATATACACATACAATTATTATCAAAACAGTTTTAATCGTCTATGACCCATCCATACTACCGTATTGGGTTTAAACCCAACAGCAGCAACTACCAACAAAATTAAAAAGAAGAAAAATTAATGAATATATTCGTCACTTTTCTTTTTGTGGCATAATTGCAACTAGCATAAAAGCATGTGCGAGGCACGTGCCGCTAGCTTAAATTATGTTTATAAATTATTCTAGGCATGATCATTATCGTTTCAAGTATATGATTGATATATATAGAGTTTTTCTTATTGATGGTATATGTAGCTATTGGGTACTTACTTAAGTATGTTCAAATTTTTAATTTAGAAATTAATACGAGTATTATGAATAGCTGTCATGTTAGTTTACAATTTTTTTGCGGGATAGAATAGATACTGGGTGTTCTAGATAAGTTTTAGAACATTGTAATCCTAAATTTTCTTCCAATTCTTCAAGATGTTACATTCTAGAGAGTAGGTTTTATTACTGATTTTGATCAAAAGCCTTCGTAAATCTTCTAATACTCTACTTAGGTCTTGCGCTTTCAGTTCTTAAAACTTTCTTTCTAACTCGTTCATATCTTTTCTTGTAATTTGTTGATTTTAAGCATTCTTTTCCTTTGTTTCGCTTCCTCTATCTTTCAGACTTTCAAAACATCAAATAATTCAGTGCCAAGTAATTAGCCCAAATGCAACAACTTGGGTAATCCACAAACCCACCCCAATTTCTCAAAAGATCATGATTTGTTGGTGCAATTTGTAGTAATACTTTGTGTTATAAACTGAACTAAAGTCCCAAGTCTTCTCAATTTTGAGACTCGAGTGGTACAAACTCTCCCACTTAAACTCTTGACGGCATCGTTAGATCTGAACGGATAGCTCATAGGTCCAAGATCGTACATCTCTAGCGATTGTGAGATAATACTGGCTAGTTTATGTCCCCACCTCTGGACCTCAGTCCATTATGAAATAATACCACCAGTCTTCGTGTCCCCAACTCCAGCAACTTCACGAATCAACCGCCGACCAATTGACCCAAATGCAATAACGTGGGTAATCCACAAACCCACCACAGGTCTCCAAAAGATCATGATTGTTGGTGCACTTAGTAGTTGTACTTTGTCTTATAAACTGTACTAAAGCCCCCACATTTCTCGATGTTAGACTCAGGTGTTACAATATGTTTTAATTTAATAATATTTCAATCTATTGTCAATATTAGTTCTTTATATATATTAAAATAATTTTCAAATACAATAATTTTTTTTATTTTACTACTAAAATTTTAAAACATAATTATGTTTAAATGACCTGGGTATGTCTAACTGATAATAATATTAACATTCGTGAAATATTATTTGCTATTATAACTTCAATTCTCATATTTTGTTGCATGAACCCGTGCAAGGCACGGTCATTTTCTAGTGATTAAAATAAAATTTTATTCTTTGTTGATTAAATATTATATTTAGTTATATTTGTTCATATTTTGTTCGTCTCGTTATAATATACTTACTTTAATTTATATAGATAATTTGATTGATCGGGGCCTATGATTTTAAATAACCCGAGGTGTATAATGTGATCGATCCGATCATAATATTTTTGTATGCTATATAATATCTTGTTTTCTAAAATTTGTTAACTGGACTATATATTTTTATCTATTTATTTTTTACACAAATTAGTATCACAAAGTATTTTTCCAACCCAAATTTATGTGTTTATATTGTCTAAACTTTTCAACATGACCATATAAATCCTTTAATTTTTTTGTTGTACTATCTATTTATTTTTATTATCTCATCTTTTAAATTGTTTTAATTCAAAACAAATAGTTTTCATATGTTATATATATGTATATATTAATCCAATTCTAAATAACTAATTATTTTCTTCCATAAAATGACATTAAAATTCATGTGATAATAATTAAAAATGTCTCATATACACAATGCATCCAATCTAATTATAAATCTACTCACTTTTATTATATCTACCTATTTATATTGTATTATTAAAACCGAAACATTGAAAGTTTTGTATTCAGTCGGTACGGTACTCGTATTTTGGTATTTGCACTTTAGTTCTTTTGTTTTTACAACTTAACCTTAATTTATTAAAAACAACGATTTTGATCAAAATATAATGTAGTCGGTCGGTTAGAATGATACTCATATTTTGATATTTGCACTTTAATCCATTTACTTTTGCAACTTGACCTTGATTTATTAAAAATAACAATTTTAATTAAAAAATATTTTTTAAATACTGTTTGTTATGGATTAAAAAACGTACTTGTGAATTTAATGTTAAGGTTTAATGTGCTTCGAGCTTTAATGGCTGCACTTGTGTTTCGAGACTAAATCGGTCCTCACAAGATGCCTACGTATCTCAATTCGTTATTGAGAATCAAGCCAAAGACGTAGTTCTTGGTGTTGCCCTCGGGGCTATGGTGGCAGGGGCACACGAAGGATGTAGTGACTTGTATGTCCTTATTCGAGTATGAAGTCTAAAACGTAGTTCTAGGGGTGCCTTTGTGGCTTGTTGCGCCTTCGAGGCGTTGTGACGTATGGAGCTGTGCCCACACTACACCATAAATGACCTAATACAACATTTAGAGGTGATGTTGGCTTTGATTTTGTTGGCTTTGCCATGCATATTTCTGGCTACTACAACATTATCAATTTGGTGTTGGCTTAGGCATCGAAACAATGTTACTATAGATGTAAAGTGTTGGCATGTTGGCGTATGTATGAAATTGTGTTGCCATAATTTTGTAATAAACATTTTTTTTTCTTTTAACGAAAAGTAAAAATATTTATTTTTATTTGACGTTAGAATTGATTAATTTAATCGGATATTTTATAATTTCCATAAAAACTAAGAATATGACAAAATAAGTGAATAACGAAATGAAAAATATTAAAATAATTTTTTTGAGATGAATTTTTTTATTTTATAATTATTAAATTATTATTCAACAAATTTAAGTAAATAATTTTTTCTCTAAATATATTTTAATATTCTAATAAAATTTTTGTAAATGATAAAAAGTATCTAAATACATTAGTATGAATATGTAAAAAGAAGTTGAATAAGACATTAAAAAGTTTAAACATTTTTTATAAAATTTAAAAAATCTATTTATAAATTTAATATATAAAAAAATAACATATATCATTTAGAAAACATGAATGATGGGTGAAAATTTATTGAGCGGCAAAAAGACCGCCCAACCAAAAATGGACGACCCGCCCCTCTCTTTCGCTAAACCCAAATATTATCCCTCTCTCTTTCGCTCACACTCACTGAATAATAATCTCCTCTCTCTTCTAAATTACACACGACTGCTCACACTACTACTCACATATAATCTTTTCTAAATTACAAATGAGGGCTTTCCTGAGGGCTCAATTTGAATTAGGGCTTTTCAAGTATCAATTACACTATTTCACATGAGATCTTTTCAAAGGGCTTGCACGAAGGCACGGTTCGGTTAAGCCTAACAGGCCTCGATTCCTAAAGGAAATGAGCCTGAGGTTGGTTATACTTGTTCTTCTAAGGCGAAGAAAGGGAATTTAAAAGGGCAAGATGTGGCTGTTAAAGTCATTCCAAAATCGAAGGTCTGATGTTTAACCTTTTTGATTGTTCTTGTTTGATATTCTGTTGATTTTTCTATTTAGATTTGTTTCAAATTTCAAGGTGTTATAATTAATTAAATGTAAAGTATTATCTTAATTGTTGCTACTTTAGTAGTTTTTAATCTGAATGTTATTTGCTGCCATTCTAAGAGTTTCAGTGTTGATTCTTTGCAAACCATGTCATTGTTATTTATAAGAGATGGTTCTTTATCGTACAAGAGCATTGAACAAAAATTAATGTTATTATGTCACTTCGAAAACTCGATAACATTTAATTTATCACTGAATTGACAAGGGAGCATATTCATTGAACAAAAAATTAATGTTTTTTATAGTAAAGACCATGCACTTGTTCTTTTTTAATGCTAAAAAGAAAACTTCTGAATACTGAGACATGTACTGACTCCTATTTCCTTGACTTAAAGGTCAGTTTGTAGACTTGTACAAATTGGCCCATCTAAACTTATTGCTGATGTTATTTATCTGTTTCATATAATTTTGAAGATCAAGAAGTTACTACATTTTGCAATGTTAGGAATCCAAGCTACCTCAAATTATAATCTAGACGAATTTTTTTTATAATCTGAGCAGAACACACCAAGAGACCTCTGGATTGGGGGAACAGAATAAAAATAGCATGGGGAGCAGCAAAAGGTTTAGAGTTTCTCCATAATAACAGAATCATACACCGAGATGTGAGACCGAACAACATTCTTGTAACTCATGATCACGAGTCACTGGTAACACAAATATCTGCAAGTAAGTAAAGTATAGATTTGTAAAGATATATACAATGTAGATGGTTTTGATATTTTTTTTTCATTGATAGTTTAGTTGGCTTTAGTAGAGCCTAATTTTTCTATTTAGGATCCCAGTTCTAAGGCATAGTTAGACCGGAAGCTTTTGCAGAGGTGAAGCGGCCTACTGTTTTGTGACTTTTGTCTGGTCTAGTTTTTCTATACTCGTCTGCAG
Organism: Heracleum sosnowskyi; assembly: GCA_030848705.1. Classification (NCBI taxonomy): domain Eukaryota; kingdom Viridiplantae; phylum Streptophyta; class Magnoliopsida; order Apiales; family Apiaceae; genus Heracleum; species Heracleum sosnowskyi. The sequence goes on from CM061241.1 coordinate 122,106,561, forward strand.
CTAGACACATGAAACCCAATAACAGTTTCCTTTGGCATGGTTGGAAAACCATTAATTAATCCTTGTTTCTAAGGTGTGGGGATCAACTTGTAATGCAATACATAGATAGATTTGGCAGTTATGGTATTCTCATATTCCCTTGAGTACACATTTACATTTTTTTCCCTATGGATATAGATGAACTAGGAAAATAATAATTATTAGTAGATTTGTTGTATGTTCAGAGTTTATTTAATGTTATTACATGCGTTCATCTATAGTCTATTAACAGAGATATATGGAAAACCTTTGTTCTCTTAATCATGATAAGATGAGAATTGTCAGTTGAAGGCCATCGACTCTGGACTCTCAGACTATGTAAAGCCAGGTAAATCTAATTACTAAAGACTTGAGTTATCTACTTTTAGCACAACTATATATCTAGTCTGATAAAGCTTTGACAGATGAAAGGCTGAATGGCATTGTGGGGAGTGCGTACTATGTTGCTCCAGAAGTTCTGCATAGATCATTGTGGGGAGTGAATACTATGTTGCTCCAGAAGTTCTGCATAAATCTTTTTGGGCTCGGACAGAGTCTGGGATCTTTAGAGCTGTGCTTAAAGCTGATCCCAGCTTTGATGAATCCCCGTGGCCTTCTTTGTATTCTGATCAGTGGACTTTGTGAATCATCCCAGAATGGAAGTCAGGTCCTGTACATAAGGAATTTTGGGATGTCTTTATATTTTCGACTATTACCTTTGCTGTTAGTATAGTCGTTATCTACTTAGACATTGCGACTAGTTTGTAAAATATTGTGTTTGGAGATACTAATCTAGTTGGTTGATGATTGTGTTTGGAGATACTTTTCTAGTTAGTTGAATTTGTGGTTGAATCTAGATTGTAAGTTTGGATTATTATGTAGTATGCTGTTGTTTGGTGGGGATGAAAAAATAGGTTGTGTTGTTGATTTGGATGGTCTGGTATTTATATACACAGATTGTGTGTTTTTAATTGTAAATAGAAAACTGTTGCTATTGATGCTATAAAGTGTTGGCAAATAGAACAAATAATGTATAACAAAATGTTGCTAGAGTTAAAATTTGTGTTGGCATAAATGTGGGACCCACACTAGATCCTAAATTGTACCCACATTGTACCACATAGGTGGGGCCCACTTTGTGGGCCAGCGGTGGGTCCCACTTCATTTTACTGAAAATATAACACAAAGGCAACATAGATATTTTGTTGGTATAAGGTAAAAATATTGTTGCCATAGCAGTCTATTACAACACCAAAACTCATGTTGCCATAGAGGAGGATAATGTTGGCATAGACCCCAAAGCTAACATCAAAAAAACCAACACAAAAAAAGTGTTGGCTTTGCAATTTTTGGGCCTACAGCAACATATTTTGGACATACGCCAACAGTTTTCAGGGCTTGCCGTAGGTCATTTATGGTGTAGTGCCAAAATGTAGTTCTGATTATAGGATCAGGGTCCTTATATAGGCGTCTAGAGCCTAGTATTTATGGTATGTTTAGGAGTCTTAGCGAATAAGTCTCCTTATTGATAATGGATAAACATTGTATTTCTTGCAGGATAAGTCTTTTCCATGTTGATAAAGGCTATGACTCATTAATTGCCTTTAATTGGGATTCCGGATCCTTCTTTGATGAATTTACCATATTTTGGACTCTTTTTATGAGCTGTATATTTTCCCTATTTATTAATTACGAAATTAATAAATAATCTGGGTTTTGGGCCTTAATTACGGGGCCTTTCCAATGAATTAGTAACTATATTTCTATAATTAATTTTATGACCATATCATTTGCCCCCAACTTCTGGGAAAATCTCCTCGGGGTTTTCGTAGAAGTTATAGCGTGTTTTTCCCCAAAATTTTCTATTTTTAGGGTATTTTCGACCAGGAATTCGACCAGGAAATAGGTCTTTTTAGACCAGGAATTCGACCTCAAACAACTGTGAGGTCGAAGCTTTCGACCAGGAATTCCAAGTCTTTTTCGACCTCGCCTGTTCGACCTCGTTTCCAATATATCTTCGACCTCGAGTTTTCGACCTCGAGTATTCGACCTCAAAATCATGCTTTTTCGACCAGGATTTTCTACTTTGGCCATTTATTCTTTCGACCTCATTTTAGTCCCAAGTCATTGGTTACAACTTCGATGTATAGGTCATTTTCGACCTCGGTCATTCGACCTCAATTCAAAGCTTTTTCGACCAGGATTTCCTAGGTCAATATAGACTTCGATCTCTAGGTCATCTTCGACCTTATTCTGTCGTGAGGTCAAACGTTTATACCTCAATTTCTAGGCCATTTTCGACCTCATTCTTTCGACCTCGAATCCTTATGTTTTCGACCTCATTTCGGTGTGAGGTCGAGGGTTTCGAACTCGATTTATAGTGTATTTTCGATCTCGATCAATCGACTTCGATCTAGGGTCTTTTCGACCTTGAATTTTCAATTTTTTGATCTGATTTTTGTGCGAAGTCGATGGATACGACCTCAATTCCTCGTGTATTTTTGACTTCGAGCCTTCGATGTCGTTCTAAGGTCTTCTCGACCTCAATTTCACTATTTTTCAACTTTATTTGGGAGCGAGGTCGTTGGATTCGACCTCGTTTTCCCATATGTTTTCGACCTTGGTCGTACGATTTCGATTTAATGTCTTTTCGACCTTAAATCTTTGATTTTGCCTTGGCTATATTTCAAATTTCATTCTTTTCTTGGGCCTTAACTAGTCCAATTTTTAATTTGGACTTAAATTATTCCCGCCTTGGGCTTTATTCGGCCTTATTATTTGGGCTTCGAATTCGCCTGAGACCCAAATTGTTTGGGCTTCAATTTCTATAATTCATAAATGGATTCGTGGGCCTTAATTGGCTATAGACAGTTGCTCTTCTTTCAACCGGCCCATTGACCGGCTGTTGCCCCTATAAAATGGTGAAATCTCACTTGTTTCAACTCACTTCTCACTTTTCATTTCTTAGAAATATTCTGCTAGATTTTCTCCAAAATTCTCTCTGCAAAGCTCTGCTAGGGTTCTGTGGCAAGGCGATTCCCGACGATGTTTTCTGTTTAAACTCACCGGTTTCTGGGTTCTTTTGAAGATTTAAAGATTTCTTGAAGATTCTGGGTTTAAAATGGCTGATCGCGCTTCCCAACGTCTATGATAATGCACTAGGATTTCATAGAAATTATACCGGTCTTTTTCGAGACTTGGGGTCTTTTTATCCCTTACCTGGGACTTACTACCCCTTTTTGGGGATTTTAATATACACTAGTGTTTCACGAGTATCGTCTTGGTGTAAAGTGTGGAGCGACCTACACATTTACGACGATTTTGCCTTATTTGAGGCTAACTTGACATTTGCATAAGCCTTTAATGTCTTATACCGTCTTGTTTTGGCTTCAAGCCTTTCATTGAGCATATCGAATGATGGGGTTTGGACTGAATGTCTTGGGTTTCTGGGGTTTCAACCCTTCACCCTTACAAGTTCTTACTGATGGCTCCACTCGTAGTGATTCATTCTCAAGTCTATCATATCAAACTTCTCTTGAGCTTGAAATTTTCTCTAATTAACAATAAGCATCTTAGGCTTTCTTTTGTATGTTTATTAGCAACATTCACCCTTCGGGGTTCGTTGTATTCAACTATATTTGTGCAGTTGACATGCATATTTTGTATGATTTCCTTTGCATTCATTTGTAGTTTGTCTTGACAATGCTTTGAGGATATTTCTACCAATCAAAACGGGTTCAACCCTTCATCTTCTTTCCAGGAAGCTCATGATTTCATCGAACCATATTTCTACTTGTCCTACTAGCGGATCCTTTTAGGATGCACTAAACATAATAGACTTTCAAATTTGAGGCATGCCAAGTCCTTGGCACCTCATGCCCTTCGAGGGTTTCCAATTTGTAGGAGCCTCGACCAAATACGTTCTTAACGCGATATGGTCCTTCCCAATTTGGGGCCAGCTTGCCTTTTTGTCCAACTTCGGATGCCTCAATCTTTCGTAGAACCAAGTCTCCTTGCCGAAAGAACCTTTCTTTAACCCTTAGGTTGTAGTATAAAGATGCCTTCTTTTGATGTTCAACTATCTTGGCGTTTGACTCATCTCTAACTTCGTCAATTAGATCTAAAGCTAGCCTCAAGCCTTCTTCATTTGTTTCTGGTTCATAAGCCTCAACTCTTGGAGACGTGTGAGTAATTTCCACCGGAACCACTGCCTCTGCTCCATAAGCCAATAGAAATGGAGTTGCTCCGGTGGTGACTTTGCAGGTAGTACGATATGCCCAAAGTATGGGGAGCAATTCATCTACCCAAGTGTTTTTGGAGCGTTCAACTCTTTTCTTCAGTCCATCTAGGATAATTCGATTTTCAACCTCAGCTTGCCCATTTGCTTGTGGATGGGCAACAGAAGTGAAGCGCAACTTGATATCATTCTCATCGCAATACTTCTTGAACTCATCGTTGTTAAACTGAGTTCCATTGTCCGTGACCAGGATTCGTGGAATTCTATATCTGCATATCACATTTTCCCAGAAGAAATGCATCACTTGCTTGGTGGTTATCTTGGCTAATGGCTTAGCCTCAATCCACTTGGTGAAGTAGTCGATTGCTACTATCAAGAACTTTCGTTGAGCACTTGCCATTGGAAATGGCCCGAGTATATCCATTCCCCACATGGCAAATGGGATAGGTGAGTTAATGGATGTCATCATTTATGGTGGTTGTCTAACCACTGGTGCATGCTTTTGGCACCGTTCACATTTCTTCACGTAGCTTTTAGCATCAGCAAGTATGCTTGGCCAATAGAAACCTAGACGAGTGTTTTTATGAGCAAGGGCTCTGCCCCCCAAGTGCTGCCCACAAATTCCTTCATGTACTTCCTTCAGGGCCAATTCTGCCTCTTGAGGTCTCAAACATTTCAGATATGGAATGATGAAAGACTTCTCGTATAGGATTCCCTCAATCAGGGTATACCTTAGTGCTCTGACGTATAGTTTTTGTGCTTCCGAAGTGTCGTTGGGTAACCACCCAGTTTCTAGATGAGATTTGATGGGATCCATCCAACAACTGCCAACATCAATGGGTGCTACCAACTTTCCGTTCATGCTTGGGATCTTCAAGACTTGGAAGTATACACTCCCTGCATAGTTTTCAATTTCAGAAGAGGCAAACTTAGACAAGGCATCAACCTTCACGTTCTCTTCCCTTGGAATATGTTCCACATAGCATTCGTCAAACTGAGTCATAATGGCCTTGACAAGTTTCAAGTACTTGGCCATGACTTCATCTCTGGCTTCAAACTCCCCATTTACTTGGGAGACCACTAGCCTCGAGTCTCCACATACTTTCAGAGTTTTGACCCTCAAGGCTCCAGCCAGCCCTAAGCCGACTATCAGAGCTTCGTACTCAGCCTCATTGTTTGTCGTTGTGAAGTCAAGTTTTAGTGCGTACTCTATGAGAAATCCATCAGGAATTTGTAGCACCAAACCTGCTCCACTTGATTTTGTTTTTGATGCTCCATCAAAATAGAGCACCCAATATTCTTTGGAGACCATTTCTTCATCTTCTTTGTCTTCCAATGTTACTTCTTGCCCCCCGACTTCTTGGTTGTCAATGGTGCATTCAACCATGAAGTCAGCGAGTGCTTGAGCTTTGATGGCCGTTCGAGGCTTATACTTGATGTCAAATTTCCTTAGTTCAATGGCCCATTTGATCAATCTTCCACTAACTTGAGGGCTGTGCAAGATGTTTCTTAGAGGTTGATTGGTCAAAACCTCTGTCTTGTGAGCCTGGAAGTACGGGCGTAGTTTTCTTGAGGCCATTACCAAGGCTAAGGCAAACTTCTCAATCGTTGAGTAGTGTATTTCTACCCAATGTAGAATCTTACTCACGTAGTAGATGGGCTTCTGCACTTTCAATTCTTCCTTTATCAGTACAGCTCCAAAAGCTGTGTTAGAAACCGCCAAGTACAAGTAGAGAGTTTCTCCTGGCTTTGGTTTTGCCAACAGTGGTGCTTCAGCCATATATTTCTTCAGGGCTTCAAAGGCCTCTTGGCTTTCAGTTGTCCATTCAAAGTTTTTCACGTTCTGGAGTGCTTTGAAGAAAGATAAGCACTTCTCTCCTGACTTGGAGATAAATCTTCCCAATGCTGCCACTCTTCCCGTTAGTTTTTGGACATCCTTGATAGTCTTTGGTGGTTCCATGTCTAGAATTTCTTTGATTTTGTCGGGATTAACCTCGATTCCTCTCTTGGAAACCATCAGGCCTAAGAACTTTCCTGAGCCTACACCAAAGACACACTTAGCTGGATTCAACATCATCTTGTGGTGCCTTAGCACTTCAAATGCCTCTCGGAGGTGCTCTATGTGATCGGCCTTATCGAGGCTTTTGACTAACATGTCATCTACGTAGACCTCCATGGTTTTTCCAATTAGGTGTCCAAAAATTTTGTTCACAAATCTTTGGTAGGTTGCCCCTGTATTCTTAAGTCCAAATGCCATGACTAGATAACAGAAAACACCAAAGTCAGTGATGAATGATACCTTAGAGATGTCATCCTCGTGCATTTTAATTTGGTTGTATCCACTGAAGCCATCCATGAAGCTGAGCATCTCGTGTCCAACTGTAGCATCTATTAATGCATCAATCCTTGATAAGGGAAAACAATCCTTAGGACATGCATCATTCAAGTCAGTGAAGTCCACACACATCCTCCATTTCCTGTTAGCCTTTTTGACCATCACGGGGTTAGCCAACCATTCTGGGAATTGTATCTCTTCAATGAACCCGGCCTCTAGAAGCTTTTCAACTTCTTGTTTAATGGCCTCTTGCCTTTCTGGAGCAAAATTTCTCTTCTTTTGTTTCACCGTCTTTCTTTCAGGATCCACATTCAACTTGTGAGTTATCAATTGGGGATAAATCCCTGACATGTCAGCCGCTGTCCAAGCAAAAACGTCATTGTTCTCTTGAAGAAAAGATATGAGCTTGCTTTTCAATGGCTCGGGAAGTAGTTCCCCAACATAAGTCACCTTCTCCGGTTCACCAGGGACTAAGGGAATTGGGATTAAATCCTCAGCTGGTTTCCCTCTTCGGTCCTCATTGTCACTAGTATCCATGTCTTCAATTGGGAGAACTTGCCCCTGATTCCATCAGGCCTTAACGCGGCTACATAACAACTTCTAGCCATCTTTTGGTCTCCTCATTCTTCACCAATCTCATTCCTTGTTGGGAACTTGATTTTCAGATGATAAGATGAGGCAACGGCCTTGAACGCATGAAGACCAGTCCTTCCTAGGATCGCATTATAGGTCGAAGTTGCCTTTATAACTATGAAGTTCAACATCTGAGTAGACGTAGTCGACCCTTGCCCCATTGTCATTGGGAGTTGGATAGTGCCTTCCACCTTTGATTCCACTCCATTGAATCCATATATGGGCATATTCGAGGGTGTCAACTGAGAGTCAGTGTAGCCCATCTTGATGAAAGCATCATGGAACAAGATGTCCACTGAGGCTCCATTGTCGACCAAACCTCTCTTGGTTTCAGAATTTCCTATCACAGGAACGATGACTAAAGGATCATCGTGGGGAAACTTCACTCCCTACAGGTCTGAATCATCAAAACATATTGATACTTCTGTTCGGGCACGCTTCGGTGCTTCTCCAACCACGGTCATTACTTCTCGAGCATAAGCCTTTCTTGAGTTTCGGGAGGACCCAGCAGCAGTTGGTCCTCCGAATATCATGTTGATGACTGGCCCTCGGGGCTTAAGGTTACGATCTTGGTCGTTGTCCCTTCTGTCATAATCCTTCCTTTCATAATTTCCTCTTTGACTCCCTTGATTTCCATCCTTGGTGAATTTGCTGAGTTTTCCTCTTCGTATCAGAAATTCGATCTCATCTTTCAATTGCCTACAATCGTCGGTGTCGTGATCGACTTCTTTGTGGAACCGACAGAACTGATTTTGGTTTCGTTTGGACATGTCAGCCCTCATTGGCTTCGGCCATTTGAGATCTCCTTCCTTAGCTATTTCCATAAGAATTTGACTCTTGGGAGTGTTCAATCTTACATACTCCGTAAACTTTGGCCCAAAATTGCTTCTCTTGGGTGGAGAATCAGAGTCCTTTAACGTTCTGGGAAACTTTTCCTTGACGTCGTACTCCTGAGTTTCTTTTCTTTTCTTTGAGTTTCCACTACCGCCAGCTGTGGGCTCATACTTTCTCATGCTTTCTTCAACCTTAATGTACTTTCCGGCTCTATCTTGGAGCTTCAACATGCTCTCGGGTGGATGTTTTGCTAATGACCTTTTGAAGTGGTCATCAGTAGTTCCTTGTTGCAGGGCTATCATAGCCACTCTGTCCTCTAAGTCCGGGACTTTCAGAGCCTCCCGGGTGAATCGATTGATGTAGTCCCTTAGGGCTTCATTCTTTCCATGCTGGATTGCCATGAGTGATGCAGAGCTTTTTTCATGCACCCTTCCACTAATGAACTGATTGATAAAAGCTTTGCTTAGTTCCTTGAAAGACCCAATTGAGTTGGGAAGAAGACGGCTATACCAGCGTTGGGCCATGCCTGCCAAGGTTTGTGGAAACGCCCTACACTTGACCGTATCGTTAGTTGGCTGCAAAAGCAGTGCATTGGAGAAGGTCCTTACATGATTTGCGGGATCCCCCGTTCCATCATAAGCCTTGATCATTGGCATCTTGAATTTTCTAGATATGGTGGCTTTCATGATGTCTTGAGTAAACGGTGGTGTAGGATCATCAGGATCTCCTAGGGGCAACAAAACACTAGGATCACCCCTTGGGGATTCAGCCCTCTTGGTTCTTCTTGGTGTCGGGTCCAGGTTGATTATCGGGACTCTTCCAGTTGCTCGGCCTTGAGATTTGGCGGCCTCTTCTTCTGCAAGGAGTTTCTCGAGTCTTGCAGTCTCTGCCTCATGGGCTACAATTTTCTCCTTAGTAGTTTGGGGCTGTTCCCAATTTGTTTGGGAAGAACGCTTCCTCCTTGGGGCAACATCCCTCTCTTCTTCAGATGTGTAATTCTCATCCTCAGTATAGGGACCCGAATAATCTTGAATCAAAGGGGTCCGTCGAGTCGGTTGATTTTGGGGTCCCAGACCTTGTATATAAAGGGGCACATACGCCTCATGGTAGATTGGATTAAGACCACTACTGCCCGCCATGGGTCGAGGGGGGCATGCCATAGCTTGGCATCCCCAAATTTTGAGCAGCGTATTGGGGGAGATTAGTAGCATGGAGTTGAAGACCACTTGGGGCATTCATGAGCAGCGGGGAGGTCGTGATCGGTTGCTGGTGATCGGTCTCTTGTGGATTAGATCCATGAATGACCATTTGCAGGGGATTCGTCCCTTCAACCGAAATCGGGATTTCCGGTCCTTGAGTGTTGGTGGGGATATTCGCCCCTTGAGTGCCAGTAGTCGGCGGTGGTTGATTTCCGTGAGTATCATCCTCAGAGGTGATACGGCGATCCTTAGGAGTTTGAGTATCTCGAGCTGTTCTTCGTGTGTTTGCCATGGTTGATGTTGTCGCCCCACGGTGGGCGCCAAATGTTATGGATTAAAAAACGTACTTGTGAATTTAATGTTAAGGTTTAATGAGCTTCGAGTTTAATGGCTGCACTTGTGTTTCGAGACTAAATCGGTCCTCACAAGATGCCTACGTATCTCAATTCGTTATTGAGAATCAAGCCAAAGACGTAGTTCTTGGTGTTGCCCTCGGGGCTATGGTGGCAGTGGCACACCAAGGACGTAGTGACTTGTATGTCCTTATTCGAGTATGAAGTCTAAAACGTAGTTCTAGGGGTGCCTTGGTGGCTTGTTGCGCCTTCGAGGCGTTGTGACGTATGGAGCTGTGCCCAAAACGTAGTTCTGATTGTAGGATCAGGGTTCCTTATATAGGCGTCTAGAGCCTAGTATTTATGGTATGTTTAGGAGTCTTAGCGAATAAGTCTCCTTATTGATAATGGATAAACATTGTATTTCTTGCAGGATAAGTCTTTTCCTTATTGATAAAGGCTATGACTCATTAATTGCCTTTAATTGGGATTCCGGATCCTTCTTTGATGAATTTACCATATTTTGGACTCTTTTTATGAGCTGTATATTTTCCTTATTTATTAATTACGAAATTAATAAATAATCTGGGTTTTGGGCCTTAATTACGGGGCCTTTCCAATGAATTAGTAACTATATTTCTATAATTACTTTTCTGACCATATCACTGTTAAACACAAAATTCTTAAAACACATTAGTAAAGCTTGAAAGCCATCATTCTCCTGATCCTCCACCAGCTTCGCTTCAATCGAGCATACGTCTGCCGCGGGAATAGGAAGCACGATCCCGACCAACAACTTGCTTGTTGGGAGTAGGGGTGCTCGGTATCAGGTATAGCTTTCTTTGCTCACTCACTGGGGCTGGGGGCGGGATAACGAGACGGGGTCAGGGATTAGTGTCCCCCTGCCACGCTTCCCGGTCCCCAATTTCTATATTTAACAAAAATATTATATATTTTCATGTATATTAAATAAATTATTGTGAATAAATATGATTTGTATATATTTTTATAGTTTAAACTTTTAATCCATTTTTCTAATTCAAAGTTTTCACATGTAGAATACAATTAAATTAAAATAATATTTATTTTACCTCTTATTTTAAATAAATATTAATTTGAATTATTATTTAAAATATTAAATTAAATTTAAAATATAAATTATATATCATGATTTATCAAACTAATTTTATTATAAAATTTTAAAGAGATTTTATAGAAATTAATAAGTATGATTTAATAATTTAAATATATTGTATAGTACAAGAAAAGTTAGACCCTTATATAAGAAAATAGAATATATTATAGTTAAAGTTACACAACCGAAATATTTATTTTACACTAAAGGAAAGATAAAAAATAAATATTATAAATATCCTTTGCAAACATACTCTAAAAAAAGAATTTAAAAAATAAAATTTAATAAATATTATAAATCACCTTAATTTTTACTTAAAAGTTTAAATAATAATTAATATAGGATTAAGAATGATGTGAGGTTTATGTAATGTGATTTTTCATTTTAAATCAAAATGAGTCATGTAGCTCCATGGTAATAAGAATGATTTCCTTAGGGAAGGTTAGAGGTTTGATTCTTCACAAAAACATTATTTATTTTTATGTTTTAGATAAGAGAGTAGTGACATGCCATGTAATTTCAAAATATAAAAGGGTAAAATTGTAATTTCACAAGGATTTTATTTGCTATTTTTACCCTTGTGTTCTCCTATTATATATAGATACAAGATAGAAGAGATATACCATGTTTCGCTATAAACATGCATAGTACAAAAATCAAAATGTTGCAAAATGCATTGCTCTGTATTTGTATGTTTTGAATTGTAACTGTCAAATACAGTGCTTAATTTTAATAATTATGCTAAAATTTAATAATGGTGAATGCCGTTAATTTGCAGACGGCCGTACTAGAATATAAGCTATGTAGTTACTTACATATTTCAAATAATATCTGATTGAGTAATCACCCTTGGCTGCTACTAGTGTTGATGACTCTTTGGCTGCTTCTAGTGTTGATGACTCTTCAGCCTTTTTCTTCTTCTTGACTGTGTTCTGAGCCTTGAGTTTTCGTGACATAGCTACTTCTTTCGCATCCTCTAAAACACTTATCAAACGTATTAAGCAACTCTCACCATTATCTTCAGCAGATTTAGGTATTAAATTCTCTGCAACATCAGCTGGACTTGTACTAGTTTCTGCCAACAACTCCTCAATTCTTCCAAATAGTTCATGAGACTCAATATCCAAATAATTCTTGGCAAGCACCTTGAACGCTTCAAACGAACAATAGGACAACTCAATATGTTTATCCATTCGCCCTCGTCTAATCAATGCAGGATCAAGTTTCTCCACATAATTGGTTGTTAACACAATGATTCTTTCTCCAGCACAAGAAGACCAAAGACCATCAATGGCATTCAGTATGCCAGATAAAGTAACTTGGCTTGTCTTTTGTTTCATAGTTTCCTTCTTTTCCCCAGCCTTGACCTTTTCCCTTTTCCCAGTGAGATCAAGTGAACAATCAATGTCCTCTATAACAATTATTGATTTTTCAGTAGTTTCAAGAAGTAATTTCTTCAATTCAGTATTACCCGCAACAGAAGTTAATTCGAGATCATACACATCATACTGCAGCAAATTGGCCATTGCAGCAATCAAAGTAGATTTTCCGGTTCCAGGAGGACCATAAAGAAGATACCCTCTTTTCCAGGGCTTGCCCACTTTCATGTAGTAGTCTTTAGCCTTGCTAAAAGTGAGCAAATCATCCATGATGTCCTTCTTTATCTCCGGCTTTAAGGCCAGAGTATCGAATGTAGCTGGATGCTTAAAATCAGCAGGTGCCCACTTAGTAGGACGATATGCATATGTCATCTGATTTTTGTTTGTATATAGCTTTCTTTGGCGATTTTTCAAAGAAATAGCAATGCCTTCATTCAACACATGTTGCATGTAAGACTTGGTGATTAAATCACGGTACCTTCTGTGAAAACTAAGAGTATAACACCTTTGCTTGTCATGTTGTGACTTTGATAATTGCACAACTTTTGAGTTACAACTCCACCATACTTTGACACCTTGATATTCATCGGTTATCTCTTCATCATCATCCATGCCTAGGAGAAGAGCTTGACCCTCTCTAATCGAATCAGCCTTCAACTTTTTGGCTGTACGAGAAGAATTTTCCTCTAGGTAGTGCTTGATCGCAATGAAACTGTTGCTATGATCTGAGAGTGCATCAGAAGAATGCTCATCGAATGTAATTTGGATGTAAGGGTCAAAACCTGACACTAACTTTTGAATGTATCTCACGAGTAATTGTCGAAAATAAGGATTATACCGATGAACCATTCTCCCAACAAACATTAGGGTAGCAATCATAGAGCCCAAGCTTTTCCATGGTCTCCCTTTCTTCATCTTCCATGGCTCTAACATTAGCTTATTCATTGGCTCTATAATCATATACAGTGAGTTATTACAGAGAATATATCAAGTAAAGCTAATGGAATATCGAACATGCAACTTCAGATGATACCTCTGGGAAGATACTGTAAGCAGATAATTCAATGGAGAGTTTTATCTCCCTAATTAAATCTTCTAGTCCTGTTTGTTTTTCCAAGCACCACTATATATAGATGAAGAGGACCAGAATATCAGGTTACAGTATTACGCTAGCTTCAAATTAATTATATTTTGCATTGAATTTGAATTTTGTTTAATAAATTTTACTATTTGTTTGTTTGGTTATTCAAGCATCCGTATATAGTATTATATTAAAATTGAAATTGAAATACTCAAAAAACAAATTCGATTTGGTTTCTGAAAATAGGTTAACTTCAATATATTTGAAATTCAAAATTTTGGTACGGCCAAATCAATAAGGAGCATTGATTTTAAAATAGATGAATAAGAACCATTAGATCTAATATTAAAAAAAATTAATAATATAAATTAAATTAGAGTAGTTTTCTAAGTTGACTAGAATTCTCAATATAAAAATTCATAAGTTCAAATTCTAATTTAAGTATGTTTATTTGATTGTTTCTCTATACTTTAATTCTAAGTTGAGTAGGTTTTCTTTATTTTTATTTTATTCCTAAGTTGAATAGAATTATTGTTAAAATTCGTCATTTTATTTTTTCTTTAGTTTCGGGATAGTTTTATTTGGAAATTTTTTTGGTAAACCATCTCTAAATTAAAGATTATTTTGTGAGTTTTGTGGGCTGTAAAATCGTATAAATCTTATGTATAGAACTCAAAACACAACATAAGTAATGTATTAGGTATATGAAACGTAATAAATAAAGTCTAAAAACTAATAGCATAAACTTATTAAAAAAATTATGAATTAACATAATTGTAAATTTTTAAAAAAATCATATATTACATGTGTTATAAGCTACTAATATTAAAAGTCTTAAACAACCTACCTACTCCGAATTGTCTAGAAATGGGAGATGACGGAGGGAATTTGTGTGTTAAAAAGTAGGGTCACGAGAAATTAATACAACAATTTTGTGAAAGTAATGATTGTTGTATGTGAAGTATATTTCTGTAAATGATGTTATTTGTCAAATCTCGATCGAATAAATTATATCTTATATACAATTACCATAATAGAATCTTATTCAAAACTTTGGTAGTTCGATCCCTGTACGATTATTGTACAACCAAATAAATATGGATCGTTAAAAATAATTAGATATAATATTAAAAAGTGTATTTGATTAATAGTAGGATTATATTTGAAAACTAAAAAGTGTAATTTGATAATCTGAAACAAATATAATTGTGTTCTCTATATAAGATAGGATTCTCTATGTAAAAATTGGTAACTCTCTTTTCTCTTCAATTTAAGAGTAGTTTTAGTTTCATAATAATTGTTAACCAAATTTTGAGATATTGATTCATATCAATTACATTATTAAAAAGTTCTCAATATAATGCTCATGTATATCATAGCTAAAAATCATATCAATTACGTTATTAAAAAATTCTCAATATAGTTCTCATTCCATGGCTAACAACACATGCACCATATGTTATAACAGAGACATAAGAGAAATCATTTACATGGATTTATGTTGCAAATTTTACTGTAAAAATTACAAGTAAAACGATTAAGTTGATAAATATTAACATAACACTTTTTTTAAGGGACATACAATTTGATTCATCCAAATTATATTATTTTATTTTACATATAACAAATATAAAAGGATAATATTAAATATTATTAAAAACTGAGAATTTCAAATTTATTAACGATAATTTTAAATATAATACTTATATAGAACAAAGATCGCGAGGTTAATCTCACCATACTTTTCCTAATATCACAATACATGTAAACAAATAAATCTAATCATCTATTGTTAAATATTTACCTAACATATATTTTCATTTATATATAAATTAGAAAAGTGAGTAATTAGATAGTTGATATAATACACTCAAATGATCAATTACTACCTCAGGAGTCAGGATTTTTATTCTCATATTCATAACATACTAACAAAAAATTAAGTTTCGAATCAGCTCAATAACATATTAATATTACATATTTCAAAAATTCACAAAGAATTAAAATTTGAATAAATTAAATTTGAATAATTACACATAAAATATATGTCTTTTTCACAGGGTAAATGCAACACGAAATAATTTATCCAAAATTATATCCTTACACTCCTTCCGTCTCACCCAATTGTTAACATTCGGGTGAGAGAAACGAAAATTAAGAAATGTAAAGAGAAGGGAAGAAAAAGTGGGTAAGTTGGTGGGACTTGCTAAAATTAATGAAGAAAAATGTACTAAAATATATGGTCGTTAAGGGACGATAATACTATAAAAAAGTAAGTGAAAAGTAAAGTGTCCTAAGTCCAATCATGTATGATGAGTTAGGAAGAACTTTCTTGTAATCTATTTGATTTCGTTATATTAATAAAAAGACTTTTTTGTTTTTATCGCGGGCTTTATCTATTTAAGTGTTTAAATAAGATGATCCATAGTTTATAGTAATGCTTTTAGAATTATAATGAGATTATAATAGTGAGATCTAAAAGATGATAACCCTAAACTTAAATAGTTCCTGATCATAGAATAACTAATTGGTAGTTAGTTAATCCTCAAAGATCGGTACACACTATGTTTGCTTCATTATGAAGGATGTCTGTTCTCATAGATATTTGTGTGATGACACTATAGCTAGTATGTAGGTGCTTATTAGGAATAAGTTTACTGAACATGACTCGATCAGTTGAACAACTAATGGAGTTCACTCATGTGTCAGTAGTTGTTCATATAGTGATGGTTGTACAAGTGTCCTTAGACTTGAGATCATCATAGTCATCTTGTGCACATTGCACTATACTTTGGTTTAGCTCTTAGTCTTGAGGGACAATAATAAGTGTTCTTCTGGGTATAGGAATTTGTGCATGAAGATAGTGAATGATCAATAAAGGATCTACCCCTTCCAGTGAAGGAAGAGAATGTCCTATGCTATTCCATTTATGCTAGTTCAGGAATCTCTGGCCAGAGTGAATGAAATTAGAAAGAAGTTTCTAATTTGCATTAATCAGAACTAGGCATAGTGAATAGGAAAACATATGATTAAATTAGATAGGCTTGACACGAGATCCATGCCTTGTATTTAATCGGGACATTGAAGGGTAGAAGGAATTGATTGTACGGTAACTAATCACTGAATAGGTTCTTGGTATTCTAAGCAGTGAATTCATATTATCCGGATAGTCGCGATATGCTGTGAAGTATCCCTCACGATGTAGAATAAATATGATTAATTTATTTATCGTATTTAATGAATTAAAAGAATTCATATAAATAATAATAAAATTGTTTTATTATTATTTGTTTCTACTACCGGCTTAGTTTTGAACCTACAGAGTCACATCATAAAAGAGAATGATTTAATGGTGAAGGAATTAATTAATAATGACTAGTCATTATTTATTTATGAAATAAATATTTGATAGCAATTTTTTATAATCAATTAAATATGATTTAATTAATTATAAAAATAATTAAGAAGTGTTCTTAATATTATTAATTAAGAATTTAATTTAAGAAATTAAATTAAGTGAGAGAATTATTTTCTAAAGAGTTTAGAAAAAGAATTAATGATTAAAAGAGTTTTAATTATTAATTAATTGATTAATAAGATTAATTGATTAAAGGGTCAATAATAATAATATTTTATAGGATAAAATTTCAGCTGAAAAATATGCCTATAAATATACTATTATAGACATCTTTCCTCAAGAACCCTAATTTTTATAAGAAAGAAAGAGGGAGGCAACCATAATCTCTCTCTCTCTCTCTCGATTTTTCTTCTCTCGTTCGATTCGTTCTCTTGGTGGATACTTGTGGAGTGCTTCACACTTGAGGAGCAGATGCTATAGTCTCTCTTCACCATCCTCCATCAATCCAAGGATCGCTTTTGTAAGGTACGAATCGAATCCATTGTTTTTTTTACAATTCGTATATGCTTTTATATGGGTTTTATTGTTATACATGTTTTCGCCATGCAATAAATCCCTACAATGGTATCAGAGCGAGTTTGTATGCATATAGATTCGTGATAAAAATTTCAGAATTTTTTATGCATGTATGAATTTTTAAATTGATTTTATGATTTGGGGGCTATATTGATTTAATTATGAATTAAATCGACAATCAATTTTTAATAATTTTATTTCTACAGATCTGGGTTCCTCATCTTTTTCTAGTAATTTACATATTTGTTTCGAAAAAATACTTTCCGGGCTCAGAAAATTTCGAAACAAATATGTAAATTACCTGAAAAATATGAGGAACCCAGATCTTTAGAAATAAAATTATTAAAAATTGATTGTCGATTTAATTCATAATTAAATCAATATAGCCCCCAAATCATAAAATCAATTTAAAAATTCATACATGCATAAAAAATTCTGAAATTTTTATCACGAATCTATATGCATACAACCTCGCTCTGATAGTTTTCTGATTAATGATGAAATCTGACACGTGGCGCAATCTGATTGGTCCACGATGCTGACTGTACGACATGTCAGCGATTGTGTCAACAGTGACGTCATCAGTGATGTCAGCGTGACGTCATCAGATGACGTCAGCATGACGTCAGCAGTCTTGGTCAACAGTGACGTCAGCATGACGTCAACAGTCTTGGTCAACAGTGACGTCAGCGTGACATCATCAGATGATGTCATCAGCTGACGTTAGCATGGTGGCAGGTCGCGCGCTGAAATTTATTTTGGCTCGTTTGAACTCATCCGAACTCCGATTGAGGCGTGTAAGGTACCGTTGGATTCATTTTTTCGAGACGCACCTGCTGGGATTAATTAAAATTTTCATGAAATTTATTTTAAATTGATTATATCCCTTAAAGTGTATTTGATGCCTTATTTGATAATATGAAATACATGCAATAATTCGTACATTGTTTATAATTGCGCTACATGTTATAACATGTCTGCCTATGAGTTTATTATTGTTTATACATGAGATGTATGTTTAAATTTACCATGCGATAAAAGATTTAGGGCGAACACAATGAACATAGGTTTCGCGTTAGACGTTATAGGTTAGTCAAAGATGTTTAATAACCTAATTAAGAATATTATGAGTACAACTATGAGATTCTTATGTTTATGAAACATAGAGTGAAATACTCTTTTGATGTTGAAAATGAAAATTTCTGTCTAGGCCGTTGGGTTTTAAGCGGGACCGATGTGACCCCTCCAACACATTGGGAATTTTTCATTTAAATATCATAATTGTATTTTGTTCAAGAAAAAGAGAATCTCCTAGTAATATGATTATGGTTGTAACATAATATAATCCCTCTTAATTAAAATTTATATCAAGTAGTAAATGGCCAATGACACAACGGGCTTGTGTCGGTCATAGCCTTCCAACATAATAGCAAGTAGAGTTCTTATATTAAGACATTGTCGTTTCGTGCTACAGCCGAGGGCTTTGTTTTGAGATTAAGAGATGTTTGTCTATCACATGAGATGTGTATGATGAATTAGGGTCCAATGGTCATTACGTGCTACAGCCGTGGGCTATTGGAAGTCTAATTCAATTATGCAAGATGTTGGGTTTGACTTGACTTTGAATATTGAGTGAGTCGTGCCACAACCGATACTCAATGATTCAAGAGGCTAAAAGATAATAAGGAATAACATGAGATGTAGTTAACAAGAGTTGTCTTCTTATGGAACATCACATTGCGTTTCGTGCTACAGCCGAGGTGATGTGATGGAAAATAGGATCCTTATTCTCACTAACATTATGAATGTTTAGTTATAAATATAGAGGGTTGTATAACTTAAATAAAATAGTGGGAGCCACCAATGAATAAAGACCTGATTCATATGGTGTAGTAATAATGATATTAAGTAAATGCTTATGTAGTTATGTGTTTTCATTTTCAGATTTTTTTATATATATCATGTCTTCTACACTATCACTCCGTAGCATTCTTGATGCTAACAAGTTGACTGGTCCCAACTTTGCTGATTGGCTTCGAAACTTGAGAATTGTTCTCAAGTCTGAGAAGTTGGAATATGTGCTAAAATCACCATTGCCTAAAACCCCTGTTGACGACGCTCCTCTAGATGAGCATCATGTCTATAATACATGGAAAGATGAGGCAAATGTTGCCCAATGTATCATGTTGGCATCTATGAACTCTGTGCTTCAGAAGCAGCATGAGCACATGGATGCTTACACTATCCTAGTGCATCTACAAGAGTTGTATGATGTAGAGGGGAGGACAACTCGATATGAGATATCAAAGGAGCTATTCCGATGTAAAATGGCAGAAGGGTCATCTGTGAATGAACATATGCTCAAGATGATCAATTTGATTGAACGTTTGGGGCAACTTGGTTTTGTCATGGATGGGGATCTAAGCCAAGACTTGGTCTTGCAATCGCTTCCGGATTCGTTCTCGCAGTTTGTTGTGAACTTTCACATGAATAAGATGGATGTCAGCTTGCCTGAACTTCATAACATGTTGAAAACTGCTGAGGCAAACTTTCCCTCAAAGAAGAGTTCTGTTCTTCTTATTGGTGAAGGCTCTACTTCCAAGAAAAGGAAGAGGAACCCTCCCAAGAAGAAGAAGGTTAGTGAGAATAAGCCTAATCCAGCAAAGGCTAAAGAAGACCCCAAGAGCAAAGTTGTTTGCTTCCACTGTAACAAGGTGGGTCACTGGAAGAGGAACTGCAAGGCTTACCTTGCAGAGTTGAAAAAGAAGAAGGCTAGTCAGACTACCACTTCTGATTCAGGTATGTTCATGATCGAAGTAAACATGTCACTAAGTCAAATTTCTACTTGGGTATTAGATACCGCTTGTGGTTCTCATATTTGCAATTCGTTGCAGGGACTCAAGGGAAGTAGGACTCTTGAAGAAGATGAGGTGATTCTACGGATGGGAAATGGAGCAAGAGTTGTCGCCATAGCTGTGGGATCATTTAGTTTACATATGCCTACGGGCAAGACTATTGTTTTGAATAATTGTTATTACGTTCCCTCAATTGTGAGGAATATTGTTTCTATTCCTATGTTGGATTTGGATGGTTTTTCATTTATTATTAAGAATAATGAATGTTCTATTCTTAGAAATAATGTTCTCTATGGTTGTGGTACTTTAAATAATGGTTTGTATGTATGTGACTTAGAAAACAATATACTTCAGATTGAAAAAACTAATAAAAGAAAAAGTGATGATGAAAATCTGACTTATTTGTGGCACTGTAGGCTAGGTCATATTAGTGAGAAAAGATTACGCTCATTGCATAAGGATGGGTTACTTGAACCATTTGATTTTGAATCATATCCGGTATGCGAATCTTGTCTCATGGGTAAGATGACCAAATCTCCATTTACCGGACATGGAGAGAGAGCTGCAGATGTGTTAGGGTTGGTACACACAGATGTATGTGGACCAATGTCAACACATGCCATGAGAGGATTTTCTTACTTCATTACTTTCACGGATGATCGATCCAGATTCAAACATGTGTATTTAATGAAATACAAGTCTGAAGCCTTTGAAAAGTTCAAAGAGTATAGATATGAAGTAGAGAAACAAACCAAAATGAGTATTAAAGTTCTTCGATCAGATCGAGGAGGTGAAGACTTAAGTGGGGAGTTCCTAAGTTATCTCAAAGAGAACGATATACTATCTCAATGGACACCTCCGGCAACTCCACAACTTAATGGAGTATCTGAATGGAGGAACCGAACTTTGTTGGACATGGTTCGGTCCATGATGAGCTATACAGATCTTCCAGTATCACTTTGGGGTTATGCCTTGCAAACTTCGGCATATTTATTGAACAAGGTACCTTCCAAATCTATTCCTACGACTCCATATGAGATATGGAAAGGAAAGAAGCCAAGTCTTAAACATGTTAAGATTTGGGGATGTCCGGCTTATGTCAAGAAGATTGAACATGAAAAGCTGGAATCTAGATCTGTAAAATGTAGGTTTGTGGGATATCCAAAAGAGACTTTAGGATATTACTTCTACACCGATCAAAGGGTGTTTGTTTCCAGACATGCAACCTTCTTGGAAAAACAGTTTATCCTTGAAGGGAACAGTGGGAGCAAGATTGAACTTAATGAAGTTCAAGAAGCACAAACTACTACGGTTCAAGAGGAAGTACCTGTTCAGGAAGAACAACCTTCTGTAGAACAGCCCGTGTGTAGGTCAAGTAGAGTGTCTCGCCAACCTGAGAGGTATTATGGCCTTGTCATTGAGAATGACAATGAGTTGTCACTCATTGATGAAGACGACCCTATGACCTATAATGAGGCTATGAGTTGTAAAGACTCAGAGAAATGGCAGAGTGCCATGAAATCCGAAATGGACTCCATGTATGCCAACCAAGTATGGACTCTGGTTGAGGCACCTAAAGGTGTAAAGCCTATCGGGAGTAAGTGGGTATATAAAAGAAAGATGGGAGCAGATGGCCAGGTGGAGACCTATAAGGCCAGGCTTGTGGCAAAAGGATTCAAACAAAGACAAGGGATTGACTTTGATGAAACTTTTTCACTAGTAGCCCTGCTTAAATCCATTCGGATTTTGCTTGCAATTGCGGCTTACTACGACTATAAAATCTGGCAAATGGACGTGAAAACGGCCTTCCTCAATGGGAAACTTGAAGAGGATGTGTATATGACACAACCAGAAGGTTTTGTTTCTAAAGGAAATGAACATCTAGTTTGTAAACTGCATCGATCCATATATGGATTGAGGCAAGCTTCTCGAACATGGAACTTCCGTTTTGATGAGATAATCAAAGAGTTTGATTTTATCAAAAACATGGATGAACCATGTATCTACAAGAAGGTTAGTGGGAGCGTGGTAACATTCCTTATATTGTATGTAGATGACATACTTCTCATTGGGAATGATATACCGATGCTGCAATCGGTCAAAGTGTGGCTATCTAAGAACTTCACTATGAAGGACTTGGGAGAGGCATCCTACATTCTTGGAATGAAGATCTATAGAGATAGATCAAAAAGAATGTTAGGCCTGACCCAAGGTACATATATCAAAAAGTTGCTAAAGAGGTATAGCATGGAGAACTCCAAGAGAGGACTCATTCCTATGAGTCATGGAGTTTCTCTTTCCAAGAAAATGTCTCCAAAGACATCAGAGGAGAGAGAACGTATGAGTAAGATTCCTTATGCTTCTGCAATAGGATCTATCATGTACGCGATGTTATGTACTCGGCTCGATGTTGCTCACTCACTTAGTGTGACAAGCAGATATCAGTCCGATCCAGGTGAAGAACACTGGAAAGCAATGAAGAACATCCTTAAGTACTTAAGAAGAACTAAGGATATTTTTCTTGTTTACGGCGTTGGGTCTGAGTTGAAAATAGAGGGTTATACTGACTCTAGTTTTCAGTCAGAAAGTGATGATAGTAAATCCATGTCAGGGTATGTGTTTAACCTAAATGGTGGAGCTGTTAGTTGGAGGAGTTCCAAACAACCCACAACGGCCGACTCCACAGCGGAAGAAGAATATATAGCTGCAAGTGAAGCTGCAAAAGAAGCTGTTTGGATGAAGAAATTTGTTTCTGAGTTGGGAGTTGTTCCTAGCATAAAAGAGCCCATAGTGTTGTATTGTGACAACAATGCGGCGATAGCGCAAGCTAAGGAACCAAGGTCTCATAAGTATTCCAAGCATGTATTACGGCGCTTTCATCTAATTAGGGAGATTGTTGAAAGAGGAGATGTCAATGTCGAAAGAGTTGACTCACATAACAACATAGCAGACCCATTAACAAAGCCACTTTCTCAAAGTCACTTTGATCGTCATAAAGAAACGATGGGCATTAGATACCAAAGTGATTGACTTTAGTACAAGTGGGAGATTGAAAAGTAAAGTGTCCTAAGTCCAATCATGTATGATGAGTTAGGAAGAACTTTCTTGTAATCTATTTGATTTCGTTATATTAATAAAAAGACTTTTTTGTTTTTATCACGGGCTTTATCTATTTAAGTGTTTAAATAAGATGATCCATAGTTTAGAGTAATGCTTTTAGAATTATAATGAGATTATAATAGTGAGATCTAAAAGATGATAACCCTAAACTTAAATAGTTCCTGATCTTAGGATAACTAATTGGTAGTTAGTTAATCCGCAAAGATTGGTACATACTATGCTTGCTTCATTATGAAGGATGTCTGTTCTCATAGATATTTGTGTGATGACAATATAGCTAGTATGTAGGTGCTTATTAGGAATACGTTTACTGAACATGACTCGATCAGTTGAACAACTAATGGAGTTCACTCATGTGTCAGTAGTTGTTCATATAGTGATGGTTGTACAAGTGTCCTTAGACTTGAGATCATCATAGTCATCTTGTGCACATTGCACTATACTTTGGTTTAGCTCTTAGTCTTGAGGGACAATAATAAGTGTTCTCCTGGGTATAGGAATTTGTGCATGAAGATAGTGAATGATCAATAAAGGATCTGCCCCTTGTAGTGAAGGAAGAGAATGTCCTATGCTATTCCATTTATGCTAGTTCAGGAATCTCTGGCCATAGTGAATGAAATTAGAAAGAAGTTTCTAATTTGCATTAATCAGAACTAGGCATAGTGAATAGGAAAACATATGATTAAATTAGATAGGCTTGACACGAGATCCATGCCTTGTATTTAATCGGGACATTGAAGGGTAGAAGTAATTGATTGTACGATAACTATTCACTGAATAGGTTCTTGGTATTCTAAGCAGTGAATTCATATTATCCGGATAGTCGCGATATGTTGTGAAGTATCCCTCACGATGTAGAATAAATATGATTAATTTATTTATCGTATTTAATGAATTAAAAAATTCATATAAATAATAATAAAATTGTTTTATTATTATTTGTTTCTACTACCGGCTTAATTTTGAACCTACAGGGTCACACCATAAAAGAGAATGATTTAATGTTGAAGGAATTAATTAATAATGACTAGTCATTATTTATTTATGAAATAAATATTTGATAGCAATTTTTTATAATCAATTAAATATGATTTAATTAATTATAAAAATAATTAAGAAGTGTTCTTAATATTATTAATTAAGAATTTAATTTAAGAAATTAAATTAAGTGAGAGAATTATTTTCTAAAGAGTTTAGAAAAAGAATTAATGATTAAAAGAGTTTTAATTATTAATTAATTGATTAATAAGATTAATTGATTAAAGGGTCAATAATAATAATATTTTATAGGATAAAATTTCAGATGAAAAATATGCATATAAATATACTATTATAGACATCTTTCCTCAAGAACCCTAATTTTTATAAGAAAGAAAAATGGAGGCAACCCTAATCTCTCTCTCTCGGTTTTTCTTCTCTCGTTCGATTCGTTCTCTTGGTGGATACTTGTGGAGTGCTTCACACTTGAGGAGCAGCTGCTATAGTCTCTCTTCACCATCCTCCATCAATCCAAGGATCGCTTTTGTAAGGTACGAATTGAATCCATTGTTTTTTTTACAATTCGTATATGCTTTTATATGGGTTTTATTGTTATACATGTTTCCGCCATGCAATAAATCCCTACAGTAAGTATCTCTGGATCTTAAAATAAATAGATTAGAACCGTTTAATATAAAGTCAAGTAATATTTTATGCGTTAAGGGATAAATTATTTTTATAAAAGCCCAAGATTCGAAATTCGCCAACAATATATTAAAAAAATTATATTTTAGAATTATAAATATTAATAAATTTAAAATTTTAAAAATAATACGAATACCAATAAAATTGTTAATTAATATAATAAAAAATATTAAAAACAAATATTCGTGCATTGCACGGGCTATAAGCTATTATAATTAAAAATTATATTAGAAATAAAATAGGAGTGCGAATTTATATTAGTGTTTTTTCAACGAGAGAACGGCTCAAACAAGAAAATTAATATATAAGACAAGTATTAAATGTATAATATTTGCGATTTCGATCTAAACAAGGAAAACGTGTTTAACGGGAGGACGACTTATTAAGGAGAAATGAGTGATTGTTGTAATTATATATATATAATTTTCTTTAAAAAAAATTATAACGCCGTCGCGCGACTTTTTCTATTTTTAGATTAGACATATAATTAAATGTTCTATCGGTAGAATAGGTTTTTGAATTTATAGAGTAAAAGAGTTTGAATTTATAAGAAATACATAAAAAAAAAGTTATATCAAAAGTATAATAAGTGTTTGTAAGGCATACATAATTAAAAGTTCTTGGAAGAAAAATAGAAATGTAAATTTATATAGGTGTTTTTTCAACGAGAAGGCGACTCATTAGAAATGAGCATGTTAACATGAAAATTAATATGTAAGACAAGTATTCAATGTATAAAATTTGGGAATTCGATCTTAACAAGGAAAATGTGTTTAACGGGAGGACGGCTTATTAGAAAGAAATGAGTAATTAATATAATTTTATAAATAATTTTTTTTAAAAAAATTTATAACGCTGCCGCGAAGCACGACTTTGTCAACTAGTTTAAACTATAAAATATTAACTGTTAGGTCCTGATAAGTTTGTAGAAGGGGGGTTGAATACAAACTATACCGTTTTATCGAAATTTGTTCGTTTAAGAATAAACAAATTAGTGCGGAATAAAACTGAAACAATATTCAAGTTAAATAAAACTCTATTAAACTTGAAGGGTGTTACAATTCTGATCACTGATTACAATGAACTTGATAAAACAAATCTAGAATAAATTCGACATGAATTTATCTATTTTTGTAATAAAAAGGATCGAATACTAAAAAGTAGTTCGATATAAAATCTAGGGATTATGATCCGCTAGAAAGTCAAAGCAGTACAAGAGAAATGATTCTTATGGATTAAATGTTAAGAACAAACAAGAATTAAATCTCCTGAAGAAATTGAATGCTCAGACAGTTGAGAGAAGTAAATAAGACTGAGGAATGAAATATTTAGTTGCTATGTCTTTTTCTCTTTTTCTGTTGTGTTGTAATTGATGCAGTACTTCAAGTCTTCTGTCTTCTATTTATATCAAATGCTTTTCTATTAATACCCACGTGCAAGCCACTGAAAGTATACAACTTGCACTAGGAAGACAAGCAGAAAAACAACCATTTTTGCCTTAGAAGACTCTTGGGAAGACAACCAGTGGCCTAGGAAGACTATCGGGCAGACAACCAGTGGCCTAGGAAGACTATCGGGCAGACAACCAGTGGCCTAGGAAGACTAGGGTTTGGCCTGGGAAGACAATCGGGAAGACTCACTTGTGAGTCTTCCTAGCTTAAAAAACTGAGTCTTCCTAGTTCAAACCTAAGTCTTCCTAGTTCATTTTTATTCTAATTTAAATAATTAACTAAATAAATTATGTATTAAATTAATTCTTTACCGAATTAATTTAATAAATAATATACTTAATAGTATTAATTATTTATAAGAGAATAAATAGAATTAGTTGACTTCTCAATTAATTTCTTTTTATTCTAATTTAAATAATTAACTAAATAAATTATGTATTAAATTAATTCTTTACAGAATTAATTTAATAAATAATTTACTCAATAGTATTAATTATTTATAAGAGAATAAATAGAATTAGTTGACTACTCAATTAATTTCTTTTTATTCTAATTTAAATAATTAACTAAATAAATTATGTATTAAATTAATTCTTTACAGAATTAATTTAATAAATAATTTACTCAATAGTATTAATTATTTATAAGAGAATAAATAGAATTAATTGACTTCTCAATAAATTCCAGAATCACTTAAAAATTAGATAAATAACAAACACAATAGTACGTTGACACTCGATGCACTGTCTGGTTCATGAGTGACTAACGACAATGTTTGTTCTTTATCTATTTGACTTTAAGCAGTGATTTACTTCCTTCTCATTCAAGAACTCCGTAATCAATATCTTTTACTGTCACCACTTGAAATCTCTGTCACTTTAATAAATCCACTGAGGTTGAATACTTCATTGAGGCTTGATCAATAAATTGAGCTTCTTTCAATGTAGACTCACTTCAAGTCTGTAGATGACTTTAATCTTCATTCTTTGACAGATATAATCTTCTGAGATTCCTGTGACATCTGATCTAATATTTACTTATTACATTCTTGTTTAAGTTGAGTAGAATCCTCGAATTACAAATAGGCTAATTCACATGCCTTTCAATCTCCCCCTATTTGTTTGTTAGAGAATAACAACCAAATACCTAGAGGATCACTCAACTAAAACCAAGAAAAAGATAGGACTCTTAAGCCTAAGTAAATACTAGAAAGTTCTGGATCAAATATGACATTTCCAGATTTCACCAGTAAAGATAAATGTGAGACAGGTGTTCCTCTAGACTGAACAAATGATAACATTTAACCTGTCTTGATTTATCTAAGCTCTATACATATAACATTTACAAAACAGAGCTAATTACCTTTACTCCCCTGAAACTCCTCATTTACCTTTTATATCTTTTTCAGCTCCCTCTTCCTAGCTTCTCCAAATTTCTCTATAAACTTCTCTAGAAACTTCTCTAGAAACTTCTCCCCCTTAGTTGAGGAATTCTCTACAGATATAACTTTATGAGTCTCTGAAGCCAATAGGAGTTGAGATTGTTGATGGAGTTGATGTTGGGTAGTAAATTTGTCTTCAAAATTTCCTTGAGTAGTCCCAGCTGATTGTTGACAGAGGTGGAAGAAGAAGACCGTTCAACCACTTGTGCTTGCAAAAGTTCTTTATCAGCCTGGGTTTTGAATAGATGTTCCTGTAGATCAGCTATGTGAGCTAACTACATTGCAGTGTATGTGTCTGTGTGTGCACTCACTTGAATTTCTCTTGTAAGTGTATCACTCATCTCACGTGCATGTGTTTCACTCAGTGTTTGACTCTTATCACTCAACATTAGCTGTCTTTTTGCTCCTTTTTGATCAGTACCTGCATTGAAACTCACCCTAGCCTCTTCAAGAGAGGTCAGTGGTGGTGCAATGGGAGTTTGCAATTCCCGATCCTCAATCATGTCTATCAAATCACTTGGATTTGAAATCTGAATTGCTTCAGTGATAGACTGACCAAGTTGCCTTCCACTTTCTCCAGATAAATCTGCGAGTGGAAAGTCCCTTTGGGAGCCAGAGATGTTCACTCTGGGAGGGGAAAAAATGATTCTATTTAAATTTGGCAAAGAATCAGATTTTCCCTAAGATGCCTGTGAAGGCACTTCTACCGTAACAATGGTAGGCACTGTAACCAGTTGCAGGTGCTCTGCTTTCACTGTGTCCTGAGTTTCATCTAATGAAATTGTCTTCTCCCATTGTGAGTAATGAGAGTGTGCTTGACTCAGTACAAAGTGTCATGGCCCTATGGCGAATTTCAATAGATTCATCCTGTTGAGAGAATGTCTCTAGAAACAGTTCATTGGCCATTTCAAAGTCCATATCCTATTGAGAGGATATAGATGGGCTGACAGATGCCTCAGTATATGTTGAATTTCTTTAGAGGAGGCAGAGCTGTGGGATCACTCACTGTTTCAATCAAAATACTTCTTTGTTTAACATTTGATTTCTGTTTAGGCTGAGAGGTCAGGTAATTAAGTTGTAGACTCATTGTTTGGCTCTAAGACCTGGGATAGAGATTGTGGATCTACAATCTCTTGGTCAGCCCTAACAACCACTTGGGTTCAGCAACAGTAAAAGAAGTGGATTGAGAGATAGAAAGTAATACCTGAATTGGATTTGGCACTAAATTTCTAGCTAAGCAAGAGCTAGATCAGAAATAATATATACAATATATTTACAAAAACAACTAAGACAAATAGAAAATAAAAGATAATAAACAATAAAAATAAAAATAAAAATAAAATAATATATACAAATAAAAACTATTAGTATAAAACTAAAGAAAGAAAATGAATAAAATAAAATGCAGAAAATATTTACATGAAATTATTTGCATGAACTAAACAAGAACTATACAAGAATATTCGAATATTTTAAAATAAAAGATTTTCAATAAAAATAGACTTCTCTACAATTTTAACTTGTAAAATTTGAGAAACATATTTTTAGAGAAAATAATTAATCTTAACTTACTCAAACTAAGAAGCTTAACAATTAGACAAGACATGACAATAATCTACAATCAACATGCATAAGAGAAAATTGAGATGATAAAATAAATTTACAAGTGATTTAAAAATATATACAACAAATGAACACTTGTAAATTTAATTAAGAACAAACATAAAAAATAAACAGAGTTAATCACTAAAACTATTTAACATACCCAATTTACCAACCAATCTGGTAAACATGGATTCATCAAGAGATTTAGTGAAAATTTCTTTTGTTTGTTCCTCTGTGGGTACAAAGAGTAACTCCACAGTACCATTCATGACATGCTCTCGGATAAAATGATACCTGATGTCAATGTGCTTTGTCTCTTGTGATTATGCCATCTTCATCTAATTTATTTCTGAATACCGACCGAGTACCAACTACTTTCTTGTTCTTTGGTCTAGGTACCAACTTCTAAACTTGTTGTTGTTCAAATTGATTGAGTTCATCTTGCATAGCAATCACCCAATCAGGATCAGTCAGTGCTTCCTCAATTTTCTTTGGTTTCATTTCAGAAAGAAACCCTGAATAATGACATTCATTTTGAGTAGCACTTCTAGTTCTGACTTCAACACCTGGATCACCAATAATCAGCTTAAAAGATTTGATCTTGATGATTCGCCTTGTTCTTCATTATGGTGTTGTGAATGACTAGTTGATCCTTCATTTGCTCCCCTGAGTTGTTGCTTGATTTCCTTGATGATTCTTCTCTAGTGTTAGTGGTATCTCCATTGTTACCAATGTTTCCATCACCACCACCAGGATTATTATCATCATTATTATTATCAGTACCAGCAATAACTTCAGGTGGGGATTCATCATCTGATTCTGAGTCTGGCAAGTTATCAAACTTCAGCTTTTCAGATGAATCTTCTTTTTGGATATTAGGGAACTTAGTGTCATCAAAAGTAACATTGACACTTTCCTTTACTGTGTGACTGCCAACCAAGTAGACCCTGTAAGATCTTCTGGAATAACCAACAAAAATAGCTTCTTGTGCCTTGGCATCAAATTTGCCACGTTTAACATTGTCATCTATAGGCACAAAGCATTTTGCTCCAAATACATGAAAGTACTTGACAGTTGGTTTCTTGTTCATGATCTCATACGAAGTCTTCATTAAGTCTTTGTTGATTAAAGTTCGATTCTGAGTATAACAAGCTGTATTAGCTGCTTCAGCCCAAAAGTACATTGGAAGTTTAGACTCACTTAACATAGTCCTTTCAGCTTCAATCAATGTACGATTCTTTCTTTCCACTACTCCATTTTGTTGAGGAGTTCTAGGGGCAGAATACTGTCTTGTTATTCCTTTATCAGCACAAAAGTCATTTAGGATTGCATTCTTGAATTCAGTACCATTATCTGACCTTATGGCTCTAACAGGGAATCTAGAATCCAGCTCAATCAACTTTATATGGCCAATCACCAGGTATGGGGTCTCATCCTTGGAATGTAGGAATAAAACCCATGTATATTTTGAATAGTCATCAACAATCACAAGTGCATATTGTTTCTTTGACATGGACATCACATTAACTGGACCAAACAAATCCATGTGTAGTAGCTGAAGTGGTTCAGTTATTGATGATGTGGCAGTGCCCTTGTGAGAAACTTTCTTTGACTTTCCTTTCTGACATGCCTCACACAGTCCTTCCTGTGTAAATTCCATCTGAGGCAAACCTCTAACCAATTCCCTCTTGACTAAAGAGTTCATGGTTTTGAAGTTAAGGTGAGACATCTCTTGTGCCATAACCAACTATCATCTGATGAAGCTTTAGCATAAAAACAATTAACTTCATCTTTGAATCCCGAGTTCAGATCAGCTATGAACAAGTCACCTTTCCTTACTCCTTGAAGAGCAGGCTTTCCATTCTTCTTGTGAAGGATCTGACACTTCTCTCTTTCAAAGGAAACAACATATCCTCTGTCACAGAAATGACTGATGCTGAGAAGATTGAATCTCAGACCTTCCACAAATGATACATCTTCAATGATAACATTTCCATACTTCAAACAGCCATATCCTTTCGTAATACCCTTGCTGTTATCTCCAAAGGTAACTACTGGGCCAGCTTTCTCAACCAAATCTGATAGCAGGGCTCTATCTCCGGTCATATGCCTTGAATAGCCAATGTCAAGAATCCACATAACACGGTTTACCTGTTTAACTCCCTGCAATACCAAATTGATTAGACCTTCTTCGGAGCCCAAACTTGATTGGGTCCGGCATACTTAAAGAACTGGCCTTTGTCAGGCAAAACAACATTTTTAACTACAACTACCTCAACCTTTTTCACAAAAGAACGTTTCCATTTATAACCAGCCTTAACACATTTCTGAGTAGGCTTAGGAATAAATGAATCCTCTCTAGTCTTAGGAGGACTAGTAGTTTTATCTCTAACATGCTTCTTATTATTAACATGTTGACGTGGAGCAGTCTTATCTTTAGATACATGTTTTTTATTAAAATAAGCATACATAACATTGAAAGCACAAGACATGCAATTAATCACACCACATGCTTTATGAGAAGAATTAACAACATGCATGTTAGTTCTACAGTTGTTTTGATCCAACTTATGGATATCTGATTTAGTCTTTTCAGTTGTAGCAACTTTGACTGGAATATCAGATATACACTTTTTGGACTGTTAAACTTCCAAAGCAATATCTTCTTCACGAATCTCCTCAACAATAATGATAGAGTATTCATTTAGAGGATCTGCCTCGGACTCCTTACATAAGGGTGTTTCAATACCCTTAAGCACATATTGAACACCCCTTCCTTCAGTTCTGACTCTACAAGGGGAATTAATTCCAAGCAATCCAATGGCCTCATTATAATCATAACCTATACTGACATGATTACCCATAGCTTGTTTATTGAGAATCTCTTTAGCCGTCTTACAAGAGTTGTAATAGGCATTTGCTTTTGTATTAAGCACGTTATTCTTTTCTTTAAGAATGGTTTCCAGTTGAATATAACATTTAACCCTATTCTCAAGAAATGCAATTTTCTCAATAAGTTCATCTTGATTAACATGCACTAGTTTTAATTCTTTTATTTCCTTTTCAAGATTTGTGTTTAAAAGAATTATTCTATCATTTTCAGTGCGTGCACAACTTAAAGTATCACCAAGATTACGAATCATTTCAGTGTCAGTGAACTTTACCTCAGACATGTTGGGTGAAGATAACATGGAATCAAAGAGTTTGTCTACTATTGCCATGAGTGCAAGATTTCCAACTTCTTCATCTTCACTGTCTGTATCATCCCAGCTCTTTTCTTTAGACTTGTTCTTCTCAACCATCCCTGTTTTATAGCCGCCCCTTGTGCTATTTGAGGAAGAAGGACCACCTGTCTGGTATTCGTCAGCATATGTCTTGAACTTGAAACTAGGATTTCTCCTGAACCTGAAGTTTCCAAACTTCTTCACTACCCAGGCCATAGACTCATCTTCCAACTGTTCAAGCTCCTCCATAGAATAAAAATCACCACCATATTGACTTGTAGATGTAACACCATATTCAGCTACAATTACATCCTTGTTAGGACTGGAAGGTAGAACAACCTTCGCTTCCTGTTTCTGTGGGACTCCAGCTACCAGTGAAGTAGACATACTAACCACTCTTCCTTCCCTTGGATTTGATCTGAAGTGCTCATATGAAGAAGTGAGAATTTCCATCTTATTCTCTCTGACTTCCTTTGTCCCTTCATTGATTATTTCAATCGTATCCCAAATGTGTTTGGCAGAAACACATTTTAAAATATGATTACGCATGATTGGATCAAGACAATCAACCAGTATCAACTGTAGACAAACATCCAAGGAAACATCTTCTTTTTCTTCAGGAGTGTAGTCCTTGGGATCCTTAGGGTATATCCTAGCAGCCCTAGTAACAACATCATTCTCTATTAGCTCTTCCTCAACAAACATAGGAATTCTTGGTCCATTCTTCAGCACATCAAGATATTCAACATTAACCACTTGAAGAAACAGGAGCATCTTCTTCTTCCACATAGGATAATGATCCTTGCTGAACCCTGATTTTTCCTCAAGAACCCTAATTTTTATAAGAAAGAAAAATGGAGGCAACCCTAATCTCTCTCTCTCGGTTTTTCTTCTCTCGTTCGATTCGTTCTCTTGGTGGATACTTGTGGAGGCAGCTGCTATAGTCTCTCTTCACCATCCTCCATCAATCCAAGGATCGCTTTTGTAAGGTACGAATTGAATCCATTGTTTTTTTTACAATTCGTATATGCTTTTATATGGGTTTTATTGTTATACATGTTTCCGCCATGCAATAAATCCCTACAGTAAGTATCTCTGGATCTTAAAATAAATAGATTAGAACCGTTTAATATAAAGTCAAGTAATATTTTATGCGTTAAGGGATAAATTATTTTTATAAAAGCCCAAGATTCGAAATTCGCCAACAATATATTAAAAAAATTATATTTTAGAATTATAAATATTAATAAATTTAAAATTTTAAAAATAATACGAATACCAATAAAATTGTTAATTAATATAATAAAAAATATTAAAAACAAATATTCGTGCATTGCACGGGCTATAAGCTATTATAATTAAAAATTATATTAGAAATAAAATAGGAGTGCGAATTTATATTAGTGTTTTTTCAACGAGAGAACGGCTCAAACAAGAAAATTAATATATAAGACAAGTATTAAATGTATAAAATTTGCGATTTCGATCTAAACAAGGAAAACGTGTTTAACGGGAGGACGACTTATTAAGGAGAAATGAGTGATTGTTGTAATTATATATATATAATTTTCTTTAAAAAAAATTATAACGCCGCTGCGCGACTTTGTCTATTTTTAGATTAGACATATAATTAAATGTTCTATCGGTAGAATAGGTTTTTGAATTTATAGAGTAAAAGAGTTTGAATTTATAAGAAATACATAAAAAAAAAGGTATATCAAAAGTATAATAAGTGTTTGTAAGGCATACATAATTAAAAGTTCTTGGAAGAAAAATAGAAATGTAAATTTATATAGGTGTTTTTTCAACGAGAAGACGACTCATTAGAAATGAGCATGTTAACATGAAAATTAATATGTAAGACAAGTATTCAATGTATAAAATTTGGGAATTCGATCTTAACAAGGAAAATGTGTTTAACGGGAGGACGGCTTATTAGAAAGAAATGAGTAATTAATATAATTTTATAAATAATTTTTTTAAAAAAAATTTATAACGCTGCCGCGAAGCACGACTTTGTCAACTAGTTTAAACTATAAAATATTAACTGTTAGGTCCTGATAAGTTTGTAGAAGGGGGGTTGAATACAAACTATATCGTTTTATCGAAATTTGTTCGTTTAAGAATAAACAAATTAGTGCGGAATAAAACTGAAACAATATTCAAGTTAAATAAAACTCTATTAAACTTGAAGGGTGTTACAATTCTGATCACTGATTACAATGAACTTGATAAAACAAATCTAGAATAAATTCGACATGAATTTATCTATTTTTGTAATAAAAAGGATCGAATACTAAAAAGTAGTTCGATATAAAATCTAGGGATTATGATTCGCTAGAAAGTCAAAGCAATACAAGAGAAATGATTCTTATGGATTAAATGTTAAGAACAAACAAGAATTAAATCTCCTGAAGAAATTGAATGCTCAGACAGTTGAGAGAAGTAAATAAGACAGAGGAATGAAATATTTAGTTGTTGTGTCTTTTTCTCTTTTTCTGTTGTGTTGTAATTGATGCAGTACTTCAAGTCTTCTGTCTTCTATTTATATCAAATGCTTTTCTATTAATACCCACGTGCAAGCCACTGAAAGTATACAACTTGCACTAGGAAGACAAGCAGAAAAACAACCATTTTTGCCTTAGAAGACTCTCGGGAAGACAACCAGTGGCCTAGGAAGACTATCGGGAAGACAACCAGTGGCCTAGGAAGACTATCGGGAAGACAACCAGTGGCTTAGGAAGACTAGGGTTTGGCCTGGGAAGACAATCGGGAAGACTCACTTGTGAGTCTTCCTAGCTTAAAAAACTGAGTCTTCCTAGTTCAAACCTAAGTCTTCCTAGTTCATTTTTATTCTAATTTAAATAATTAACTAAATAAATTATGTATTAAATTAATTCTTTACAGAATTAATTTAATAAATAATATACTTAATAGTATTAATTATTTATAAGAGAATAAATAGAATTAGTTGACTTCTCAATTAATTTCTTTTTATTCTAATTTAAATAATTAACTAAATTAATTATGTATTAAATTAATTCTTTACAGAATTAATTTAATAAATAATTTACTCAATAGTATTAATTATTTATAAGAGAATAAATAGAATTAGTTGACTACTCAATTAATTTCTTTTTATTCTAATTTAAATAATTAACTAAATAAATTATGTATTAAATTAATTCTTTACAGAATTAATTTAATAAATAATTTACTCAATAGTATTAATTATTTATAAGAGAATAAATAGAATTAATTGACTTCTCAATAAATTCCAGAATCACTTAAAAATTAGATAAATAACAAACACAATAGTACGTTGACACTCGATGCACTGTCTGGTTCATGAGTGACTAACGACAATGTTTGTTCTTTATCTATTTGAGTTTAAGCAGTGATTTACTTCCTTCTCATTCAAGAACTCCGTAATCAATATCTTTTGCTGTCACCACTTGAAATCTCTGTCACTTTAATAAATCCACTGAGGTTGAATACTTCATTGAGGCTTGATCAATAAATTGAGCTTCTTTCAATGTAGACTCACTTCAAGTCTGTAGATGACTTTAATCTTCATTCTTTGACAGATATAATCTTCTGAGATTCCTGTGACATCTGATCTAATATTTACTTATTACATTCTTGTTTAAGTTGAGTAGAATCCTCGAATTACAAATAGGCTAATTCATATGCCTTTCATTAACTTTTGTAACAATACCGTAAAGCATCAATTCTATCATATCTTCGATCGTTAAATACAACCGAATGTACAAAATATTTTATTTTTATAATCATTAGTAAATTATTTACATTACCTATTCTAATTATAATATACGTGATAAAATATGTAACGCCCCCAAATCCGGGGTCAAAGGATTTGGTCGTCACGCTAAAATCTCAATTAAAAACAACCTGTTAAATATTAAACAAATTCAAATATACATCTGCGACCCCAACTAAACCAAGATCTTTTAGGTTATAGTGCTAGAAACAAGAATCCAAAATTTCACAACTTTAACTACCTTTTTCAACAATCCTCTTTGCACAAATTCTAAAACACTAGTATAACTTCGATAAGAAGTATACCAGGCAAACTAATCTTATACCATATAGTAATTACTGGAAATCAACTTTATACAATAACCTTACACTAAATCCAAATGCTCTGCATCAACTCGTCTTTCCAACATCATCTTGACTCTTCTCATTCCATAGTTATACGATTAAATACTGTCCATCTACCTTTCACTGGAGGGTTAAAAAGGTGAAACAAGCAAGTATGAGCGAAAGAAATGCTCAGCCAGTGGATAAAAGACATAATTTAAGGTTTCAACATGGTATCAACGAAATATGTAGTATAAATAAAGCAAAACAAGATGAGTATTTCACAACTGGTAATGGAATAAAGAAAGCGACTATTTAAATATTGAAAAACCACAACAATTTGAAAGTAAGTAAATTCAGCAGAATTAACCCCTTTTTATACATCATCGAGCCAACAATTTTTCTCATATATATGTTTAGTTAATATAAATTGGAATTGTACGACGCTACGAGCTAAGCCGATGATCAATCGCTCAAAGCTCGCCAACCTTACTGTCCTACACAGAAGGTTCCATACACTTTCAAGGGATCCCCGGGCAAACCGCCCCCATTGGCACTTATTGACCATGGCCAATTATCAACAACGCTGGACCGGCGTCACCCGACCGCCTATGCAACGTGGCGACATCTAGGCCACAAAACACTTTATTTCAATTGGACCGGTGCCACGGCCCTAATATTCCAATTTACCTCGGGTTCATATAGAAACCCAAAATCTCAAGATCTCATTTTACCCTTATCGGGTTCATAACTCAAATCACAGTTTCAACACAATAAGTACACTTTTCTCATTTAACATGGCAGTATGAATCTGATAAGTAAGAATACCAATCAGAGGGTTTATTGAATACTGAAAGAAATAGTTCAAGTCCTTCAAAAAGTATACTTATAACAGATAAGCCTTACATTCTGAAGGAAGTAAACCGGATTATACATAACATATATAAGTTCGAATACTGAAAGAAATAGTTCAAGTCCTTCAAAAAGTATACTTATAACAGATAAGCCTTACATTCTGAAGGAAATAAACCGGATTATACATAACATATATAAGTTCGAATAAGGAACTGAATCTGATAACTGCATTAACAAGAAGTAATAATAATAATAACAACTGCAATTCAGTGTAAAAGGACCAACACTTGGAAATTAAGTGAAGAGTATAAACACTTGCATAATAATAATTCAAGAGAATATTACTCGAACAATACACGAAGGGTATAGACACTTGCCTCTGGTCCTTAGCTATATCGTAAAGCTGCAACAATACGTTTCCTTGGTGCTACGTCACCTCACAAATAACCCAATCCGTCGTAAACAATATCTCATCCTTTTCCGATATCTTTTATTTAACACACTTCGATAATCTGACTCGTCTCGTCCAATAGTCTCTGTTGCATAGACATCCATATTTCAATTGATAGAATAGTCACGGTTAATCAAATAAATAACCCGCGTATCACGCTTATCGAAAATCTCTATACTATATCAGTCAACATCTAAGTCAACGACCTCGTAAATCTCATTTTCTAACATTACTGACAAATTTCTATTCTAACTACCCCTCTTGGTGATATTAAACACGACTAAAACATTTAAACAAGTCTCAAAATAATTATTCGCATTTATGACTCAACAATTAGATAATTCACATAATTCACATAGCACATATCGTTATTTAATTGTGATAAATAAATCACATAAGTCTCGTAACATCTAAGAAATAATTTTAGAAAAATATTCAACTCTCGTTTCAAAGGAATTAATCCTCAAAATATTTTTAGGTCAAAATCGAATCATTCATATCATTTATGTAGCACATATTGATATTTAAATGCACTAATGACTACACATATGTCATATAACGTTCGAGAAATAATTTGTAACTCGAAATAAAGGCCTAAAATGATTTTATAAATCATTTAGAAATTTTAAATAATTAATAAAACATTTTTAGGAATATTTTTCCTAATTTAAATCACTTTTAAATCATTTTCCAAAATAATTAAAGAATTTTGGAAAATAAAAATATCAAAATAATTCCTCAAATAATTAAGGAATAATTAAATAAAAGTTTCCAGAATTTAAA
Source organism: Heracleum sosnowskyi (assembly GCA_030848705.1). Lineage (NCBI taxonomy): Eukaryota > Viridiplantae > Streptophyta > Magnoliopsida > Apiales > Apiaceae > Heracleum > Heracleum sosnowskyi. Next base: position 122,145,250 of record CM061241.1, read on the forward strand.
AGAAATTTTTAGAATTTAAAAGTCATTTTTAAAACTATTTTTCAAAATTTAAATAAACAAAACAGATTTTTATAAATTAAAAATAAATAATTTAGAAATAAATTTTGGTCAGGGGACCAATTTGCAATTTTGTAAAACTTCAGGGACAAAACTTCATCATCTTCAAAACTTGAGGTACTAAACTGTAAAAAGCTCTGTCGCCAGCTTTAATGGCTGACCGGCGCCGCCGGCAACAAATCCGGCCAACAATCCGGCCAAATTCGTTTCTACACCAAAACTTAACCAAACTCAATGTTCTATATACCAAAACGAAGCTTGAAACACGTCCAATCTAACCCACATATCCACATACACAAACAATCAACAGATTTTACGGACTAAAGGTTTGAAAATTCAAAAAAACTTAACAATTCGATCTAGCAATTCTAGGAATAGAACGACTCAATTAAACATGCAAATCGATTACCCATGATCATATGAAGCTATAGGAACCATCAAAATCAACGGACAAACTCTAAATCAAAAAGCCCCAATTCGAGCTCAAGAACCCTAAATTTTTGAATTGAACAATCCGGGAATCAAACAATGAAATTGAACACATATTTGGACTCCTTACAACCATATGAAGCTATACATATCATCAAATCACATGAACAAGCTCAAAATCAAAAAGCCCCAAATATTTCATGAACCCTAATTTTTCCAGAATTAAAGAAATTTTCGTACAAGGTTTAAAAATTACCCCACGCGAATTCTGATGGTAGATTATGAAACTAGATTCCAAGACCTTCGATTCGACTACTAGAACGTTGAAAACGGATTCCGGTAACCCCTTCAAAAGTTGGTTTGATTCTCAAGAACACGAAGAACACCAAGAACACGATTTAGGGATTTCGGGTATTTTTAGATAATTATCGGTATATTATACGCTTTATTATACGCAAAATAATTACGATATGGCTATTTATATTAAACGGAAAATAATACCCCAAACGATATTTTTGGTTCAATATTGATCCGTTGGATTGCTTTAAATACAATTTAACAGAATAAACGCTTTAAATCTTTAATAAAGCAGAATGCACGTTTTACGAGACGATAATCATCCATAAAGTATGGATAACTACAAGTATCGTTTAATAAAAGATATACGAACCAAAATACCTCTATTACGAATATTTCCGAATACTTCCCACTTTAACGAATGAAATATTGGTACGAACGATATACCAATTTCCCGAATAATCTGGGAACGATCCAAATTTTCTTTTCAATAAATAAAATAGAATAAAATAGTATGACATTCTTTTCAAAATAATTTCTAATTCCCCACACATTTCACATATAAAAACATTTAAAAATTTTAATATGAAAATAAAATTTCATTTCACATCAAATATTAACACGAAATTTTCTCGGATCTTACATCCTTCCCCCCTTAAAAGGATTCTGTCCCCAGAATCAACATAGGCAAACAAATGAGGGTACTTCTCTCGCATATCACTCTCTAGCTCCCAAGTTGACTCTTCTACTTTAGGATTTCCACAAGACTCTCACTATGGGTATTGTTTTACTTCTAAGCACTTTCTCATTCCGGTCCAATATAAAAACATACCAGAGATCAAGATCACCAACCTCGTCCCAATATATTAGAGATCGAGATCGTCGCCCGTATAAGGCTCCAAAAGACGGCATTCCAATGCTGGCATGGTAACTATTGTTGTAAGAGAATTCAATCAATGGTAAATGATCATCCCAACTGCCTTCAAAGTCCAGTGCACAAACTCGTAGCATGTCTTCAATTGTTTGAATGGTTCGTTCACTCTGACCGTCCATCTGTGGATAATACGCCGTGCTCATATTTAATCTAGTCCCCAAGGCTTCTTGAAATTGTCTCCAAAATCTTGAATTAAACCGCGGATCTCTATCGGATACGATTGAAACTGGCACTCCATGATGTACTATTATCTCGTTTAAAATAAAGGTGAATCAACTTGAAAGGTATTAAGTCAACAAGAAAACGATGGCCTAAAATATCAATCTCACAATGCGGACAAATCCGGTTAACTGGAACACGTTCCTAATTTTCTACTTCTACATTTAAAAGCCTTATTTAACGGTCGGGTTTCACATCGCAATTTACTAGCAAAATCTACAGCAATAAATGACTTGGTAGCTCCCGAAGTAATTAACACTTTTGCATGTACGGAGTTTATGAGTAGCGTACCTGTCACCACATCAGTATCTTGGACAGCATTTTCCATATTCATATTAAATACTCTGGCTCTCGGCGTAAACCTTTCCCAAGTAACTGTCGTTGTGCCTTCCAAAGCTTTCACCGACTCCCACCAATAATTAGCTTCAGTTTTCAGAAAATAGCTTGCAAACTCCGTTTTCTGGTCAGCTCCAACTTTCACTAGTGCAAAAGCCTTCTCCATTATTAGCCTAACATCGTATTCATAAGTTCTTCTCATTGAGACAAAAATCTATTATGTCCATTTTTCACAACCTGGGATATCATCAGCACAATTGCACATTTTTCCAAATTTCCAATCAACTCTTGAATTACCTAACTAACGTAAATGGTCACTGAGGTTTCACGGCGCGTTGTTGCTTCTTCAAATATTGTTCCTTCTTCAAATATTGTTGTTTCTGCCGGATGAAAGTTGATCCACTCTTCCACAGCGTAACGTTAATTGATAGAGAGAACAACTGGCTCCGTTTTGTGTCACTAGTACTTTAATCGCATTGTGATCCGCTTTCGCTCGTGATAATTCCATCGCAAATTCTTTACTCAATATGGTAAGGTTAATTCATTCCAACCTGATGGCATACCTTCAAGATTATTTGAGATAACAAGATTCATGATATTTTGAAGTGAAAAGGTTCTGCATCATAGCAAATGTCCCATAATTGTGGTTACCAAATTTACATGTTCTAAAGTGAACAGTATTGGAAATAAAAGAATCACTGAGAGATCATTTCGATCACATGAACTCAATGTTGCGTGTCTTAATTAAGACATTACTAAAGGTAATTAGCCTTCTTGTATTGCACAACACACAAGTGATGGCGTCCCATCAGACTTCTATCACACAGACAGATAGTCCTTGTGTCCCCTATAAATAGGGTTGTTTGTCTCAGTTGGAGTAGAAAAATATGAAAGAAATTCAAAGTCAAAGTAACAACCAAGGCCTTTCGATAAGAAATCTCAGATACACACCTTGGATTGGAACTGAGTAAATTCCCAAAGGTGTTATTTCAGAAAAGAGGAATAACCAGAAAAGAAAGTATCGAACAAAAAATGTTCCATTACAATAAGAGTGATTCACCCCTGAAGAATGAAAGAGCTGAAATTCACCTAACAAATTTTCAACATGCCTCAAAATCTGAAATGGATATCATAACAACCTCCGACACAATTGCAAACAGGACTGATCAAAGGTATCAAATACAAGTCAAAAGGTGGAATACATTCACCAACACAAGTTTCGCTTAAAGGAATGTCAAATATTTCGTTAGGATGGGAAGGTATTACAAAGGTCTCCACATATGCCTTCTATGTTGACTCCTTCGATAGCTCGTTATCCGATTCTAAGCCCTTCTTTTCCACGTCGTAAGGTTATCAATATCGTACGTTGTCGCCGACTCGTAATAGTCCTTGAAGATTCCGCCGTAGACATCCACAACCGTAAGAAGTTCCATCCATCGCAGCACAACCATCTTAATCGAATACCCCTATCTTAACTCACTCATTGGTACTATATCCAATAGCCCAACACGAACTCTAAATAAGCTCCAACGTTCCTTATATAACTATATACACTCCTACGCACTCTCGTTTCTAGTTTTACTATAACCTCGCTCTGATACCAACTTGTAACGCCCCCAAATCCGGGGTCAAAGGATTTGGTCGTCACGCTAAAATCTTAATTAAAAACAACCTGTTAAATATTAAACAAATTCAAATATACATCTGCGACCCCAACTAAACCAAGATCTTTTAGGTTATAGTGCTAGAAACAAGAATCCAAAATTTCACAACTTTAACTACCTTTTTCAACAATCCTCTTTGCACAAATTCTAAAACACTAGTATAACTTCGATAAGAAGTATACCAGGCAAACTAATCTTATACCATATAGTAATTACTGGAAATCAACTTTATACAATAACCTTACACTAAATCCAAATGCTCTGCATCAACTCGTCTTTCCAACATCATCTTGACTCTTCTCATTCCATAGTTATACGATTAAATACTGTCCATCTACCTTTCACTGGAGGGTTAAAAAGGTGAAACAAGCAAGTATGAGCGAAAGAAATGCTCAGCCAGTGGATAAAAGACATAATTTAAGGTTTCAACCTGGTATCAACGAAATATGTAGTATAAATAAAGCAAAACAAGATGAGTATTTCACAACTGGTAATGGAATAAAGAAAGCGACTGTTTAAATATTGAAAAACCACAACAATTTGAAAGTAAGTAAATTCAGCAGAATTAACAACCCCTTTTTATACATCATCGAGCCAACAATTTTTCTCATATATATGTTTAGTTAATATAAATTGGAATTGTACGACGCTACGAGCTAAGCCGATGATCAATCGCTCAAAGCTCGCCAACCTTACTGTCCTACACAGAAGGTTCCATACACTTTCAAGGGATCCCCGGGCAAACCGCCCCCATTGGCACTTATTGACCATGGCCAATTATCAACAACGCTGGACCGGCGTCACCCGGCCGCCTATGCAACGTGGCGACATCTAGGCCACAAAACACTTTATTTCAACTGGACCGGCGCCACGGCCCTAATATTCCAATTTACCTCGGGTTCATATAGAAACCCAAAATCTCAAGATCTCATTTTACCCTTATCGGGTTCATAACTCAAATCACAGTTTCAACACAATAAGTACACTTTTCTCATTTAACATGGCAGTATGAATCTGATAAGTAAGAATACCAATCAGAGGGTTTATTGAATACTGAAAGAAATAGTTCAAGTCCTTCAAAAAGTATACTTATAACAGATAAGCCTTACATTCTGAAGGAAGTAAACCGGATTATACATAACATATATAAGTTCGAATACTGAAAGAAATAGTTCAAGTCCTTCAAAAAGTATACTTATAACAGATAAGCCTTACATTCTGAAGGAAATAAACCGGATTATACATAACATATATAAGTTCGAATAAGGAACTGAATCTGATAACTGCATTAACAAGAAGTAATAATAATAATAATAACTGCAGTTCAGTGTAAAAGGACCAACACTTGGAAATTAAGTGAAGAGTATAAACACTCGCATAATAATAATTCAAGAGAATATTACTCGAACAATACATGAAGGGTATAGACACTTGCCTCTGGTCCTTAGCTATATCGTAAAGCTGCAACAATACGTTTCCTTGGTGCTACGTCACCTCACAAATAACCCAATCCGTCGTAAACAATATCTCATCCTTTTCCGATATCTTTTATTTAACACACTTCGATAATCTGACTCGTCTCGTCCAATAGTCTCTGTTGCATAGACATCCATATTTCAATTGATAGAATAGTCACGGTTAATCAAATAAATAACCCGCGTATCACGCTTATCGAAAATCTCTATACTATATCATTCAACATCTAAGTCAACGGCCTCGTAAATCTCATTTTCTAACATTACTGACAAATTTCTATTCTAACTACCCCTCTTGGTGATATTAAACACGACTAAAACATTTAAACAAGTCTCAAAACAATTATTCGCATTTATGACTCAACAATTAGATAATTCACATAATTCACATAGCACATATCGTTATTTAATTGTGATAAATAAATCACGTAAGTCTCGTAACATCTAAGAAATAATTTTAGAAAAATATTCAACTCTCGTTTCAAAGGAATTAATCCTCAAAATATTTTTAGGTCAAAATCGAATCATTCATATCATTTATGTAGCACATATTGATATTTAAATGCACTAATGACTACACATATGTCATATAACGTTCGAGAAATAATTTGTAACTCGAAAGAAAGGCCTAAAATGATTTTATAAATCATTTAGAAATTTTAAATAATTAATAAAACATTTTTAGGAATATTTTTCCTAATTTAAATCACTTTTAAATCATTTTCCAAAATAATTATAGAATTTTGGAAAATAAAAATATCAAAATAATTCCTCAAATAATTAAGGAATAATTAAATAAAAGTTTCCAGAATTTAAAAGAAATTTTTAGAATTTAAAAGTCATTTTTAAAACTATTTTTCAAAATTTAAATAAACAAAACAGATTTTTATAAATTAAAAATAAATAATTTAGAAATAAATTTTGGTCAGGGGACCAATTTGCAATTTTGTAAAACTTCAGGGACACAACTTCATCATCTTCAAAACTTGAGGTACTAAACTGTAAACAGCTCTGTCGCCAGCTTTAATGGCTGACCGGCCGCCGCCGGCGACAATTCCGGCCAACAATCCGGCCAAATTCGTTTCTACACCAAACCTTAACCAAACTCAATGTTCTATATACCAAAACGAAGCTTGAAACACGCCCAATCTAACCCACATATCCACATACACAAACAATCAACAGATTTTACGGACTAAAGGTTTGAAAATTCAAAAAAACTTAACAATTCGATCTAGAAATTCTAGGAATAGAACGACTCAATTAAACATGCAAATCGATTACCCATGATCATATGAAGCTATAGGAACCATCAAAATCAACGGACAAACTCTAAATCAAAAAGCCCCAATTCGAGCTCAAGAACCCTAAATTTTTGAATTGAACAATCCGGGAATCAAACAATGAAATTGAACACATATTTGGACTCCTTACAACCATATGAAGCTATACATATCATCAAATCACATGAACAAGCTCAAAATCAAAAAGCCCCAAATATTTCATGAACCCTAATTTTTCCAGAATTAAAGAAAGTTTCGTACAAGGTTTAAAAATTACCCCACGCGAATTCTGATGGTAGATTATGAAACTAGATTCCAAGACCTTCGATTCGACTCGTAGAATGTTGAAAACGGATTCCGGTAACCCCTCCAAAAGTTGGTTTGATTCTCAAGAACACGAAGAACACCAAGAACACGATTTAGGGATTTCGGGTATTTTTAGATAATTATCGGTATATTATACGCTTTATTATACGCAAAATAATTACGATATGGCTATTTATATTAAACGGAAAATAATAACCCAAACGATATTTTTGGTTCAATATTGATCCGTTGGATTGCTTTAAATACAATTTAACATAATAAACGCTTTAAATCTTTAATAAAGCAGAATGCACGTTTTACGAGACGATAATCATCCATAAAGTACGGATAACTACAAGTATTGTTTAATAAAAGATATACGAACCAAAATACCTCTATTACGAATATTTCTGAATACTTTCCACTTTAACGAATGAAATATTGGTACGAACGATATACCAATTTCCCGAATAATCTGGGAACGATCCAAATTTTCTTTTCGATAAATAAAATAGAATAAAATAGTATGACATTCTTTTCAAAATAATTTCTAATTCCCCACACATTTCACATATAAAAACATTTAAAAATTTTAATATGAAAATAAAATTTCATTTCACATCAAATATTAACACGAAATTTTCTCGGATCTTACAAAATATATCCTTAAAATTTTAATATGACAGTCTATGAGCATCTCCAACGGGGTTGACTAAAATGGTTGGCTAAAATGATATAAAATACTGATTATGTAAAATTTGTTGAACCTGTAAGGTGTTTTACTTAGACCTGGCAATTCGTTCGTGTCGTGTACTTTCGTGTCGTGTACTTTCGTGTTTCGTGTACATGAAACGTCTACCCGAAAACGACACGAAATAATTTCGTGTACCCAAAATCCAGACACGAACACGACACGGTAAAAACACGAAACGACACGAAACGACACGAGATTATTTGTGTAGTTTTCGTTTACACGAAACGAAACGAAACGAACCGATAACGAAACGAAACGAACCGATAACGAAACGAAATTAACACGAATCTGTACACGAAATGCTTTAACAGTTCATGTCACCAGAAATCCAGAATTAACAATACATTATACATCTTCAAAGTTCAAATAAAACTACTTCAAGTCTTCATATTTGTGACTTAAACGTATGTCATAAAATTTAACATAAAGTTTTATATTATGTTAAAAAATATTACATATATATATATATATATATATTAATTTATTTATTTATTTAATTTATTTATTTCGTGTACTTCGTGTCGTGTCGTGTACTTGAAGGGTAAACCCAAACCCGACACTAAATCTCGGTCGTGTACTTTCGTGTTCGTGTACTTTCGTTTCGTGTACTAAAAATGGAAACCCAAACACTAAATTTTCGTGTCGTTTCGTGTCGTGTCGAAAATTGCCGGGTCTAGTTTTACTCCAATGGAGTTGGCTATACTGATTGACTATATTTTAAAAATAGTATGTTATTATTATTTCAAGTTGTTATAAATAAAATTTATCATTTCAATATTGTAATAGATGAAGTGGAATTTTGCTACAGGTCCCGGCCAAATATAGCCAATATGAAGAGGTTGGCTAAATTTTTTGCTAACAGTTATGACCCGTTGGAGAGACTACATATTTACATAATCTCTATATTTCTTATTTAAGGCATGCCACATAGAATTTTAACTAAGGGCTTCTCATGATTGAAGATGCTTATCCAACGCGTGCTGATGTGGTGAAGGGGAAAAATTATGTTAGAAAAAGTATAAAGGAATTAATTTGGATATATTTTTCCTTTAGAAATTGTAAAAATGAATTTCTCAAACTGTAATAGACATTTCTTATTTTTGAGCTTTATGGAACATACTTTTAAACTTATTTTTATTTTTATTTAAATGAATATTTAAGTGTTGATATATTATCAAATTTAATTTTAAAGTTGTACTTGCTGTTTCTCTCAATGTATTGTTGTTGTTTTTTTAAATTTTGTATTTGTTAAACTATTAAAGGACAACTAGCGTAACAGCCCGTGCAAGGCACGGGCCTGCATAGAGATTTCAATAATTTTTATCGTGAAAAGGTTGGTCGTGATCGATTTATTAGATTAAGGATTGTGTAGTCTTAAGTTTGAGAGGGTAAAATGAGAAGTATGGTTCATGCATAGTGAGGAGTAAAGAATTTTTTTAATGAATAGTGTAATTACTTTGAATCACAAACGTAACTATGCCAAGGCTCTAAGACTTGTTTCTAGTGACTATTATTGATTTTGAGACCAGATTGAAATAATGTAGAATTTGAAACACGAATGTACTATTGTTCTTCTTGTGATTATAAGCAGGTTTACCTGTGTTTTGTGTGTCAGAGAAAGGATAGTTTGTAGATTGGTAATTTGCGTTAGAGAGCGGTTGTTATATGTTTTTCGGGAATTGATTGGGTTTTTTTTTTGCAATCTAGGTTATGAATAGGTTATATGCAATGCAATGTTATTGTAATATAATCGAACATGCATGAATGAGATAGAGGATTTTAAAAAGAAGCTGAAGGCCGACGCATCTTTGCACACCCTCACATCACCCAAGTTTGTGATAAACACCTTGGGAGATGAACACCTATTACAGTTTGGAATATTCATGTCACATATTTGTTTTTAGTTTTTTACTTGGGAACTGATTCTGCACTTCTCTCATGTGTTCATCTTTATATTAAATTATATTAACACACTTAGTAAATGCATTAAGAATGTGTTTGGAATATCGTTTTACAGTTACACATTTTAATCCAATTTATTACTATATATTAAACCTCAACACAAGGGCAAAAATTTCCAATTAAATGGTCGTCACAAAAATGTCACTCATATATTATTATGCAAAAATATATTAATAGTTGTTAGTACAAAGAAACAAACCTCCAACCTCCTTCTAAGATGTTCATGGGTTTAACCACTATTCTACATGCATGTTTGAGTTTACTTCAAAAAATTTATTAGATAATCCAAGTCTTTCTTCTCTTATCTTATATTATTTTTACTTTGATGTTTAAATAAATAAAATATTGGTTTGTATTATTTATATAAATCAGTTTTTCTTTTCATCTTTTCGTAATTTTGGTCAAAAATTTTATTTTCCGGACACCCCAACCGGTATCACGCCAGACCCTAGAGTGCAGGAAGAATTCTCCACGCTCCCATGAATCAAACCTTGAATGCTTTGGTCAATAATCAGTGCTCCCACCAACTCATCTACAGGCCCGGAGGCTTCTTTTTGTAATTTTATATACCTATATATTCAATCACTGAATTTTATTACAGTTGTATGTTTTCGATTAAATATATATTAATTATGTTGTTTAAAATTCATACTTTTATATTAATATATTAAATTTAAATATTATATTGTTAGATTTATAAATCCAATATATATATATATATATTAAAATTTTATCAAATTATATATAATAACTAAAATCTAAATAAAAAATAAGAAAATATTAAAGAAGACCGTGCATCGCACGGGATATAAGCTAGCATATTGATTAAGCCCATGGATATCTTGAAAGGAGGTTGGAGGTTCGAATCTCTGTAGTAACACATCTATTAAAAAAATTTTGTATAATAATATACAAGTGGCATTTTTGTTATTTTTCAAAAGAAAAGGGTAAAACGGTAATTTTGCGGCCATTTAATTGGTAACTTTTGTCCTTGTGTTGGCCTATTATATATAGTAATAGATAAGTCAACGTTCTATGTACTTAAAATTTAAATTATGAAAAGAATAAAAGGAGATAATGTGATTTACCTAATAGAAATTCTAAATTACAAATCAAAAGTTAACTTAGCACAGTGGTTAAGACATGAAATTGCTAAAATGAAGTTAAGGGTTCGATTCTTAATGAGAACACAAATTAATTATTTTTTAGCATAACTTATATAAAGTGGCATTTTTGTGATTTTTCAACAAATAAGGGTAAAATTGTAATTTCACCGCCATTTTTTGGGCTAAATTTATATAAATAATATGGACCAATATTTGATTTACTCAAAGGTTCAAAATAAAAAAAAATAATATAGAATTAGAGAAAATAATGTGACTTATCTAATAAAATCTTTAAAGTAAACTCAAAAAGCAACTTAACATAGTGGTTAGGCTTTGGACTTCTTAGAAGGAGGTTGGGGGTTCGATTCTCTACAATAACAAATATTAACATATTTTTGCATAATAATATAACAATGGTATTTTTGTTATTTTTCAAAAAACAGGGGTAAAATCGTAACTTCACAAGCATTAAAATGGCAAACTTTGCCCTTGTGTTGGCCTATTATATATAGTAACTAGCGTAACAGCCCGTGCAAGGCACGGGCCTGCATAAAAACGTCAATAATTTTTTTGCGAGGAGTTCGATTTATTAACGTGAGGTTTATGTAATCGTAAGTTTGATAGTGTAAGATGAGAAGTGTGAGTTGTGCAGAGTAGTAAGAAATTTTGTTGGCGAATAATGTAACTACTTTGAATGACGAACGTACCTCTGTCAGGTTTTGAGACTTGTTCATATATTAATTAAATAATTTCTCGCAGAATTTGTTCATATATCGAAATATTTTTATAATTAAAAATACATTAGATGATAATATTTGCAATTTATCGTAAATGTGTAATATTGCTTACCGTTTTCATGAATCAAATACTTGTAAATTTGATTAGATTTCGTAATATTCAACTAATATCTATATGATAAAAGGCACATGATTATTTTTATCGATGTAAGAATGATTATACAACATTAATGACTTGTGCATATATATAATTTTCAAACAACTATTTTCTGGTTTCATCTTTTTTTTTCCCTTCATATAGAGTGAGTCCATGTTATAATGACGTAAGTAAATGTTTCAACTCAATCATCATAAATAATTGAAATCCTAAATTTTAAAAATTCATATATAACTCAAATTGAATTATCATATATATTTCTCGAAATTCATGTATTTTGCTTAGTTATATAATTTTATAAATATCTGGTACAAATTAATGAATTCTGAATCAACTACAATCTATACTAAACTATAATAAACAAAATGGGGTATAATTTATCATTTGGTTCACAACTCATATTGGTTATCTTTTTCAATCACAGTCGATACTGATAGGTCTTTGAAGTCAAATTTATTGGAACATCTAGATGTATTACTAAAAGTTATGCTACATAGAAGTTTAAAGTTCAAATCTCATCAACAACATATTAAAAAAAACATTTATTACAAATATGTTAAAATTAACATTTACTCTGAGCGACTGATCCGGCAGAACAACTCAAAAATTAAAAACATAAATAAAGGTAAAATATGTAAACCACTTGTTACTATATTTAATTTGATTATAATAATTTAAATAAAAAATTAAAATAATACAAAAAATAACTCGTGCTTTGCACGTGTTATAAAAAAAATATATACTGATAAATATATCATTTTTAAGACTAATTGTTTTTAAAAAAAGTAATGTAAATGTGATAACTTTATAAATGTAAGAGATTATTCATCTATTTAAAAGTGAAAAATGACCATGATTTTGACCTGAAGACTTATACGAGGTTATATTATTTTTTCAATACAAATATTGAATGATATTTTTGTAATAATAAACTCAACCTTTTCATATACAAAAAATAAACTTTACTTGTATTTTATTGTATATTAGTTTCAGTGTTGTAATTCGACGATGTCCTCAAAGCCCACAAACCCTATTTATAATTTCATTTATCAAAATGATTTTATGATATTACGCATCCAATTAATATATTATAGAAAATTCAATTATTATTAAAGACTTATACTTTTTTTAACATTATTCAATAATTTTTTACATACAATTTGGATTTTTATTGTTAAAACTTATAGTCTAACTGGTCGTCATTAATAGTTAGACAATTTTATAATTCTTATGATCGAGAAAAATCATATCTTATTTTCATCTTTTGCATATTAATCATGTTGATTTTTTATTTTAAACATAGATCATGTTTTTGAGTTATCGTCTTTTTGGAATCAATTCAATTGTATCTTCTACATTTTTAGATATTTATCTTTTTAGTCGAATTATACATTTAAACCCCTCAAAGTCTAAATGTTTGATCAATAAAACATTTCTAATTTAACTCAAATATTTGATATTTTATATACTTAAAAATTATTATATATAGTTCATATTTGATGTAGTTATATATTATGTATTGAAACCCTGGTATTTTGATGATAACACTATAGCAGCAAGCTAGGTTAAGTGTATTGTACTAACATGGTTTTGCAGGAAATAAATGCTATGTATTTTTCTAACAAAACATGTTGTAGCAGCTAGCTGGTAGATTAATTTTCTATGCAGGTAGGAAGCTGGCAGAGAAATTGTGTACACAGGCAGCAAGATGAAAACACTTCCAGCAGATAGAGTTTCAGTCCTATTTTATAGGAAATCTTCTAGGAACTGATTTGTAAGGACTCTATCAGTTATATAAGTCATGGATATATATATGGGCTCAAATAATTTCGAATTTATTTTCATATATATATAATTCCTATATTATAGGAAGTTGTTTATAAACGTTTTATCTTTTAACAACTTCTATTTTATTGGGCTTTTAAAACCAGTTGAACGTGTCTTCTTGACGTTCTTATTCTCTCTATTCTTCTGGTTTCTAAACGTTACTTTTATGAACGTTGGGCTTGAATTAATCAAGGAACAAATACGTGAGACTTGGTAGTCAAGACCGTTAGTTGTTAGATTAATTCAAAATCATTGGTTCATTATATAAATACTTGTGTGTTTTTCATTCTCAGAGGTTGAACGACTTAAAACAGAAAACACAAGTACTTTCGAACTGATTTGATATATTCTTTCATATACTTTTGAGCTCTAATATATATTACATCTTATATCTTTGATTAGAGTTCATATATTCAATTGTAATTGATTATACTTGTATTGTTCAACTTGTAAGTTGGTAGTTGCTGGTTTTGTGAGCTTGAGAAACAAGGGTTCAAGGAACTTGATAGCTAGAGGAGTTTATACTTGGATTAGTATAGTACTTAGAGAGCTGTGTTCAAGGAACAAGGTGTTTCAGCAAGCTGCTAACAGTAACATGGAGTTCAGGGAGATATATTATTGTATTGTGTAGTTGTAATTCACTTTGATCAATAATATATTCCTTTGCCGTGTTGGTAAAGGACCAGGACGTAGACCTATAGGAGATAGGGGTCGAACCTGGCTAAAATTGCTGTGTGTTCTTTATTTTCTGCACATTTTCTATACTGCTGTGAACAACGTAGCTAGCTGCCACTTTATATTCTGTGAACTCAGTAAGCTGCCAGACAGCAAAACAGACTGATTTTTGCTTTTTCAGTCACATAACTTGGTAATATTTAAAATCGGTCATTGTTAGTCATAACACCTATTCACCCCTCCCCTCTAGGTGTTGATTCTCAGTTGGTATCAGAGCAAGGTCGCGTGTTCGAATCCCACGGAAGGCATTTTACTATTCAATGTAAGGCATGTGTGCTGGAATAGGCAATATGCTGGGGGGGGATTGTTGGGTTATGCCCAGCATCCTGCCTAAATCGAAGCGTGGGCGCTTGGCTTCTGGACTAGAATATGGAAATAAAGTTGCGCCTCTTCTACAAGCTCGGGCTTTTAGATCAACTGGTAAAGCGCTTGATCCTGAGTTTTCAATTGGTATCAGAGCTTTGGTGTACTAACATTTCTGTAACAGGAAAGTACAAATCCTATGGCACACTTTTATGTAGAGGGAGAATCATTAAACACGCCACCACTTCTCAATGGGGCAGAAAATTATGATTTATGGAGACTAAAGATGAAGGTGTTCTTGAGCAGAAATCCATTTGAGTGGAGAGTTGTTAAGGACGGTCCATTCATTTTTTTGGATAATAATGGCAAGCCAAAAGATGTTGATGATCTTACCGAGGCAGAATTGATGAAAACAAGCTATGATGGAAGAGCAAGGTACACACTAATATGTGGTCTTTCAAATTCAGATTTTGACAAGGTTTCTTCATGTAGCACAGCAAAGGATATATGGGATACCTTAAAAATGCATTATAAAGCTACAACAAAATCAGAGGAAGAATGTTTCAAGTCAAAGCAGCAAGCTACCTCAAGAGACGAAAACAAAGCAAAGGCTCAAATCACTTGGAGTGAAGAGGAATTTAATTCCAATGAAGACTCAAGCGAAGATATGCTAAATATTGCATTGGTTGGGATTGATGATGATATGGTTCGAGGAAACACCGAAGAAGTCCTTGTAAATAGTGATGTATCACATTCGGACTCTGATGTTGAATCTAGTGCGGTAAACTCATTTCAGTTTAACATATCTTCTGAAAATATTATATTGGAATCACTAACCATGCAGGAACATAGTAATATATCTATTGTAGAGTTCATGGAATTAAAGAATGAGAACAATGAGCTTGAAAAGAAAAATGCTTCTCTTCGAAAGATCATTTCTGATCTTATGGCTGAAAAGACTCCATCAAGCAATCATGAAGATCTCATTTCTGATCTCAAGGGAAAGCTAACACAAATTGAGGGGTTCAACAAATTACTTCTCAAAAGAAATGATACATTGATGAAGGAACTCAGCGAGCTGCGTGCAGAAATTGAAGCAAGAGATGTATGTCTTGAAACTTTTAAAATCCGAGAATCCATCTCAATTGAAGCTACTCAACAAGCTGAGAAGATAAAGGAATTAGAAGCTGAAGTTGCAAAGCTTGAGAAAGGCATGGGAAAATTTGTTCAAGGAGAGGAAGTATTAAAGACAATCATGAAACAAACAAAGGTTCCTATGGATAAAGAAGGACTTGGAATGGCTTCTACATCAAAGACCAAGGCTTTTCAATATGAAGGCAAACAGGGTATACCATATAATTATGCTATGCCGTGGAAAATTTGCTACAAATGTGGAAAGAAAGGTCATTTGTCACACCACTGCCCAACAGAGAACACTAAGCCAGCGAGCTGGAACAGACAGACTACTTCTGGGTAGCAAGCTACCAGAACAAGTAGAACAGGAAACCAAACATCTAAAGTGGTTCAAATGTGGATCAAGAAATCTGAATTGAATATTCTTTATGTTTTATCATCTAACCATGCTGGACCCAACAAAATTTGGGTACCAAAACGTTGAGTTGTTTGTTCTTTGTTTTGTAGGTATGTCTTGTGGTCAAAGTCAATGCAAATCAATGGATATTGGATAGTGGATGTACAAGACATATGTGTGGTGATAAATCTCAGTTCCTTAGCCTCAAGATGAAAAAGGGTGGTAGTGTTACAATTGGTGATAGCAAAACACTCCGTATACTTGGCAAAGGAACAATTGGTAATAGCAACATTTCTATTGATAAAGTACAATATGTTCAAGGTCTTAAATATAATTTGCTTAGTATAAGTCAGTTATATGATGATGGACATACTGTTGTTTTTGATAAAGAGAAATGTACTATTAATGTTGGCACTAACAAAGTCCCCCTAGTTGCTAGAAGGGAAGGAAATATATATATGTTGGACTTTGAGATGCAGGAAGTAGGCTGCTGTTTAGCTACTGTGGATACAAACCCAGATCTTTGGCATAGAAGGCTAGGACATGCTCATATGGACTTACTCAGCAAGCTGTCTACAAAGAAGCTAGTTAGAGGACTACCCAAATTGAAGTATGTCAAGACGGAAACCTGTTCGGCTTGTCAATTAGGCAAACAAATCAGGACTCCACATAAGTCAAAGACAATGGTATCATCTTCTAAACCTTTAGAGCTTCTCCATTTGGATTTATTTGGTCCGGAAGCATATAAAAGCATTGGAGGTAAACAATATGCATTTGTTATTGTTGATGATTATTCTAGATATACATGGGTATTGTTTCTTCGTACTAAAGATTGTGCTTTTAGTGAATTTGAGAAACTAATTACTTTACTTGAGAACAAGTTGAATACAAGACTTATAGGTATAAGAAGTGATAGAGGAGGTGAATTCATCTCAAAAGGCTTCATTGATTATTGTGAAGAAAGAGGTATTACACATGAATTCTCTGCTCCAAGAACCCCACAGCAAAACGGAGTTGTGGAAAGAAAGAACAGATCTTTGCAAAAAACTGCGAGGACTTTGCTGCAAGAGAGCAAGCTGCCAAGGAGTTTCTGGGCAGAAGCAGTCAACACAGCAAGCTATGTTCTGAACAAAGTGCTTATCAGGCCTATTCTCAACAAAACTCCATATGAATTGCTGAGGAATAAGAAGCCAAACATTGGATATTTCAAGGTTTTTGGCTCCAGGTGCTTTGTACTCAAAACTATTGATAGAGATGGTAAATTCGATGCTAAATCTTATGAAGCAATATTTTTGGGTTATTCTTTAACAAGTCGTGCTTATAGAGTGTATAATACATCTAAACGTATTGTTGAAGAGTCTATAGATGTTTCATTTCAAGAGTCTAATGTTGATCTGTCAAGAGATGAGGAAGATATTGCAGGTGCAGGTGATGACAGCCAGCTGCCAGTGACAAATATTGTATCGCAGCAAGCTGCCAACCAGCCTGAGACAACTACAGAAGCTGAAAAGCAAACTGAAACCTCTTCTCCAGTAGATGAAACTATTGCTCAGTTGTCAAAGCTCACCTTGGAAGGTCCAAGAGGTCAAAGATCACAAGAAAAGATGCCTATATATGAAGGTGGTGAAGTTTCTCCTCCATCCAAGCGAATTCGAGTACATGAGGAAGTCATAGCTCAACATTCTTTGCCAAAATCAACAAGAACAGTGAAGAACCATCCTCCAGAGTTGATCATTGGTGATAAATCAGAAGGAATCAAGACAAGGAAGGGTCAAGCCAACTTTTGTGCATTTGCGGCCTTTCTAGCTCAAGAGGAACCAAAGAATGTTAAAGAAGCACTTCAAGATGAGAATTGGATCATGGCAATGCAAGAAGAACTCAATCAATTTGATAGATGTTGATGTTCGCAAGTATAGAGGGAAATTGGCATGTGCAATGTCTAGACAGCAAGCTGCTTACAGTTGTCTGGTAATATTAGCTCACTTAGCATGATAATCTATGCGTATTTGAATTTTCTATTATTGATAACATGTGAATAACCTTTTTGATGAATAAGGGGGAGAAAATTCAGGATCATAGCATGTGTGATTTAGGGGGAGTTTTTAGTTACTCTTTGGGTCACATGTTTTTAATATGAATTTATGCTAATGCTAAATTTTAATGTGATACCATGAAAATATGCTTAGCTGCTTGGATAGAATGCTAATCTTTTTGCAGGGGAAGCATAATTTTAGGGGGAGTACTTTGCTCCTGAATATTGGTGTGTAATCATCAAAAAGGGGGAGATTGAAACCCTGGTATTTTGATGATAACACTATAGCAGCAAGCTAGGTTAAGTGTATTGTACTAACATGGTTTTGCAGGAAATAAATGCTATGTATTTTTCTAACAAAACATGTTGTAGCAGCTAGCTGGTAGACTAATTTTCTATGCAGGTAGGAAGCTGGCAGAGAAATTGTGTACACAGGCAGCAAGCTGAAAACACTTCCAGCAGATAGAGTTTCAGTCCTATTTTATAGGAAATCTTCTAGGAACTGATTTGTAAGGACTCTATCAGTTATATAAGTCATGGATATATATATGGGCTCAAATAATTTCGAATTTATTTTCATATATATATAATTCCTATATTATAGGAAGTTGTTTATAAACGTTTTATCTTTTAACAACTTCTATTTTATTGGGCTTTTAAAACCAGTTGAACGTGTCTTCTTGACGTTCTTATTCTCTCTATTCTTCTGGTTTCTAAACGTTACTTTTATGAACGTTGGGCTTGAATTAATCAAGGAACAAATACGTGAGACTTGGTAGTCAAGACCGTTAGTTGTTAGATTAATTCAAAATCATTGGTTCATTATATAAATACTTGTGTGTTTTTCATTCTCAGAGGTTGAACGACTTAAAACAGAAAACACAAGTACTTTCGAACTGATTTGATATATTCTTTCATATACTTTTGAGCTCTAATATATATTACATCTTATATCTTTGATTAGAGTTCATATATTCAATTGTAATTGATTATACTTGTATTGTTCAACTTGTAAGTTGGTAGTTGCTGGTTTTGTGAGCTTGGGAAACAAGGGTTCAAGGAACTTGATAGCTAGAGGAGTTTATACTTGGATTAGTATAGTACTTAGAGAGCTGTGTTCAAGGAACAAGGTGTTTCAGCAAGCTGCTAACAGTAACATGGAGTTCAGGGAGATATATTATTGTATTGTGTAGTTGTAATTCACTTTGATCAATAATATATTCCTTTGCCGTGTTGGTAAAGGACCAGGACGTAGACCTATAGGAGATAGGGGTCGAACCTGGCTAAAATTGCTGTGTGTTCTTTATTTTCTGCACATTTTCTATACTGCTGTGAACAACGTAGCTAGCTGCCACTTTATATTCTGTGAACTCAGTAAGCTGCCAGACAGCAAAACAGACTGATTTTTGCTTTTTCAGTCACATAACTTGGTAATATTTAAAATCGGTCATTGTTAGTCATAACACCTATTCACCCCTCCCCTCTAGGTGTTGATTCTCATGTATGATTTTATAGATAGAATTTATATATTTTTATTTAAATAATATAATACATTTATATATATATACAAAGAGAAAAATGAAAATGAAAATATTTTTTTATCCGGAATAATTTACATTCATATGTAATATGTGAAATTATATCATATAAATCTTATTTTACATAATCATCATTTATCATGACAAGGAGAGTGTAAAGATTTTATTTTTTACATTTATCATTTATAATGAAAAAAAAACCTTTTTTGTAATTATATACTCCGTAATATTCTATATTTTAAATCATCACCCCCATTTTTGACTCGGACATCAACCGGGGGATTAAAATGGTGGAAAAAGTAAAAAAATTGACGAAAAAATGAGTAAATTAGAGATATACCGAAGTTAATAAAGAATGACATGTAATATTAGTAAATATCAACAAATGCAGTGTTCATTTTGAAAAGAAATTTGCTAAGAAATGAATGTGACGAACAGAGTGTATAAGCAATAGCATTACATAATTTTGATGCTAATTTTCTTAATTTTAAATTATAAACTTAACAAATAATGAGATACATAACATATACAATAGTTCTTATATTAGATCAAGTTCATTACTATATTTTATGTATAATTAATTAATTCTAATAATGTAAAATAGTGATATATAATATGATATAAAAATATGAATTATCAACAACATAACTAAAATATATTTAATGAAAAATATACAACTATAATAAAAATTTATAACGGTGATCGATCATTTACCTATATATATATAATAACGTAAATAAAAAATACAGATTTATATAAATAATATGGACCAATATTTCCTTTACTCAAAGGTTCAAAATAAAAAAAGAATATAGAATTAGAGGAAATGATGTGACTTATCTAATAAAATCTTCAAAATAAACTCAAAAAGTAATGTGGCTTAGTGGTTATGCTTTGGACTTCTTAGAAGGAGGTTGAAGGTTCAATCCTCTACATTAACAAATATTAACATATTTTTACATGTTAATATAATAGTGGTATTTTTGTTATTTTTCAAAAAATAGGGGTAAAATCGTAACTTCACAAGCATTAAAATGGCAAACTTTGCCCTTATGTTGACATATAATATATAGTAATAGATAGATAGATAGATAGATTAATACAAAATTGAAGCGTTGTTTTCGGGAAGAAAAACGTTTTAATTTGAATTTATAATTTTTTTGCTAACTAATTTAAATTTATAATTTAACATCATATTCATAAAAATTTAGGATATGAAAAGTAATTTTATATTCTAAATTAAATAATATAACAAAATATTATAGTTCAAAATGAATTGATATCCGAAAAGAATTTAAACAATGATATCCTACTACTAATCGTATTATGCAAAGATTTTGGTATATGGCATTTCTCAAAATAAATATAGAAAACATCTATACTAATTTTTTTATTTATATTATAAGTATTTAATATATTAATATAAATCAAATATTAGAAAAATTAAAAAAAAATTGTCAATTAATACATTTTTTAATTTAAAAAATAATCGTGCATTACAGAGGTTATAAGCACAACACACTAAAATTTAATATTCATAATTATTAACATGCTAAACATACTAACAAAAATTAAATATTTTCATATATTATGAACATAATAATTATTATTTTGTTAAAATCAAAAATTCACACACGGTATTCGAACATATTAAGGGAGCGTTTGGATCATGATTAGTGAGCCCGATTAACAGGAATCGGAATCTCAAACCCACGTGTCGGTGTTTGGATGGTTGGGAAGGAGCACTAGATGAGTAAATCATATCCTCCATCCCCCTTGGGATGCCTTATCATTCTCATTCCTATTACCCCCATTCTTCTATCACTCGTCCCCCTTCTCGATTCTGATTTCCATTAGCAATCCAAACGTGCCAAAGTATGAATTAGAAAATATCATGATTTGGGAATGAAGAGGCGCGAAGAAGAGAGACAATGACTTAAGGTATTGATAAATTATATCTTTATATATAATTGGAGTAAACGAGTTAATTGGTATGGCGTGGTCGTGGTTTGGTCGTCAGGAGTAAATCTGTCATTTTAGTGTTATTAGTAACTATAATTTTTTTTTTATTAAATAAAAAAATATAAAATTTTAAATTGCACTCTTTGTTTCAAAATAATGAATAAGATTTCTAAATATTATTTTAAAATTTTTCATGAAAACTCAGATATTTATTATATAGAGTATAATAAAGTTATTGTGTGAAAAAATAGAAAATAGAAAATAATAATTTTAAAATTAGGAAAATATGAAATTTCACACAAAAATATTATAAAAATTAAAATAATTAAGAGATTAGAAAAATAAGTATCATTAACTTAATAAGATTTGCAGATATTATTTTGCATTTTTTTCACAAATATTAAATAGAAAAACATTCTCAATTTATTTATAAAAAATCATAAAATTATTATACAACATCCCAAGTACTTATCATAAGCCAGTAAGATAAGACATGAGTAGTCCTGTCATGTTACAAATAAAAATTCAAATATAAGAAATACTTCTAATTTATACCAGTAATTTTTAGGATAAAAAATAACACAAATTTTTGACAGACTTGAGAAACTTTAGGTAATACTAACAGCCCAAGTACATAACCCAGCCCAATAGGCAGTGGGTTGGACACCAATATCAAAACCATAATATTTACTTAAATTTTTTTAGCACAAACGTAAAAACGTATTATAGGTAACTAACGGGTCATTTGTTTATGTCTTAACTGAATTTAATGTTGCTTATTTTAATGATTAAGAAATTAAGATCGTTTGGTTTTTGTTTTTTTCTTTCTTAAGCGTTAAAATTCCTCTTAATGGCTGAGATAAAAACATCTAGCCTAACCATTAAAAAACTTCCTTTTGAGTCATTTTGCGAGTTACTTCAGCACTAAACACAGACATACATACATGTTTCTTATTTGATTTTGCCATAAAAAGAATTATATAATATATTTTCTTAAAAATGTAATATTTCAATATTATGAATTTTTTAACATAGAAGTTGTTTAAATTTTCTATTAAATAAAATTATAAATATTTAAAAATTATGTAATTTTCACCTAATTCAAATTTTAGATATTGATAAAACTTTGCAATCTATTAATGTTAATATATTATTGTTTTAATTAAATAATTTGTATAATATTACTGGTTCATGAGAAAAATTTACACCATTCAGATATTTTGTTAAGTTATGTACCAATTAATATTATTCATTAAGTATTCAGATTAATAAATCATTCGGATATTTTAATGATTAAGAAATTTATACTCAGATTTGCCAAATGACCCCTAAGTCGCGGTTCGCAATGACTTATAATAATTTCTCTAAAATTTTTAAAAGAATATTTTACAAAATATATTTTTAGATAAAATAATATTTTTAACATAAAATTAAGGTTTATTTTGAATTCTATTTCGTCTTTCATTTACCGAAATTATGAATAAATATTGAAAAGGTCAATTGTTTAATATTTTTTATTATTTTAATATTATATCAAATATTAGTATATTTATAACCATTTTTATTTTTCTTAAAATTCATATTTCAACTTCTATTTTAAAATACATAATATAACATCAATATTAAATTCTAGCATGCAATATGCTCTTCCTAATGAATCGCACCAATGTTTAACATGTTTCCTCTGAATGACCCGCTTTCTCGTTGTTATCAAATCTAAACACATAACAAACTAAATTACTAAATAAATTACACCATCTATTAATCAATTTTATTATATCATAAAATTTAATTTAAATATTTGTAAAAATTCTAATTTTTATTATTTAAAATATAGGTACTCGAGAAAATAAATGAAATGAAAACAAGACTTGTACATTTTATTTTATTGAAACGTGTTGTTTCTGTTAGTATAATCTTCTATATACTTTATAAGGTAAAACTTTAAAAAATGATTTTTAATATATATTTAAAACATATAGATAAATTAAACGCGGGTTTTTACAAAAAAAGAAATATGAGAACATAATTTTTAAAAGTTTTTTTAGAAAAATATTAAGATGATAATCTGATTTCAAGATAAATCTTAGAACTTGAAAAAAAAAACTATAAGAATATTAAGATGGTAACTTTGAGTTTAACAGAAAGTTTAAGAAAATATAAACATGGTAATTTGACTTGAAGATAAATTTCAGGAAAATGTTAAAATAGTAATTTGACTTTAGAAAAAAGTTTAGGAGAATGTAAGGTAATTAAGATTTTCATTACTGAAGATTTAAAAGACAATTTAGATATTTTATTTTATAACCTTTAATATTATTAATTCAAAATTGTCAGAAAATTAGAAAATTAGATCAAGACAATTTGAGAGGCGCCTCTCTAATCGTCTTGCACCTCTCATATTGTCTTCGTATATTTTCCTCGATTAAAAATGGTAAAAAAGAAATTATTAAATAAATTGGACTTATAAAGTCAGTTTAGGAGAATATTAATATAATATAATTAGTTTTGGCTTAAATAGAAAATTCAGGAAGATATTAAGATAATATTTTTTATGTTAGTAAGTATATTCATTAATAAAATATTTAGGAGAATATTAAAATTGCATATTTAGTTTTCTCATATAGCAAAGATTTAAAAGACAATTGAGACATTTTCTAATCAAAAAATTAGAAAAATATTAAAACTGTATATTGAGTTTCCTCCATTAGTAAAGATTTTAAATGTAAGAACATTAAAATTGAATATTTAGTTTTCTCATCGGTAAAGATTTTAAAGACAATTGAGATATTTTCGAATCTTTAATATTAATAATTCAAAATTTTAAGAAAATTAAAAAAAAAAATCGAAACGATTTGAGAGGCGCCACCTCATCACCCTCGTCTTCTTCTTTATATAAGTAATAATGGACTAAACCGCGCTTCGCTGCGACCTTATAATAATTTTTGCAAAATTTTAAATATTAACTATTCAAGAAAAAAATCGAGAATTTTTTTATGAAATATAATATAAATAGCGAACACAATATTTTACAAATTAAAATACAAAAACAATAAAAAAAAAACCTATTTACATATTTTTTAATGCCAATTTTATGTTATATTTTCTTGAGCCGACACTCGTTACACTATATAGATATAAATAAAAAATACTAAAAATATGCAATAATATAAACTAACATAAAAGCCCATGCAAGACACGAGTCTCTATTTTAGCTCGTTATTTTTGTATCATATTTATATAGTTATAAGACTGTTAAGAAAGCAAAGTCGGAAAAACTGCTAAAATTTACACTCCAAACTATAATTTCTTGAAAAAGCAAAAAGTTACACCAAATTTCGACGTTCATAACACATGAGTTTAATGAAACTAAACCAAATATTGTACAAAGCCTTTAACTGTACATCGACATCAGTGCACGTTTCTTATCAGAAATATTTTTAAATTTGTCCTCTAACGCAAGCTTCTGCAAGGGATGAAATACATGAATTATGTTAGTAATATCATATCACAAAGGAAAAAAAAACATACACATTTTACCATACTTGTACCTGTCTCTATATTCCTTGTCCTATTTTTAAGTTGGTGGGAAAAAATGTATCCTGCTGAGATGTAATTCTGCCTGGATACCAGTAATTGTGGAGGTATAAAGCTAACTCTTGTATACTAATACATATTCGAGAGAGGTTTGAGAATTTAAAGTTTGTCAATATAATAATACTACTAATATTAAGGCGCTCAATGACTACATTTCTTGCTGCCAGTCAAGGATAATATGCACACGAATGTCGTGAGTAGCAAATATATTATATTTGCAAAAGACATGAATAATAGCATTCCTCCTAGCCTAATTGTCATTTGTCAGGGGCATTACCATTGAGCCACTGTGTATCGGTGAAAGCAAAGCAGAACATCCACATACTTTAAAGATTATAAATTTATCATCATATTATAGTACCTAATACCAACCATTACTGCAATGTAAACCATTTTTTATGACAAGTAGGCACAGAGATGTAACAGAAAGAAATTGTAAGGGTAAATACAATCAAATTATGCAGATGAAAGATGCAAAAGGTTACCCCCGAAAATAAGAAATGAGAAGGTGAGCGGCATTTATAGAATATACTCATGAAAGACTTGGTTAATAGCATTCCTGCTTAACATGATCTGGAATAGAAAACAAACATTTTTCCTCATGTCTTTATTGACGCTGAAAATTGTAACACATTTGTTCGTCAAATATAACACACTATCTAAGAGTAAAGGGAAGAGTAAGCGAGTTTATGACTCTATGGCCTATTAGCATATAAACATACATGTACGTCTTTCAATATATTGCACTACTTCCTGGTCATGTACTCAAAAATTGAAAAAAAAATTCGTAAAGCACATAGTTGATGGTATGCAACTCAGCAAGATACAATCAGTTTCAAAAGTAATCACCGAAACATGCATTTTTTCTTATTAAAACAAAATTTCTTGCAAATAAGAAGGCCAGGAACTCTACACAACATAAGATCTGCGTAGATATTGTCCTTAAAGAAATGAACATAATGATTCCACTGCACCAGAACATTAGCTATAATTAGAAGGCAATCATTAACATCATACTAATAGGATAGTAACAAAACTATGTATAAAATAGCTAAATCCCTAAGGGCATACTTAAAATTTCTTCATTTGCTAGAATTAAACATTTAGTTCTAATTTCTAATAGTCCTGAAGACGGTTACATTCTTCAAATGAATTGAATTTACTGTATCTGTTCTGATATCTGAATAATATTAATCTCTAAGAGTGCAATTTGTTTTATCCATGCAAATACATCAGCTATAGAAACCTATCTGGCAGCAGATGTCTAGAGCAGGTCCACACTTGAGTTTGTGAGGAAGAGTGTTAAATCACAGACACAAATTTTTCTTTGTAGCCATAATTTCTTGTGTCCATATGGTGTGTGTGGATTTGTACTTCCCACAACTCTATAGTACCTAAATTTTTTAAATCCATACATACTATCTTTTAATAGCCATAATTCAATCCCATACAATAATTAATAATAAATATTTTTTATAATAAATATAATTAATTAAGAGCCTCTGCAAGATGCTCTAATGGTGTTAATGTTCCTGCCGACGTTTAATTTTTGTGGCGCCGTTATGCTATAGTATTGAGCAATAGTATACTGAGTAACTTCTATAAAGATACTGAACAATAGGTAGTGGTTTAGTCAGATGCATTAGAGTAACCGAAGCAACACTGAAGTTGATTTGATCGAACTTCGAAGAAATGTTTGATTTCAACTGAGTTGTCTAATGAGATGGCATTTTGTTATTTTATGTTTAATAAGGTTATATTAGTAATTTTACAGTTATTTTTTGACAAACTTTGCCCTTAGTAGGCATATAATATATAGAAATAGAATCCACATATAGATTTGCAGAGTAATTTTGTAAATTCTATCATCAAGAGTATAACAAAAAATGTAAGAACTTGAGTAGTGATGAAAAGCTATCGTGAAGCACAAAATGACTTGCCACCTTCGGTAATTCATTGTCCATCCGCACATCCTGTGCTGGAACTCCCCGGAAAGTGCATGCTAGGGGCCCTCTCAACTGAAAGGAGTAAAACTTAAAAGGACAATCATGCCAAACCTGAAAAGAGAAAATTGAAGTGCAGAACCAACGGTTTGATGGAATAAAAAATTTACAGAAATAAAATAAACAAAGAAAGAGACAGGTGCAACTTATCTAAGGTAAATTGGGGGTTTTACAAGTTATACCTCGTGTGTTCCGTCGAGAATTATTGCAAAGTCGCTTTCTTGGAGCTGGTTCCATCGCATATGCGGCAACTCCCCAACTTTACTGCTTATCTTCTTCCCTGAACTAACAGAACAGTTTCTTCAAAACAAACGAACAGCTGGCCAACCTGACAATTAAGTATAAAATAACACATAAGAGGATAGTGATCAGAAGAGGTATAACGCACACCATAACTATATTGTTGCCTCATAATTTTGATTTTTTTTAATAGAAAACATGCTTACATCTATGTTTTTGGTTTATATTAAAACACCAGTAACACTTTTCATGCTAAAAAACCTACAAGATATAAACTTCTCTGGGAATATATTCAAGTCAATCCTATTAGCAACCATGATTGAATGTCAGGTTATGTAGCTGGTAGGATTGTTAATCTGCAAGTCCCGTAATCATCTTCTAATCAAATGGCTTCAAGACAATGGGTACAGGGGGTGGTACCTCGGGGAGATGGCCAGGAGAGTTGAAGCGACCACTCAAGATTCTGGAAAGCACAAGGTGCTGGCAAAATTGCCTTGGCGCATCTAATTTTTAGCTTTCTACAAAGACCAGATACTTTTAAGAAATTTCTAGTGTGATTTTTTTTAAAAAAAATGAGAGACAAACAAACGAAAATTTGGCTGAAACACATACATCAAGGAGCATTATTTCATTTATTAACAAAAATTATTCGAGGAAATAAAAATAGGCATGTGAGAAAAAAATTCATCAACGCTCAATCACCAGCAAACATAACGCCGCTAGCTCCAAAAGATGTTGATTCCATAGCTCTAAAAGAATCTGGTCAGGAGGTATACTATCATGGTCATCATGAGGATTATTATTTTTTGCTTCTGTTGCACAAATTCCAAGTTTCTGTGCTTTGACTTGATTTGTAAATGTTACATCGTTGCTCCTCTTGATTATCATTAGTGTTCTTTCCACTTACGCCACCTCGACTTCTTTATCTACTCCCACCTCCTTGTAGTGAAAAAAATTAACATAGACTAAGCCTTGTGACCTAAAACTCAATTCTGATAACTAATTACAAATATCCATAGAAGATATACACCCACAAGCATAGCTTAAGAAGTTTCCAGTATGCATATATATGTTAGGCTGAATATAGAATACGAGATTGGTCGGGGCTAAGTGTTTGTATCTTTCTTGGGAGACAAAAGGTAGAAAGAAACTTTAATGGAGCTAAGGATGATCCTATACAGAGTTCTACTATTACAAAATTTGTTTTTCTAGCTCAACCACCACATCCACTATAATTAAATTTATTCTAACTGAGAATAGAAGAATTGTGCACACCAACAGACTAAGTTTCTCAAGTATTCATAAGGTATGTGCAAATTCAATTATTTACCTTGACAGGAGCGCAAAATGTGGTTAATTATCTCAATCGAAGGTTGATCCCATTGGTTACTATCAAAGTCTTGATCATTTTAGAATATTCATATAAAACAAAGTCAGAATTAACAGCATTGAACAGAGTGTTAAGCTGCCAGCAAAGTACCAATGAATGTCCAGTAGAGCAATGAAACTATGCTGCATTCTTTTTAATCGATTTAAACAGAAGAATAAAATCATATATTGATATCCCAATCATTCAATAAACTGTAAACTTAGTATCACGAAATATACAAAGACGGTTAAATTCGCATAATGTGTGCGTGTATATGGATAATATAGTGAATAAAGCAAAACCCTTACAGCATTAAAAATGTGAAAAGGGCGATCATCTTACCCTGATCTCTGTATGATGCACCTGTGAATTGGGAACTCCGATTTGAAAATGGACCCTAATTGATTTTTTTTTAAATACCTAATTGATCCCTCGCCAACCGAATTTGAAGCGGCGACTAATTGATCCATGTATGTATATACATGACATAGATTGAGGTGAAAATGTAATGATGATGTAGTTAGGACAGAGGAGTCGGGACTGACGGCGGTTTTCCTCTTTTCGTACAAATACACGATTAGAGGGTGTTTTGAGCAGGTAAGGGCATTTTAGATAATCTCAGTTTTTCAGGGCTATGTGTGTCATTTCACAGCCAATTTTATGTCTCAATTTGCCATTAGAGGGGCTTTAATATATAAAAGTAGATTTAAGTATTAACCACCGCATTTAAAATTCAATCACTCGTATTATCATAAAAATCACAAATTTATTAAATATCCCTAGACATTATATGCCGATCAATAGTGAACACGAATATTTTACAAAGTAAAATACATAAACAATAAAAAAAATCTATTTACATATTTTTTTATGTCAATTTTGTGTTATATTTTCTTGAGCCGACACCCATTACACTATATACATATAAATAAAAATACTAAAAATATGCAATAATATAAATTTAAGTATTAACCACCGCATTTAAACTTCAACCACTCGTATTATCACAAAAATTACAAATTTCTTAAATATCCCTAAACTTTTTATGCCGATTCTGTGTAATGTTTTCTTGAGCCGACGCTCGTTGCAGTAAGTACATATAAGTAAAAAAAATACTAAACATATGCAAAAATAAAATTTAAGTATTAACCACTACTTCAAACTTCAACCAATAGTATTATAACAAAAAATACAAATTTCTTAAATATTCCTAGACTTCATATGTCGATTTTGTGTCACATTTTTTTTGAGTCGATGCTCATTGCACAAAATACATACAAATTAAAAATACTAAAATTAAGCAATTATATCCTTATTTATAATAAGCATAAAAGAGATCTTATCCAAAATAATAAGCGTAAGAGAGATCTTATCCAAAACTCTGATCCTGGTAGTATGGTCCTCAGTACCGCCAAAATAATATCAACCGTTGGATCTAATATTTTTAAAAATAGACGGTAAAGATTATATCATATAAAAATAAAAATTATTATCTAATAAAGATATAAGTCAAAATTTTAAGTATTAGTATTAGAATTAGATTAGAAGTGATTATAACTTAATAAAAAGACTAGTTCCATTAATAATGATATTCAATTTCTATTACATATCAAAATAATAAGGATCGTTAGATTTTAAAATAGACAAATGAGAATCGTTGGATCGAATATGAAAAAGTGTATTTGATTGTTAGTTGAATTATATTAAAATACTGAAATAACTTAATAAAAGACGAGTTCCATTAATACTGATATGAAATTTTTATTACATATAAAAATAATAAGGATCGTTAGATTTTAAAATAGACAGATGAGAATCATTGGATCGAATATGAAAAAATGTATTTGGTTGTTAGTTGAATTTTATTAAAATACTAAAAAATATATCTCGATAGTTTAAACCAAATAAACGAAAATTTACTAAATCAAATAAAATTCTAAAAGTAAACATTTGCCACTTTATTTTAACTTTAGTTTTTGTGTAGTTTTAATTGTAAAAAAATTGTTAACCATCACAAAATTAAATATTATTTTGTTAGATATTAAAATATATAGATGAAAACCGTTGAATGCAATATTAAAAAGTGTATTTGGTTATTAGTAGAATTATATTCAAAGATTTAAAAGAGTACTTTGATAATTAAACCAAATATAAATAAATTTTCAATAAGAATTTTTAATGTAAAAATTCGTCACTTTTTTTTCTCTTCAGTTTCAGGATATTTTTATTTGGAAAAGAATTTTTAAACCATCACTACATTAAAGATTATTTTATGAGTTTCGTGTGTGCCATGAAACGTTCAAATCTGATTTTTAGAACTCAAGATACAGTACAAATAGTTAATTGAGCGTCTAAAATCTAATAAATAAAGTTCAAAAATCAATAACATAAAGATATTTTAAAAATACAAATTAATATAATTATATATATTAAAAAAATAACCGTGCATTGCATGAGATCTTATCCAAAACTTTAGTTCATGTGCCGTCAAACTAAAATAGACCGTTGATTTTGAAATAAAAAAATAAGAATAGTTAGATCTAATATTAAAAAGTGTATTTGATTGTTATTAGAATTAGATTCAAATACTAAAAATTAAATTTTAATTATATCAACAAAAAATGAGTAGGTTTTTTAAGTTAAATAGAATTGTTAATGTAAATTCATAATTTTATTTTCTATTCAGGTTCCTCAATAATTTTAGTTGAATAATAATGATTGAATCATCAGTAAATTAAAAATAATTTTATTATTTAATATTATTATAAATTTTAAAAATAACCGTGCATTGGGTTATAAGCCAATACAGATAATCACGTAAAAGGGCTTACAGGCTTCTCGTTTGTATTGTTTGAAGCCCAAAAAAATTTAAATATTGGCTCGCAATAGTGAAAGAAACAATAGAAGCTTGCAAGAACACCCGTTCAAACTACAACGCAAAATTAAATCAAGAAAAACCAAACAAATAAAGCTGTAACAATAAATAGGAGTGTATCTTAAACTTCAAATATAAATATATTGTTTAATATATTTCTCATACCAATGAGAATGGGAGGCATCTATATAATCTTAATTCATGAACACAAAGAAACTGGAAAATGACCTTTTCTATCCTTTTCAATTTTAAATTAACATTACTATCCATGTCCATTTCTGTCCTTTCACAACGAATTCGGGTCACCCATCTATCAACCGGGTCTGATCCAACATATTTCCTATACAAAATCTGCTGACCCGATTTCCTATGGATAATATACATTCATCAGTTTAAAAAAAACGGAAATGCAGTTAATCTATCCTTGATTGTAGGCGTAATATCCTTAATTTGTCAAGCAGTACTCTTCTCACACGCATATCACTCTTCATCCCTAATTTCAATTTTAAACACACGCGTTGTAATCTTCACAACCTTTCTTTCTTATTTTACCCATTGTCGGATCTTGGATAAATCAGGTTTGTATATTGTATCAATCATCTTTGATAGAATTGGGATGTCTTTACGTTTTTAATCTCAGTTTTTAATCAGGTTTGTATATTGTATCAATCATCTTTGATAGAGTTGGGATCCAGTTTCTCATTCGATCCGAAATTGTAAGTTTTGGATTATATTCTACAGCAACAACCTTGAATTCAGAATTCTTATCATGACTTTGTATTAATCTATACATGGTTCTTCTTGCTAGGTATTTTATATGATAAAAGCGAAGTATGAAGTGCATTTAGAAGCACGATGATAAGAATAATTTTACGCATCCAATGCATACCGGTCCATCTATTCGTTCGTGAGGAGATGTCTAAAAGAACAAAAGACACATGTTGTCCAAATACCAATTTTCGATTCAATTGGATTTCGAAATTGGATTCTGACCTCGCTACTCGCATTTGGAAGAGAGATGAGAAAAAATTACATCTAACAACGATTAAGCAAGTTAGTATTTGATTTTTTTTTTCACATACGATGTTAATTTTGCAAAGGTGAATTTGCATTAATTTTTTTAGTGTATTTGTAGGCTCTAAATGGAGGCCTTTGTATGTATAACCAATCATCTCCCTCGGCTGTGAAACTGGTATGGGTTCTTATTTCAAGCTACAGTTTGTTATGTATTTAATTTTAGTTTTTGTACGTGTTTTCAATAATCATTAGTCGTTGTACAGTTTCAAATTAAAAATTTTAATTTTTTTTATAAAAGATTCATGGTTGCAAGTTGAATCATTACTCTGAACATACATTCTACGGGCACCAAACATAGCTCGATGGAAATACAATTTTTAGTGTTGATTCCAATTTTTGATATTTTTTTCCAGTGAGGTTTGTGAATGGAAAACTCGTGGTCCTAATGTCCGATTATATCAAATACATTTTGATTGCTTTCATTTTATTTGCAATTCAGATTTTTGCTGAGATAGTGCTACTATATATTGTCAAATTATGTTCTATTATGGTATACATTGAGGTTTCTGTTAGATCAGAATTCAATGATCGTCAGGAGCTAGACTCAACTTATCAGGATTGTTGACATCATCAGGATTGCATGGTCGTCAAGATCAAGATACATATCAGGACTGGGATCAGGATTGATCATCAGGACTGGAAGCTGATCAGGATTCCTACTTCGAGTTATATTTGGAGTCTAGTTAAACATGGAAGTTTATTATGTCGGTTCCTAGTTTGTAGAATGTAGCTATCAATTATGGATAGGTTTCAATCTTTGTAATTAATTAGGACTTATCATTGATAGAGAAGCTGTGTAGTATATAAACACAATTTTGGTTTTGGTTCGGTGTGAATCAAGATAGAAGCTCTCAAGAACATAGAATTTCTTGAGAGAGTTTTTGTAAGCTAGCAGCTCTCAAGAACATCAGAATTTCTTGAGAGAGTTTGTAACAGTTTTATATCAGATTTAATAAAGCTGTTATCTTTCTTTCATATTTGTGATATATACATTAAGAAGTCGATTATCTTATACTATTGTATTCAACCCCCCTTCTATAATAGATTATTACTGGGCAACAATTGGTATTAGAGAAAACTGATTTAATTCTGAATCAGATACGATCTAAAGATGTCGACAACCAAGTATGAAAGCATGAAGATTCCCATCTTGAAGAAATCAGAATATCCAACATGGAGGGTAAAGATGCTGATGTACCTGGAGGCTATGGATCCTGACTATTTGGACATGATTCGTGATGGACCATATATTCCTACAAGGATTGTAGAATGAACAGATACAGTACCTGAACATTATGTGGTCAAGGCTAAAAGTGAATGGACTACAGAAGAAAAAGCTCATGTACTCAGGGAACCAAAGATAAAGAATATCTTGCACAGTAGTCTTGATGCTATCATGTCAAATAGAGTGATTGCATGCATGTCTTCAAAATAAATCTGGGATACTTTGGAAACTCAGTGCCAGGGATCTGCATCTGTCAAGAAAAACAGAAGGGCTCTTTTGATTCAAGAATATGAACAATTTGATGCAAGACCTGATGAGAGCCTAACTGATCTATATGATAGATTTCTGACACTATTGAACAGTTTATCTTTAGTTGATAAGGAATATGAAACTGAAGATTCAAACACCAAGTTTCTAAGAGCTTTACCTGAAGAATGGGACACTCAGACCTCGATCATTAGACATCAGTATGATCTTAACACTGTGTCTCTTGATGAAGTCTATGGGATGCTAAGAACTTATGATCTTGAAGTTCAACAGAGAAAGAACAAGAAAAGCAGCAAGGCAAAATCAATTGCTTTGAAAGCAGAGGCTAAATCAAAAGGAAAAGCTATGGAGGTCTCTAGAAGTAAAACAAGAATAGTTGAGTCAGATCCTGATGACTCTTCATCAGATACTGATGGCAATCCTGATGCCAATACTGGTGATGATTCTTCTGACTCAGACATGGAAGAGATGGTTGCTATGATTGTCAGAAACTTCAGAAGGATGAAGTTCAGGAAGAATAGAAGACAAGGCAACTTTCAGAAAAAGGCTTTCAACCCAAACAAAGATAAGTATATCAAAAAGGACAGCAAGGGTAGCAAATTTGACAAGTCAAAGGTTAGATGCTACAAGTGCAATGGTATGGGTCACTTTGCTTCTGAGTGCAAGAAGACAAAGGCACTTATCACATCAAGCAAGGATTGGATGGACTCTTCCTCAGAATCTGATACTGAGGTGGTCAACTATGCTCTAATGGCCAACGCTGATGTAATTTCTGCTACTGATGATAAGGTACTAAATACTATCTTTGATTTTGATACTGATAATGGTTCTGAGTTAAGACGTTTTCTAAAGTCTTTACATATTAGCTTTAGAAGTCAAACTGCTGAAAATACTAGGATCTTATCTGAGATGTCTGAACTTAGAAAAAGGAATGACATATTAGAAGCTGAATTTTCTCGTATGCAAGAAGTACAAAAAGAATGTGATAATGCGAATCACATGTATTTAGAGATGAAATCCAAATGTACTGCTCTTGAAAAGGAACTTGAATATGCTAATGAGAAAATCAGAACCTGGACAGACTCTGGAAGGAAATTTCATGAGATTAATACCTCTAAGAATTGGAAAGAGTGTCTAGGATATAAGTCAGATGAGGATAAGAAATTGAAAGAGAAAATTGTCATTGATGAAACAGTCAGTCCAAAGACCTATAGACATGTTATAGATACAACCAAATCTAAGATTACTCCTGTTAATTTTGTTTTTGGTAAGGATTCCAATTCTACTTTTGAAAAGGGATCTACTTCTACTCAAGGAATTAAAATCATAAAGTCTAAATCTGTCATGAATAAAGTCACTAAGAATGTAGGTCTATTGTCTCAGAAACAGCTTACGGATAAAATCTGTGAGGTGACAGATAAGAAAAAGGAAGCTACTGTTAAGAGAAACAGGAATGGTAAAGTTGGGATCAATAAAGAGAATGGTTACAAATATATCCCAAATGCACCTAGAAAGTGTTTTTTTAACTGTGGTAACTCTAATCATCTTGCTATTGATTGTAAGAAGAGTAAGAAGAAGATTGCTGATATTTCTAAGTCTGATGTTAGGAATAGATCAGTATTTTATAAACCACAAAAGTCCTGTTTTTATTGTGGTAGTATATGGCATTCTATTTAAACTTGTAAAGATTATCATGAGTTGTACTATAACTTTTATGATCCATTGCCTAAATTTGATAAAAAGAGTGCAAACTCTGGTAGCATTGAGAATGTCATAGTGAAGCGTGCTTTTGTTAATACTGATACTGATAAAGCAAATCCAGATGGAGTAAATCCTGTCAGGACTGCTAAGGTCAGAAAGTCTTCTGCTGTGAAAGTTAATAAATTGCATGGAAAAGGAATCCAACAAGTATGGGTTCCTATATGTTCTAACTAGTGTGTTTCTATTCTGATTGCAGGGTAAAAAGAAAAATGTATTAGTCATGGATAGTGGATGTTCTGTGCACATGACTGGAAACAAAGCCCTGTTATCAGAATTTGAGGAAAAAGCTGGCCCAACTGTGTCTTATAGAGATGGCAACATTGGACAAACCTTGGGATATGGCAATATAATCATTGGAAATATCATCGTTGAAAAAGTAGCTCTAGTGAAAGGACTGAAACACAACTTGTTGAGTATTAGTCAAATCACTGACAGAGGTTATCATGTCAACTTCTATTCCACTCATTTTGAAGTAGTCAGTAAAGCAACAAGAAAGATAGCACTGACTGGCTACAGGCATGGTAACATATATGAAGCCAATATTCAATCAAATACTGATGACTCCCCTACCTGTCTGATCAGTAAAGCTTCAGTAGATGAAAGTTGGAATTGGCACAAGAAGCTTTCTCATCTCAACTTCAGCAATATCAATGAGTTGGTTAAGAAAGATTTAGTGAGAGGATTACCAAAAGTGTTATATACTCCTGATGGACTCTGTGATGCATGTCAGAAAGCAAAACAAAGAAGGACATCATTCCAGAGTAAATCAGAATCCTCTATTGAAGAACCATATCACATGCTACATCTTGATCTATTTGGTCCAGTCAACATCATGTCCATCAGTAAGAAAAGGTACACTCTTGTAATTGTTGATGAATATTCTAGATTCACCTGGGTGTATTTTTTGCACAGAAAAGATGAGACTCCTGAAGTTCTGTTGGATCATGTGAGAATGATTGAGACAACCACAAAGTACAAAGTCAAGATTTTGAGAAGTGATAATGGTACTGAATTTAAGAATTCAAAGATGGAAGAGTTCTGCAAGTACAAAGGAATCATTCAAAAATTCTCTGCTCCTGGCACACCTCAGCAAAATGGAGTAGTTGAAAGGAAAAATAGAACTCTTATTGAAGCTGGCAGAACTATGTTGGAAGAAGCAAAATTACCTACATATTTCTGGGCAGAAGCAGTCAACACAGCATGCTATACTCAAAATCTCACATTAATAAACAGGCACAGTGTGACTCCTTATCAATCTCTCAAGGAGAAGAAACCAAGTCTGAAGCATCTGCATGTGTTTGGATGTAAATGTTTTGTTCTCAGAACTCATCCTGAACAGCTAGGGAAATTTGAAACAAAGGCTGATGAAGGAATTTTCATAGGCTATCCTGCATCAAGAGCCTTCAGAGTTTTTAATTTGAGGACAAGGACTGTCATGGAGTCAATAAATGTATCTTTTGATGACAAGAAGATAGCAGGAATCAATGAAGACTCTCATGATAGATTGATTTTTGAAAATGAAGCTACCAAGGAACCTGAGGAAAGTGAATTAGATCCTGTCCATACATCAGATCCTGATGGGTCACCAAATCCTGATGCCACACCAGATGCTGATGGTGCAAATACTGATGATGCATTCAATAGTGATACTTCTAGTAGTGCTAATGTTGAGGGGGAGCAACAGCGTTCTACTACAAGTTCAGAGTCAACTCAATCATCAGGACATAATTCTTCAGATACTGATTCAAGTGATGATCCTGATAACTTATCAGGAGGACATAACAATAATTCAGGGGGAGCTTCAAGTCAAGCAAGTTCTTCAAATCAAGATAACACCAATCCAGGGAGAGCATCTACGTCAAGAAACAATTTAACACCAACAAGGAAATGGACTGCAAGTCATACTCCTGATTTGATCATTGGGGATCCTGCTTTAGGTGTTCAAACAAGAAGTGCAACTCAGAATGAATGTCTATACAATAACTTTCTATCCAAGGAGGAGCCTAAGAAAGTTGAAGATGCACTTAAAGATGCTGATTGGGTTACTGCAATGCAAGAGGAACTGAATGAATTTGAAAGAAATGAAGTCTGGAAACTAGTACCAAGACCAAAGAATAGATCAATTGTTGGTACAAAGTGGATTTTCAAGAACAAGACTGATTCTGATGGAGTAATAATCAGAAACAAAGCAAGACTAGTTGCAAAGGGGTATTCTCAACAAGAGGGAATTGATTATGATGAAACTTTTGCTCCTGTTGCAAGACTAGAAGCCATCAGGATATTTCTTGCTTATGCAGCACATAAGAAATTCAAGGTTTTCCAGATGGATGTTAAAAGTGCTTTCTTAAATGGAGAACTGGAGGAAGAAGTCTATGTTGAGCAACCTCCTGGTTTCATTGATCCTAAATATCCAGATCATGTCTACAGATTGGATAAGGCACTTTATGGACTAAAGCAAGCTCCAAGAGCATGGTATGAAACTTTAGCTCTATTCTTACTGGAAAGTGGATTCAAAAGAGGTGCTATTGATAAAACTCTATGTTATTTGAATCATGGTAAGGACTTGTTGTTAGTTCAGATTTATGTTGATGATATCATTTTTGGGTTAACAAACAATAAGCTTTGTGAAAAGTTTTCCAAGCTTATGCAGTCAAGATATCAAATGAGCATGATGGGAGAAATGAGTTACTTTCTTGGTCTTCAAGTTAAACAGACCGATGAAGGGATTTTTATCAATCAGTCTAAATATACAAGGAATTTATTGACAAGGTTTAACATGCAAGATAGTTCTCCTGCTACAACTCACATAGCTACAACTACCAAACTTGATCCTGATCAAGGTGCTGAGGTAGATGTAACTCACTACAGAGGAATGATTGGATCTTTATTGTATCTCACTGCAAGTAGACCAGATATCATGTTTGCAACCTGTCTGTGTGCAAGATTTCAAGCAAAACTTAGAGAACCCCATCTGATTGCAGTCAAAAGAATTTTCAGATATCTCAAAGGCACTTCTTCACTTGGCCTTTGGTATGCAAGGGAATCAGATTTTGGGTTGTGTGGTTATTCAGATGCTGATTTTGCAGGATGCAAAATAGACAGGAAAAGTACTTCAGGAAGCTGTCAGTTTTTGGGTGGAAGACTAGTTTCATGGTTCAGTAAAAAGCAAAAATCCATTTCCACTTCAACTGCAAAAGCTGAGTATATTGCTGCAGGAAGTTGTTGTGCTCAGATAATGTGGATGAGAAATCAGTTGTTAGATTATGGCCTGTCATACTCAAAAATCCCTATTTATTGTGATAACCAAAGTGCTATTGCAATGACAGGAAATCCAATTCAACATTCTCTTACTAAACACATCAGTATTCGATATCACTTCATAAGAGAACAAGTTCTGGAAGGAACAATTGAACTTCACTTTGTTCCTACTGATCAACAACTAGCTGATATATTCACCAAGCCACTACCTGAAGCTACTTTCAATAAATTGGTGAATGAACTTGGAATGATGAACTTTGAGAATTTCTGAGGAAAACTACAGAGAGGAAATCCTGATAACTGTCAAATCCTGATGGTTATTCAGAAAGGTATGTTTTCTTTGATCAAATCCTGATAGGATGCTATCCTGACAGGAAGTCATGGTAAATCCTGATGCTCAGATATTGAAGCTGGTATGAAAACCAGAGGTTCTATGCTACTTTGTCATTAACACTTCTGGTAAACTCTGGAAATAAGATTTTTACTTAGTCTTTGATTAAGTTTTCAGTCTTAATTCTCAATTTCAATTATATCAGAGTTTACTATTCGTCATTATTATATGTCAATATCAGTGTTACTAACAAATTTTGCAGGCAAGTACAGAAAGAAAACAGTTGAGAAAATAGACAAATTTCATTAATTCTTGAAGATTCATTACAAATGAAAATGGAAATTACATATTTTTTCCTAGTCTATTTTTCTACTCAGGAACACGTGCCCTGCAAATTAGCATGAACGCTCCTGAGCAGCTTCACAGTCCATTAGATTGGAAGATCTCTTGTTCCATCCTTAAAGGACGAGAAGAGGAGCTGATTCACTTGAAGGCGGATCGTCACTGTGTCCACCGGGACTCTTCCGTGCCTCCAGCTTGCATGACATACAAGCATCACGGATTCTCTCCCTTCTTCTCTCAAGCTCTTGGACGAGCTCCTCATCCTCTTCATCATCTTCATCGTCTTCATCCTCTTCATCTTCGTAGATGAGGTTTTCAAGAGGATTCCAATCAGGATTTGCCTGATGGAAGTTATGAAAGAGAACATCAAACATGGCAT
The DNA here is from genome assembly GCA_030848705.1 of Heracleum sosnowskyi. Lineage (NCBI taxonomy): Eukaryota > Viridiplantae > Streptophyta > Magnoliopsida > Apiales > Apiaceae > Heracleum > Heracleum sosnowskyi. Next base: position 122,185,618 of record CM061241.1, read on the forward strand.
TCACAAACGCTTCATGTTCCTGAGGGTCAGGAACTGGTTGAGGCTCTTCATCTTCTGCGATCTCAGCCAATGCATCGAACATCTCTTGCCAGATTTCATCGAGATTTTCGACTTCTTTGTCTGGTAAGTTGTTTTGTTGTTGGTTTGCAGCCATTGAAAAACAAAGAAGGTGAAAGGTTTTCGTAAGTTTTTCTATGGAGAGGGTTTGTGTTTTAATAGATATATGATGTTATGTTGAACAGTTCTATTTTATAGAGAATGTGTGTTAAGGATGCAGGTCATTTTCTCAATATCGAGGCGACTGTCCAGTTTCTCATAATTACTTTGCCTCGTTTATTGGTAAGAATGGTTACATGGGTATTATGCTATTTGTTTTGTAATCATTTTTTTTATAAAAAAACAGCACTTATCAGGATTGTCAAAATAAATTTTGTTTTTTAAATAAAATTTTATTTGACTTCATATTAAATATTTTTTAAATCCTGATAAGGCAAATGGTTTCATAGGAAATGCTTTTATTCCTGATGAGGTTAGGTTTTTCTTACATAGGAAAATACCTACTCGTTATGGTTTAATTTCTAATGCTATGGGACAAGGCCAATCAAACCTTGTTCCTAACCCAAGCATTCATCCTAAATAGTCTAAACAGTCAACTGCCACCTCTAATGTCTCTCAAAAGACTTTAGTTGTAAAAGCAAAAAAGTCAGCTAGAACTGATGTGTCAGGAAGGCAATCAGGTTCAAAGGATTTTTCCTCTACACCTATCATTAAAAAGAAGTTACAAGGGGGTGTACAAGGGGTCCTGGTGAAGAAAGCTGCAAAGGGAGGTGAGGCTGTTTCTGTTAAAAGAAAGTTAGTGTTCAGGGATGAGACTGACTCAGAGGATGATTTACCTATATCCTCTGTGATGAATGTGAATAAGGAAGTTGCTGATACTGCTACTGCAACTGTGGTTCCATTGTCTACACCACAGAAGAAAAGGAAGTTATCAAAAAGCAGGTATCAAATTCCTTCAGAAAAGAAGCAGGATACTGATGTACATGACACTTCTATTCTGATTGAGCAATCAGTATCTACTGCTCAAGCAAATCCTGATGTTAGTATTCCTGATGCTGCACCAAGTCAAGTGGTTTCTATTTCAGACTCTCCAGCACAGGACTCTCCAACAAAACGACATGTTGATATTTCATGGGAGAAGTACGGAGCTGCTGCTTCCAATCTTGGAAAAAAGCATCCAATGGAAAAGCTAAGGAAGGCAGAAGAGTTAGTCTATCAGAGACAAAAGAAACTGAAAGGATCAAGCCCACAAGAACCTGAACCTCAAAGTGGTTCAGCAGCTCTCTCTAATGATCCAGCCACACAAGAACCACTCAATCAAAGTTTGAGTGAAGGCTTAGCTCGTGGAATGGTCCCACAAGAATCATTTTCTCAAAGGGAGAATGCAGACATCAACATTCCAGCTACACAAGAACCATCTTCTCAAAGTGAAGATGCAGGCCAAGCTACAGTTTCTGAGAAATTTTCTGACAATGCTCAAGGGATTTCTGGTGCAGATGAAGTTCAAAGATTGGTCGAGGACACTGTCAATGAGGGAAGCACACAAGAACTTTTGACTCAAAGTGTTGAAGCAGCTTCTGAACCTCAAGCTCCACAAGAACCATTGGTAGCAAATACTGATGCAAGCATATCAAATCCTGACGGTGTTCATCCTGACGCTAGTGGTGCTCCTGATGTTGAACCTATCCTGATACAACCACTTCGTTCAAGACCAATGGATCATCCTATCACAGATTCACAGGATAAAATGAAAGGTATAGCTATTCCTGATCCTGATGATACTCATAGTACTGATGATGATGACTCTGATGATAGTGATGATGATGAGAATCGAAAAGAGAAGGAACAGCTTGCTACATCACTCAAAATTAGTCTTGGAACTAATTTTGGTTCATCTAGTACATATATGGCTGGCAAAGCTTCCAGTGGGAAAGATCAGAGACAAGATTTTTCTATTCCTTCCTTTAATCCTGCTGAGGCACTTAGATAGAATGAATGGAACAATTCATGGTACAGATCTGCTGAATCTGTAAGTTATTCTTCTGCTTTGGAACATGCCTATGATGCAGTGAAATCTATAGAGAATCAAGACTTGAAGAATCATTTGAAGGCTACAATTCTGTTATCCAAAAGTCTAAAAAGTGAGATTGATTCTATCAAGAACTCAACTGAGTTGGTGAGGAATGATATTTCTCAAAATTTTACAAAGGTGCCTACTACTTTTCAGCTAAGGGTAGTAGAATCCCAAGTGAAATCTGTCATTTCTGAACAAACCTCTATCAACAGAAGGATTGATTCTCTGGATACCAAGGTAACTGAAATTCAAGCCTCTATTTCCTTAATTTTGAATTTATTGTCAAATCCTGATGTCAAAAAGGGGAGAAGGTTAGTCGGACAAAATGCACACCTGATCTAGTATTAAGGAATAATGATGATGATACTGGAGATGATGGTAGTGACAAAGTAATACAAGGAGAAACCTTTGATGCTGCTGTTATGAAGTCTATAATTCAAACTTCTCAAAGTCAAACAACGCAGTCAACTCATGTTTCTGATTCTGGAGTTAAGACAGTAAGAACGTTGGTGCAATCTCAGATCCTGACGGAAGAACAAATCCTGACACCTGGTCATGGACATACTCTTGCTACAATTCCTGAAGGTGATGAAGATATTTTTATTGATAATCCCGAAGATGCATCAAATTTATTCCAGAAGTTTTCTACAAAAGATGGCAGAATTGTTACTATATATCACACTGATAAAAGAGTTCAACAATTATTTACAAGAAAAGCACTCTCTACAGCAAGTGAAGAATGTCCTGATCTCTCACATGAAGAATTCTTAAGACAACAGAGAGAAATGATGGAAAGCTTTAATAACCCTGTTTCTGCTAGAGGTAGAGGAAGCAGAGGTAGGAGGGGAGCTAGAAGAAGTAGAAGAGGTTCTTCAACTCAAACAATACCTAGACAGACAAGGTCTAGAGGGTTAAGAATTGAAGAAATTCCTGAACCTATTCAAACTCTAGTAGTTCCTGACAGATCTACTTTTGGTGATGATGGAAATATTGAAGAAGAACCTGAATTGAGAAGAAAATCAAGAAAATCAACTCTCTGCAATACAAATCAAATTGAAGAATCTAATCCCGATGTTGTTCCTGATAATATTCAAGATCCTAATGATTCTGAAATTCTGCAAGAGATTGATTTGATGATCTTATCTACTGTGGTTGACTTTCACAACAAGGAAGTAGATGAAGAAGAAGAATCCAGAAGAAGAGAAATTACAAGATCAACAAATAGAGATTTCAATCTCTATGTACAAAGGCTTAAACTCTCAAACAGAAGGAAGTGGAGGAACCCAAGCAGACAAGAATCTTCACTGGAAAGAAGCTATGCCTTTGAAAAGGAAAAAGGATAAGAAATGGAAACATATTAGTACACTGAGGTGTGATACACTTATCAATTTTCAGTCTGGAGGAATTATTACAAGCGCTTCAAGTGTTGTTGATTTATCTGAGATGGTTAGATCAAAAGCACTCTGGTTAAAGATGTTTTAAAATCTGAAGCAATTGACAAGTAATTCAAGAGGAGGTATTGGACACAGGGATGCTGAATATCTAAATATGTCATATGTTGATCCTTACTCCTTAACTGAAATTGGAGGTACTTTAACTTCTGAAAACCTGAACAATTTACTAGTTGTTGATATAGTTATAGATTGTCATGATGGTTTTGACAAGAAAGAAAAGCTTCTGTACTTCATGAAAGATGGTAGTGTGAAGATTCTATCTATTCAAGATCTGCTGATGAAAACTACACAGGAACTGAAATATGTTCATTATCTTTTGAGATCGAAGAATCAAATGTGCAAGGAATGGAGTGACATGATTTTGTCAACAATAAGAAGAAGGCTGGATGGAAACAGTAATTTCAATGGTAATTATACTCCCATGTACTTAAATCAAAGAGGTCAGGATGTGGAAATGCAAAGGGGTACTGCTGTTAAAGAAGTAACTTTTGGCATGACACAACTTACTCTCAATCCTGATGGGAAGGAAATTGCTTATCTTTTGCTTGAAGAGCATAGTCTTCAGAAAAGCTCCATATTGAATCTCAGAGCAGCTATCTACCAGATTAATGAGGAAGATGAAGAACTCAGAAATCTTAAGGAAAGACTGATTCAAATTCTTGAAGAAAAAGAAGAAAATTTGTTATCCAACTTCTTGAAGATGAATCTGTTCTATCAAAGAATTTAAACAGATAAGTTGTTGCTGCAGATACTATACATTTTGTATATATGTTTTTGACATCATTGAATCTTAGGAATCTATACTTTATTTCACAAAGTATGAGATTTGGGGAGATTGTTATATCAGAATTCAATGATCGTCAGGAGCTAGACTCAACTGATCAGGATTGCTGACATCATCAGGATTGCATGGTCGTCAGGATCAAGATACATATCAGGACTGGGATCAGGATTGATCATCAGGACTGGAAGCTGATCAGGATTCCTACTTCGAGTTATATTTGGAGTCTAGTTAAACATGGAAATTTATTCTGTCGGTTCCTAGTTTGTAGAATGTAGCTATCAATTATGGATAGGTTTCAATCTTTGTAATTGATTAGGACTTATCATTGATAGAGAAGCTGTGTAGTATATAAACACAGTTTTGGTTTTGGTTCGGTGTGAATCAAGATAGAAGCTCTCAAGAACATAGAATTTCTTGAGAGAGTTTTTGTAAGCTAGCAGCTCTCAAGAACATCAGAATTTCTTGAGAGAGTTTGTAACAGTTTTATATCAGATTTAATAAAGTTGTTATCTTTCTTTCATATTTGTGATATATACATTAAGAAGTCGATTATCTTATACTATTGTATTCAACCCCCATTCTATAATAGATTATTATTGGGCAACAGTTTCAAAGCAGACCTGTTAAACTTAAAAATGTACTTGAATTGGGTTGAGCCACCACGACATGAAATTGGTTCCTCTTCAAATTCGTGGACCTTTAATGAGAAAGAACATTCAGGTACTATTGAATTGTCTATTATGCTAATGTCCAAACTTATATACCTATATATAGAACAATTTTTTATTACATTTATACCCTCATTTATAATTATAAATATTGATTTGATGTACTATGTTTATAATAAATTGTCACTTTTCTTTGCTATGGTTACTCCATGCATTGAGAATAATTTTCCAACAATTAAAGGAGGCACTACTTTGCACTCCATTGAAAAAAGGGTGTGGTAACTGGTAAGTCCGAACTTTTTAACATTGTTGAATATTACAATTATAACTAGCCTAAAAACCCGTGCGAAGCACGGACCTGCTTATTTACTGAAATAATTTTTCGCACGAAAATGTATATATATCGAAACAATTTTATAATTAAAATTAATTTTGAATTTATCTTATATTTGTATAAAAAAATTTTAATTTTTTTAATATTTAATAAGATTTCACAAAATTTGGAAAAAAAATCTATAAAATAAAGATCAAATTATTATTTTCATTTGACAAAATATTAATTTAGTTTTAAATGTCGTGAAATGCATTTTATCAAATTCAACAATTAAATATAATCTAAATGATTATTTTAGTATAGTTGTTTATGATATGGATGTATCTAAACTAATGTGTTTTTAACGAAATGACAATATACTTGTAAATAAAATATAAAGTTGGTCACGTACGTAAGACTACACACCGTGATCACATCTTAAAATATTTTAGTCTAAAGTCCGTATATAACATTAGTGTATGTAAATTAATATGATAACGTAACTGTGCCAAACCCAAGGCTTTGGGACTTGTTCATAGTGAGTATTATTGATATTAAGAACAAATAGAAACAATGTAAAATTTGAAACACGGTCGAACTATTGTTCTTGTTGCAATTATAATCAGGTTTACCGGAGTTTTCTATGTTGGAGAAAGTATAATTTGTAAATAGGTATTTTGCCTTAGTAGTTGTTGTTTGTTTTTCAGCGATCAATTGATTTGGTTTTTTTTATTTTTTTGCAGTCTAGAATATAAATCGTTAAATGCACACAATGTTGTTGTAATATAATCGAACACATGTGAATGAGATAGAGGATTTTAAAAAGAAGCTGAAGGTTGGTGCATCTTTGCACACTCTCACGAGACTATCTTGCGGTGTAAATTACAAAATTGTCGGTATATAACATAGGCGATGCAGTCTTAACATTGTCAGATATAAACGTAGGGCTGAGACTTATTACAAAATCTATTAATATTATTTAAAAGTCATCCATGCGGCGTCTCACTCAATTTTTTTACTTTTAAAATTTTATAAAAAATTTATACTCTAATCTTATATGTTATCTATAATCTTATTATTATGTAGAAATTATACGTTATCTATAATCTTATACTCTTTTAAAATTTTATTTTTTATATCAATCATTTAAAATAAAAGAAAGAGAATCGTAGAGTATGCTCAATCCATTAAAATATTTTTGGTAATTATATACAATGCAAAATTTTATAAATAATATAAACCAACATTTTATTTATTTAAAAATAAAAAATTATAAAAAAGAAGATGAGAGAAGAAGAGAAATTAACATTAATAAGATTTTAAAGAAAACTTAAAACAAAATGTACTATGCTACTTATGCATGAGCTTGATTAGAGAAGATTAATGGTTCAATTTACTACACTAACATAATTTTATCTACTATTTGCATAAATATAAAAGAGTTGACGTTTTTGTAATTTTTTAACATGTAGGGGCAAAATCATAAATTCAAGGTATTAAAATGACATATATCAATAATTTAAATTGATAAAACAGAATTGTAGATTATGTTCAATTGCTAAAAATATTTATTATAACTATGTATTGTGCAATATTCTAAAAATAATATAAATCAATGTTTATTAACTCAAAAAATAAAAAAATTGGAAGAAGAGGTGGTTTATCTAATAAGAGTTTGAATAAAAGCTCAAAACAAAGTGTAGCACAGTTGGTTATGACATGAGTTTGACATGGATATGTTAAGGGTTCGATTCTCATCATTAACATAATTTCACAATTTTTACATTTTCATTAAAGAATGGTATTTTTGTAATTTTAGAAAATATAAGGGTAAAATCGTAATTTTACAGCCATTAAAATGGCAAACTTTGCCCTTTGTTGGCTTTTAATATATAGAGAAAGATCTTTTGCTTGGTATACTGCTATGTATTTATTGCTACTAGATATGCTAAGTATTGAACCATTGCTCCATGATCGAAACTAAGTATTATGTTTGGACTTTTAGTTTTTTAGCATGTGTTTGTTTATGAAGTAGATTTTTTTTAATATAAGAACTAATGAACTTCTCCTGATTATTGGTATTATGACAGCCATCTAGGTTCTATTTCACTTCACTCGACTATATGTAGCTTGCAAGTATTCCGTGTTTGGTCATTCTGTGAGGGTCATCATAATGATCCATATTGATATGCTTGATCCTGATTGTTAAGACAGGGCTGCACAGTTTGAGATATGGTTGCGCTGTTTCTTGATTTTTACAAAGCCTAACTTACTATAACTAATTAATGTAGCTTATTTAGGCAAGATCAAAAGCCTGGCTTGGTTTCCGCGGGTGCGCTAGGGAGCCCCCAGCTATTGATGTTAAGTGGCATTGGGCCTGCTGATCATCTCAAGGCCAATGGGATTGAAGTAATTCTAGATCAGTCCATGGTTGGGCAAGGAATGGCAGATAATCCTATGAATGCTCTTATTATTCCCTCAAAAGAGCCTCTTGAAATCTCACCACCACAAACTGTGGGTATTACTCCATTTGGTAGTTATGTCGAAGCATTAAGTGGGATCATTGAGTTCGGTTGGGTAAATAGTTTACCTCCAGAACTTTTAAATCAAGCATGCTTCATATTAATGTTCTTTTTTCTAATTTTAAATTGTCTTATATTACAAAAAATTAAATTTTACATGTCATGTAGCTTTGTTGGCATGATTCAGGGAACTATAATTTGTAATGGTCTAATTCTAATTATCTAATATCGTTAAATAAATTTTTTGGTTATGTCACATGTTATACAGACTAAACAAGTCAATAAAATGACTCAACGACGACAAAGTCCAGAGGTGAAAGCAGCAGTTGATTCATACTTAGCATCAAGTGTTCAAGCAGGAATCATCCTTGAGAAGGTAATGGGACCAGCTTCTTCGGGTCATCTGGAGCTGAAAACATTAGATGCAAAAGACAACCCGAAAGTCACTTTTAACTACTTCAAAGATCCAGAAGACTTGCAGAAGTGTGTACAGGGAATGAAAAAAGTGATACAGGTAATAGAATCAAAAGCTGTGTCCAAGTTCCAGTATCGTACTGGATCCGTGAAACTTTACATAGACACTATGGTCGCCCTTCCAGTGAACTTGAGGTGTAAACATTTAACTACAACATTTTCACTAGAACAATTTTGCAAGGATACGGTTATGTCAATATGGCACTATCATGGTGGATGTCATGTTAATATGGCCTCTGTTTGATTTCAGAAACCACTATAAATCTTTCTTATTCTTATTTTTAATTTTCGCACTGTTGAGCCAAGAAAATGTAGTATGATTTTGGGCTGATTTCAAGTTATAACACTTTAACACCTATACTTTGTGTCTGTTCAACAGGAAAATGATGATTTTTTTGAATTAATATCTTCGAAGTTTCTGTCAGAATCTAGATACTTGACATCTGTCCAGGCCTCTTCTGTTAGGGTTCTCTTCAGCTGTTCATTGACGTGGATGGTATGATATTTCTATTGCTCTTTTTTACTCTTTTAACATTGATTTGATAAGCTGCTCACCACTAACTTTGATGAATTTTTAATGCAATGCAAGTATCCCCACGCATTTGAAGAAAACGTGTTGGACAATATAAAAGGTTGGGTGTTGAATGACCCTTCTAGGTCTTCCTGTGAGGATCCCAACTTGAACACTGATTGTGGACAGCGGAAATCTTCAGATGTTGAAATGCTGAAGACCTATTCTACTGGACTTCTTGCTTTATGTTTGGCCGGGTATGCTCTTCGTTTTTGTTTAATTATTCTGACATATTACGATGAAAGTAGCTCAAATTTGTAATTAACAATTTGCAGTGGTGGTCAAATAGTTGAAGATGTGTTAACATCCGGATTGTCAGCGAAGTTGATGTGGTATCTTCGTATCCAGACTTTGGGCGAAACAAATAAAAAAGATACCAACCATTCAATGGATAGCAAACTTGCTTAAGCTATTTCAGTTAGAGGCAAAGATGAAGGCAGGAACCGAATTCGCCATGTTACAGAGAATTTCCAGTTGGATATGGGGCAGATGCAGAGGGTTGTGATGGACGACATGGTCAAGATTTACATGAGAGAAAGGCAAATGGCGGGAATGGTTACCCGGTTTTGTTGCCATCCATTGTAAATGTATCAATATGTGGCCCTGAACCATCTCCGTCAACATCCACAAATGCTGGTGGTAATAAGATTAGATCTTCTCTTTTGGCCGAAAACAGATTTAGGTATGAACTCTGTGACCTGCTTACAATTTTCTGACAGAAGGTAGTTTATGATTTTGAATTAAGATTTAGTTCAGTAAAACTCCCACGTTGCCCAATTCTGATCTCGGGTAGCTCCAATAAAGGCTATAAACGTAAGTTGACTAATCAAACAACACATTCCCCCGTCCGACTTCCCTCCATAGTCAAACCTCACATTTTTTCTCTTTTTAACCGTAGAAGTATCTGTTTTACAATCTTCCTAAATTGGGTTTTCCCTAATTTAATTTCTCTTTGATCCCTACCCTAATTCAATTTCTCTTTGAACCCTACAAATGTTTGAATAATTTTTACTGATCAAAAATCATGTTAGTCATCATCAGGTTAATATGTTGTTTACTGGTTGCATATGTTGTCTCCTTCACTAATTACCTGATATGATGGATTTTTTTGGCAAGTATTGTGTCATTCTCATGTGTGTATGATACATTCCTATTATTTAGGACCGCTTCTGGATCTAGAGGTGAAGATTGTATGGCACCAATTTCTATAGGGAAGGGACCGCTCTATTCTTTAAGAACTATGATGCAGTACCTGAAGGTTTACTATGCGCAAAGATGGGACTATAACACCTTCATTTTCAGATGGTTTATCTTCTTCCCTATCAGTCAAGTTTGTACAACAATGACACCGTCAGGGATGCCGATTGGAGTCCCTGTCAGTCAAGTTTGTACAACAATGACACCGTCAGGGATGCCGATTGGAGCACGAGGAACTGGAGTTGGCCAGCTACATCATACAAAGAAAGACCATCTGCCATAGGACGGACGAACCACCCGATACTTTTTTTCTTGAAATTCTATTTTAAATTGAAAAGTCTGATATTTTAATTGGTCCTAATTCCCACATTTCTTTCCGTGCTAGCTAATTTTAGTGGTTTAATTTAGATTTTTTTAAAAATATTTCTATTGACATTTTATGTCAATGTACACTGTTATCCTACTTTGTCGTATTTATCATCATTAATTTGTTTTTCCCTTTTGCTAAATTATCATCATCATCAATTTTGTAATCGAAGGTACCTTTAGTGTGTGTATATATAAAAAGGGGTCTAGACATTTAAGTGTTTTAAATTTATATAACTTCTCTATATAACTGTTTTAGGTTTCATTAATTTACAAATTGATTATTTAGAAAGACTATGACATTTGTGAGAGAAGAAATTTGAGGTATATTATTTTATTTTTTTTACGGAAAATTAAGTGTATTAATAGAAGAGATAAATTTATAGGCATATTTCTCATTTTATATAAATATGTTTTTATTGGTTTGTAAAATTAGGCGATTCTATTTTTTTAAAAAAAATTATAAAAAAAAATAGTATCTAACAAAAATTAATTAAAAGAGACAACGTTTCTTGCATATTTCATAACAAAGTAGTACCATAAAAATATTTAAAATGAAAAGAAAAAAAAATCCGTATAATGATTTTACTTCCCTAATTTTTCACTGTACTCTGTTATAAATTTAAAGTGAAGTATATAAATTGTGAATTTTGTTTTTTAATTTTATTAATATGAACGATTTGAGGGGTCGCCATGAGGCGACGCCGAGAAGCTATTAGTATATAATTTAATAATTAAACTTATTTTAAAATATGAACAGTTTTTTTTAATATTAATATAAATAATTTTAAATTTGATTTGTAATATTGAGATAAGAATTTTGTAATATTCAAATTTTAAATGACATGATTTGAAAATAGAGAAATGATGATAAGTTTCAGCTAAAAGGAAATCAGTTAGTTAGTAGATATTATAATATTATTATCTTGCTTTATTTCAATAAAATTTCTCATAATATATAATATTATTGAAAGAAAATACGTTTTAGTAAGAAAAAAATAGAAATTTTAAAATAAAATAGGTAACATGTTATACCCTAAAAGGGAAATTGATTATTTATTGGTAAATATAATTTTAATATTTTATTTTATTAAATAGAATTATAAAATAAAAAAGAAGTTACAACAAATAAATTATGGAAGTACTTAAAGTAAATAAATAAATTATTGAGATTTGTGGTTTTGCTGGGTGACCTTTTCACTACTTCTCTGTACAACTGTTTCAGGTTTCACTACTGATTATTTAGAAAGATTATGAACATTTGTGAGAGAAGAAATTTGAGGTATATTATTTTATTTTTCTTACGAAAAATTAAGTGTATCAATAGAGATAAATTTATAGGCATATTTCTTATTTTATATAAATATGTTTTTATTGGTTTGTAAAATTAGGTGATTCTATTTTTAAAAAAATAAATTATTAAGAAAAAATAATATCTAACAAAAATTAATTAAAAGAGACAAGTTTTCAATAAGATTTTATAACAAAGTAGTACCATAAAAATATTAAAAATAAAAATAAAAAGAATCCTTATGCAATGTGTTTTTTAAGTGTGTATTTGTAAGCTTAAAAATTGAATGTTTGTTTAATTAAAGATATTAAGGTAAAGTAAATTAAATAATTTTATTTTATTTTTTGTTGGTTGGTCATATTTTAAAACCCATATAAAAACTATAGTATTCATTATATTATTTTTTTAAATAATTATAGGAATATTTACTTTAATAACTATATATCAGTTAGGTTTTAGGTTTCACTACTTTACAAATTGATTATTTAGAAAAACTATGACCATTTGTGAGAGAAGAAATTTGAGGTATATTATTTTATTTTTCTTACCGAAAATTAAGTGTATCAATAGAAGAGATAAATTTATAGGCATATTTCTCATTTTATATAAATATGTTTTTATTGGTTTGTAAAATTAAGTGATTCTTTTAAAAAAAAAAAAAATATCTAACAAAAATTAATTAAAAGAGACAACTTTTCTTGCATATTTCATAACAAAGTAGTACCATAAAAATATTTAAAATGAAAAGAAAAAAAAATCATTATAGTGATTTTACTTCCCCAATTTTTCACTGTACTTATAAATTCAAAGTGAAGTATATAAATTGTGAATTTTATTTTTTAATTTTATTAATATGAACGATTCGAGGGGTCGCTGAGGCGACGCCGAGAAGCTCTTAGTATATAATTTAATAATTAAACTAATTTTAAAATATGAATAGAATTTTTTAATATTAATATAAATAATTTTAAATTTGATTTGTAATATTGAGATAAGAATTTTGTAATCTTCAAATTTTAAATGACATGATTTGATTTGAAAATAGAGAAAAGATGATAAGTTTCAGCTAAAAGGAAATCACTTAGTTAGTAGATATTATAATATTATTATCTTGCTTTATTTCAATAAAATTTCTCCTAATATTATTGAAAGAAAATACGTTTTAATTAGAAAAAATAGAAATTTTAAAATAAAATAGGTAACATGTTATACCCTAAAAAGGAAATTGATTATTTATTGGTAAATATAATTTTAATATTTTATTTTATTAAATAGAATTATAAACTAAAAAGGAAGTTACAACAAATAAATTATAGAAGTACTTAAAAAGTACATAAATAAATTATTGAGATGTGAGGCTTTTGCTGGATAGGCCTAAGGCTTGCTGACCTTTTCCCAACTTCTTTATACCTTTTCCCAACTTCTTTATACAACTGTTTTAGGTTTCACTACTTTACAAATTATTTATTTAGAAAGATTATGAAAAGAAATTTGAGCTATATTATTTTATTTTTCTTACGGAAAATTAAGTGTATCAATAGAAGAGATAAATTTATAGACATATTTCTCATTTTATATAAATATGTTTTTATTGGTTTGTAAAATTAGGTGATTCTATTTTTTTTAAAATAAATTATTAAGAAAAAATAATATCTAACAAAAATAAATTAAAAGAGACAACTTTTCTTGCATATTTTATAACAAATTAATACCATAAAAATATTAAAAATGAAAATAAAAAGAACTCTTATGCAATGTGTTTTGTAAGTGTGTATTTGTAAGCTTAAAAATTGGATCTTTGCTTAATTAAATATACTAGCTTAAAACCCGTGCGATGCACGGATTGTTAATTATTATTTTATTATTATTTTTTTTAATATTTAATTAATTGTATATGTTAAAAATATAATTAGGCATGTTAAAATAGCTAAACAATTTTAATTAATTAAAAACATTAAAATAGTTTTAAAAATAAATAAGTAAGGGTTTGTCAGTTATATTTTTGAAAAAAGTGGGGTTTTAGTAAAGAAAAATAAAAAATGTAAGTTTAAAAAAGGTAAATGCCTGTGATATTTTTGGAAAATGAGTTTTTAAAATTTAATAATTAAAAGTATTTAAATACTTTTTAAAATAAATAAGTAATGGGTTTGTCCGTAATATTTTTAGAAAAAAGAATGAATTTTAGTGAAAAAAATAGAAAAAAGTAAGTTGAAAGAGTTAATTTCCCGTGATATATTTAGAAAAGGAGGGACATTGCTAAAAAAAATCTATAAAGTGTTTTAGCTAAAAAGGTAATCAGTTATAAATAAGTATTTGATTATTTATATTTTAATATTTTTAGTAATTGCATTTGTTAAGAAAAATAAGTAGGCATGTTACAATAGGTAAACTTTTAAAAAATAATTATAGTATTAAAATAGATTTAAAAATAAATAACTAAAGGTTTGTTCATGATATTTTTGGAAAATGAGAGTTTTAGTAAGGAAAAATAAAAAAACAAACATGTTTTAGTTAAAAAGGTAATTGCCCGTGATATATTTGAAAAAGTAGGGGAATTTTTGGGAAAAAAGAAAAAATAATATATTTTAGGTGAAAAAAGTAATTGGTTATAAATAGGTAATATTATTATTTAATAATATATTTTTATAAATAAGTAAGGTTAATTAAGTAAAAACACGAAGTACAGTGTTAAATAAGGCCAATTAAGTAAAATCATAGCAATCAACGACCGACCAAACTTCTAATGTTTCATCTATTATATAATAGTACTAGCTTAAAACCCGTGCGATGCACGGATTGTTAATTGTTATTTTATTATTATATTTTTAATATTTTATTAATTGTATTTGTTAAAAAAATAAATAGGCATGTTAAAATAGCTAAATACTTTTAATTAATTAAAAACATTAAAACAGATTTTAAAATAAATAAGTAAGGGTTTGCCCGTTATATTTTTGGAAAATGAGGGGTTTTAGTAAGAAAAAATAAAAAATGTAACATATATTTTTTTTAAAAAGGTAAATGCCCGTGATATTTTTGGAAAATGAGGTTTTAAATTTTAATAATTTAAATTATTTAAATTCGTTTTAAAATAAATAAGAAAAGGGTTTCAAATGATATTTTTGGGAAAAAAAATGAATTTTAGTGAGAAAATTTGAAAAAATAAATTGAAAAAACAATTTCCCGTGATATATTTAGAAAAGAAGGGGCTTTGTTAGAAAAAATCTATAATGTTTTTTAGAGTAATTGGTTATAAATAGGTATTTGATTATTTATATTTTAATATTCTTAGTGATTGCATTTGTTAAGAAAAATAAGTAGATATGTTTTCTTCAAAAAAAAAGTAGATATGTTAAAATAGGTAAATTTTTAAAAAATAATTATAATATTATAGGTTTAAAAATAAGTAACTAAAGGTTTGCCCGTAATATTTTTGGAAAATGAAGGGTTTTAGTAAGGAAAAATAGAAAAACTAACATGTTTTAGTTAAAAAAGGTAATTGCCATGTTTGAAAAAGTATGGGAATTTTTTAGAAAAAATAATGTATTTTAGGGAAAAAAGGTAATTAGTTTTAAATAGGTAATATTATTATTTAATAATATATTTCTATAAATAAGTATGGTTAATTAAGTAAAAACACAAAATATTGCAATTAAGTAAAATCACAATGTACCATTCCGACCAACCAAACTTTTAATGTTTCGTTTATTATATAATAGTAAACCCGTGCGATGCATGGATTGTTAATTGTTATTTTATTATTTTTTTAAATATTTTATTAATTGTATTTGTTAAAAAAATAAGTAGGCATGTTAAAATAGGTAAACACTTTTAATTAATTAAAAACATTAAAATAGATTTTAAAATAAATAAGTAAGGATTTGCCCATTATATTTTTGGAGGGGTTTTAGTAAGGAAAAATAAAAAATGTAACATATATATTTAGTTTAAAAAAGGAAAATGTTCGTGATATTTTTGGAAAATGAGGTTTTAAAATTTAATAATTAAAAATATTAAAATACGTTTTAAAATAAATACGTAAAGGGTTTGCTCGTGATATTTTTAGAAAACAAATAGATTTTAGAGAGAAAAATAGAAAAATAAGTTGAAAAAGGTAATTTCCCGTGATATATTTAGAAAATGAGGGACTTTGTTAGAAAAAATCTATAATGTGTTTTAGCTGAAAAGGTAATTGATTATAAATAGGTATTTAATCGTTTATATTTTTAATATTTTTAGTAATTGCATTTGTTAAAAAAAAAAATAAGTAGGCTTGTTAAAATAGGTAATTTTTAAAAAATAATTATAATATTAAAATATGTTTAAAAATAAATAACTAAAGGTTTGTATGGGATATTTTTCGAAAAGGAGAGTTTTATTAAGAAAAAATAGAAAAACTAACATGTTTTAGTTAAAAAAGGTAATTGCCCGTGATATATTTGAAAAAGTTGGGGAATTTTTTTAGAAAAACAATGTATTTTAGGTGAAAAAGGTAATTGGTTATAAATAAGTAATATTATTATTTAGTAATCTATTTCTGTAAATAAGTAAGGACAATTAAGTAAAATCACAACGTACCATACCGACCGACCAAACTTTTAATGTTTCGTCTATTATTTAATAGTATTGATTACTTTTTCTCTAAAGTAAGTATTATTAATAATTATAATTGTATGATTGTTTGATAGTAGATTTTTTAGCTATGTAGGACCACGACCATATCAAACCATACCATTTAAGTGCTTTACACTAATTATATATAAAGATATAATTGATTAGTATTTATCTATTTTTAATTTTTATTTTTTTTTATTTTGAATTAACAACTATTAAAAAAATCACAAAGGAAAGGGGGAAATGGGTGACTAAAAAGGAAGGTGCTAACCAAACTACCGATTATCCTATGATTTGGCTATTATCAGTTAAGTATAGATTAGTATTTATCTATTTTAATTTTTTTTATTTTGAATTAACTAATATTAAAAAAATCACAAAGGAAATGGGTGACTAAAAAAGAAGGTGCTAACCAAACTACCAATTATCCTATGATTTTGCTGTTATAGTTTAGTATATATTAAGGTAAAGTAAATGAAATGAATTTATTTCAATTTTTGTTGGTTGGGCATATTTTACAACCCACAAAAAACTAAAGTATTCATTATATTATTTTGTATAAAAATGGTGTCGTGATTTTACTTCACCAATTTTTCACTATACTCTATGATAAATTCAAAGTGAAGTATATAAATTGTCAAAAAAAATATTTTTATTTTTATTAATATGAACGATTCGAGGGGTCGCCGTGAGGCGATGCCGAGAAGCTGTTAGTATATAATTTAATAATTAAGATTATTTTATTCAAAATTATTATTTTTATAATTTATTTTAATTCGCATCTATATTTTCATAGTAGTATTTCACTAATATTAGATAGTTGTATAAATTGAAAATAAATAAAATAAGAAATACTTTGATGTTTTGAATAAATAAAATAAGTTGCTACTTAATTTAATAAATATTTTGATGTTTTGTTTCTCATTAATTTCTCATTATTGTTTTGTTTTTAATATTTGGGATACGTAGCAAGGATGTTTGGTTTAAACGTTAAAATCTTAAGTTTGTTTGGTTTTAAATTAAGTACGAGGTCAACGTTATTATGAGAGAGACGTATGATATTTTTAGTTTCTCCAATAGCGAATATTTTGGATAAGTATCAGGGATGTTTGGTTTTAACATTAAAATAATAATTTTGTTTGCTTTTAAGAATGTTTGGTTTTAACATTTAAATCTTTAGTTTGTTTCATGTTAAATTAATTATGACCTCCTTGACATAAAAAAGAAAAACAAACTCAACGTTACTATGAAGGTATGATATTTATAATTGCACGAAGGTGAGACAAGGTCATAATATAGGTCTAATAAAACAAGCACATATATAATACGAAGATAAAACATTAGAAATAAATAAATTAAATAATTAAATAACTATTATTAAAAAAAAAATATCATTCCGTATGCGAAGCACAGACATATTACTAGTGTTATATAATATTTTAAAAAATGGCTCATTATTTTGTTGTTAATGACCCTTGATCTATGTATATCTATATGTATGATAGTATATAATTTTAGAATAAATCTTCGTACATATATAAACACTACTAACACACTAACATGAGTAATAATTTAGGAAATAAGTTATTAATTGATCCGATATTGTGTTAGTAGTGTATAAATATGTGTGTGAAAATTTACTCATAATTTTATACTTCCAGGACTATAAAAATTTTGTACAAGGTTTTAAGTTTCGAATGGGATTCAGATTGGTAATATATATATTGAAAAAATTGAGTCAATTTTAGGGTTGACCTTGGATAAAAACGGGCTGGGTCGAATTGACTTTTATAAAAAAATTCAAATCCGAATCTAATTACTTTTGCTTTTATAGGTAAATCAAAATTTAAATTGAATTGATTAGCAAAAAAAATAAATTAAATTGAATACTTAATATCGAAATCAATTGGGTTTAGGCGCTAATTTTGTATAAAATATACTGTGATCCCTGTGGACAACAGAAAACTTTATTCTGAGTAGTATAATATATTGTATAATCTTTGATTGATTTTGACGTGATTCTTACACAGAGTAATTACTATATATATATTCACATAGTCATCAAATAGTAGCCTGAGTTTAGTTGTAAAATTCTACAATGGCCATGGCTGTTAAATCGATCATTTTTGCTTGCTTACTGCTTCTACTTGTCGTCGTCGGAGCCATGCCAGATACTCCCCAAAGGTTCGTTACTCTTGTTTTATACTTTTAAACACATCTTTAATCTGTAATTTAATAGACCTCATTAGTTTTACATGTTTTTCGACGAGTTTGCGTAATCTGCATGCATGCGTTGTTCAAGAAATCGGTAGAACTGTAGAAGTTGATGCAATTTTGTATTTGATTTTTTTTTTTTATCGAATTTGACCGATGGTTTATGATTTGTGTAGGGTGAAAGAAGTTGAAGGTCTGGATAAGCATGCAATTCCTGATCCAGATATGATTGCTGACATGGTTCACGAGTAAGAAAAATACCTCTGCTCTTTGTCAAATTTAGTTTAATGTAAATTTTAAACTATATCGAATTATGATTTTATATATATATATTTTTTAATAATGTTATACTCAATACAGGAGCATAATTAACAGCACGGAAAGGAGGAAACTTGGATTTTCTTGTGCAACAGGAAATCCCATTGATGATTGTTGGCGTTGTGACCCTGACTGGTATTACCATCGCAAGCGCCTTGCTGATTGTGGCATTGGTTTTGGTCGCGATGCTATTGGAGGCCGTAATGGTCGTTTTTATATTGTAACTGATTCAAGTGATGATGACGCTGTTAACCCCCGCCCTGGCACCTTGCGCCATGCTGTTATAAAGAACGAACCACTCTGGATTGTTTTCAGCCGTGATATGGTGATTACTTTGAAGGAGGAGCTCATAATGAACAGCTTTAAGACGATTGATGGTCGTGGTGCCAATGTCCATATTACTGGTGGAGGTTGCATCACTATCCAGGATATTTCCCATGTCATTATTCATGGTTTGCATATTCATGACTGCAAACCCTCTGGAAATGCTTTGGTTAGGAGCTCACCATCCCATTATGGCTGGAGGGCAATGGCTGATGGTGATGCCATTTCCATCTTTAGTTCAAGCCACATATGGATTGATCACAATTCACTATCTAAGTGTGCTGATGGCCTTGTTGATGTTGTCATGGGTTCAACTGCTATTACAATCTCGAACAATTACTTCACTCAACACAATGAGGTATGCAACTGTAACTGAAGTACTTGAACAAACGGATCTGTTTTTCCTTTTGTTTAGAACTAACTCTGTTCTGTAAACCAGGTTATGATGTTGGGTCACAGCGATAGCTACTTCGGGGACAAGCGAATGCACGTCACTATTGCCTTCAACCATTTCGGAGAGGGTCTTAACCAAAGAATCCCAAGGTAAAATTTATATATCATCCATCAAACCATAAATTTCTTTTCTGAACACACACAATTCACATAAACAACATACTTTAAATCCTTTCTTATTATGGGAATCATCTAGTTCATTGTTTCTAAGACGACGTACTACTGTAAAAACAAATGCAGGTGCAGACATGGGTACTTCCATGTGGTCAACAATGACTACACTAACTGGAGAATGTATGCAATTGGTGGAAGTGCAAACCCCACCATTTACAGCCAAGGCAACAGATTCCTTGCCTCAAACAATCCTTATACAAAGGAGGTGACGAAGAGAGTATCTGGTAATGAGGGCCAGTGGAAAAGCTGGAACTGGAGATCAGAGGGTGACATGTTCCTTAACGGGGCTTATTTCACTCCATCTGGAGCTTCAACTTCAGTGTATTATACCCAAGCTTCAAGCATGCGGGCAAAGTCTGCTTCTATGGTTAGCATCATGACTTCTGGAGCTGGTGTTCTTGGCTGCCGCAAAGGAGGCCGATGTTAACAAAGGAGAAACCACAATGAATCAGTATATTGCATGAAAATATTAAATATTAATTAAAAAAAATTCGTTCACCCCTTTTCCTTTGTCAAAAGTTTCAGTTCATTTTAACTAAATGTAAGCTTTCTTGCTCAATCTTTAACAATGGGAGCGCCTTGATAATGTATGGCTATACAATCTTTCATGACTAATAAATACTCCTTAAAACCCGTGGGATGCTTTTTAATAATTGTTATTTGATTATTTAAATTATATATTTTTATTAATTTTTTCTGTTAAAAAAATAAGTATGCATGTTAAAATACAAAGACCAAGTGAAGGAGTGCTTTGAGATATCTGAAAATTCTTTTAACTGCAATCAGATGAGGTTCCCTAGGTTTTGCCAATCATTCCTCTGTAGTGAGTTACATCTACCTCAGCACCTTGATCAGGATCAAGTTTGGTAGCTGTAGCTATGGGAGTACTTGCAATAGCACAATCTTGCATGTTAAACCTTTTCAATAAATTCCTTGTATATTTTGACTGATTGATAAAAATACCATCTTCAGTCTGTTTAACTTGAAGACCAAGAAAGTAACTCATTTATCTCATCATGCTCGTTTGATATCTTAACTGCATAAGCTTAGAAAACTTTTCACAGAACTTATTGTTTTTTGACCCAAAAATGATATCATCCACATAAATCTGAACTAAAAGCAAATCCTTACCATGATTCAAATAGAATAGAGTTTTATCAATAGTACCTTTTTTGAATCCACTTTCCAGTAAGAATTGAGCTAGGGTTTCATACCATGCTCTTGGAGCTTGCTTTAGTCCATAAAGTGCCTTATCCAATCTGTAGACATGATTTGGATATTTAGGATCAATGAAACCAGGAGGTTGTTCAACATATACCTCTTCCTCCCGTTCACCATTTAAGAAAGCACTTTTCACATCCATCTGGAAAACCTTGAATTTCTTATGAGCTGCATATGCCAGAAAGATCCCGATGGCCTCTAGTCTTGCAACATGAGCAAAAGTTTCATCATAATCAATTCTTTCTTGTTGAGAATACCCATTTGCAACTAGTCTTGCTTTGTTTCTGATAATTACACCATCTGAATCAGTCTTATTTTTGAAAATCCATTTTGTAGCAACAATTGACCTGTTCTTTGGTCTTGGCACCAGTTTCCAGACTTCATTCCTTTCAAATTCATTCAATTCTTCTTGCATTGCAGTAACCCAATCAGCATCTTTAAGTGCATCTTCAACTTTCTTTGGCTCCTCCTTTGACAGAAAGTTATTATATAGACATTCATTTTGAGTTGGACTTCTTGTCTGAACACCTGCATCAGGATCTCCAATTATCAAATCAGGAGTATGACTTGCAGTCCATTTTCTTGATGGTGGTAAGTCATTCTTTGATGTAGATGCTCCCTCTAGATTGGTGTTATCTTGATTAGAAGAATTTGTTTCATTAGAAGCTCCCCCTGAATTATTGTTATTTCCTCCTGATAAATTATCAGGATTGTCACTTGAATCAGTATCTGAAGAATTTTGTCCTGATGATTGAGTTGACTCTGAATTTTTAGTAGTTTGCCGTTGCTCCCCCTCAACATTTGCACTACTAGATGAATCATCATTATTTGCATCATCAATATCAGCACCATCAGTAATTTGTGCTCCATCAGGATTTGGTGTGTCATCAGGATTTGATGGATCATCAGGATTTGGTGACCCATCAATATCTGATGAATTGTCATGATCTGATTCATTTTCTTCAGGTTCCTTGGTAGCTTCATTTTCAAAAACAAATGTATCATGTGAGTCTTCATTCAATCCAATTATCTTCTTGTCATCAAAAGATACGTGTATTGACTCCATGATAGTCCTTGTTCTCAAGTTAAAAACTCTAAAGGCTCTTGATGCAGGATAGCCTATGAAAATTCCCTCGTCAGCCTTTGTTTCAAATTTCCCTAGCTGTTCAGGATGAGTTCTGAGAACAAAACATTTACAGCCAAACATATGCAAATGCTTCAAACTTGGTTTCTTCTCCTTGAGCATTTGATAGGGAGTTACACCATGTCTGTTTATTTAGCATGATGTGTTGACTGCTTCTGCCCAGAAATATGTAGGCAATTTAGCTTCTTCCAACATAGTTCTGCCAGCTTCAATAAGAGTTCTATTTTTCCTTTCAACTACTCCATTTTTCTGAGGTGTGCCAGGAGCAGAGAATTGTTGAATAATTCCTTTGTATTTGCAGAACTCCTCCATATTTGAATTCTTGAATTCAGTACCATTATCACTTCTCAGTATCTTGACTTTGTACTTTGTGGTTGTCTCAATCATTCTCACATGATCCAACAGTATTTCAGGAGTTTCATCTTTTCTGTGCAGAAAATACACCCAGGTGAATCTAGAATATTCATCAACAATTACAAGAGTGTACCTTTTCTTACTAATGGACATAATGTTGACTGGTCCAAATAGATCAAGATGCAACATGTGATATGGTTCTTCAATAGAGGATTCTGATTTACTCTTGAATGATGTTCTTCTTTGTTTAGCCTTTTGACATGCATCACAGAGTCCATCAGGAGTATACAAAACTTTAGGTAATCCTCTCACTAAATCTTTCTTAACCAACTCATTGATATTGCTGAAGTTGAGATGAGAAAGCTTCTTGTGCCAATTCCAACTTTCATCTACTGATGCTTTACTGATGAAACATGTAGGGGAGCCATCAGTATTTGAGAGAATGTTGGCTTCATAAATGTTACCATGCCTGTAGCCAGTCAATGCTATCTTTCATGTTTCTTTGCTGACTACTTCACAATGTGTGGAATAGAAGTTGACATGATAACCTCTGTCAGTGATTTGACTAATACTCAACAGGTTGTGTTTTAGTCCCTTCACTAGAGCTACTTTTTCAATGATGACATTTCCAATGATTATATTGTCAAATCCCAAAGTTTGTCCAATGTTGCCATCTCCATAAGACACAGTTGGGCCAACTTTTTCCTCATATTCTGATAACATGGATTTGTTTCCAGTCATGTGCACAGAACATCCACTATCCATGACTAACACATTTTTCTTTTTACCCTGCAATCAGAATGTTAAAACACTAGTTAGAATGTTTAGGAACCCACACTTGTTGGGTTCCTTTTCCATGCATTTTATTAATTTTAGCAGCAGAAGACTTTCTGATTTTAGCAGTCCTGACAGGATTTACTCCATCAGGATTTGCTTTGTCAGTATCAGTATTAACAAAAGCATGCTTCACCTTGACATTCTTAAGGCTACCATAATTTGCACTATTATTAAACTTAGGTAATGGATCATAGAAGTTATAGTATAAATCATGATATTCTTCACATGTATAAATAGAATGTCATTTACTACCACAATGAAAACAGGAATTCTGTGGTTTATAAAATACTGATCTATTCCTAACATCAGACTTAGGAATTTCAGTAACCTTCTTTTTACTCTTTCTGCAATCAATAGCAAGATGATTAGAGTTACCACAGTTAAAGTGACATTTTCTAGGTGCATTTGGGACATATTTATAACCATTTTCTTTATTAATCCCAATTTTACCATTCTTGTTTCTTTTGACACTAGGTTCCTTCTTCTTATCAGTAACTTCACAAATTTTATCCTTGAATTGTTTCTGAGACAGTAAACCTACATTCTTAGTAACTTTACTCATGACAGGTTTAGACTTAATAATTTTAACACTTTGAACAGAAGTAGATCCCTTTTCAAAAGTTGAATTGGAATCCTTGCCAAAAACAAAATTAACAGGAGTAATCTTAGATTTGGTTTTGTCTATAACATGTCTATAGGTTTTTGGACTAACTGTCTCATCAACAACAATTTTCTCTTTTAATTTTTTATCTTCATCTGACTTATACCCTAGACACTCTTTCCAATTCTTAGAGGTATTAATCTCATGAAATTTTCTACTAGAGTCTGTCCATGTTCTGATTTTCTCATTACCATATTCAAGTTCCTTTTCAAGAGTAGTACATTTAAATTTCATCTCTAAGTACATGTGTTTAGCATTGTCACATTCTATCTGTACTTTTTGCATATGAGAAAATTCAGCTTCTAGATGCACATTCCTTTTCCTAAGCTCAGACATCTCAGATAAGATCCTAGTATTCTCAGCAGTTTGACTTCTAAAGCTAATATTCAAAGACTTTAGAAAACGTCTTAACTCAGAAGAATTATCAGTATCAAAATCAAAGACAGTGTTTAGTACCTTATCATCAGGAATAGCAATTTCATCAATATTGGCCATTAAGTCATAATTGACCACCTCAGTTTCAGAGTCTGAGGAAGAGTCCATCCAATCATTGCTTGATGTGATGAGTGCCTTTGTCTTCTTGCACTCAGTAGCAAAGTGTCCCATACCATTACACTTGTAGCATCTAATCTGTCTTTGTTCGTATTGAAGGTCCTTTTCTGGAAGTTGCCTTGTCTTCTAGCCTTCCTGAACTTCATCTTTTTGAAGCCTCTGACTATCATAGCAACCATCTCTTCCATGTCTGAGTCAGAAGAATCATCATCAGTATTGGCATCAGGATTGCCATCAGTATCTGATGATGAATCATCAGGATCTGACTCCACCACTCTTGATTTCCTTCTAGAGACCTCCATAGCTTTTCCTTCTGATTTAGCCTCTACATTCAAGGCAATAGTCTTTGCCTTGCTGCTTCTCTTATTCCTTCTCTGTTGAACTTCAAGATCATGAGTTCTTAGCATTCCATAGACTTCATCAAGAGACACAGTGTTGAGATCATACTGATGTCTAATGATCGAGGTTTGAGTATCCCATTCTTCTGGTAAAGCTCTCAGAAACTTGGTATTTGAATCTTCAGAAACATATTCCTTGCCAACTAAAGATAGACTATTCAGGAGTGTCAGAAATCTATCATATAAATCAGTCAGGCTCTCATCAAGTCTAGCATCGAATTGTTCATATTCTTGAATCAAAAGAGCCCTTCTGTTTTTCTTGACAAATGCAGATCCCTGTCATTGATTTCCAAAGTATCCCAGATTTCTTTTGCAGACTTGCATGCAATCACTCTGTTGGACATGACAACATCAAGACTATTGTGCAGGATATTCTTTATCTTTGCCTCCCTGAGTACGTGAGCTTTTTCTTCTGGAGTCCATTCACTTTTGGCCTTGACCACGTAGTGTTCAGCTACAGTTTCTGTTCGTTCTATAATTCTGGTAGGAATATATGGTCCATCACGAATCCTGTCCAAATAATCAGGATCCATAGCCTCTAGGTACATCAGCATCTTTACCTTCCATGTTGGATATTCAGACTTCTTCAGGATGGGAATTTTCATGCTTTCATACTTGGTTGTCGACATCTTAGATCGTATCTGATTCAAATTTAAATCAGTTTGCTCTGATACCAATTGTTGCCCAGTAATAAACAATTGTAGAAGGGGGTTGAATACAATTGTATAAGATTCTCGACTTTAAACACAAATATGAATAATAACAGCTTTATTAATTCTAATATAAACCTGTTACAAGCTCTCTCAAGAAATTCTGATGTTCTTGAGAGCTTCTAGGTTATAAAAATACTCGTGTGTGTGATCAATATAAATCGAAACCTAAACTGTGTTTATATACTACACAGCTTCTCTATCAATTACATGATAAGTCCTAATCAATTACAAAGATTGAAACCTATCCTAAATTTATAGCTACGTTCCTACAAACCAGGAACCGACAAAATAAACATCCTTATTTGACTAGACTCCAAATATAACTCGAAGTAGGAATCCTGATCAGCTTCCAGTCCTGACAATCAATCCCGATCCCAGTCCTGATATGAAATCATGATATCAATCTTGATCCTGACGATCATGCAATCCTAATGGCTATCCAATATAGATGATGTCAGCAATCCTGATCAGTTGAGTCTAGATCTTGACGATCATTGAATCCTGATCTAACAATAGATATAAAATTATATTACATATATATATATATATATATATATATATATATATATATATATATATGTTGCTCGTGTTACTTTTAGAAAATTAGTTATTTGAATTAGAAAATAGAAAATTATATTACCTTTATATATATATATATATATATATATATATATGTTTTTCGTGTTACTTTTAAAAAATTAGTTGTTTAAGTTAGAAAAAATAAAAAAGGTTATGTGTTTAGTAAGTGGTTATTTATTAATAATTATATATAACAATATTATCATTACATATTTATTTTGCATGTGTTATTTTTAGAAGATGAGTTGTTTTAGTTTAGAAACTATAAAAAAAAATGTGTTTTAAAAAATGTAAAACAAATAATGTGTTTAGAAAATGTAAAACAAATAATGTGTTTAGAAAAGGTAATCGGTTATTAATATGTAATAATATTACCATTTTGTATTTATGTTACCTATTTTATTTTTAGAAGATGAGTTGTTTTAGTTAGAAAAATATATAAAATAGGTAATGTGTTTTAGTTGAAAAAAGCAATTGGTTAAAACTAAATTGGTTATAGATAGGCCCGACCCAAATTATAGATAAGCCCGGCCCAAATACCGACCGACCGACCAAAACTTTTAATGTTTCGTCTTTAATAATATAGTACATATTTATGTTTTATATTGAGTTTTAAAAATCAGATTCAAATAATTTTACGGTCCATACAAATCTCACAAAATAATCTTTGATTTATTGATGGTTTAACAATTTTTTTTCTAATTAAAACTACCCTGAAACTGAATAAAGAATAAAATAACGAATTTTTACATTAGTTCTATTCAACTTAGGAATATAATTAAAATAAAGAAAACCAACTCAACTTAGAATTAAAGTATAGACCAACAATTAAAATAAACCTACAAAACTTTGAATTTGAAGTTACGAATTGTTTTATTGAGAATTCTAGTCAACCTAAAAAACTTACTCATATTTGATTTATATTAATAAAATAAATCTTTTTAATATTAGATCTAATGGTTCTCAATCATTTATTTTAAGATCAACGGTCCTTATTAATTTGACGGTACATAACCAAAATTTTGGATAAAATCTTTGTTACGCTTATTATATATAACTAGTTTTACACCCGCAATGCACGGGGAAGCTTTATAAATTATTAGATATTTTTTTAATTTAATTTAAATTGTGAATTTTTTTTAATTTTCCCGAAAGTATCAATCTATTTTAATTTCAATTTTATAAATTTTAAATTAATACTATATTATTAAAGCCAAAATATTACTATATTATTAAAGACGAAACATTGAATGTTTTTTGGTTTTCGATTTTCGGTCCTTTATTCTAATTAAAAAATAATTTATACTATTTATACTATCTTATAATAGACGAAATATTAAAACTTTGGTAGTCGGACGGACGGGGTCGTTATTTTGTGATTTTACTTAATTACCCTTATTTATTTTAAAAAATATTATTAAATAATAAAAAATTTTAAAACCAATTACCTTCCTAAAATACATTATTTTTTCTATTTTTTCTAACAAAATCCCCTCTTTTTCTAAAAAAAATCACGGACAATTATCTTTTTCAACTAAAACATGTTACTTTTCTTATTTTTCCTTACTAAAATACATCATTTTCCAAAAATATCACGCGCAAATACTTACTTATTTTAAAATCTATTTAATACTTTTAATTACGGACAATTACCTTTTTCAACTAAAACATGTTACTTTCGTATTTTTCCTAACTAAAATCCCTCTTTTCCAAAAATATTAGGGGCAAATCCTTAATTATATATTTTGAAACCTATTTGAATACTTTTAATTACGGACAATTATCTTTTTCAACTAGAACATGTTACTATTTCAATTTTTCCTTATTAAAACACCTCTAATTATTTAAAAAAAGTTTAACCTACCAACTTATTTTTTTAACAAAAGCAATTAATAAAATATAAAAACATAAATAATAAAAATCATAATTATTAAAAGCAATTCATGCATCGCATGAGTTTTAAGCTAATATTAACTAAATCTGAAAACATATATTTATTACATAAATTTTATGTCTGTCTATGTTATATTTTTGGAATGATACTTATTTTTGGTTTTTTTTATATTTTAAAAATCACTAATGTTTTTGTGATAATTTATTTAGTCGTCTATTATTTTTCAAATTTAACTTTGATAATTTTAATTTGGTATTTTTTTGTTTTATATCGAGCTAATAGTTGACAATTTTTATTTAATTTAGTTTGCTATTTTTTTACTTTATATTATTTTGTTTTATGAATCTAATTTACATTAAAGTAATAGATATACTAATTTAAAATTTTATCTTTTATTATTTTGTTAGTTAAATATCTATCATAATTTGTTGATTATTAATTTTAAAATTTATTTTTTCTGATTATAAATAACTTTTTTATATTTTTTATTTTCTTAAGATCATTGTTTAATATTCATTATAAATCATTATAGTTTTATTCTTTGTTTTGGTGATTTTTTGTTTCAAAATGTTAAATATTTATTTTAGGTGTATAGTGGTTATCATAATATTAAACATATCTAAATTTTATTTTATTTTAGATTTAAATTTTGTTTTTAAAAATTTTCAGTTTTTTAAATGAGAATAGAATATCTTAGTTATCTTTTTTTTTTGAAATTTGAATTTCATAGACATCCATTTTTTTTTCCTTTTTAACTCAAAATGAGAGGCACGTTTGTAAATGAAACTAATTTACATTAAAGAAATAAATATACCAATATATAGTATATATCTCATTTAAGAATTTATCTTTAATTATTATTTTAGAAAAATTTCTATCATAATTTGTTGACTATCAAATTTAAGATTTATCTTTATATTAATTACTTTTTTTATTTTCTAAGATCATTGCTTAATCTACATTATAAATATTTTATTCTTTGTTTTAGTAATTTTTTATTTTAAAATGTTAAATATTCCATACACTACCATACCATACCCAGGGCCAACATTTTTGGTCTTTTTGAATATGATTGCTACTTACAAACTGTAATTTTTAATGAATGTAGAAAACCTCTTGATCACAACCAAGAACATATAAGTCACCTCTACAACCATTGAACTAAGCACACAATTGAGTAAATATTAGAACTCTTTAAATAGATGCATGATCAATGATTTTCTTTTTCTTTTTTGTCTCTTACATATCATGCATCTATTGATTTCTTGGGAATTTTTTTATATCTTCATGTACACACAAGCATTCATGTATCTACTTAATTAAATTAACGGTACATGTATTATTAATTTTCATAAAAAAGTTAAAAATCAAAATCTTTATAGAGTCGTTTATTGAACAATTTTTTTTTCAATTATTCTAATCTTTTATCTATCTATTATTTTATTTTATATATAATACATCTATATATCGCATTTCTTTCAATATAAAAATGTTCCTAATATTTAAAATCAAATTTCTACGTTTCTGAACTTACAAATGTATATAAATTAAGCTGCACGCAAGTAAAAATTCAAATTTAATTTTAAAATAAGTTCATATCATCACAGAAACACCGATAAAATCAAATTCAAATTATAGATTTACTAATTTTTCAGATTTTTTCAGTGCTTACTAATCAAATAAGTTCAACCAATCAATAGACCCTATGGCCTTAAGATGTGGGGGTTAGTCAAAAGTCTGAAAAGTAGGAGAATAACGGAATATAAAAATAAAGTGGATATAAGAATATTCTATATATCATTTTCTTAGTGAAAATATGATGAGTTTAAAAATTAAATGAGAAGGGGATAAAGTAAGTCTCGGTGAACTCGAGCAGTTTAAAACAATGGTAATTATTGCAATGAGTTTGTTTGAGATGTACAGTCTATATTAACCAATGCATGCAAAGAGTTATATCACCATTTTCTTTTCTCAAAACTCTTTCATCCAAAGCAGAAATATGTAGAGGAGTGGGGAGTTTCTAGATGTGGGTTTTGTTAAGGTTAATGTACATGCATTTACCCTTAACGAACCTTTGTCTGATGGAAAAGATTCTGGTATATGGATTGTAATATGATGCAAATCAGGGGGGGTCATAGTAACAATGGTTTTGGTGACGAAAAGGAACTTGACTCTTAGGGAAAATGAATTGTGGGCTTTACTTGCTGGGTTGCCGAGTGCGTTTTATGAGACAGAAAATAATATTCAGGGGAGTACTGGTGTTGATTCATTGGCCCAAATCATGAAAGGGTGATTCAACAACTTGAGCAGAGAAAAAAAGAACCAAGCTAACGTTAAGGGTGAGGGCGGTGGAAGGGAGTCAAGATAGGCTCGCCAGGTTTCAGGCAGATGATGGAGCAAGAAGCAGAACAAGGTTGGTAGTAATCATTTGGTCAGGTTAGGGCATAATGGAGGCTAGACATAGGTTTGGACAGAGGAGTGAGTTGTTTGAAGAAATTATGCGGAAGAATATGTGTAGTTAGAACATCTAGACATGGAAGAGGTCAATCAGGAATAATTATAGCAGGGAAGCCGATGAGAAGGAAAGAACATGTTGATTGCGGACATCAACATGGGGGACATATATGGAAGCAAGTTATGAAACTTTCAACAAGGAGACATGGAAGGGCTCGATCAGGAGCAGTTAGATAGTTAGTTTATCTAAAACAAATACAGTTTCATGCACATAAAAAAATATTAAGGTACATGGTTTAATGGTAACTTAATACAAAATTATTAATATAGTATTAAATCTGAATAATTTATATCCTCAAAATCAGAAAAATTAACTTATTTATCGAGATTATCATTTTATTTAAGTTAAAAATACATTGTCTCTATTTTATTGGGATAAAAAATTATTCATTTAACAAGTTTATTTATTTATTGAATATTTATTTGTCGAGGTTAAAATGTATATATTTGAATGGTGATTGAATCGTGGGATGATTAAATCTTTTCATGACATAACCAAATCTCTTGTAGCCCTTCTATTTTTATTTAAGCGAGTGCAAATGCATCAATATTTGTATTCTCATATCGATCAAAATAAGTTTGAGTTAATCATAATTACAATCAAAATATTACAGGGAAATCTTTCAATATCTTTCGAAATGTTTTTGTATTATGATCTTAGGATCTGAGCTAATGTGAACCTTAAAATTCCGCAACGAAAAGAAAATCACATTATGTAGACTAGAGTAAACTCGTGCCTTGCACGGGTATTGAAGCTAGTTTCTAATAATATCACGAACAATTACTTTTTTCAACTTCCTATTTATAACCAATTACCTTTTTCAACAACTTTTTCTATTTTTCTAACAAAATCCACTTTTTTCCAAATATATCACGAGTAATTACCTTTTTCAACTAAAACACGTTACTTTTTCTAATTTTCCTTACTAAAGCTCTCATTTTCCAAAAATATCATGAGCAACCTTTACTTATTTGTTTTAAACTATTTTAATGCTTTTAATTATTAAATTTTTTTTACCTATTTTAACATGCCTACAATAAGACTGACAATTACATTTTTCAACTAAAACATGTTACTTTTTTATTTTTCATTACTAAATCCCCTCTTTTTTCAAAAATATCACGGAAAACCATTACTTTTTTATTTTTAAAATTTATTTTAATACTTTTAATTATTTAAAAAAGTTTACTTATTTTAACATATCTACTTATATTTTTAAGAAATACAATTAATAAAATATTAAAACGTAAATAATAAAATAACAATTATTAAAATCAATTTTTGTATTTATTAGGTTTTAAACGCTTTACTTTTTGCACTCTCTTGAGTTTTAAAAAT
The DNA here is from genome assembly GCA_030848705.1 of Heracleum sosnowskyi. Taxonomy (NCBI): domain Eukaryota; kingdom Viridiplantae; phylum Streptophyta; class Magnoliopsida; order Apiales; family Apiaceae; genus Heracleum; species Heracleum sosnowskyi. The sequence continues at coordinate 122,217,692 of CM061241.1, forward strand.
CATATTTGAACAATTTTATAGGCAACACGAAACTTACAAAATAATTGATAATTTAGTTATACGTTAAAAATTATTATCAGTTCAGGACTATTCGAAACCAGAAACGAAAGAAAAGAGAAGATTGCGAATTTTTACATTAGAAATTTTGTCCAATGTATACTTATATTTGATTTAAATTATTACACCTTTTAATAATTAGATTCAACAGTTCTCATTCATGTATCTTGAAATCTAACGATCCTTTTTTGGGAGGATATTTGATCAATATATATAATACACGTTAGATTGATCTTATTCAGAATTGTGGTCATGTACCATCAAGACGATAAGGACCATTGGAATCATGAACATTAGGGATACTCCAGATTCGTTCTTGTGGCGCCATGATCCTAATGGGAATTTTTCTTGAAAATCAGCATTTCGCGGCTTAAAAGAATTCAAAACACGAGCTTAGATACCAACAAAGCTAAATGGAACCTGATCTGAAAAAGGGCTTTATAGAAGAAATGTCTTTCTTTGGATTCTGAAAAAGAATAGACTTCCTACAAATTCTCATAAATTTTGCATGGGTATCACTACATCTCCTTTGTGTAGCTTATGTGAGATTCAGGATGAATCTCAAATTCACGCTCTTCGTGATTGTGGTTGGGAAACCGATGTTTGGTATTTCTTTTTATATCCTTGTTATAAAGATGTTTTCTTTCGCTTAGACTCAAAAGATTGGGTACAGTGGAATCTTAAAACAATGTTGGTAGAGCTAGTTGGACTTCATCTTGGTGACTTGGTCGACTGCTTTTGTTGGCATTGCTCACTCAATTTGGCTTCTTCATGATGAGGTATTTCATAATCCCCAATTTTATCTTCCAGGAAACTCAATCAAATATATTCATCTAAGAATGTTAGGCATTCAAAGTCATTCGACTACTAAGTGGGAGGTCCCTGAGTCATGATGGATTAAACTTAATGTGAATGGTTCTATTAAACTTAAGGATTCAGTGACTTGTGTAGGTGGGTTTCTGAGATAGATCTGGAAATTGGCTTAAGGGATTTAGTGGTTGTATAGGGCTTTAGTGGAAATACAAACCCTGTTAGATACTATTGAGGTACAAAAAGAGGAATCTAGATTATTTCAGTTTTTGAATGGCCTTAATGATGCTTATGGTCCTCTTAGAAGTCAATTTTTGATGGTCCAACCTCTACCCACTGTCGAAATGGTCTCAGCTGCGCTGAAGCAAGAAGAAGCGCGGAGGGACTTGTTGCAAGTTACAAAATCTGATCATGATCTGATGGCCATGTATAGCAGAAATAATGAAGTGAAAGAAAAATCAGTTGTGTGCACTGCTTGTAAGGTGAGAGGACATACCCATGACAAGTGTTGGACTGTCATTGGGTATCCAAGGTGGCACCCCAAAAACAGATATAATTCAGTCCCAAATAGAGCTAAATCACCCCCAGTGCAATCCTCTTCTGGTAGTTCGAGATGGTCTATTGGTACCAGGTTTCAACAACCCATAATGGTAGCTACTGTGCAAGCTGTCACACCCCAATCAACCTCAACCACAAGTGGCCTCTTGTTTACACCTCAACAGTTAGACCAATTAGCTCAGTTGATGCCACAAATGCAAGTGCACCAGGGAAAAGAGACAGATTCTGCAGAGGACTTTGATTTTCATTTTTCTGGAATGATTTCCTGTAACAAGAGTGCAAGAAAGGGTCAAGAGTGGATCACTGACTCAGGTGCATCGGACCATATGCCACCTCATTTGTACCTTCTCAGAGATGTTACCGATGCAGGTGCTTCACATAAAATTAACTTGCCTAATGGGGATACTGTAGTGATTTCTCACAGAGGTAAATCTCAACTCCATAACTCTTTGCTTCTCGAAGATGTGTTTTGTGTGCCATACTTTAAACACAATTTGTTGTCCATTCAAAAACTTGCTAAAGACAATCATTGTCAAGTTGAATTCTTTCCTACTTATTGTGTTATTGTTGATACTGTCTCCAAACAAGTCATAGGAAAAGGTATTGCTAAGAATGGACTGTACTATTTGTTATCTGATTTTCCTGCACCAAGATCATCGAATCCTTCTGCTATTCACTCTCATGTCAATCATGATCCAAACTTAGATATTTGGAATTTAAGAATCGGGCATACACCAATAGACAAACTTAAGAAAATTCCTTGTCTTCCACCAACTAAATCTGTTCACAAAGTTTGTATAACATGCCCTATGGCTAGGTTCACAAAAAGTTATCTTCCTCCCAGTGATTCGCATGCTTCTAATCCCTTTTACTTGGTCCACATGGACATATGGGGACCCTATCGAGAACCAACCAAACGAAATTGCAAGTTCTTCTTGACCCTAGTAGATGATAAAACTCGTTATACCTGGTTGTACTTGCTTCAGTTCAAATCTGACTCTCTCAAAACTCTTCAAACATTCTGCAATTTTGTGCAAAATCACTTCTCTACCTCCATCAAAACATTAAGAACCGATAATGCCCTAGAATTCAACAATATCCAATGTCAACAGTACTTCTCTAGCAGTGGAATTCTACATCAGACTTCCTGTGTTAGACGGCCTCAGCAGAATGCTCGAGTTGGGCGAAAGCATCGTTATATTTTGGAAATAGCTAGAGCACTCAGATTTCAAGCAAATCTCCCTATTCTCTATTTGGGAGATTGCGTGCTCACTACAGTTTATTTGATCAATAGACTGCCAAATACTATCTTGAACTTTAAATCACCCTATGATGTGTTATATGGCAAGTCCCCCGACTATAGCCTTATTAAGGTTTTTGGGTGTTTGGCTTTTGCAAGCAACCCCGACTTCTCTACTGATAAGTTCAATCCAAGAGGGACCCCATGTGTTCTCTTGGGCTACCCTTCAAGTCAAAAGGGCTATAGACTACTGAATTTACAAGACAATCAGGAGTTTGTTTCAAGGGATGTCTCCTTTGTCGAAAATGTTTTTCCCTTTCACCCAAATTATGTAGAACAGTATCTTACACCAACACATATCCCAATACAGGACCTTAATCCTATACCCTTCACTGTTGAAGAGTATGACATCAACCATATACCCACTCTATCCCCACCTACTTCACCCACTCCACTTTCAAACGCACAATCTTTTCCTCCTCATCTCACTCTATCACCCCCCCCCCCCCTCTATACCTGACCCCGTGCCCACAACCGCAAACTTGAGAAGATCTACCATAAATTCTGTTCAACCAGTATGGCATCAGGATTATGTCATTAACAATGCCTCTACTATCTCAAACCTAACAGCTATACTCGTGGAACTTGAGTTCAACTGTTTCATGTCCCACCTCGTCACTAATGAAGACCCTTCTTATTTCAAGACTGAAGTCACACATCAAAATTGGGTATCTATAATGAACAGTGAACTTGATGCTTTAGAACTGAATAACACATGGGATGTTACTGAGCTGCCACCTGGGAAGGTCGCAATTGGTTGTAAATGGTTGTTTAAGACCAAGTACCAGCCAATGGATCAATCGAAAAACATAAAGCCAGACTTGTCATCTTGGGGTGTCGACAAAATTATGGAGAAGACTACACTGAAACCTTTGCCCCCGTGGCAAAGATGACAATAGTCAGAACTTTACTAGCCGTTGATGCCATTCAAGACTGGTTTATAATTCATACGGATGTTTCAAATGCATTCTTGCACGGAGATTTGTTCGAAGATGTTTACATGAAATTTCCTCTAGGCTATACTCACAAGGGCTGTAGAATTCAGCTTGGCTTCATGCCTCAGAAATCAGGTACTTTTTCACTTGTGTGCAAACTCAAAAATCCTTGTACGGCCTTAAACAAGCCCTAAGGTTGTGGTTCTCTAAATTATCAAATAATCTTCTTGATCTCGGGTTTACCCAACTGAAGACAGACTATAGTCTATTTATTCGAAATAATGACTCTCAAGTCCTTATTGTGTTGGTTTATGTTGATGACCTTCTTATATGTGGTAACTCCATGGCTGAGATTGACTATCTTAAACAAATGTTATCTTCAACCTTCCATATGAAGGATCTAGGTCCGTTGAGGTACTTCTTAGGCCTTGAGCTAGATCGCTCAAAAGATGTTTTCTTTCTTTCTCAGAGAAAGTACCTTCTGGATATCCTCAAAGAGCATAACATGACTGCTGCAAAACCTGTTCAATTACCAATGGATCCCAATTTAAAATTGAATCAAGACAAGGGGGATGTGCTACCTAATCCTGCTCCTTATCAACGCCTCATGGGCTAACTGATATATTTGACAATCACGAGGCCTGACATCGCCTTTTCAGTCCACAGTCTCAGTCAATACATGAATAGGCCTACCATCATACACATGCAAGCTGATAAACACCTTCTACGATATCTAGTTGGCTCCACTACACAGGGAATTCTTCTTGCTTCTTCTAGTGCAACAAAGCTTACAGCCTACTGCGATAGTGACTGGGCCAGTTGCCCTATTTCCAGAAAATCAACCAATGGCTATTGCATTCTACTTGGTGAATCCCCCATTTCCTGGAAAGCAAAAAAGCAAAACATAGTGGCTCGTTCTTCTGTAGAGGCAGAGTATCGTGACATGGCACTTACAACCTGTGAAGTTCTATGGCTGGCCACTTTACTCCAAGATTTGGGCCTTAAAAATCTACCTGCCACTGCTCTTAAGTGTGATAATCAGGCAGCCCTGGCCAATGCTGCTAATCCCGTACTTCACGAATGAACCAAGCATGTGGAAGTGGACTGTCACTTCATTCGTGATCACATCTAATCTGGCACTCTTCACACCTCTTATGTTCCTTCTAATGAGCAGATTGCAGACATTTTAACAAAGATTTTATCTGTCCACCAACACCAGTATCTTGTTGCCAAGATGGGCGCTTCGGCTGCACCTCACTCTACATCTTGAGGGGGAGTATTAAGGGGGCAATCTGCAATTTACCATCCAGTAGCATATTGTGACTCACTAATAAGATAGAAGTTGTTATGTACTGCTACTGCTAGGCCTTATCCAGTAACCTTACATTTTGTCATTTAGGGGATATGGTTTGTATTCATTTGACCTTAGTATGATATCTTTACTGTATGAAATGAATTCATCTTTTCCTTCAATAATTTCTCTATCATTCTCATTCCTGTTTTGCACGCACCAGCATACACTTTGATCCTGATAGTATGATTTTTTACAATTACGAAATAGTATAAGGCTATCTAGGGGCAAGAACCTGGTAAAGAGTAGGAATGTGATAAAGCCTCCTTGCACAAAAGTTGTTAGGAACTATGTTGTTTCTTGATGATAACTAGACTAACTTAGTGAAAATTGTATAAGTAAAAATCTAGCCTTCAACGGATAACATGCTTTTGCAGTATCCGTAGAAGGGTAGTTTATCTACGGATAGACTCAATGTAACATTCTTGTGTAATCCTGAGATGCAATCCTGATATTCAATCCTGATGTACAATCCTGATGTACATTCCTGATATACAATCTTGATATACAATCCTGATGTACAATCCTGATGTGCAGTCCTGATGTGTATTCCTGATTTTTAATCCTGATGTAGAAGTTGGAGTATTAGTTTTTAGGCTGAATAAGTCATGTTGACTATTAATGGATATGTAGAATAGGGAGGCTAATTGTAAATAGTCTATGCCTTGTAATCTTACATAAGTGAAATTGACTGTCTACGGATAGCAACATTAGCCTTCTACGGATGTGGACAATGTACTATCTATGGATAGCAGTACTAGTTGTCTACAGATGTGATCAAGATACTCTCAACGGATACAACTCAAATAACTTCTATGGATACACACTGTACTTTGTGAAAGGGACATTTCAGACAGAGCACATGGGTTGACAGATTTCACAGAGCATGGAAACCAGCATTTCTGGTAAACTCATGAGAAGAAGAAGCATTCTGTTTTGTCTGGTCAAAAGTAGCATTTCTATAAAAGATAATCAGCCAAGAAGGGGAAGCTACCAACACATGGACCACTACTTAGAATGGAGAAACAAGGATCTTGAAAAAATTTACTTTTTGTATTTTTAGTTGTTCAAAATATCTTGTAAACTTGGGATATATAACCAAGTGTAGCATTATTCTAGAACTCAAGAAATCAGTTAGGCATTTAGAGAGCTCAAAACAATATCCTTTGTAAATTGCTGAAGCTAGAATAGTGTGTATGCAGCTGTGTGTTTATTCATAAATATCACAGAGATTTCTTCTAATAAAAATCTCTCAGGTGGATAAATCAATCCACCTGAATTTTTAATTCTTGTGTTATCTTATCTTGTTTGTTTTTCTGTTCTTGAATTTATTTTCATATCTCTTATGTCAAGAACTAAAGAATTTTCAAAGATTGTTTTCAACCCCCCCCCCCCTTCTACAATCTTGGTTCATTGTCTGGGAATAACAAAAGTCCTAGTTGCAAATAAACAGATCACGAAAAGTAGTGATCTCGGGAGCCACCAGCCGCTTGCCAAAATGAAATTTGATCTCCCCATCGTATACTCTCTCCCGCATCGAAGCCGCATTGGTCATGGTTTTATTAGTCATGGTTGTTTGTCACGGGATTGTTGGGTAGATTTTTTTTTTTTTTGAAACCAAAATGAACTTTCAATAAACCAAAACGGATTCATACATAAGAGTCTCCAACACAACACTTGGAGGAGACAAATACACATTGTAGCAATTTAGTGTACAGGGAACTCTAGCCATCAAGTGAGCTACCCTATTTGCTTGCTTTTTAACGAAACAGACTGAGATATTACTTCTATCTAGAAGCAAACTTCAGCATCTATCTAACACATCTCCAATTTCCAACTGGTATTGAGCTTGGTTCTTCAGCGCATGTACTGTTTGGAGTGAGTCTGTCTCAAAAATCACAGCTTGAAAAGTAGCCTCTATTACCCATTTTATAGCTTCACTCACTCCATAAGCCTCTGTTTCAAACACCAAGACACCAAATTCCACTCGAAGACATTGCCCCCTTAAGTAACGGCCTTTGTCATCCCTCAACACCATTCCTACTGAAAAATAAGGTGCACCAGTATATACTGAGACATCCACATTAAATTTCAACATACCTCTCTCTAGTGCAGACCATTTGTCACTAGGACTTTGATTACTTCTTTATGTCACATGAGTCGATTTCAAAATCTTTAACGGGGCTTCCTTCCAATCCTTGATATTCATCGAGCTCCAATCCATAGCAACAACTAGTGGTAATTTCTGATCATCCCACACCTTTTTGTTACGCGCAAACCATATGCCCCAAAGAACTCCTGCGATCTTTGTCAACGTTTCTTGAGACTCGAAACTGAGTTTACTCAACAACCATTCCTGAGTCGACTCTACAAGATCCATATCAAAAGAGAGACCTTTATACTGCCAGCAGTCAAGAGCAAATTTGCAGTCAAAAAATAGGTGGAGCAAATGTTCCACATATGTACCACACATCGAACAAAGAATAGTTGTTTGAACACCCTTACTTCGAAGAAGATTACGAAATGGTAAATTATTCCTACAGATTCTCCAAAGGAAAATTTTAAGTTTCTAAGGCACCTCCAAAGTCCATAACTTATTCCACCCTTGAGACTGAGGAATCTGTGTTGAAACATTCAGTTGTCCCTGCAAAAAATGGTATCATGTCTTGACCGAATAAGTGCCATCATTAGAATGCACCCAATCATTCACCGGATCAATTCTTAAATTTATACAGATTGACTTGGAGCACAAGATATATCAATAACTCAAGCACTAAATTTTATATTCTCAATAATATAAATAAAAACAATATCTCAATATCTCTTAAATATATTATATGTAATCTTTTGATAACAATAATAATACGTTAACCGTTATGCTATTAAATGGGTATGCATTAATTATATTGAAGGCCCGTGTTAATTGATTTCCGTTAATGGATGCACGAGTAGAGTTATGGGTCCGTTTGGGGTACCTTAAAAAAAGTACTAACTTATAACTTAAATTAGATAAGTGTGATATAGGTGATAAGTAAATTATTAATTATAAGTTATTTAGGTGTTTGGATAATTATATTTATAAGTTGATAATGTGTTTTTGGTAACTATAACTTATAAGTTTAAATAATTTTTTTTTGAAATAATTAAAATTTTAATACAGAAATTTAATGCATGGATCATGGATGTGAAATTAGAAGAGACAAAATTTAAGAAAAAAATATTGAAATAAAAATTACTAACTCGAAATTCTAACATCACCAGATTCTCCTTTTTAGTGATCTTGTGAAATCAGAACAAAGCGGTTGAGTTACTGATCAACTATTTATCGGAAATCTAGGATTTATCGGAGTGATAAATAGTAACAAAAAATGCATAAATTTTAATATTTTAATAATATTTAATATATTAGCCTTATTCTTAATTAAATATACCATTAAAAAATAATTCAAAGCGATAAATCGGATTTTAAATATCGAATCGATCAAATATTTTTAACAATAAATCAAGAATTTATCGATGATTTTTGAAAATCAAACAATTTTTACAACACTATCATACCATTGATTTGATAGTTGGATAACAATGTAAAATAATGGTTAACAATAAAATATGAATGAATGTATGAAAAACTTAAACAAAAAACTACTTTGAAAATAAGTGGGCTAGAAAATGGGGAAAGTACCCCTCAACCAACTTACAACTTATCAACAAATAAGCTATGAATAAGTCCTGTTAACTTTTCTGCCAAACGGTTCAGTGAAAGTTCAAAAGGGCTTTGAGCCCATTTAAGTTAATATAAGTAGCAGCCAAACATGCACTATATTATGTTGTTTTTAATAAAAACAAAAAAGGAACACCCTTTTTTCAAAAAAAAAATGTTAACTTCTATTATTTATTTTTTCGATTATCTATACTTTAATATTTTACTTAAATTCATTTATTTACATGTTCTACAAATATCTTTAAATTAGAATGATTACGTTTGTTTTAACTTAAATTAATTTCTAAAATATTTAGATTGGTTAATATAAATTTGTAAGATAAGTATATTCGAGAAATGTGTTTAAATAGGATTAGTTAACAACATGATATTCTACAAATGGCCCAAGTAATAACCAAAGCCCACAATGAGTTCGAAACCAATCTTAAAGGCCCAAATTGTGAGAATAAGGAAAATGAGTCGTGACATGTGGCACATCAGTCATGACTAAGGTCTTTACCTGGCACCCCAGTCATGACTAAAGTCCCCACTTGATAGTGACAACTAATGATTATCAATGATTGGCCTCAGCACCCCACATGTCAGAGTGGTCCAAGCACACGTTACCACAATTTTCACCTGGACACGTGTAATCCATCTACATGACCCAAGTGTCCCAACTACATAGGAATCAACGTTCATGATTGCAGGTACCTAACCCTAAACCCTAATCCACGGACTATCAATAGCCCAAGGAAAGAAAGTTTAAAGGTTAGACTCTCTTACTTTACATACACCCTCCATTTTTTAGATTACTCTATTTCCATATCAAGTCTTCCAAAACCTATTCTTATTCTCACGCTGGAGGCGCCACGAGGCAAAAAACTCCTTCGGTGTTGTTTTATAGATACCCACCAGCAGCAGAACCGCATTCCGAGTGTCGGACCGGGTGAGGAAGGTCTAGATCGGGTGGAGTTATCATTGGCGCTAGAAGGAGTCTTGTGGTCAAGGTTCCATTAGACTCGACTAAACCAGCAAGATATTTTATTTTGAAAGAATTCTAGTTCTTACAATCATGGCTCATGGTAGCAAAACCAACCAAACTCATAGACCCACAACTAGTTCTCAGAGGCAAGAGAACAAGAACCCCCAAGTCCATGACCAGCCTGTGGTCCAGGAAATCCAGACTGTGGCATCCCAGATAATTTGCCCAGATGATGCGATAGTTGATATCGAGGTGAACAGGTAAAATTATACTAATGTCACCATTGAACCCGGACAGCTGGAACACCTAACTGGTGATCAAGTTGCAGAAGCAATCCTAATGTATAATCAAGCCCGGACTAGAGAAGCTTAACAAAATGAAAACTCTCAGGATTCTTGGGAATCTCATCGATCCCGGGCCTCTGTCTTTGACCGAATTGGTGACAAAGGAAAAAACACCCACAGAAAGACTACTCATAAGACTCAGAGCAAAAATCAAGATGATGAAGCTGAAAAACTCAGGAAGCTAGCAGAACTCCGAGACAAAATCCGAAAAGAGGAGCAAGCAAACTTGACCTCTGGGTCCAGAAAAGAATCCAGGATGAGGAGGACCGGATCCTTAGCAAGTCCCGGAACAAGAGGCACAACCAAACACCTAGTCCAGATCTAAACTCTGATGATGATGAACCTCAGGAGGACCTGATTGATATGATCCATGAACTCCAAAGAAAAGTTGGAAAAGACTCTGGGATCGACATAGGTGAAACCCTCACTCCATTCAGTTATTCCTTGGAGGCTATACCAAGACAAAAAAGCCTCAAGCATTTTAATTTCGAATCCTATAATGGTCTGGGTGATCCGGAAGAACACATCAACTACTTTGAACAAATTGCCATGATATATTATTATAATTACCTAAATAAGTGCATGTTTTTTGCCCCAACCCTCAAGTCCGGAGCCCAGAGATGGTTCGACCGAATCCTGTCCCGGAGTATTCATAACTGGAAGCAGTTCAGGAAATCCTTCCTTAAGCGCTTCTGAGCCAATAAAACCCATGAAATACATACGTGTCATCTGGAAACCATTCGTCAATATGATAATGAATCCATGTCTACTTATATGAAAATATTGCAGGAAGCCATCAACAACATAACCAACTTGGATGAACGTGAAGCCATGAGCATGTTTCGAAAGAACCTGGATCCGAAAAACAATGAAAAATATGTTGTTGAGCTCATTAACAAAGAACCCCAAAGTCTGGTAGCAGCTTATGATGTAAATGTGTTTAAAAATATAATCCCTATAATCCGGCACAGGCTCATCAACCAAAACTTATGTCCAACAATTTTGTTTCACAATTCTTCGTGCAAAGATATTTGTGAAATTAAGATTTAACATAATTTTTTAATATCTCTGAGTTGCATCTCTAAATGTGTAAGCTTCTCGAAGACTCGAACGAGCTGACATATGTTCACATACATCATATTCATCCATGTTGCATAACCAAACATTTAGACAGTAAATTAAACGTTATAAGGAATAAGAATAGCTAAACTTTCAATATCAAATCACATTAAGTTAAATATTTTTGGTAACCATCTCTCATACACAACATATAAGTACTAGTCATTGTGCCTGCTACGCTAAGGCTTATTTGTTTTAAAATCGATTAAATCAAAATTTGAGTCTAAATTGAATATAGATATTTTGCTTTTATTGAAAATTATTTTCGCTATAATAATTTATTTCGACATGAATTACCCATTATTTTTCAATTAAAAATTTGTAAATTGTTTGTTACATTACAAAATAAATTAATTGGTTACTTACATTTTGAACATTAATTATTTGTTACATGACATTAATATTGACATAATGTTGAGTCATTAACAGGTTTCTCGAAAGTTGTGTAACTCCATTTTGAACCATATATTCCACATTACTGTTATGCATATTCTGTTTTCAATCTTAACTTTACTCTTTTGGGATACTTGTACTTTGTTTTTTTTCCATTGTTTGGAAATGGAATCGGAAGATAGACAAGTGACAACTAAGTTTCATATGCCCTAACTTCTCTTCTCATTATTGGCTTGGTGAATTGGTAATTAATCTGTTCTTCAGTAATTTATTTGGATAATATTTTTGTCTAATACATTTTTTTTATTTTAATTCAGATTCTTCCGTTAACTTTTTATGTTGATCATGGTAAATCTTTGCCTTCAAAAGTACAGTTGCATGTTGAATCTTCTTCTGTTTGGACTGGTACGGTTGTAAATGGTGATAAGAAAATAGAAGGTTTGGAAGGTATGATGAGTTTTTACGGGATAAGGCCATACTCTCTTGTTTTTCTTCAATATGATAGAGGAGTGAATTTCAGAGTATAGCTGTATTCTCCTTATGCTACTGAACTGAAGTATTCCAATTATGAGGAGTCTGTTTCCTCTGATCTGCTTTATAATAAAATTGAACTGACTAAGTTTTCCTCAATGTTTACATACAACGCTATTGAGAATTTCTCTGGGCTTTACCATTTGTTGATTGAGAATAAGCATTTAGGGTATGAAAAGATGATTCCAGTAAGTACATTTGTATTTGGTTATTACCTTTTGTATGGGTTGTGAAAAGACGTTTGATTGTCTAGATATTTTTCAGGTTCTGTCTTCATATGCATGTGACCAACTGAATTTGGATAAATCTTGTAAGACTGTGAAGCTTAGGTTCGGAAAGCATTTCTGGGAGATTTGTGTTGAATTTAAGAATGGATCGTTATATATTGGTAATGGTTGGATTGATTTTCTTGATGCGTCATGTGTTATGCCTGGTAACCATCTCTCATACACAACATATAAGTATTAGGATCCCATAGTTCTAACAACTTCAGGACTGCAGCTCAGGTTACTGGTCTAGTCAAGCAAATGGTAAGGGAAAAAGTATTTTCAAGTCCCAGATCGATTTTTAGAAATTTTCTAGGGAATATCTTACAATTCCTAGCCTGTTCTTCTAATATTTGAAAGAATGTTAGTTTGGAGTATAGCTTGAATTTGTTTGGATCATTTGCTCTTAATTTGTGTTGTTGGTTTTCCTGTTGAACCTTAGACTTTAAATGCCTTTTGCTTAGCTCAGTTTCAAGACTTCTTAAGGTTTGCTTTGTTTTCCGCTCCTAATATATGTTCCATATAGTTGTTTTATTTGCAGAGTAGGAGTCTGTTCCTCTCTTGTGGCTTTCTTAGGAATTTCTTGGTATCCTGTATGTAGTTCAGTAAATAGGTTGTTCTATAGACAAAGACCTGGAAAAAAATAGGACGCAACAGAGTCTCGAAAAATTATAAACCGGTTTTCATGTTTTGAATGGCTTCTCTTCGTTACAAATGAATTTTTCTGCATCTTATATATGATGTATAAATTTTTGGGAGGACTTGTGTCCAAACGCATATGACGTTTAGGCTTTGAAGGCCGCAACAAACCTCTCAAGAAGCCATTGTTGTGTCAACTGCCAACAAATTTCTACCTCAAATCTCGGCGGAAAACAGTGCAACATTTCCCAATGAATGCACTATGCATCTGTTTATGTACGTAGCTGACTTTACCTCAACATTTGGGAACCGTTTTGGAAACTGTTTTGGGGACTCTAGAATTTGTCTTATATTAAATTTAATGTATATAAAAAGATAACATGGGCTTGCGTTCAGAGACTGACACACAGAGGGCCGCAAAGTTGGATGGTAAACAAGCACATCATTCTAAACCCATCTGAATTCTAACCCCATTTTGGGGACAAGATAGACTGCCGGCATGCCGGGACCTCAAAGTTCCGGTCGTTAATTTCGGTTCTCATATTCATCCTATTATTGTTTTTTGTCTAATTTCTGTTTCATATCTGCGTAATGATTAATGAGAAATGGGCGGGGTATAGAGTTCACATAATTTCCTTCAATTCCAAGAACTATTTGAAAACTACTAACTTAATTTTAAGTGATTAGTATTCTAAATGACATTGCACATTAGATTTCAATTTATATATAAAGTATAAACAAGTTTCATTTCAGTTTACTAAGATGCAGTGTTGATAATTGTGCCGACAAAATGTAGAAGCACGCGTGACTATCTATTTCTTATTAATTTTTAAAAAAAAATATGAAAGGGTATTTATCATCAAGACATCAACCCTACTGGTCCTATATAACAAAAGGTTTCTAGGAAAGAATTTGATTAAGATCATGCAATGTCAAGGTATTTTAGTTAATGGAACATATATGTATATATAAAAAGTATATAGAAAGAATTTCAGGGGATCTTAAGTCAAAATCAATTTTTGGGACCTATTATATATACATACTGCATATTTCACAAACCAATAACATATAAAAAATTTAAAAATTCTAATTCTCGATTATAAGGTGTTCTAGACGCAAGACTTACTCTACCATTATCAGGGCCATCACGAGTCCACCTCAATTTCAAACTATGTATTTAATCAAATCTTGCCGACTAGTTATAATTCTTTTTTTTTAAATCTACCATTTCTCCACTCAACTTGTAATTGAGAGGGAGAGTGTATTATCTCGGATCACTTCCCTTTTATTACTTTGAAACAACCTAAAAGTGTTTTCACCTCTTTCAAAATATGTATAAAAGAAGAGGAACCCACTGCTTTCTCCCATGCACTTTCTTCTTCAATTCACTTCCAACACTTTAAGGCTTTTCATGCATTTTCTCTCGCTCATCTAACCCCTTATTTTTCTCTTGCAATATCTCATCATCAACTTCATTTATAAATCTCTCTCTCTCTCTCCATAAATTTTCAAACAAATCAACCACCTCTCTCTCCATATATTTTTAGAGAAGAGATGTCTAGCCGAAGGTCTGGTTCAGGACAATCATCAGGAGCTTCCAGGATAAGTGATGCTCAGATTGCTGACCTTGTTTCCAAGTTGCAACAACTCATTCCTGAGATTGCCAATCGTCGCAGTGGCTCTAGCCAGGTACATCTAACTCTTCCGGTGACATTTAATAGATATTTTACAGTCTAATAACCATCAATTTTCCACGAATACTCCTATGTTTTTAATGGCTTCTTAATTTTATGTGGTCATCCATGATCCCCACAAGCTTTCATGCATTTAATTCAATTTTAATTGCATACTCCCATTTTTCAGTTGTGGGTCAAAATTGTTCCCTCACACTTAAACTCTTTCTATCCAATATATAAATGCATGTTAAAGTTTTCTTTATTTGATCAAGAAAATTGCAATGCTACGTTTGGTTTAGTGTATTTCCGAGAAATAAGTACTTATTTTTCAATATACGTCTAACCCTCTGTATGTACAAAAATATCTGTACTGAATGATTAATGTATTTAAGTGTGTGTATTGCAGGTTTCAGCTTTAAAAGTGCTGCAGGAGACATGTAACCATATAAGAAACTTACACAAAGAAGTGAGCGACTTGAGCGGCAGATTATCACAACTTTTGGAGTCCACAGACACCAACAGTGCTCCAGCAGCTGTTATTAGAAGCTTGCTTATGTAATCGCATAGATTTATTTTTAAAGTATTTAATTTAAGTTTACGTATGTGGCTTCTTTCATTTTACAACTATCTAAGGGTTTTCATCCGATGGCCATTAGCCACCTATCAAAGCTATCTCAAAGCAAATATATTGGTTTGTCGTAATGATATTTATTTTAAGGAAATGTTATTTCCTGAGTTATTTGTATATGATATTAAGATATGCAAATTGTGAAAGCATGGAGAAATATGTTACACATAGTTTTGGAAATTAAAAAATATTTTAAAAATAACATTTTCCTTGCTTTATTCTAATTATCATTTGATTCAAATTCTATAAATATATCACTAGCTAGCCAGGGATTTGTATTACGAGATTATGGACAGAGTTGCCAATATACAATCTAGATTGAGTATTATACCTTGTCGGCTTGGCCCATGACATTGAAGGCAATGGCGTGAAGGTTTTTTTTATGACGTAAAGGGAAGAATTTATTAAAATACTAAATCTCAACCGGGACAAACCTCTAAACTGTCAACTACAACCTGATTGTGAAACACCATCTGTATGTAACTCAGTGTTCAGAACTATTAGTTACATCAACTGATATTGGAGCAACAAATGCCCCCAAAATATGAACAATTTTTTGTTGTGAAAGGTGAGCTCTTGCGGTATTCACCACCGTCCCAGATTTGATGCGAGCCTTACAGATCACCCAAAATATCATATAAATTCTTCTCAGAAAAACTACCAAAACCCATAACAAGTCACACAAAAACATCAAAACATAACACACTAACACCCCAAAAAGATGGGCACGACTAACAACCTTGATAACAAGGTACTCAATAAGAACTCACCCAAAAAGGATTAGATCTTGATTTTATTAATAAACTGGTAAATAGAAGAGAGAATGGGAGAGCGAATGGGGATTAATCGATGAATAAGATGAAGGTTGAAAAATGGAGAAGTTGCGGCTAGAACCCTAATTTTGGGAGTCGACTCTCAAAATTGGTTGATGTATATTACAGATTCTATATAGCGTGAAGGTTTTAATTGCAATACTTTGCAATGGAAGTTTTACATTAGTTATGGGAAAATTTAATCAAATTCATGATTCACGTTTCTTAATTTTAATTTTTGAGTAATTATATATATTTTTTAATTTTTCTGAAAAAACAAATAAACGGAATAGAGGAAAGAGTAATATTTGGGCAACACAATTTTCTTGAAAGTAGTTCTCAAAAACTTTTAGAAATTTCCGAAACTTTTTGTTTTACTTATGTAACTTAATCCAAAACTTTAATACAAAAGTTGAGAAAAGTAGTAGTTTTATTAAAGACGCTCTAAGAATTATTCTCAAATTCGATGCCTGAAAAATGTGGATAATTAATTAATATTTATTAAGATGAATAGATTTGGGAATCTTTTTTTTTTTTTGCCAAAATTTGGCTAGAAATTTGACTTTGATCGGATCAATCAAATCGGACGGGATTTTCGAAAATTATTTAGGCCATTCCAGGTAGGTCACGTCGAGATTAGAATCGGTTTGTACGAACATGGAAGTATATTTTAAAAAAAGAGCCTGTTTGGCTAATCCTAAAGCTAAATTGATTTTCATTTTTAAGCTCAAAAATATATGTGTGTTTTTAATTTTACATTTATAATAATTCATAAATTTTACATATATAAAATTAAATAAAAATTAATTTAAAATTTTCACTTTTCATTTAAGACTTGAATCAACATGAATTCATAAATAAAATATGTTGAAGGCCCTTAGCCCAGCCAGATCGGATCAAGCATTTTCGGTCCGAATTTTGATCGTCGGGCTGAGTTTCTCAATAAAACCTTTTCTTCTCACATGCAAGACCAACACAATCACAAAGATGAAACGCGCTTGTTAAAACCTCTCGTAAAAAAGAAAAGAGTTATTTATAACTTAGCCATCAAAGTTTGACAGAAAATACACCATGATTACTGAACTTGTAAAATGGACATTTTGAGAATTCTGTTTTGGGTCGATGGACACATTGGGCCACAATCTGTCTGATTTTTTTTGTATTGGGGGTCCAATCTCCGGGGTTGAGACTGGACTTCCCCTTTCAGCAAAAGTGTAAAAATAATTTTATTTAAATTATCTTATTCCCTCTTCTCTATCTCTCTCGTTATTTCTCTCTATATCTCTTTCTCTCTCTCTCAGTAAAATCAAGTTACAAATTCATGGAAATTGAACTCGTGCAATCACTACAGTCTACAAATAGCTCAGTATGTTGAAGAAGAAGATTTCATTGCCTTTTATTAATGCACGGAGAGAAGAAAAGAAGACCGTTATTTGTCTCCTATAAAATCCATGGATATGGAGACCTTCGAGATTTTATTTTTAGGATACCCGAGAGGAGAGGAACTCCTCTAGTACCCGACAATGGATATACCAACGAGAAGATTATATTTGCTAATTGAGGGTTCAGGTAAGATAAATTTAGTTTATTAGTAAATTAATTCCATCAATTGGGTTGATTGTACGATTTACAAAGCTCAAAGATTAAGTTTTTATTTTATTAGTATATGTTAATTGTGTATGTTCAATCTTGCAGGTCGTAGTCAATAGTGATTGGATAGAGATGAAGAGGCTAGATTGGAGGATGAAGCAGCTGAACGGGAAAGGGCTTCTCAGGGCAATCAAGTTATAGACTTGGTCACCTCAGATGACTCATCTTCTGATGATGATGAAGACACATTGACAAAGAGAGTTGTGGTGTTTGGGTTAACTGCACCAAATAGTGAGTTAGCTTCATTTGTTCCCAAGGATAAGGGAAGGCCTCAACCAGAGGAGAAGAGTCCAAAAAAATAAAAATTAGGGCATGATACAATGAAGGAAAATGGGAAAATGTGAGTTTTAAATTCATCAAATTGTTTATGCAGTTGTTAAGACATTAGTTTATGGTTGGCGGTTTAGAAAAGTTAATATTTTGTTTCGATTAGTACAAGTGGATGAATTTTGAACTTTAATTTGGTTATGGATTGAACTTTAATTTCGTTATTGAAGTGGTTTATGGATTGAACATTTTGGTTCTGATGTTTGTTTTGTGAAAACCTCAATTACCATATTACGTTTTTTAGAAATTAAAACCCTAAGTAAAATTGAAGTTCAATTTCATGAACACCTCAGTTCACATAGTCAAGTAATAATGAACAAATATAACAAGTATGCAATGCAAACATTTATTTGAAATTAGTCCCAATGAACATTATTTTTTTATTTGATTGTCATGCAAACATTTAAAATAAATTAATAAAATTGGTTAAAGAGTTGTATAAATTAGTGTGCACTGCAGTGCATAATTACATATTACAAGTATGTAATCATAGCTATAGCCTATTTAAACAAGTCACATTAATTGATTGATTAATTTTGCATGCAGGTGCAAAGAACTAGACATGCATCTGAAGAGTCTACTTGGGAAATTGTTTTTACAGGGGATGTGTCTATCCCTGGTAGCTATATCCTTTCATTTCATTACATAATTTATTATATATTATACTCTTAACTCATGATTAAACTACTGTCTTTTAATTTTCACACGCCTAATTTATCAGACAATCACACAGAAACCCTTCTTTGCTTCATTGAGAAAATGGCAAGCCACTTGACTATTCCCAAACTTGGATTTTGTAAACTAGATGTCCATAGTTGTTACACAGGAAGACCATTCAAGAATGGGAACAAGACAGGGGTGGGGGCTTTCATTAGTGATGATAAGGGGAAGATTGTGAGAATGCTAACAGGAACTCAGCCTGGATTTTCTGAGAAAAGGATTATGTGTTTTGTTATGATGATGGGCTTGAGGCTTGCATGGGAGGAGCAGAAGGAACTGGTCATCTTAGAGACAGATAATTGGTTTGTTTTTCAATGTTATTATAGGAAGTGGTGTGAAGAATGCAAGTATGAGATGGACCAGATCCATAAGAGAAGGGAGGACAGGAATATGAATATTGAAGTGATTTACATCCCTCCTGCTGCCAATATATTGGCCATATATCTTGCTGAAAATGGGGGTGAAACAAGGGAACACATTCATATTACAAAGAAGCCATTTGGGAAGGTTCTTGATATATGGTATGAAGAAATGGGACTTGGCTCTCCATGGATACGCTTAATCTGTGAGGCTGATGATGAAGGTCCAAAGATGCTACCATTGGTTGCAAGTGTGGGTATGATTTCTTTTCTCATCTCTATTTTTTTTTTGCTAAGTTTCTCATCTCTATTTTAAACATGTTTTAATTAAATGAATATATGATAGCACTACTTACATGTATAGTCTTGAGATTATTAGTGCTTCTTCATGTTCCCCTAAATTAGGTTCTATTAGATATTAAATCAACCCTCTTACATATTGATTGGATACTTTAATTAAATATGTTGTGTTTTCCTTTGGAAGCTGTTCAATTAAAAGTATTGCATGTTCATGTTCTCCTAAAGGGTGTGCTCATATTGTTGTAAATGATAGTATATCTATGTTTAGTTAGGTTACATTTAACTTTTGTTAGTCATACTCTGCTTACTTGGATATGTTAATGTTTGAGTAAGGTATGCTCATATTGTTCTTAATGATAATCATACTTTTTAGGGTCATGTTTGAACAGATATGTGCTGACTACTTTTGTGCTCTTGATTGGTATTAATTTCGTTTATTGATACAATTTTTTTATATACTAGTGGTATAACAGAACAAAGGTCTGGAGATGATGCAGATTGAGGAACATGAAGACAACCATCAAGTGTAGCTGTATCATTTTATGCTAGATTAAGTTGTTTTTATGAAGTGGTGCATGTATATGCAGTACATTTGGTTGTTTATCAACTGTTTTTATGAACTGGTTGTGCTTGTTTTGTAAACAAGTATTTTTGTAAATTAACGGTGGTGGGTGCTCCTATGAACATGAAAATCAAGTTCACTAGTTGAACTCGATTTATATTTTTTATGTTGGATCATGTGTTATTTTTCTTTTATCGTGGATGCTTTCATAATGCTATGAAGTCCATTTTAGTTATTTTGTTCAACTACATTTACTAGTTCGATTTTATTAAGTGTTGATTCTTTTTAATGTACAAGTTTTTTAAGAAAAAGAATTGTGTTAATTCATGTTTTGTATCATTTTGTGCTAAAGTACTTGATAAGTATAGAATATCAAACTTGAGTGATTTATGTGTATGCTGCTATTCAGGTTTGGTTGAACTCTTTGTTGCCCATCACTCCCTAATTTTCCAACAACGGCATGATTATTGTGTACGATCATCAAAATAGGATGGTCGAATTAACCATTTTCCCAATATAAGAGTCATTTGTATTTTCGTCTAAACTTGAATGGTCAACCTATAAACAACCCAAAAGAAAAAAGAAAAGTGCGCGTGTAATGTCATGAATGTGCGTGCAATGACATGTGTGTGCGTGTTATGATAAAACAGCCCAACACATTACAAAACAAATCTTGGACTGTTTACTAAAGTATACTCCTCCTACTTGACATCCTACACCTCTCGAAACTTCGCTATTTGCATTCATCACTCTCTCTTTAAAATACTGGCGTCTCTCTCTCCCCCATCTTAATCTCCAACCCCTTGTTCTCTTACTTCTTTTTCTCATGTCTACTCAAGGTACTATTTAAATTTTATTATTTTTTAATTGATTAATTGTTAGTTTTGTGCTTTTTTTATCTGGGTTTTTAATTTTGAAGCTTGGTTTTTTATGATTGTTATTCTTGTATAATTGCATATTAGTTTTCTTGATTGTTGTGTAATTAAAGTCAAGATTTTGATTGTTTTGACTAGTTTATTTGTTGCTTAGAACCCTAGCTCACTTTACTGTTAATGATTGTGTTTACATACTGTTTTGTTCTTGGAATTATGATCTTTGTTGTGTAATTGATGTGGGATGTTTGGTGTAGAGGTGGCCAGTCGTGCGGGTTTATTCAAACCGCACGACCCGGCTCGTTGTTAAAACCGTATTTTATTCGGCCCGGGTGAACCGCGAATTATTCGACCCGATTCGTAGCATACGTAGTGTCGGTTACGAATTCATTTTCTGGAACCCGCGAACCGGCCCGAACCGCACGCACGAACCGCACGGCCCGAACCGCACGGCCCGAACCGCCCGGCCCGCACGCACGGTTCTGCTCTAGTTATGAGTATGACCCCCAGGATATTAAATATCAGGGAATAAATATCATTTTCGAATTAATTTGTAAAACATCTTTAAAATTAATAAAATTTATATGAGGTACCGTCCTCTTTTATCACAAATTAACAAAGCATGATATTCTTCTATTTTTTTAGATTTATTAACTCGAATTAAAAATTAATAGGTAAATTATAAGATTATAACTGCATTATTTTTATATCTTTAAAATTCAAGTAATTTTTTTTTAGAGATAAAATTCAAGTATCTTTTTTTAATTTTGCATGTGCGACACGTGTTTGTGTTCGTGGATTTGTGGTCCTGGACTCCTGGTTTGTGCGACTCGTGTCATAATATCGTACCTCCACCCGCCTACCCCCAACCCAACCCAACCCAACCCGCCCAACCCAACCCGCCCAACCCGCCTACCCCCAACCCAACCCGCCCAACCCGCCCAACCCGCCCAACCCGCCAACCATCCCCGTGCCGGTTCCGAGTTCCGTTTCTCCGGCTCGAGCCCGGCCCGAATTCGGCTCGTACAGCCACCGTGCCGGTCCCGTGCTCGCCGGGAAGGAGCCCGACCCGTGTCAAGCCCAGCCCGGCTCGCACGGACCGCACGACTGGCCACCTCTAGTTTGGTGTTTGAGAATTTGAATAAATATATATGTTTGGTTTTTTGGAAAAACCGCGAAAATTGAGAATATAATTGGTTGTGTGTATGAGTTTCTCTGCAGAAATATCTGATATTAGACTGCAGTTTGTGATCTTTGATGATTTATTGATATATTTTTGTTGGGTTTGATCTTGGAAGCAGGGAGTTTTCAGTATGTCAGCCAAACATGAAATTTGATTATTGTGTTGTATACTTGTATGCAATTTTCGCGGTATTTTGGTTTTAACGGAAAGATTCTTAATAGCTTGTTTTAAATGATAATTTGGCCAAAATAATAAGCTTTTGTTAAAAATAATTTTATATGCAAGGATTTTTAGTTGAAAACGGTAATTTGTTTCTTTCGGGAATATTTCTGTTTGGCTACTCCACGTGCAACTGCATTATCTGCTGAATCTTTGAATTCCCAATTTGTATTCTTTAATGAATTGCCTAGCCTGCCAAAATAAATTTATGAACACTAAGCCCTGCTTCTCAGGTTTAGTAATTGTAGTTTACATATTGCCTAGGATCCTAGTTCACATTACTGTTGAAATGTGTTTCCATACTGTTTTCTTTTGGGTTTTATATCAAAGTGGCCACCGTTCTTGTCAAAATATCTCACCTAGCTACCCGATCTCCACGGGGACTCATTTGAAGCACTCAAATCAATATATATATCACTTTGTTAAATTTCAGAAAAAAAATTGTGGATTTTTTCTTGATAATTTAATTTTAGACATATATGATTGAGAATTTTTGGTTTGATGTTCAGTAAATCAAGTATATGAACAAATTAAGGTTCAAGGTGTTAAGAGAAAATTAAAAAAACATATGAATCTATGTTCATATATATGTTTTAACGTGTCTCTGCATATGTAATCGTGATTTATTTTTGTTACATGAGTCATGTGTAGTACACTTCATCATATAACTAGCATTCCGTTAAGTTTTCTGTCAGTATTTTTTTCTAAATTTAATGAAGTGATATGTATAGTGATTTCAGTGCTTTAAATGAGTCCCCGTGGAGATCGGGTAGCTAGATGAGATTTTTTGACGAGAACGGTGGGCATTTTGATATAAAACCCGTTTTCTTTTTAACAATATGATCTTCTGACTTAATTGATGTGGACAATTTACTGTTTGTTTATTTGAATGGATGTAGTTTCGTATTTATCATCTATGAATTTCGCAGCAGCAACATCCGGTATATTACAGCTCTTTCTGATCTTTACCATTTGTTTATTTGTTGGTGTTGATCTTGGAAGCAGGGAAATCTGATTGTTCTTATGTTTTTTTATTTGGCGGTTTTCATAGGAAGATTCTTCAACTTGTTTTAAATGATAAATGACCAAAATATTTGACTTTATTAAGTGTGATTGTAAATGCGAAGACTATATAAAATATTATAGTATAAAAAGGTAACTTTTTCCCTTTACGAAAACATTATAGTATAATATGGTTCTACAAGTGAAGAACCATATTCATGAACACGAATCCTGGGTTCTCAGGTTTATTTTCGTCTTTCCTACTTTAATACACTTTTCAGAGGTAACTCTGAATGGTATATATAACTTTCGAAGTGTTTTAACCACTATAAAAGTATGCATATTATTTGTAGCCAAGTTGATTCAGTAATCAAGGTAGTGTTATGTTTTATTCAGTGTCCTACATAAGCACATAAATTAAGCTATACAATTGAGTTAGTTTGTCTCTGTTGACTGGATTGTTGCGGTTCTTGGAGAAAGGAGGATTTGTAATCAGTGCAAGTCAAGCTAAGAGTAGCTCTTACTGTAAAGATGCAACATATCTGCTGTATCAATGAGTTGGTTCAAAATTTTTATGTGATAAATGTTATGAAACCTAGATATTACAGTTACAGCAAAAGTTCTGGATCTAGCATAGTTCATAATTATATTCCATTGAGAATATTTGATCTTTCCTGTACCTCTTCATCAATATATCAGTTCAAGTGTGTGATTCTTTTACGTGTAGGTTCCAAAGACATGGATTCACCCTTGTATACTGTTGAAGTAACAAGCTTGTCTCCTGCAGCTACGGAGAAGGATGTTCAAGACTTTTTTGCTTTCTGTGGGAAGATTGAACATGTCGAGATTATCAGGTTATGTCAAATATTCTTTCCAGATTATTATTTGGTAATAATGACTATTTGTGATTTAATTAATATCCTCATTCAAATTGACGAGAATTAGTTTCACTTTCCTCTGATTATTGCTATTAATGGAAATGTAGCAACAACAAAAATATGATGTTTTGCTTTTTTTACTTTGTAAATATATTTAGTTATGGACGTAAAAAGAAAAGGAAAAGACCAAGGAAATAGTTCCATCACTATGGACTTTGATGGGAAAAAAAGATTATCTCTGCAAGTTGGGCATTTTAACATAAATGCAACCTTCATTTTTAGTAGTCTCGTCTCATTACATGATAGTAGAGTATTAAAACCACAGGTTTCCAATTTGCAATAGTTTTTAGTAAGGGCTCCTCTGATATACGTGATGATGCTCATCAGTGTCTAATATTCAGTCGTGACATAGGAATAAGATAGCTAGACTGTTTTGGATGCTATAGTGTTTGCAGCCATGTAGTTCACATACTTTTATACCCTTGCTACAAAGAGGATCATTGATAGAACAAATTTGAATTGTTCTTTGCTTCAAAAAACTCGCAGTCTTGTGTGCTCATAAAAAACTTTTATCCTTTGTTATTGCTTTTCTATCTGGTTTGCTGATCTAGATTAAATGGTTATGCTTGGGGTAACAGAGCTGGTGAATATGCTAGTACGGCTTATGTGTCCTTCAGATATGCTCATGCTCTGGAAACAGCAGTCTTGCTCAGTGTAAGTTTTTCTGTGATTATATACAAAGATTTCTGTGATTTTCTCTTTTCCGAAGTCATTTTTGAAAAAATCTTTAGGTGTATGCTTTTTAGCATCTATGTAATTATTTATCTGAAGAATGTCACTATAAAACATCCATATGATTACAGTTTTGGTAACTACCAACCAAACTATCATAATTTTGCGGACTTTTTTAGCATTAGCACTGCAAATTTATATGCTTCGTTGTTGTTCTGTGTACATGTCTTTTTATAACAGTTGCTGTTATATACTTTTGCTGTGAATTGTGATTGTTTTGAACAGTTGATATTAAAATCACATTAGCTTTGAGTTTAAACTAAGCCTTATCGAAACCATATCATTTCATGACTTCTTAGCTTGATAGTTGGCGCTCATGATGCCTTTGACATATACAAAATGTTTCTGTTGTTTCTCCGGAATTCGTTTTATAGCTTTTGCCTTATTGTTCACAAGTTTTAATTTGTCTCAGGGAGCTAGTATTTTGGATCAACCTGTTTGTATAACCAACTGGGGACAGTCTGAAGATGAATTTAATATCTGGAATCGGTCTTCATGGAAGCTAGAAGATGAAAGCAGTGAAACTGTATGTGCATTTATATTTGTTATCAACTGTTATAGTCGGTTAATGCTGTGTTGTTTCTCAAATTTTAAGGTTAACCTTTTTTAATGACCATCTATGCAACCATCTCAGCAGCATGTTTCGGAAGGTAATCGTTCTGTTCCTTCCGCTGGAGAAGCAGTGTCGTTGGCTCAAGATGTAGTGAAATCCATGGTATCCAAAGGATATGTACTCGGAATAGGAGCGCTGAGCAAAGCTAAATCTTTTGATGAATCTCATCAAGTTTCAGCAACTGCAACAGCAAAGGTTGCAGAGCTGAGTGAGAGGATTGGCCTTACTGACAAGATTTGTGCAGGGGTTGGAGCAGTCAAATCTGTGGATGAGCGATATCACATCTATGATACCACCAAATCAGCTGTGGCAGCAACTGGAAGAACTGCTGCAGCAGCTACCAACACTGTGGTGAACAGCAGTTACTTCTCTAAGGGAGCTCTTTGGATGTCAGATGCTCTAAGCCGAGCAGCCAAAGCTGCAGCTGATCTAGGTAATCGTGATGCTAGCAAATAACTGCATCTGGGTGATTTAAAAATTCAGGCTCTAAGTTTTTAGTGCATCATATCATAAGTAGTTAAATATATGGGGTACATTCATAGATATATCTGTGACAGTAAACGTGGTGTTATCCATCTTTCTCATGTTGTTTGAAGTTGATACAAGTACAGTGTACTGTGTACAGATGTTTCTCATGAAGTTTTTGCACACAATTTTGCGCTTTTGGATTATACTCTTATGCACTAGTGTGTAAATGGTCATAAACATTGTAAATAGAGGTGTCAAAGTACAGTAGAATAAATCATTGGATGACTTATCTACATGCAATGAACTATGGAAACACCCGAGGAGCGGTTGATGGTGATCGTGTCTATTTGTACTCTTAACGTCACCTCACTTTCTCACATGTTGAATGTGGAGAAGGTAAAGTGGATCAAATCCTGTATCATAAGTTAAAGTTTACTGTGGTAAATAGAGATAACATGACATTAATTTGAGGTTTAATCGATAACGTTTGGCACCTCTTTTACAAAATAATTGTTGTTTGTATTCTACATGCTTGGTTAGCCATTGTGTTGGTCATCTCATTGGAGAAGATCAGTGTGGCTTGTTCTGGGTTGTGTTAAAAAAAATGAAGATATTGAGTGTTAGACTTGGAGGTTACTTGCCTAGTCTTGTTTCCCTTTAAACAAATTTACTTCTAGTAGTTCTAAAGCTCTTTGTTTTCAAGTTAATGTACAAACTTATGTTGTTGATAGTGGATTGGAAATTCTCGACCTGTATTTTTACCGGCTTCCTTATGTGTCCTTGCTGCTGGTGTTATTGCAACACTCAAACTGCCAAACCTTTTGAAGAAGTAACTTTAGAGTCTACCAGGTTTTCAATTTGGTTAAGCTGATTCCCCAAGTAAAAGTAAAAATAAACCTTTATGTACCCCTGAGAGCATCTCCAATAGGGGGGAGGTTGACAACGTTTTCCTAACAATCGGAGTTGATAGGTTGTCAACTAATGTTGCTAATTTTTGGTAACTTCCCAAAATAATCAAAAACACATATATAAGTAAAAAAGTTACATATATTGAATACTTATTTTAGTTTAAGAGTTATTTATATAATACAATTATGGGATCACATAGGCAATATTTAAAGGTTGTTAATTATTTTTTGAATAAATGTTGTCAAAATTGATGTGGAAGAGAGATAAAATTAAAAATTAATTTATGCAATAATGTGGCAAGGGTTGTCAACTATTTTGACAATCCTTATCGGAGATGTCAACTATTTTAACAACCCTTATCAGAGATGTTCTTGATCCGCCTATAATTATATTCCTATCTATAAGGCACACATTAGGTAATAATAGGTACCCAATCCGTTTATTCTCCCTTCCCCCTCCCTTGTTGCACTGTAAATAGAAAGTAAAAACTTGTAACTGTCTCAAATGTGCTTCTTAAATGAACGAGAGTGCATCTGCGATTTGGAATTGATTTAGTTGTTGGAGAAGAATCATCGGCATTGTGTTTAATGGTCCACAGTGACAGTATTTCGGACGACCTGAATAGTTGTTAAAAACTACAAGAAGATAGATGTCATAAATTATTTGTTGGTATTATTTCTAGTGTCACCTGCAGAATCGATAAAGTCGGATATTTAGGAAGAAAAAAAGGAAAGGATGCGTGGGTGTGGGAATAAGAGGGAACAGTATAGCAAGACCCACAGTGAGGTCTTAACAGTAAGCGTTGGGCCTCCTGTGAAACTGACAATGCTAGAAAATGGGCCACCAACTTATGTCATGTTGCATGTACGTGGGAGCAGCTCCAATTTTTTGAAAACCAAGCAAAATTAGTACAACCAAGTGGTTGGTTAATCACTATCAATAAAGGATAGCGATGCTCCTTTTTCTTTTTATGAATAAATTAAATGGAGGATTGGGAAGTGAGTGACGTGAACCAAAAAAGGATTCAGATCAAAGGCCGCCGGAAAGTGAGGCCCATATTGTGGAGAAGCTTTACTTGTTTCAGCTCAACACATGTGTAGTAGATGTTTATGTACCGGGGGTGGGCGGAATCGATCTCCGGCTAAATCGAAAATTCTAGTAAAAATTTTGTTTGTAAAAACTAGGATTTTTAGTTAAAAATTAGAAGAAATTTTCCGGATGAATCTAGAAAAAGTAGCAATAATTTGTTTTGAATCCCTGAGTAATTTGGTGGACTACATGCATAATAATGCATTCAGTTGGACTGCATGTGTCAATATCAACCCTCTCTCCCCTGCAT
The DNA here is from genome assembly GCA_030848705.1 of Heracleum sosnowskyi. NCBI lineage: Eukaryota > Viridiplantae > Streptophyta > Magnoliopsida > Apiales > Apiaceae > Heracleum > Heracleum sosnowskyi. The sequence continues at coordinate 122,245,989 of CM061241.1, forward strand.
ACAAGGAACAAAAACAAGAGACCCCCCATTTATGTATACACGATTAATCAATCTTAGGCAGAGCTTAGTTAGTCTATGGAAAAAGGTAACAACAATGTTTTCTTTTCCGTTGATTTAACAATATCAAGTGCACTGTGTACGTGCCTTGTTCATGTTGGATTACTTGGCCTTTAAATAGTGTTGGAGCAAAAAATTGAGTTGTCTATAGCCATTATTAAACATAACAATAAGAATATAGCAGAACAAAGAGCAGAATACTGTACCTACATCAAATACGACTGTGTGTATGTATGTTCTAATCCCAGTTGTACAAACATGGACCAGACAACATATATATATATACTACCTAATTAATCAAATTTTATATTTACATATATAATTATGTGGACATATATTATTAAAAGTAATTGAATTCTGTTAATTAATTATATATGTCTCTCGTTTAAATTTTGAAATCCATATACTTGTGTGTTTTCGATTCGGTTCATTATATTTTGGCTTTTGTTTGCGAACAGGAGAATATTTGTAGGCTGTGGGAGACTTGGTTCATGTCAAATGGGTCCTCAGGTTAAACTGTAGATATCAGAAGAATACTTGATAACAGCCAGCTAAATTAGAATTTACAAAGACCCACATGTCCAAAACCACCTACAATTCCAATTCCACCAGGGTGTTGCGCATGTGTTCATGTCGTGAAAGCTGCTTTACCTACCTATCCCTTCATTTCTAATTCATGCACCAACATATTTTTAAATAAACTGCGTGGTAATTTAGACATATCTTTCAAATAATTAATTCCATTTTATATGCTAATAATCCAAAGAACGTGATTGGATAATACAAGTGGTAAAAAGAATTTATTATCTGTTGTCTTAAATAAAAGAAAGTTAAACTCAAAATTCAAAAAAAAAAACGAACAATACAGTCGCTACTTAGTTAAAGACAACGTGAGCTGGCTGTATAGAAACCGAATTCAGTGTAGACAGAGAGATCTACTGTATCCGAGACAATGATTGAGAGAAACCCGTAGCAAAGTTATGGTAAACACAATTGTGGTAGGAAAAATGCTGGAAGCCTCAAACGTATTCGAAAATTGTTTCCACGTACTGACATGTTATATGCCTACTTGGTAAGTTTTTAATAATTATTATATAATCTCGTATGTGTATTTACGAATTCAAAATAACCACTTGTCATGTCACGCTCATTTTAAAAAAGTTTTAAGATATTTTTTATACCTAGCATTAGTGCATTACTTTTGTGTAAATATTGTTAAAATCACTTTTTATACTATAATAACACTATTTGATATTTAAATATCTACTTTATTATGATTTATTTATTTAAGTTTTAGTACCGTTTTTTATTGAAGTGTATGGAAAAGAAGAAAGTAGAGCTAGGTAGAAATGGAGAATGCATGGGAAAGGAGATAGTCGTGAGTCGTGACTCGTGGACGTGGTGCATGATAGGTGTTGGTAGTTAGGTGGCAATTCCTAATACATAGGACCCCCATTTCTCTTTTTTCTTCTATCGGAATAACCTGAATACTTATCAACTTCTGTCCTTCACTCTATCGATTCCCTCCAGGAAATTCTGATATCTAGGGGAAATACTATTGCAATCTGAATTAAAACATTCCATAGAAAAATTGAGTTCAATTTTCGTCAGGAGTTTTTTACTTTCTTTAGAAAAATAGTTAGTTGAATTCAAACTTCTTTTCTTAATTTTTGAAAGTAAGTCGAGTTTAGAGAATTTCCAAGAATTTTTAGTTTCTTCTTAAATATATTTTTAAAAATTAAGTTAATAAGCTATTACATTGATTTGTGTATCAATTTCAACAAAATTCTTTCTAATTGTTCTTTATTTTAATTTTTAATCATATTTCTCACTAACATTTAAATTCAAATTGGAGAAAATCAATATTTTATTAATAAAATATAAGTTAAAATCTACACTACACCAAAAACGGTGTTTTCCTACCATATAAATCTTACAAAAAAAACTTGGTAGGAATTGACCCTCTATTTCCTACCAACGAAGAATATGACCCAATTTCTGTAAAGGCCAGCACCAAATCCTACCGATTATTAATAGAAAATTAAAATTTACCAACATCGGTAGGTTTTGCCTGCATTTTCACAAAGATAAAACTCCACCATCATAATCATCAACCATGTCATATTTTAAAGTAATAAACATTTTTTTTTTAAATAAGTAATATTTTCATTTTGTCATGGTCATTTCTACCATATATGGTATGAAAATAAAACCTACTAAATCTGGTAAGTTTTATTCGTGATGGTACCCCACCATCCACATCATCAGCCCTATCATATTTTAAAGTAATAAATAATTTTATTTAAATAATAAATATTTTCATTCTGCCAAAGTCATTTTCTACCATATATGGTAGGATTTGGTCGGTAGAAAATAGTACTTTACCCACAAAATGACGTGGTAGTGGCCCCCACATGTGACACGTGGCATGCCATGTCAACCTCATGTTACCACATTTATTTGACGTGGCACTTGACGTGGCTAGTGATGTGTCGGGGTTCACTGCCATGTGGTCGGGGTTCACTGTCATGGGCCGTCGATGTGGCTGTTGATGTGGCTCGCCACATGGGCAACCATTTGACACGTGAGGCCTTGAAGAAACAAATCATCAATTTCTATCATACACCAATTCCGACCTGAGCAATTTTCATCATACCTAATGATAGGAATTGATCCCAATTTCTACCGATATACCCTCAAACCCTAACATTTTTGTGATCGATTTTGGTCATTTTTGATGTAGTGTTATTTGTTACTCTTAAAATAGAGAAAACAAAAGAGACACTTAACCTTTTTAAAGAGCTTTTAAGAATCTCTCGAAATTTTATCTTAGTTTTTCTATTTTCTATTTTAACTTAAGACATTAAATAAAAAACTCTCGAAGATGCAAGCACTCTAATGTTCAAATCAGACAATCGGATAAATATCCTAGGGAAACTGGTCCATAAACAAGCCGATGTTGCTAATTGATTTGTTATAATGTTCGGTGGATAGAAAAGTACTAAAACTAAGAGAAAAGTTTTATAAAAATTATTATTTAATTGGAGACTTGAAGATCATATATGTTAGCAATTCAAATATTGTAGAAGTGATTGTATTCTTTAATCAAAAGATTGCAAAATGTATTATTTCGTAAAGTATGTTTTATGAAAATTACTAATTATTAAAAATCTTAAAATCATGTATATTCTTCAAACTAAACATATATGTTGCAAGTTGAACATGTTTGGCAAGCCGAACATATTTTACAAAACACTATGTATTATATAATTTTATTTACAAAATATATATAATTTTAATGTCTTTCAAAGAAATAGTAATTCTCATAACACATAATTTACAATATATTACAATGTGCGATATATATTACTTGGAGAATATATATAGTATTCAAGGTGTTCAATAAAATAACAAACTTCATAGAATTTAATTCATGGTTGCAACATCAGTTGTTAAGCCATACTATAGTTATACAAATTAATTAAATAAGTTTTAACGGATGTATCACTTTTTCCTGTTGGCTGATAGGCTATTTAATAATTGATCAATTTTAGCTAGTTAAAATATTTTAAAATTTCAAAAAATTCGATGCAAGTAGAAAATTCTATGAGTACGTAAGCCGATGTTGAAACTTCTTTTGTATGCAAAAATAAATACAAGAGAAGCTTGATTATACTATTTTTCTCAAAAATTGGTTGTTATTAGTCAATTAAATGAAAATTGACTATCTTATTTTTATATCCTTTTCTTATTTGCACTAATATATATGGGGAGGGTTCTGTGGGTAACCAATTTAACGTGGTAACCTAGTAACTCTAACATATTACAACTACTAACTTATCTGCTTATCATGTTCAGTTATTAGCAACACTAACTGCATTTTTATTAACAAAACTTTTACTTTTAACATCTTTAAAAAAATTTAACATACTAGATTATCACATCTTTCACATAAAAAACAACAATATAAAAAATATTGATACTAGAAATACTTTGAAAAATACATAATATAAAAATACTCTGGACACAAGAAAATTATTTTTTTTATAATTACCGAACACTAAAAAAAGATTACAAACACAAAGTACAAATAAAATTAACAAAATATAAGAAATTTACAGAACATTGAAAATTTTATACAGAACAAACAAAATACATAACACACAAACAATTTAGAACACAAAAAAAACTTGTAAAAATCCCAAGCATTTTATTTTAAATATTACAGAACACAAACATAGATTACAAATGCAAAATCCGAAAAAAAATACGGAACACAAGAAATTTAAATAACACAGAAAAATATTACATATCATAGAAAAATATACATAACAAACGAAATACAGGACACAAAAATATTTTAAAAATACAAAAAATAAATAATAAAATGAAAACATTGAAACATAAAATTGTAGAATTTAAAATGTTACAAAATAAAACTAGAAATGTTAAATACTTTACATCAATTAGTGTGTACTATATAAAAAGTATGCACACCAAAAATACGTTAAAGTGATAAAAAAATGATGAAAGTATCAAATAGAGGTCAGTTACTTTACATTCTGTTTTGTTGATAACCAGTGTTTTTATGATAAGTAGTTATGTTCACTAACTATGGTTCAATATTGATTTTATTATGGAATATAGTAATTATTATTTCACAAAATATAAATTATAATTCTCATATAGAATACTATAACATATATATAGTGTTAGGATTAAGAGAGAACCCAACACTAAAAAAAAATCGTAGAATTATTATTAGTCATTGAATTGCCTTTAAATCAACTGTCCAGATTCATTTCATTGTCAAGTACAAAATTTTTAAGTATAAATTAGGTCTCTTTTTAAGTATTAACAGAGGATAAAAATATGTACGATTTTATAAAATTTTATTCTTATATTATAATAAAATAATTAAATAATTAAAAATATAATAATAATTGTTAGAATTTCGAAACTCAATTTACTATTTGGGCTCTAACTTAAGTTTTAAAATTTGGATTTCGGCAATTCTATTGCACACACGAAGTTAAGGAAATTATCTTTAATTTAATGATGGTTTAACAATTATTATCTAAATGGAATTATCCATTAGTTGAAGAAAAAAGAGATTTATAAATTTTTAAGGAATTACCCATTAGTTGAAGAAAAAAGAGAGTTACAAATTTTTACGTAGAGAATTATGTTCAATATATAAAACCCTTTTATATTTGGTTTTTATTATCAAAATACACTTTTTAGTATCGTAATATGATTCTACAATTAATCAAATACACTTTTTAATATTAGATTTAACAGTTCTCGTCTATTTATTTCAAATTTAACGATTTCAAATATATTTTTTAATATTAGATCTAAACAGTTCTCATCTATCTATTTAAAATTTAACGATTTCAAATACACATTTTAATATTAGATCTAACTGTTATCATCTATTTATTTAAAATTTAACAATTTTTATTAATTTGATCGTTCAAGACCGGGTTACCTAAGTTTTGGATAAAATTCATCTTAGGTTTGTTATATAGAAATATAATAGGATATAATATATTATAAATTATTATTAAGTATGTTTAGAATTATAAATAATAAATTCGTTAATTATAGTTCAATTTCTTTGCTGTTTAAAAGTAATCGTAGCTGCGGGGGTTATGAGCGTGCATGTGTTAGCTATCCTAAATGCTACAGGTTATTAATAATAATTAATAGCTATATTTATACATTATTATAAATTGTAGTCAACGTTTTTTTTTTAAAGAAAAATCGAGTCAATTCAATAATAAAAAGTAATACGGCATCTACACAAATGATCGAGTCGAACAAACATAAAAAGATCAAATCGTCTGTCTTCAAGAAAAGACAATTAAGCGATATTTTGAAGATGATATATTTACATGTACCCGCTTCGCCAAAATCCACTTCGTCAACATCCGTTTGAGCTATCGATCATAAATGCAATTCCATACAAACTTACATCACTAAATCAAAACCAACACTCATAATAACGGAGAGAAACAAACACCCTCTCACCAAGGAGAGACACAAACTGAAATTCAAAACAGAAAATTTTAAATCTAAAAAACGAAACCACAATAGGAGATCTTCAGTATACTCTCAAATCCAATAAGGCTCCACTTGAATCGAAAAAGAAAGAAAACCAAAAACTCTGATAATTAAGATCTAAATAACAAATCAAACAAATCAAATAGGTAGAAGTCCTTACCCAAAAAAAAGATTATTGAATGAAACAAAAATAAACAAAACAAATTAAAGGATTTGGGGTTTTCCACCGGAAAAAACCGGTAGAAGTCCCGTGAAAAGAAATGAGGAGGAGGATGGAGGAGGCTAGTTGTAGTCAACGTTAAAAAATAGTTTGCTATTACTTGGAGTCGATCTAGGCGTTTATTATCCATCTTACTTTTATTATATAATAAAAATTTATGTTGTGCTCGTATGTTATAAAAGACTACTCATATATATATATTAGCTTAAAACCCGTGCGATGCACGGATTATTTTAATAATTGTTATTTTATTTTTTAATTTTAATATTTTATTAATGTATTTGTTCAAAAAAATAGGCATGTTAAAATATGTTAACTTTTTAATATAATTAAAATCTTTAAAAATAAATTTTAAAATAAATAATTAAGGGTTTGTCCTTTTAGAAAATGATGAGTTTTAGTAACAAAAAAAAAATTATAACATGTTTTAGTTGAAAAAGATAACTGTCCGCGATATTTTTGAAAAAGGAGGGGATTTTATTAAAAAAATATATTATGTTTTAATATTTTATTAATTATATTTGTTAAATAAATAAGTAGGTGGTTAAAATATGTAACTATTTTTAAATAATTAAAAGCATTAAAATAGGTTTCAAAATAAATAAGTAATGGTTTGCATGTGATATTTTTGAAAAATGAGAGGTTTTAATATGAAAAAAAATAGAAAAATAACATGTTTTAGTTTAGAAAAAGTAATTACCGGTGATATTTTTGCAAAAGTAGGAGATTTATTGGAAAAATAGAAAAAATAATGTGTTTTACCTGAAAAATGTAATTGGTTATATATAGGTGATGTTATTATTTAATAATATTTTTTTTAAAATAATTAAGAGTAATTAGGTAAAAAAAACTTTGGTACCGACCAACCAAAATTTTAATGTTTTGTCTATTATATTATAGTATATAGTATAAATAGATAGTATAGACAAGGAACTGTTTGCCCTTGATATTTTTGAAAATGGGTGTATTTAAGTCGCGTTTTACGGCAGTCTTATAAAATTTCTCAAATGCACGAATCAATTATAATAATTTAAAAAAAATTAACGAACAAAATAATTAAAATACTATATAAATAGGATGAATTTTCTTAAGTTATAATATGTAAATTGATTGTTAAATTAATAACCAATCATTTTTCATATAAGATAATTTATAACATTTTCTTCATTGATTTTGTTACCTTTATTTGTAAATATATAAAAAGGCGATTGATAATTACTCGTGTTATTTTTGTAAAAGGAGAAAATTTTATTGGAAAAATAGAAAAAGTTATGGGTTTTAGCTAAAATAATAATTAAAAGCATTAAAATATGTTTAAGATAAATAAGTAAGGGTTTGTCTCTGATATTTTTGGAAAAAAGGGGTTTTAGTAAGAAAATTAAAAAAAAATAGCATGTTTGAGTTAAAAAAGGTAATTATTCGTGATATTTTTGCAAAATGAGGAAATTTTATTGGAAAAATAGAAAAGGTAATATGTCTTATCTGAAAAAAGGTAATTAGTTATAAATAGGTAATGTTATTATTTAATAATATTGTTTAAGTAAGGGTAATTAGGTAAAATCACTTAGGACCGACCAACAAACCAAACTTTTAATGTTTCGTCTATTATATTATAGTATAGATATATTAGCTTATATCCATGCACGTTTTTTTAATATTTTATTATTTTTATTTAGATTTTTATAATTATATTTTTTTTGATAAAATTTTAATATATATTTATATGTGTATATAATAAATTAGATTTATATATCTAACAATATAAGTATTTTAATTTAATAAATTGTTGGCGTAATCTTTAGTAGTATTTTAGATATTAAAATAGAAAAATATTTTTAAATAATAGATCTAACGGTTCGTATTTATTTGCTCATAAAAAATCTAAGAGTGACTAAAGTGCAAATAAAAAAACATGTGCCCTGTAATGTGCCGAGTTTCTTTTAACATATGTTGTTACTTTTATTTTTTTATTAATTGTCTTATTTAAATTAAATATTATAAAAATTATATTAAACATGGATTTTATAATTTTAATATAATAATATTGTCATTATTTCTATATTTTTCCCGTGTTATATTTAATTCGAATATGAGTTGTTTCAATTAAAAAATATAAAACAGACAATGTCCTTAAAAAAAAGTTAGTTACTTATTAATAATTATATAAAATTATATTACATTTATATATATACTAGCCTATAACCCGTGCAAGGCACGGGCCATCAAATACAATTAAAAATCAATATGATAAATTACAAAATAAGAAATTTAAATATTAATTGTAATATAGAAAAAAATAAATAAATAATACAAATGGGGTGAAAAAGATAAATGAGACATTATTAATATTATTTTATTATTTATTAAAATAATCTATACTATTATATTAAATACGAAACATTAAAAGTTTTGTAGTCCGGTCATGAAAGTTTTTGTAGTCTGGTCACTCCATTCATAGCCGTTAGATATTTTTGATCAAATCGATGAGAACCGTTAGATAAAATATTAAAATTAGTATATAGAATTTTTTTCTATTTTTCCTAACTAAAACATCTCATTTTCCAAAAATATCACAGACAGTTTCATTTAATAAAATAACATAATAAAGTTATAATTGCTAATAAATAACACATTACCATTTTTAGCCAAAATATATATTCTTTTTTATATTTTTTAACTTAAATTTCTATTTTTCTATTTTTTCTAAATAAAACCTCTAATTTTCCAAAAATATCATGAATAGTTCTATTTAATAAAATAAAATAATAATATTATAATTATAAATGACTAACCGATTAGCTTTTTTTCCAAAACGTATATTCTTTTTTATAGTTTATAACTAATATTTCTCCTAACTAAAACCTCAAAAATATCACGGGCTATTCTAAAGGATAAAATATCACGGCCTATTCAAAAATATTATAGTAGCATAAAATACTAATATTATGAATATCTCTCTCTATCTATACTATATTATTAAAGACGAAATATTGAAAGTTTTGGTACCTGTTTTTTGATACGATGTTTGCATTATTTAATTATTTATTTAATTATTATGATCAATTACCCTTTCAATTAAAATATATTGCCATTTTTTTCTAAAATAACCACGGGCAATTTCCTTTTCAGCTAAAACATATTACTTTTTCTATTTCTCTTGCTAAAATCCCTCATTTTCCAAATATATCAGGAGCAAACCCTTACATATTTACTTTAAAATCTATTTTAATACTTTTAATATAACTAAAACATGTCACATTTTATATTTTTCTTACTAAACCCCCTCTTTTTTCAAAAATATCACGGGTAAATCGTTACTTTTATATTTTAAAATTCAACGAAAACATGTTACTTTCTATTTTTCTTACTAAAACCCCTCTTTTTCCAAAATATCATGGGCAAACTGTTACTTATTTATTTTAAAATTCATTTAAATACTTTTAATTATTTTAAAATGGTTAACACGCCTACTTATTTTTTTAAATAAATGCAATTAATAAAATATATAATATAAATAATAAAATTAACAATTATTAAAAAGAACTCGTGCATCATACGGGTTTTAAGCTATATTATTAAAGACGAAAGATTAAAAGTTTGGTAGTCGGATAGATGGACGGTCGGTACTTAGTGATTTTACTTAATTACCCTTACTTATTTTTTTTTAAAAACTATCACTAAATAATAACATTATTTATAACCAATTACCTTTTCAGCTAAAATACATTACCTTTTTTTATTTTTTTCCTTACTAAAACCCTTCATTTTCCAAAAATATCACGGGCAAACCCTTACTTATTCATTTTAAAATATATTTTAATACTTTTAATTATGAACACTTTTTCAGCTGAAACGTGTTACTTTTTCTATTTTTTTCATTTTTTAAAAAAATTATTTTTAAATAATAACGCTTTTATAACCAACTACATTTTCAGCTAAAATACATTATCTTTTCTAACAAAATCTTCTTTTTTTCTAAAAAAATCACGGGCAATTATCTTTTTTAACTAAAACATGTTACTCTTTCTGATTTTTCCCTACTAAAACCCTCATTTTTCAAAAATATTCCGGACAAATCCTTACTTATTTATTATGAAACATATTTAAATACTTTTAATTATGGGCACTTACCTTTTCAGCAAAAACATGTTTCTTTTTTTATTTTTCCTTACTAAGACCCTCCTTTTCCAAAAATATCACAAGCAAACAGTTATTAATTTATTTTAAAAACTATTTTAATACTTTTAATTATTTAAAAAAGTTTAACACGCCTACTTATTTTTTTTAGCAAATGCAGATTAATAGAATATTAAAACATAAATAATAAAAATAATAATTATTAATAACAATTCGTGCATCGCACGGGTTTTAAGCTAGTATTAATAATAAGGACAAATATAAAAGTTAACATGTTTTTAATAAAAAAGTAATTGTCCGTGATATTTTCAGAAGTTTTTTAATTATATTAATTGTACTTGTAAAAAAAATACTTTGGCATGTTAAAATAGGTAAGTTTTTTTAAATAATTAAAAACATTAAAATACGTTTTAAAATAAACAAGTAAGGGTTGCATCGATATTTTTGGAAAAAGGAGATTTTAGTGAAAACAAATATAAATGATAATATGTTAATTTAAAGGTAATTATTGCCTGTGATATTTTGGAAAAAGATTAGATTTTGTTTAAAAAGTGTTTTAATGATAAAATTTAATAAGCTAGTTAGTATTTTTATATTATTTATTATTAACGATAATATGTTTTAAATTAAAGTTAATTGTCCGTGATATTTTTGAAAAAATGAGTAGATTTTGTTACAAAAAAGTGTTTTAAAGATAAAAGACAATCAACTAATTACTAATTTTATATTATTTTATTAGTTATTATAAAAGGTAATATGTTTTAATTTAAATGTAATTACCCGTGATATTTTTGAAAAAGGAGTAGATTTTGTTATAAAAAGTGTTTTAATGATAAAAGTCAATCAGCTAGTTACTATTTTTATATTATTTTATTATTTACTATTTTTATATTATTTTATTATTTATTAAATAGGATAAATGACCGAAAACCGAAAAACCGAAAACCAAAACTTTCAATGTTTCGGCTTTAATAATATATATATATATATAGTTGTCCGTGTTACTTTTATAAAATTAGTTGTTTAAATTAGAAAATAGAAAATTATATTACTTTTTTATGTATATGTTTGTATATGTTGCTCGTGTTACTTTTAGAAAAATTAGTTGTTTAAGTTAGAAAAAATAATTATATATAACAATATTACCATTACATATTTATTTTGCATGTGTTATGTTTAGAACATGAGTTGTTTTAGTTAGAAATGGTAAAAAATATAACGTGTTTTAGCTGAAAAAGGTAATCAGTTATAAATATGTAATAATATTACCATTTTATATATATGTAACCTATTTTATTTTTAGAAGATTCGTTGTTTTAGTTAGAAAAATAGATAAAATAACTAATGTATTTTAACTGAAAAAATCAATTGATTATAAATAAATTGGTTATATATAGTCCGACCTAATATACCTAGTTCAAATACCGACCGATGGACCAAAACTTTTTTTTTTTGACAAAAAGCTGGGATTTTATTATGAACTTAAATACAAAGCAATACAATTTTGAATCGAACTAGGAACAGAACTCCTATCGATAATACGACCTGAGAGAAAATATGATTCCCTTGCTATTTGATGGGCCACCATATTAGCAGATCGTTTGACAAATAACAAATTAATTTTGTTTAAACGTTGTAACATTCTCCGGCACTCCTCAATAACCAAACCGCCATCCAGCTAGGGGTGGCAATTTCGGGTAATGGGTCGGGTTCGTGTCGGGTTTGTTGTACCCGTTCCTATTTTTGAGTCAACCCGAACCCGAAACGGGTTAAATTTTCTCAACCCGAAAATGACCCGTTTAACCCGAGTTTAACCCGAAAATAATTAAAAATAATTATTTATCTATAAAAAATATTAAATTTTATTTATAAAATATTAAATATATATAATAAAAAAATTATTATATGATATATGAATTAAAATCATTTAAATATTATGAAGATATATCACATATGTCTATAATTATGTAATATAAATTCATATATTTTAAATAATTTATTATATATATTAAATTTTCGGGTCGGGTTCGGGTATTTTGGGTCAACCCGAAACTGACCCGAATATTTCGGGTAAATTTTTACCCAACCCGAACCCGACCCGAAACTCAAAATACTCAACCCAAATTCGTACTTTTCCGTGTCGGGTTCGTGTCGGGTTTCGGGTCGTGTTAAATTTTGCCACCCCTACATCCAGCTTAGGGTAACGAAGTTTGGATGAACTAAAGCTCTAGCTTCAATCAACTCGCCATCAGAATTTCTGGCCACAAAACCGAAACCAACACCACCTCGGTCTTCAAACGCAGCTGCATCAACTGATACCTTAACTAAGTGTGGCTGGGGCTTAACCCAAATAGTAGCTCCATCTCCTTCTACATGTGGTTGGAGAGGATGCACAAATACTCTGCATTGGGTTACATTCCATTGTGTAAGGTACTGCTTTGCTGCTGCAACTGTTCTGTTAACCGTCGTGAATTTTTTATTCCAGATTAAATCATTTCTTGACCTCCAAATTGACCAACAAAGAGTTATGATTTCAGCATACTGACTCTTACCAGCTGTATTAAACATGAACTTCAGCTAAGTCTTGAAACATGTGGCTTCATAAAACTGAATACCAGGCAAGAGAATTGTCCAACATTTACGAGCAAACTGACAGGATACTAGCCTGTGCAAAATAGATTCAATTACCTCATGACAGTTCGGACAAAGTTCAGACAAATAACCTGTATTGAAACATGTTTCTGTTGCAGTTGATATAGTGTTGGCAAACAACCTGTGAGAGCTCTCCAGACTAAATTGAGAGTCTTTGGCGGCGCTTTTATACTCCATAGCATTTGCCAGATTGTGTCATTCTCCTCAGCATCCCAACTCCCTTTCTGCCTCTGCAATAATCTGTACGCTGATTTCACAGAAAAGATACCCGAATCTTCGAAATTCCAGAATAGAGTATCTTCTAGTTGTGCTGTAGATAGTGGAATGTTTAACACACAAGCTTGGTCCCTTTCATTGAGAACATCTGTTAACACCTCTAAATCCCACTCCTTCTTATCAGTACAAAGAAGAGAGGCGATCATATTGTTTTGCAGCGGATCAGGAGGCGAGGTTATATATGGATTATCCATGTTTAACAGCCAAGGTTGGCCTAAAATCTGAATATCCTTACCGTCACCAACTCTCCAACAAACTCCGTCCATAATCAGCTACTTTGCTTCTAATAGACTCCTCCAGATGAAACTGGGGTTGTGTCTTATTGTCACATGGAACACATCAGTCGTAGCAAAATATCTAGCTTTATATAGTCTCGAAACTAAACTGTTAGGCTTTGTGATCAACCTCCATAATTGTTTGCCCAACATTGCAACATTGAAATCACGGAAATTTCGAAATCCCATGCCACCAAAATTTTTGTGTTTGGACAGTCTATCCCAACTCATCCAATTGATTTTTGATGTACTAGACTGATTCGAGTGCCACCAGAACTTCGTTAAGCTTTTCTCAATATTTCTTGTAATATCCAGTGGGAGCAAGAAGACACTCATGACATAAACTGGAAGTGATTGTGCAGCTTGCTTCACCAATATCTCCTTACCAGACCTGGAGATATAATTTGCATCCCAACTTCGAATCCTCGTGTTAACTCTGTCTTTTAAGAAGCCAAGAAGGGCTGATTTATTCCTGCGAATTACATTAGGGAGACCCAAGTATATTGAGTGCTCATTCTCTTCTGATATCAGGAGCGTTTGGCAGATCAGCTCTCTGTTATAGCTTATGACATTTGTGCTATAAAAAATTGAAGATTTATCTTTGTTCACCTGTTGTCCCGAGGCTCTTTCATATGTCCCCAACAATTCTAAAACTTTCAATGCCTCTCGAGAGTCAGCTTTGCAAAATAGATATGAATCATCCGCAAAAAACATATGAGTAATAGTAGGAGCCTTTCTGCAAATTTTTATCCCATGAATCCAAGCTCGCATTTCATACTTTCTCAAGAGCGCGGACAGAACTTCAGCACGGATGATAAATAAATAGGGAGATAGTGGATCGCCCTGATGAATCCCTCGAGTAGGATGTATAGGATCCAATTCGCGCTCACCACGAATGATGGAATAAGTAACCGTGGTGACACATTGGAGCACAAGATGAACCCGCCATTGAGAGAAACCCATTTTAAGCAAAATAGCTTTTAAAAAATTCCACTATATACGATCATATGACTTACTCATGTCAAGCTTCAAGGCCATGTACCCATCTTTACCAACATTCCTCCCTTTTAAATAATGCATAATTTCATAAGAAATCATAATGTTATCCGAGATGAGCCGGTCCGGGATAAAAGCACTTTGCGTGTCTGACACCACTGTATCCAATAACCCTTTCATTCTATTTGCCATTACCTTGGTTATGATCTTCATAAGGACGTTACATAAAGCTATCGGCCTCAACTCCCCTACCACCGTTGGATTTTTCTTTTTCGGAATCAGGACAATATTGGTATCATTTAGGCCATTCAACAGTTCTCCTGTAGAAAAGAAATGTTTTGTTAAAGTATAAATGTCTTCACCTACAATGGACCAATACTTCTGAAAGAAAGCCGGGGTCATCCCATCCGGCCCCGGAGCTTTATCTGGATGCATTTGAAACAGAGCTACTTTCACCTCCTCCTTAGTAACTTCTTTATCTAATTCCGAATTTTGAATTCCACTTGTGTTGTAGTAAACAAATCCGTATAGAACGACTGAATGAGGGATTTCAAACCATCTTGCCAATCTATCCACTGCCCCCAAGTATTTTTCAGCTTAACTATCTGATTTGTCATTTGTCTCTTGTTGCATGCTGCATGGAAGTACTTCGTGTTCTTATCCCCTGCACTAAGCCAGAGTTGCTTCGAACGTTGTCGCCAAAATATCTCCTTTTGATCAAGAATTAAAAAGAGCTGATGTTTTGCATCCTTGTATTCTTTCACTGACTGGTCATCCCGTTTTCATCTAAGACGCTTCAAGATTTGGTGACACTCTCTGATTCTTTTATTGAAACAACTCGTTATCTCCTTGCCCCAGACAACAAGATTTTCAGCACAATTTTTTATTTTCTGTTGGATATCAGATCGCACACAAGACTCCCAGTTATCTCGAACAATGATACTACACAATGGCTCTGTCAGCCATGCGTTTTCAAAGCGAAACCGCTTTTTCCTCATGCCTGGTTCTCTACAAATTGGCTCAAGAAAAATAGCGCTCTGATCGGAAGGCGAGCCTTCCAAGTTATATAGCTTTGCATAAGGAAAAAAATCAAACCAGTTTGTTGTAGACTTGTATCCATGACACGATTCAAGTGAATTTCCAACCATGAATCTGTATCTCTACCTCTCTCCCAAGTGAAAGGATGACCATATAACTCAATATATTTCAAACCAGCTTCCTCCAAAGAATCATTAAAATCATCGAGCAACCATTGAGGGTACTGAGCTCCTCCTTTTTTATCCGTCTGAGAGTTAATATTATTCATATCACCTATGATACATCACGGAAGATTAGAATCTCTAGAAAAATTCCGAAGAAGCTCCCAAATTTAATGTTATTATTTCGTATAGAGCTAGTTGGACTTCGAATCTTGTAGGTCGCACGTAAAATTTACATAATGCACTTACAAGTTACATGCATAACCAGTTGCACTTAAAATCTAGTAGGACAATGCATAAATTGTAAGTTGTAATTAGTATATTATGTACAGAGCAGAGAATATTATACAGCAGGAGCCAGTTTAGTTATTGTTGCTGTCGTGATGTTTATGTGAATATATTAAATAGTTGTCCCGGAAATTATTTTTAGTACTAAATTAATGTTGAAGAATACAAGGCATTCTTACGATATTACTAAGATTTCAGATAAATTAGTTAGTTAACGTGATATTAACTTTTGTTTAGGAACGATCTCAAGACCTACATACCCAAGATTCTGTTGGGATTCATTTGATGGACCGATTAATTACACTTTGATAACGATAATCTAAAATAATATAATATTGATTTATAATCATATCTTTCTAACACAGGCCTCATCCTCTCATAATCTCATTGTTATGCAATGCAGCTTCACCACAAATATTTTTATCCCACCAAATACGACTTTCTAAATATTTATGTACAAATAATTACTGTAATTTCTTTTTAAATTCCGGAAGGTGCATAAAGAGGAAATGGATATTTTTCAAGTGATATAAAAATTTCCCTCCATCTCATTGTTGTAACATTGCATAACCTGACAAGTCTCTCTCGCTTTCTCTCACTCACTGTCTGTGAACATGAAAGTCAGAGCACCACTCAACATCTAAAGCTGCTGCAGCTGGCAAATATCTTTGCCTATACCCTCTCTTTCGAAAATCAATCTTTTTCTTCCTCTTTTCTATAACATTTTACTTGGTTCTTTTATATATACTAGCCAGCTATTGTTAAGTTACTGATGAGTACTTGCACCCGCGAGATGGATTTCTTCCCAGCCAATTTCATGCTACAAAATCATCATCCTCATCATCAAGAACAGGATCATCATCGTTCTCATCATATTCCGAACACGACTTCTCAGTTTATCAATTCTTCTCCTAATATGTTACCTTCTCAAGATTTCCATGGTACGAATTTCTCTCTCTATATAATTAAGAAAATTTACTTAAAAGTGTTGAAGAGTAAAAGATCCTGTTGTGACTTCCTCCGAAACCTTAAAGTTTTAGATGGAGATTACTTAACATGGTATCAGAGCTCGGTTTTGGGAGAGGTTCCTCCGACACCTTAAGGTTTTAGACGGACTGATTACTAAACAAAAGGGTTGATGTTTTATTTTTTACTAGATTTTTATTTGTTGAAATGATGATACAGGTACTATAGGCTCGTTTCTTGGGAAAAGATCTATGTCATTTTCAGGAGTTGATCAGCAACATCTGCATGAAGAAAGCAACATGAATGGAGATCATGTGGATGATATGTCTGATCCTGATGATGATGATGGATCAGGAACCGTAGGAACGGGTGGTTCGAAAAAGAGAAGGCTAAACATGGAGCAGGTGAGGACTCTTGAGAAGAGCTTTGAGATGGGTAACAAGCTTGAGCCTGATAGGAAATTGGAGCTGGCCAGGGTTTTAGGACTTCAGCCTAGACAGATAGCTATTTGGTTTCAAAACAGGAGAGCCAGATGGAAGACCAAGCAATTGGAAAAAGACTATGATTTACTCAAGTCTCAGTATGATGCTGTTAAAGCTGAAAATGATTCCCTCCAGTCTCACAACCAGAAACTACATGCCCAGGTATACATACATGATCATACTCTTGAGTGTTTGCAGTAGTTATTACATGCTTTCTTTTTTTCCCAGAAAAAAAGAATTAGATGTCAAAGAATTAGATTGTGTTCGAAAACATTTGGGAAAATTACCAAAAAGGCAAAAACTAATATAAGAGAACCAGGGGGAAGAATGACACAGTATTTTGGTGCATGGTAATTTTCTTTTTGTTTTAAATTGGACAATCTTAATGCATGTTATTTTCTAAATCTTTGTTTATAATAGCATTGACTGATAATATAGCTTTGTCAATTAGGTACCTGCAGGGGAGTCGATCATTACATCTATCATTAGTTAATAATATATGCTTTTCATAATTGAGTGTAATTCTTGTATCAGTAATTTAATCACTTAATGATTTGACTGCAGATACTGGCATTAAAAAATGGGGAGCCAACAGAGTCAATAAACCTGAACAAAGAAACAGAAGGATCTTCCAGCAATAGGAGCACTGAAAACAGCTCTGAAATTAAACCAGATTTCTCAAGAAGAACACCACCAGCAATCGACAGCCATCCTCAAAAACTTACCAGTATACCACTCTTCCCTCCTCCTAATAATAATAAGTCCAATTTTATGAGGTTGCAGCAACCTGCATTTCAAATGTCAAGACCATCTGATCATCCTCATCAACAATCAGTTAAGGAAGAACATTTCTGCAACATGTTCAACGGAGTGGACGATCAAACTGCGTTTTGGCCTTGGCTCGAACAACAGCCATTCAATTAGTTCCTCAATAAAAAAAACGTCATGGTTGGGACTTGCATCTACCAGCATTGTCTTGAATTTAAATTCTTGTTTTGGCACTTAATTAGCTTGCGAATGGTGTATAAAACTAGTGAGTAATCAAAATATTATCAAGTTATTGAATGAAGTTGATTTGATTTATTGGAGTACTATTTTCTGCCTAGGACAATGATTAATCAGCTTTAGCTTTTCTGTACGTACACTACACATGTAAATGAATAAATTTTTCTTTTTCAGAAATTGGTTATCGTAAAATTTTAAATACTCAGTTATTCTGAAGTGGACCGTAAAATACTAAAATTCGAACTCTCGATAGATGTTCACTATGCTACGAACTCAAAAAAGAAAAAGAAAAATTGGCTTTTGATTAAATAAGAAATCTGATAGCTAATGTTACTATATGTTGATGGGAAATTCTGGTGATTGTACTGGTTAACGGAATCATATACGAAAAGCTAGAAAATCCTTTCTAATCATTGGTTTCTGATTTTATGAATCAAAGAGGCAATAGTCAAGAATGGTGTACAATATATTGAGTAAAAAGTTAAAGTAGTACAATAAAAATTGTGAAACCACAATTCCGACACAACTTTTGTACTAGTAATTAGAATAGAACTGATAATTTGATACACGACACGTGAACACGGTACAAACACGACACGAATAATTAGTGTTTGAGTGTAAAAATTTGGTACACGAATATAATTAGTGTCGGGTTTGGGTTTTCAAAATAGGTTCACGACACGGAATGAAAGTACACGAATTAAATTAATAAATAAATAAATTTAAAATATATATATTAGTTATAATATTGTATATTTAGAAAATATATTAATAATTTAAGTATTATGTATTGAACTTATTGGTTGCATGTTGATGTTGGAGCCTGGAGGTTCTCAAATTAGCTAGTACATTTTCTGATATTTAAGATTTATTTTTTTATTTAAAATCCGTGTACTTCCGTGTAGACACGAAAGTATCCGTTCCGGATTAGTGTCACCTAAATGGTACACGGATTCAATCCGGGTTGAATCCAATTTACAGATTTTTGACACCAAAACATGAAAATACACGACACGACCCATTAGGTCTACCAGTAATTCGACTGCAACAATGCGTACGTGAGAGAGGAATCAAGCACACATTTCGAGAGAAAGAGGCGACAAATAGATGGGAAAGTATGGGGGTAAAAAGTGTATGCGGAAGGAAATAAAAGAAAAAAGAGAGAGTTGGAAAAGAAATCCGGAGAAATTGAGAAAGTTAAGGTGAAAAGTGACAAAGATATTTGAGAAATCAGAATTGGTGGGCATGGCATTCCAAACACAATTCCCCCACCATTTTTGTTCCGGGCACTTGCTTCAATTCACTGCAACTTATCACATCCTTTTTTTCTTTTCCAGTATAAATTCATATAACATTTACAAACCAGCAAAATAAAATTTATAGTTTGATGATATCGCTCATCCCTGATAACAAAAGGTCGAGATTCACTAACAAGTACTACCGATGATAACAAAAGGTCGAGATTCACTAACAAGTACTACCGAAAACTAACTATACATATTTTTAGTCTCGACTAAAACCTGATTCCGCCATCGTCATTCATAACAGTATAAATCGCAACTTTATTAGTACAGTTTACCGATTATTCTTCTACATAAATCTCTGTTGGAAAGCTTTGGATGCCAAATCGAATAGTCGTCTACTAAAATGAAACTAACACTAGTTGACAAATTAACAATTGTTGATACACTAAGATAATAAGGCTGGCCACGTGCATTGCTGTGGCTTATGGGCTATGGGCTACCTGGCATGCAGATACAAACTGGATTAAGATAATAATGCGAATTTCTGTGGAACATATATATTTGCATGTTCCTCAATATCCCCCACTTTTTTCAGGACATGCTAATGTCAAATTGTCATTACTATAATAATCTTAAGCTTAGAATTTTGAAAATAAATTTTTATATATGTTTGCGGATATTGTACACCAGATCAAAATCTTTTAGTTATGATCTGTGAATCATATATAAGGTTATGTTCCATGCTACTGGTGGAAGCGATATTGCAACCATCTGTTCGCGAAAATTTTATACAAATAATTTGATATAAAATATTCATGTGAATGCATCAGTGGCACGTTGCTCTATTCACATTTATTTTTTTGAATTTATAATTTTTTTTATTTGTAAAATATTTTCGTATATAAATAATTTGTCCATCATAATTGATTGTCTAACAACTGTTTGAGAATCAAATTATCTAATACTAACGTTCAAAATATGAAGTAATTAATTTATTAGGAAGTACAAGAGTTTATTTCATGACTATACCTGAACAACATGATTAAGTACAAGATTTGTGTGTAACTTAGTTCGAGGTTGCTTCTGTTGAGTTGTTAGGGAGCATATATAGAGGTTTTATGTTACACTACTCATGTGGTGTGATTAGTTTGTGTTAAGTTAAAAAAACCCCAAATAATGGCAGCCAATTAAACATGGCTTGTTGCCTATTGGTGTTGTTATTTCATTATATTATTACTGAAGTCTGAATGATTAAGTTTCCAGGTAGTTTGGAAATCTAAACTAACATGCATTGATGCATCTAATACTTCAATTATACGTTACTAGCTTTATACCCGTGCAAATGCACAGGACAATTAATAAGTTATTTTATTTAGTGTTTTTATAATTTTATTTATTTATTAATATCTTTGTGTATTTTCATAAAAATATAAATTTATTAAGTTAATAATATGTTTTTTCATATGTATATATTATTTCTGTTTATGTTGTAATTCTTGAAATGATAAAAATTACGAATTTTTTATATATACAAATTCACTAAAAGAATGATTATTTATATGTTTATTCATTATTTTTATAAATTCAATTTTAATAAATTTTAGTGTAAATATTTAAAATATTAAAATTATACTACTTCTATTATTATTTACTTTTATAGAAATATTATTTTTTCTCCAAATTAGAGCATTATTAATAACTCTAATTACTCTAATTGTGTAATTGTTTTATAGTAGAGAGTTTTTAGCTTATAGCAGAGAGTTTTTAGCTATGTAGGACCCGTTTTATTTTATAAATTCAATTTTAATACATTTTAGTGTAAACATTTAAAATATTAAAATTATACTACTTCTATTATTATTTACTTTTATAGAAATATTACTTTTTCTCGCGTTATTAATAACTCTAATTACTCTAATTGTGTAATTGTTTTATAGTACAGAGTTTTTAGCTTATAATAGAGAGTTTTTAGCTATGTAGTACCCGTTTTATAGTAGAGAGTTTTTAGCTATGTAGGACCCGCTGACGACCAAACCAAACCATACCATTTAAGTGCTTTACACTAATTATATATAAAGATATATGTTTATTCATTGTTTTTATAAATTTCAATTTTAATAAATTTTAGTGTAAATATTTAAAATATTAAAATTATACTACTTCTATTATTATTTACTTTTATAGAAATATTACTTTTTCTCCATAGTAGAGCATTATTAATAACTCTAATTACTCTAATTGTGTAATTGTTTTATAGTAGAGAGTTTTTAGCTATGTAGGACCCGTTTTATTTTATAAATTCAATTTTAATAAATTTTATTGTAAATATTTAAAATATTAAAAATTATACTAGTTCTATTATTATTTACTTTTATATAAATATTATTTTTTCTCGCATTATTAATAACTCTAATTACTCTAATTGTGTAATTGTTTTATAGTACAGAGTTTTTAGCTTATAGTAGAGAGTTTTTAGCTATTTAGGACCCGTGTTTTATAGTAGAGAGTTTTTAACTATGTAGGACCCGACCAAACCAAACCTTACACTAATTATATCTATACTATATTATTAAAGCCGAAACATTGAAAGTTTTGGTTTTCGGTTAACGGTCGATTTTTGGTTTTCGGTACTTTTTCTAATTAATAAATTAATAATATAATCAAAATTCGGGAAAGTTTTATTCTACATTCATATTTCACTATATTTTACTACATAAAAATCAAATAATATTGAAATCTAATCAAAAAAATGAAAATGTGGGATCTAATTTGTTTAAATTTAGGATACACTATACTTCTTTCTTTTTAAATAACGAAAGCTACTACAAATCAAATCTTCAATGGAATTGTATTATTGTCAAGTTACCAAAATAGTAACTAGATGATTGGCTTTTATAATTAAAATATTTTTTTCAAACAAAATCTACTCCTTTTCCAAAAATATCATTACAATTATCTTTAAATTAAAACATTTTACCTTTTATATTTGTTATTACTAAAATCTATGTTTTCCAAAAATATGAGTTGCAATCCTTACTTATTTATTTTAAAACCTATTTTAATACTCTATTTAATATATAATAAAATAATATAAAAATAGTAACTAACTGATTGCCTTTTATTATAATTAAAAAAAATGTAAAAAAATCTACTCCTTTTCCAAAAATATCACGACAATTACCTTTAAATTAAAACATAATATCTTTTATATTTGTTATCACTAAAATCTCTATTTTCCAAAAATATGAGGTGCAATCCTTACTTATTTATTTTAAAATCTATTTTAATACTCTATTTAATAAATAATAAAATAATATAAAAATATTCACTAGCTAATTGCCTTTTATAATTAAAACATTTTTTTCTAACAAAATCTACTTCTTTTCCAAAAATATCACGGACAATTACCTTTAAATTAAAATATATTACCTTTTATATTTGTTATCACTAAAATCTCTATTTTCCAAAAATATCAAATGCAACTCTTACTTATATATTTTAAAACTTATTTTAATACTTTTAATTATTTAAAAAAAACTTACCTATTTTAACAAGTGAACTTATTTTTTTTAACAAATACAATTAATATAATTAAAACACATCATCACTAAAATCCCTATTTTCCAAAAATTTGAGGTGCAATCCTTACTTGTTTTTTTAAAAACCTATTTTAATACTCTATTTAATAAATAATAAAATAATATAAAAATAGTAACTAGCTGATTGCCTTTTATAGTTAAAACATTTTTTTTCTAACAAAGTCTACTTTTTTCCCAAAAATATCACGGGGAATTACCTTTAAATCAAAATATATTACCTTTTATATTTGTTATCATTAAAATCTCTATTTTCCAAAAATATCAAGTGCAACTTATATATTTTAAAAACTATTTTAATACATTTAATTATTTAAAAAAACTTACCTATTTTAACAAGTGAACGTATTTTTTTAACACATAAAATTAATATAATTAAAATACATCTAAAAATATTACGTGCAATTACTTTTTTTTAATTAAAACATGTTAACTTTTCTATTTGTCCTTATTAAAAAAAACTTACTTATTTTAACATGTCAACATATTTTTTTAATAAAATACAATTAATCTAATTAAAACACTTCTAAAAATATCACGGTCAATTACTTTTTTTAATTAAAACATGTTAGATTTTCTATATGTCCTTATTATTAATATTATTTTATAAAATAATATTAATAATACCTCATTTATCTTCCTCGGACTCATTTGTATTTTTTTTATATTTTTTTATGTTCAAATGAATATTTAAGTTTCTCATTTTATAATTTATCATATTAATTTTTACTTTTATTTTAATATTTTTTCGTTCACATTAAATTTTTTAGTTTATTATTTTTAAGGCCCGTGCCTTGCACGGGTTAGAGGCTAGTATAAATATATAATTCACATGCAAAAATGATCCTTTTAGAGCAAGTCCAACAATGTCTTAATTGGTTCCCTATAAATATATAATGATTTTTTAGTAATTTAGGAAATCACTAGCACATTATTGGAGGGGCTTTTTTTGACCAATTTCCCTAAAATTCTAATTTAGGAAGCACTATAGAAAGCCTTTCTATCGGATTTCCTCCCACATGATACCTGTAGAAAAGAAGGATATCATGTTTTCCTTAATTTCATGCTGGTTTTACAACTTTATTTTGTTTAATATTTTATTGACGAAAAATAACCATAAAAAGTAAAATGATTATTGTCTTTTTGACAGAAAAAATGATTATTGTCAGGAGAATCCACAAATCCATGAATACACATCTAAAAGTTTGTGACTGATTGTAGATATTTTTAAAATGGTAAATTATAGTTGACTTTTGTATCTCTTTTATAGAACAAATTACGTAGTTATTGCAAAATGTCTTTTGTTAACTGAAATTTCAAATTTACAGATATTTCTATTTCTAAAATATGACTACATGTCATTATGTCATTTTTCTGAGAAAGAAAATTAATGTTTTTTTTTCTCTTTTTTTCTCAAAAAAGTGACTTTTAACCACTTTTACAAAAAAAAAAAAAATTAATATCTAGCCATTATATGCAAATTTAAATATTCCATAGCCAAAAGTCTAAAGCACACAAAATTTCAGCCATTATTTTTTTTAAGGGAAATTCTCAATGATACACTTATAAATTTGGCTTTTCTAAATGGTACACAAAATAAAATTGGCTTCCTAATGATACCCTTGTACAAATATACAATTCTTTGTCATACACCTCCCGTTAATCAAACATTTAATCACCCTATATTAACCTTTAAAAAAAATTAAAAATATTATTAACAATCATTATTGACCTGAATTATCCTCAAAATAAAAATGAAAATTATTCTAAAACACAAAACAAATATCTACTTACATTATTGGAGTCGGGTTAGTCCAAATAAGAATAGGGGAAATTGGGAATTAGAGTATTAACCTCAATTAGGGTTTAACACTAAGTAAAAGAAGAGTCTACAATCGAGTGAATCTTCTCAATCTTCCCTTCGTCTCCCATTTAGGTATGTATTCTACATCTTCTATTTCACTTTCCTTAATCATATACATATGTATGTATATGCGTGTGGCTATATACCTTAACTTCATCTATTACCATATGCATGCATGTATGTATATATGCGTGTTTCTCTATTATGTCCAATATGCCTCTCTGTGTGTACTCTCATATGTATATATGTATCTTATTGATTTCACTGTCCTTAGTTGTATATATCATGTCCTACATGCCTTATTGTTAAACGTTTTGTACATATCATGTCCTACATGCCTTATTGTAAACGTTTTGTATATATCATGTCCTACATGCCTTATTGTAAACGTTTTGTATATATCATGTCCTACATGCCTTATTGTTAAACGTTTCATTAACGGAAGGTGTACGACAAAGAATTGTATATTTGTACAAGGATACCATTTGAAAGCCAATTTTATTTTGTGTATCATTTAGAAAAGTCAAATCTATAAGTGTACCATTGAGAATTTCCTTTTTTTTAAATTACTCTTCTTTTATATGGATATTTTCTTTTGCGCAAAACTTGATGATCTTAATTAACTAAAAAAACGAGATTCGTGATCTTTTACTTTTACCATAACAGGAAAGAGGTGTGCGGGGCTTGGATCAATATGTGTACTTCTTATTGGGCTTTATTAAGATGACCGTAAGCAATGGACGAATTATTTATATACATTTTTAAAGTTAGATGCAAGTTTTCCTTTTCTTTCATTTGTTGGGCCGGTTTGCTTTGTAGTTGTAGCATGTAGGTGGTATATATTTAGGAGAATTTGATATCATTTCAATAAGCATACAGTAATTATATAATGACAAATTATCGAGAGAGTAATGTTGGGGAACAAAAGTGGATACAAAAATATTGTTCTCAAATAACGTAGCTGATAATATAAGATGTTTTAATTGGTGTTTGGTGTTGATAGTGTAAATATATGAATTACTTTAATTTAATATTATGGAGATCATTTTGGTACTAAATTGGTACCTCTACTAATATAACATTATATGAGTTCTACAAAATGAATAAAAATATAGTTTTAAGATATTACTCTTTCCACCGTAGTGCTAATTTTATTACGACTTACAAACAGTTAAATGTAATTTGTTTCATTTTTATCCATCATAATTTCATAATTGCATTAACTAGATAAAACTAGTCAAATGAAAAAAAATAATTGTAGGTTAACAAAAAAAATTGTTCAATTTTTTGAAAAATAATTTGTATATTTACATTGGGTGCATGAGAAAAGGATACATATAACGAAATTTTCTTTTTTCAAACAACTCGGTATAAAATGGAATTATGAAGAGAGCAAGCAATTTATTAAAAAATTACTAACTTTCAATCATTCAAAGATATAGTGAATTTCTGAATTTTTTTTGGTAAGGATTTTCAATTTTCCAGGATACGGTTTTCATTTTCTTCTTATTATGAAGGCTTTAAATTCATTTAAATAAATTTTAAACTTACATTTAATATGCTATACTTTTAGGGTTTTGTATTTAGTATATCATTATCTTTGACCACAAAAGTTCTCGTCAACATTTGAAGATATTGACCGCACCACTTCACAATTTTTGAACTACTTCACTTCAATTATGGCAAAGATGATAAGAAGAAAAACATTTTTGAAGTATTTGATTTATTTAACATGATGCCTCATATTCGGGTTTGAGATGATTTTACCACATTTGAATTGATATGTATGATTAATGATATAGATCGAGTTCCCCGAATTACATCTCCAACACTGCAAACTCATAAATGATATATCGCCTCCATCTGCATTAATATTTTAAAAGTTTAATAATGAAAAACTGATAAGCCTAATGACTGGACCTAATTGATAACGAAATAAAGAAAAAGTAATGTACCAGTTTACTATCTAAACTTCAGAGATCCATAATACAATGTTAATAAATTAAAAGTACTTATAAAGATGATTTATTCGTTCACGTACAATGTTAAAAGTTACTTATCAATTAAAATAATTTAAAATTTTATGTTATTAATTGAATTTATATTGCTAATATTATTTTAAAACGACCTGGAAAACAGTTTAGTTGACCCCACATGTAATTTGTATAAGATATGTTTAAAAAAAAATTACATCGGTAAATTGAATTTTTAATACTCTGTCAACGTATTTTGTACTAAAATTAATTTCTTTTTACTTTTAAATTTTAATTTTGTTTAAATTCAAAATAATTATACTTACGAAGATGATTTGTTCGTTGAAGTATGACTTTAAAAATTACATGTGCATTAAAATAAATCAAAATTTTAAATTTAATTAATCTACATAGTCTATTTTTTTTTTTGAAATGGTGATAATCATTAATTCAAAAAAACATCATACATGAGATTCCCCAACACTATCTGTGGAGGAGATTAAAAATCTTGAAAACAATTGACCATACAAGGCACCTTTGCTAACAATTATTTTAAATCGGCGTAAAAGACGGCTTAGCTACCAATCAAATGAGACAGATTTAATAATCATACATTGATAAATTGAGGCAGATATTGTATTAAAATGACTTTTCCATTTTTTAAATTTTAACATTTATTTAAATCATACAATAATGTAACTATTAATCTATATAATTAATTTAATATGCATGTAAATAAATGAATAACAAATAGTTATTAAAATTATGTATTAAAAATTTTATACTTGAAATTGAATTATTAATATCGTGTTTAATGTAAAATAGTAATCAAATTGTTTGATTGATAAATATTTATGAAACATTAATTATAATTATGATAATATAATTGTGAATAATTTTAAATAAAAAGTGATTTATTAACAAATATTTTTTTTGTGACTAAAACAAATATGTAATACATGGATATATTAAATCAAGTAATTACTGGATTTAAATTAGAATTGTCAACTAATCATGATTATTAAAACATGATGAGAATGATAAATAAGAAAATAAAATTTATTGTGTTTGGTCTAAAATTTAGTAGTGGTTTTTTATTGATCTTAAAATAATTAATATTTTCAGATTGGTGAAGTATATAACATTTAGACTCAAGCATTGTAATAAAGGATTACAATAATTTTTATACACAAAAGATTCTCAAAATAAAATCAACCGTTTCAAGTATCTATTTATATATTAAGTAACATTTTCTTTAATTTTTTTTAACATAATCTATTAACATCGAATTTTTAAATTACAAAAAAAATATATTGGATAATTAGTCTCACATCTATGTATTAACCTGAAATTACGACCTTTAATAATTAAATAAACAAAAACATAAATTATAGATTAAATATGTAAAAGTTATACATATACTCAAAATATTTCCTCATTAAGTGTGTTAGATCCTTGAGTGGTATTAGAAATTTATCTATAAAATATACGATTATTTATTGAACGCATATTACAACCAATGATAGTAATCTCGAAGTATAAAAATATAATAAAATATTAGATTATAATTAAAAATAAAATAATCTTAATTGATAACCAAATTCACAAAATAGAAAAATATAATAGTGAATGGATAACGATTTTTTAATATAATCAATTAACATCGGATTGTTTTTTACTTTAAAGTAAATAATAGATAACTACCCTCAATCTATGTGTAAAACCTTAAATTACGACTTTTAACAATTAAACAATAAAAAATATAAATTATTGATTAAAGTCGTAAAAACTATTCAGATACTCGTATTGATTCCTCACTCAGTGTTGGATCATAGGTGGTATTAGAAGTTTATCTGTAAAATAGACGATTTTATATTAAATAGATAATACAATTGATGATCAAAATCTCGAAGTATATATATAATTATCATAAAGGATTTAAATTCTAATCAAAAATTAAATAATTTTAATTGATAATCAAATTCTTGAAATCTATAAATATAATAGTCAAGAGATTTAAATTCTAATAAAAAAACAAAACAATTTTTGAATTTTGATTGGTTATCGCATGGATAGTCTAACAATCTTTAGTCAATAAAATTATATGAGTAAAGTTGTAATGGATTTAAATTCTAATTAAAACCAAAATAATTATTGAATGTTGATTGATTAATCAAGTGTATGGATAGTCTAATCAACCCTGGTTAATTAATAAAATTATATGAGAAATTTTTTAATAGATTTAAATTCTAATTTAAAATGATATAAGGAAAGTTTTTAAACTCTTGTGATTGGTCTAAAATTTAGAATTGACCAACCCTTGGTTAATAAAATTAAATGAGGAAAGTTTTAATAAATTTAAATTCTAATTAAAAAAAATATTTTTTGAACCCTGGCTAATAAAATTATATGAGAAAAGTTTTAATAGATTTAAATTCTAATTAAAAATAAATTAAAGTTTGAATTTTGATTGGTTAATTGCGTTATATAGATAGTGTAACTACGATTGGTTAATAAAATTATATGAGTAAAGTTTTTAGACTCTTGTGATTGGTTTAAAATTTAGAATTGACCAACCCTTGGTTAATAAAATTAAATGAGGAAATTTTTAATGGATTTAAATTCTAATTAAAAAAATAAATTTTGAATTTTGATTGGTTAATCGCGTTGTATGGATAGTTTAACCACATTGGTTAATAAAATTATATGAGGAAAGAGAAAAGTTTTTAGGTTCTTGTGATTGGTCTAAAATTTAGGATTGACATCTGATTGATCTTAAAATAATTCTTTCTGATTTGTTAACTGATAGGTAGCAGACTCAGGTATTATAATAAAGGAAAGGAAGGATACATACATCTATTATCTATTATTCTATTATCTCGAGCAAATAAAACCCCTGTGAAATTACAATTTTATCCTTTTATATTTTGAAATTACATGGCATGCCACTACTCTCTCATTTAAAGAAAAAAAAGAGTAAATAATGTTTTTGTACAAAATCGAACCCCTAACCTTCCCTAAGGAAATCACTCTTATTACCATTGAGCTACATGACTCGTTTTGGTTTTGAGTGAAAAATCACATTACATAAACCTCACATCATTTTTAATCCTATATTAATTATTATTTAAACTTTTAAGTAAAAATCAAGGTGATTTATAATATTTATTAAATTTTATTTATTAAATTGTTTTTTAGAGTATGTTTGCAAAGGATATTTATAATATTTATTTTTTAATTATTAAAATATCATACAAAACTATATACTATCAATCTTATAAAAATTTTATATTAAGTTTCAAAAACAATATTAAGTGTGGTGTATTTTTATCTTTCCTTTAGTTTAAAATAAATATTTCGGTTGTGTAACTTTAACTATAATATATTCTATTTTCGTATATAAGGGTCTAACTTTTCTTGTACTATACAATATATTTAAATTACTAAATCATATTTATTAATTTCTATAAAATCTCTTTAAAATTTTATAATAAAATTAGTTTGATAAATCATGATATTTAATTTATATTTTAAATTTAATTTAATATTTTAAATAATAATTCAAATTAATATTTATTTAAAATAAGAGGTAAAATAAATATTATTGTAATTTAATTGTATTCTACATGTGAAAACTTTAAATTAGAAAAATGGATTAAAATTTTAAACTATAAGAATATATACAAATCATATTTATTCACAATAATTTATTTAATATACATGAAAATATATAATATTTTTTGTTAAATATAGAAATTGGGGATCGGGAAGCGTGGCATGGAGACACTAATCTCTGACCCCATCCCGATCCCCGAAATTTTTACATATTTTTTCCCGATCGCCAGAAAAGTTCTCAATTTTTCGCCCGAAACGGGGCAAAGAATAGATTGAGGTTGAGCGGGAAAGGGTGAATGTCTATCTCTACAATAAGCATTATTATATAGCACATATCGATAAAATGTATACATGATATTTATGAATATTCTTCTTATGTATACAAGCATAGGGTCGGTGCAATGCAAAGATGACTTTTAAATTTGTTATCTTATATGTATTTTAATAATTTATTTTATATTTATACTTTTTTTAACGAAAATGAACTTAAATTTAAATAGTTTTATGTGATTGTTGAACTCGATGTTGAATTGACGTATGTGTTTGTGTTTCAGCGTGATTAAATTGTGTTTCAAGAATTTTGTGTTTAAAAGTATTTAAAAAATATTTTTTAATTAAAATTGTTATTTTTAATAAATCAAGGTCAAGTTGCAAAAGTAAATGGATTAAAGTGAAAATATCAAAATATGAGTATCATTCTAACCGACCGACTACATTATATTTTGATCAAAATCGTTGTTTTTAATAAATTAAGGTTAAGTTGTAAAAACAAAAGAACTAAAGTGCAAATACCAAAATACGAGTACCATACCGACTGACTACAAAACTTTCAATGTTTCGGTTTTAATAATACAATATAAATAGATAGATATAATAAAAGTGAGTAGATTTATAATTAGATTGGATGCATTATGTATATAAGACATTTTTAATTATTATCACATGAATTTTAATGTCATTTTATGGAAGAAAATAATTAGTCATTTGTAATTGGATTAATATATACATATATATAACATATGAAAACTATTTGTTTTGAATTAAAACAATTTTAAAGATGAGATAATAAAAATAAATAGATAGTACAACAAAAAAAATTAAAAGAATTATATGGTCATGTTGAAAAGGTTAGACAATATAAACACATAAATTTGGGTTGGAAAAATACTTGATGATACTAATTTGTGTAAAAAAATAAATAGATAAAAAAATATATAGTCCAGTTAACAAATTTTAGAAAACAAGATATTATATAGCATACAAAAATATTATGATCGGATCGATCACATTATACACCCCGGGATATTTAAAATTATAGGCCCCGATCAATCTAATTATCTATATAAATTAAAGTAAGTATATTATAACGAGACGAACAAAATATGTACAAATATAACTAAATATAATATTTAAACAACAAAGAATAAAATTTTATTTTAATCACTAGAAAATGACTGTGCCTTGCACGGGTTCATGCAACAAAATATGAGAATTGAAGTTATAATAGCAAATAATATTTCACGAATGTTAATATTATTATCAGTTAGACATACCCAGGTCATTTAAACATAATTATGTTTTAAAATTTTAGTAGTAAAATAAAAAAAATTATTGTATTTGAAAATTATATATATATAACTAATATTGACAATATATTGAAATATTATTAAATTAAAACATATTGTAACACCCGAGTCTCACATCGAGAAATGTTAGGGTTTTAGTACAGTTTATAGGCTTTATGACCTTTTGGCTCTTCAAGTATGGACCAATGTACCCATAAACCCTTCAGGTATAAAAGCGTATCTTTTCGCCCCTCAGGTATCCGAAACGTACTCTTTTGCCACTCAACCGGTACAGAATTAAAAATCGGGTTAAAACGTTATAAACAGCAGGGGATAAAATCGGAAACTGTGTTTATGTTTTCCCTCCAGTTGTGGTAATACTTCTCCCGCCAAACTGTCCTCCCTGTTATATATAAGTTTCATGTACTCTTTACTCCCTCTCATATATAACTTCTGCATCTATTTTTCACCAGTTAGATTTGAAGGGGAAAAATGGACCCTCGTTGTTGGTGTGGAAGGGTAGCTGTCTTGAGAACTTCATGGACCGATGCTAATCCGGGGAGAAGATTTTGGGGATGTTGTCGTTACATGGTAAAATCTGTATACAATTGCTTGTTATATTGTTAGATTTTCATGTTCTTATTCTTGTTATATGTAGGAACAAAGGAGCAGTGCTTGTAATTATCATTTGTGGTTCGACCCCCCTATGTGTCCAAGATCTAAAGCTATTATTCCAGGACTGTTGAGGAAATTAGAGAAGCTTGAAGAAGAAGGGGAGAACCTGAAGGCTGTTGTTGCTGAAATGAAACGAAAAAAAGGATGGTCCCTATTTGTTTGAGTTGTTATAGTCTTCATATTCTTAAGCTTTGTAATGAGAAACTATGATGGAGATGTCGTAGTGAAGAGACAGAATGAACTAGCTTAAGTGTAGCCTTGTTCTAGATGAACTATGTACTGGAAATGGACTTATGTAATGCCAAATTTTTATGAATGAAATGTAATCCCAATCAGTAACATTGCAGTAACATTCAGTACATTACATAAAGCCAAAAGAAAGTCATAACTTAAGGATTACACATTCATAACAAAAGCTGCAGAAATGTCTGAAATTAAACAAAAGATGGACCTTAATAAAGGCTGGGGTTCTTCAAGGTGCCTTCTCATTTCCTTTTGATGAGTGTTTTCCCTTGCTCTCATTCTTCAGATTCTTTGCAGTTGCATCTATTGCCTGTCTGAGAGCAGTACTGGTGATGACATTTTTCCCATGAGATAAGAAAGGTGCATACTTGAGCTTTGTCTTCCCAACTATAGTCTTGAATTGCTTCACTGGTGGTGGCATCTGTTTGCCTAACTTCACGGGTCCTGTGTATGTGTTGTGTTGTTCTGTGTTCCAAGAAGCATTCCCCTCCACCATGACTGTGTCACCTTCTTCATCTAGACACAAAGGATTATCTGATGTGTTTTTAAAGGTAAAGGTTGGAGTGAGCCTGGTACTTCTTCTCAGTGGAGGTGGAAAAGCAGCATTATCTTCTGGAATCCTTTTGGTTTTTTTCCCTGCCTTAATCTTCTCTGTCATTTCTGTTTTAATAACCATTCTTCTTGCCTCATCAGCTTCATTTTGACTCTCTACAACAGATTTTCCCTTATCATTCATCTGAGAAGAATCTCCCATCTGTTTTTCAGATATTTCATTTTGAGCTTTCAATCTCTCCTTCAGTTTTTTCAACTTTTCAGCAGCCAACATGATTGGGGAATCCAAAGTTGTTGTTAGCCTTCTTTGACATTTCAGTTTTCGAATCTTCCTTGCTGCAATTTCAATTGGAGCCTCATCATCTACATGTTCAGCTAGAACCTCGTCAGCTAGAACCTCATTCTCATCAGCTAGAACCTCATTCTCATCTAGAACCTCATCAGCTACAACATGTTCAGCTACAACATTTTCAGCTAGAACCTCATTCTCCACTTGACTAGGTTGAGTCAAGGGTGGACCATCTATAGCCACTTCATTGTATGCCTCTTGCATTTGTTCCTCATCTACTTGGGCATTGTCTACCTTTCGAAGATCTGGGCATGTTATTTTGTTATGACCAGTTTTGTTGCATTTTCCACACCTACAAACATAAGTAGCAGTAAAATCAGTGCACAAGGTATGAGACACACAATAAATATACCTACAAACATAAGTAACAGTAAAACATTAATATACCTCACAGACTTCTGAGTTGTCCTGCTTAATATCTTCACTCCATTTTCAACCTTTTCATATGCCTCTTTAGGTTCTGGCCTTCTTTTCTTCTTGGGCCTTCCTGGCTGTTTTTCAATTGTTGGTGGTTTCAAAGAAATTCCTGATCTTTCCCAAGCCATGTGTCCATTCATAGGATATATTATTCCAGAATAAGCTTTCTTATAGTTAGATGTTGAATACACAGAATCAACATAGTAATCCACATTGTATTAAGCATAACCTGCATATGTAGAATAACATCCTCCACTCCATTTTTTAAATTTCTCAAGCAACTTGTATACTTTTGGTGTAAATCTGTTACCTTCCCAACCATACATTTCCTCTCTCTTAGTTTGTAGTCTCTGCATCAGGTACTCTCTGATCATTTCTAACATAACTAAAACACCTTGTTCCCTAGCCCATAGAATGCATCTGTTAAAACTCTCATACATGTTATTAAGCAGCATATCACACTTAGTCTCTGTTTTAAAATGGGACCTTATTGTCCAGTGATGGAAATGCACTGCAGTTAACCATTGCCATGCTCCTACATTTTCTTCTTTCAGATAATTCAGGGCAGTCTCAAATGCTTCTACATTACTAGCCCTAGCACAACTCCACAATCTTTATTTCAGTGAATTTCCTCCATATTTCTGCTTAAAGTTGTTATGCATGTGTCTAACACAATACCTTTGCTCAGCCATAGGTAGCATTTCTTCTATCACATTAAGGAGACCTTTTTGTCTATCACTAATCATTGTCCACCCATCCCCAACCCTAATATCAAAATCCTGAACTAGTAAAGCTAAAAACCACCTCCAAGAGTCTAATCTTTTTGCTTCAACTACTACATAGGCTAATGGGAACATACAATCATTACCATCTAAGCCAACAACACACAAAATCTGACCTTTATAAGCATTCTTGATATGGCATCCATCTAGGCCAATGACCTTCCTGCAACCAAGTTTGAAGCCATGCTTCAACCCACCTAGACATATATACATCCTCCTGAATTGACCAACATTTCCTACAAAATGGACAGATTTATAATTAGGCATACATTTTTTCAGATCTATGCACTAAAACAACTTTAAACATCGGAAATATACTGAAATTACATACCTGGTTCAATCTCAATCTCAACTGTAGAGTTTGGATTCCTTTTTAACAACTCTAACTTGTAATCCCAGAGTTTCTGATATTGTTCCTCATGAGTACCATTAATAATCCTCATGCATTTCCTTTTAGCTTTTCTGAGTATATGAGCTTTGAAATCAATCTGCAAATCCTTCAACACAGTCTTGTGAAAAGACTTAATTGGCCAGTTTGGATTAATCCTAAACTCAGGTAGATATTTTCTTGCTAGAAAACCAGAGTTGATAATGGATAATCCATTTTGCTCTCTAACACATGTGTGATCTGTAAAGCAAAAAGAAATAATACATTATTAAACCACTAGGTACAGTATGGACCCAATAATACAGTACTAGTCAAGGAAAGTGAATATTTAATGAAAATGACTAAAATGTACCTGGTCCCACTTTCTTTATTTGAATGCACCTGTCAAAATTATATCCAGCATTAACGAACCAGGGACATGGAGGCTTACAAACTGCTCTAACTCTTGTTTTATCACTTTTAACAAACTTCACCACCCTCCCTTCAGTATAAGAATGCTTCATTATGGCCTCTCTGCACTGGTAATGATATGTAAAGATCATCCCAACTATCCACTGTGGATTGTCACAATCTTTGTACATTGGAAACCTTTTTTTCCTCTTAAGAGCTTCTAGCTCTTCATCTTCATCCATGTCATTGTCTGGCAGACTATCATTGTCATCACAATCAGTGTGATTATCATCCTTATCACTGTCAGTGTCTTCTTTACCTAGTCCAAGTTCTTCTCTTATTCTACCCACCCATTCCACTCCATCATCTACATTATTAGCATATATCATGTCATCATCTGACATTGAGTAGTCAGAGTCATCAAAGTCATAATCATCCAGTTCATCACTCCAATCTCCTACCTCATTACTTCCATCTCCTTCACTCCTTTCAAATACATTCATTTCATCAAATGACCCCAAATTAGCTTCATCAAAATGCTCCACATATATATCTATCTTTTTATCATTTTCCATAGCATAACTTTTCAATGCAACTACATAACTATCATCTGTGATTAACACAAGACCTTTATCTAAATCCAGTTTAGGATTCCTATAATATAAACAGAACAATCCCTTATGACCCAAAGTTTTAACATATTCCCTCAAACTGTCATACCTAAGTTCTTCTTCACATTGAAAGTGATATACTGTCACCTGACCCCCCAGATATTCAGCACTTGGTAACCATTTTAACTTTCCACCATGAAATAAATTAACACTTATTCTACCATCACCTTCAATACCAACAAATATAGTATCAGAAAATTCTAACATAACTAAAACAATAAACAAGATTTTTCGAATACCCACAAAAAACAATACCCACATAACAATACCCACATAACAATACCCACATAACAATCGCAAACAACAAACAAGAACTTATAAAACAGAGCATTCATAAACAACAAACAAGCTTAATTAATAATCGCAAACGAGGGTTAAAAATCATACCATGCGAGTGCTCGTTAGGATCCACCATTTTTCTTCTTCAATCGGAGCTCCAAAAAACAGAATTTGCTATGTGTTTGATTTGGGTATTCGAATTTTGGGAGTAAGTTGTGGTTTAGTTTGGGCGTAAGTGAGGAGACTGATCAACTATATGCTTTGTACCGGATAACCCCTTAAGATAATGTTAATATCGGCTTGTGTAATGTCTGATTTATCCCTGCCGTTTGTAACGTTTTAACCCGATTTTTAATTTTGTACCGGATGAGTGGCAAAAGAGTACGTTTCGGATACCTGAGGGGTGAAAAGATACGCTTTTATACCTGAAGGGTTCATGGGTACACTGGTCCATATTTGAAGGGCCAAAAGGTCATAAAGCCCAGTTTATAAGACAAAGTACAACTACTAAGTGCACCAACAATCATGATCTTTTGGAGACCTGTGGTGGGTTTGTGGATTACCCACATTATTGCATTTGGGCCAATTGGTCGGCGGTTGATTTGTGAAATTGCTGGAGGTGGGGACACGAAGACTGGTGGTATTATTTCATAATGGACTGAGGTCTAGAGGTGGGGGACATAAACTAGCCAGTATTATCTCACAATCGCTAAAGATGTACGATCTTGGACCTATGAGCTATCCGTTCAGATCTAACGATGCCGTCAAGAGTTTAAGTGGGGGAGTTTGTACCACCCGAGTCTCAAAATTGAGAAGAGTTGGAACTTTAGTTCAGTTTATAACACAAAGTATTACTACAAATTGCCCCAACAAATCATGATCTTTTGGGAACTTGGGGTGGGTTTGTGGATTACCCAAGTTGTTGCATTTGGGCTAATTACTTGGTACTGAATTATTTGATGTTTTGAAAGTCTGAAAGATAGAGGAATCGAAAAAAAGGAAAAGAATGCTTAAAATCAACAAATTGCAAGAAAAGATATGAACGAGTTAGAAAGAAAGTTTTAAGAACTGAAAGCGCAAGACCTAAATAGAGTATTAGAAGATTTACGAAGGCTTTTGATCAAAATCAGTAATAAAACCTACTCTCCAGAATGTAACATCTTGAAGAATTGGAAGAAAATTTAGGATTGCAATGTTCTAAAACTCATATAGAACACCCAGTATCTATTCTATCTCGCAAAAAAAAATTGTAAACTAACATGACAGCTATTCGTAATACTCGTATTAATTTCTAAATTAAAAACTTGAACATACTTAAGTAAGCACCCAATAGCTACATATACCATCAATAAGAAAAACTCTATATATATCAATCATATACTTGAAACGAGAATGATCATGCATAGAATAATTTATAAACACAATTTAAGCTAGCGGCCCGTGCCTCGCACGGGCTTTTATGCTAGTATATATAATAGAGCAACTAGGGGGTTCAATGAGACAATTTATTCATTGTTAAAAGACAATTATATCCTTAAAAATGTCAAATTACTTTTCATTCCCTATTCTATTTACTTAATATCAATATCTTCATTATTAATATATCTTAATATCTCTAATCATTAATAATCTTCATTAAGTACATTAATTAGTTTGTAATTAATACTTGCATATAAATGTAAGTATGTTATTTTATGCAATATATATAATTTATAATATAAATCAAATATAATTAAAAAGATAATAATATTGAGATAACTAGAATTATGACATGAATTTGTAATATCAAATTTTTAGTAACATAACATGATTTCATGTCAAGTTAATTATTTTTTAAAGGATTGGCGAAATAGAATTATTCATCACCAACTAATTTAGAGTACGAGTGCAGAATCATATCGAGTAATATTTTTATAAATTTGATACCGTGTAACATGATCATTCATGTATCTTATAAAAACATAATATGCATCATCAAATATTTATACAAAATTAAAAGAAAAAAAAATTGCCTGTTAGACATTACATGAAAGAGAAATCGATCCACAATACTGGGATATAACAACACAAGGTATTAGACCATATCTGAATCCAAAATTATATCGAATCGAAGAGATTAATCACCAACACGCAAGTGGGGGAAAATAATGCAGTAATGTAGTTTTTAGAAAATAGAAATATGGGTTGGTACACGAGAAGTAAGAACACCAATCACTAGAGAAACTAACAAATATCTAAGTTAGATCTAAAATAATTCTACAATCATAACATGTCTTGAGATCCATCTTCGGCCATTAAAACTACAAGTAATCAGCCACATCGTCCTGGAACGAACATCAACTAGAAGATATATAATTACAATGAATCGATCAAAATACATATCCAAAACAAAAGTTAAGAAGAAAAGATGGAGGATACGAGAAGAAAAGAGAAAGGGGGAAGAAAAGAAAAGCTAAACTTTCGGGAGAGAGGGATCTCCGGGCAGTGACAACGAAAAGAGAAGGCAACCACCTTCGAAGGAGGGGGAAGAGAATAAGGCTAGAGAAAGAGAGATTTCGGAGGGGGGAGGTGAGGAACGCAATAATTTTTCAGTGAACTGGGAAGTTCTCACAACAAATGATAACTTAAATTTTCAAATAATTGATAAAATATATCAAAATTGATGAAAAATTACGTAATATTTTATAGTATGTCTGCACGGGTTATAAAACTAGTTAATAATAATGCAGGGGATATATGGATGGGTGAGTGTACTCAATTAGTAAAGAAAAAAGAATAATATGTTATCAATATATGCTTATAGTAATAATAAAAAAAACAGTTGTGAAAGTAATATTTTCTATTATAAATCTATTTTTAAATATCCAACCAAACTTTAAAATACAACTGGCCAGGAAAATGCCAAGTCATAAATCCTCTAAGCCACTGAAAAACAAAAATCCATGCAATCTCGATAATGTTCATCTCCTCCCCTTTCCTCAGACAAACAACCTCCTCCGCCATGGCCAGCACCTCTGCCACCACCTCCATCCTCTCAACTTCAACTTCACTTTCCCGCCATAAAACCTTCCATAATTTATTTTCACCATCTCTTCAACTCAACCCTTTTTTTCCCACTTCAAACCTTCCAAAACTCATCACAAAACTCCACGTCACATCCCCTACAAACACCACCACTCCCACCACCAAGCCCACCGAAGAAACCATCTTCTTCGACGGTGGCGCTCACTACGGGGACCTAGTCGCAAATCTTGTTCTGGGCTTCACTCTTCTTTGGTTACCTCTAACTCTAGCTGCTGTTTTTCGAGCTTTCTTTTTAAGGTACAGGTTTACGAATTTAAGAGTCACTGTTATTTCAGGGTTAAGTGGTGAAGACAGAAGTGATTTTAGTTATAAAGTGATTAAGGATGTTCAAGTTGTGCCTAGGTTTATTGGTGAATGGGGTGATATTATTATTACTTTGAAAGATGGTACTAAAGTTGACTTGAGAAGTGTTCCTAAGTTTAGGGAGATTGCTAAGTATTGTCTTTCTATGGCTCAAGAAAGTGTTGTCTTGAAAGATAATATTGGTCCTAAAGGATTTTGAGGAGCTTTGTGTTTGGTTTTGTTTTTCAATACATTTTATTTGAGAGGTATGTACATTTACATAATTGTTAACTTTAAAGTGGATTGTTAATGGATTTTATTGTTGTGTGTTGTTCAGGAGAAGCTCTGTATATGATATTGGTGCATTTCTTTATTTTTGATTTCCCCCCTCTTTTTAGTCGATTTCATGTACATTTTCCTTGTCGGTTGATCTTGTCATATACTCATATCAATATTATCACGTTAGACATAAGAATGGTATGCATGTTAAGCTCCGTCCTAGTGATTCGAGTGATCCTTTCTCCGATTGATTAACGTTAATTGTGGTAGATAGATGCATTTGGTTGAACCAACTAAGTTTCCAATTGAAGGTTTTCATGTAATTTTCTCCCACAAGTGTAAACTTGTACGAAAATTGCTGGAAAGTTGATTATAAAGAGGTAAACTGGATCATAATTTAGATACCATTTCCTCATGTACACCATACTCATTTCCGCCTTCAGTTACTTGCATTTAGAGGGGAGTAGGGGAGTAATGTTCTGTTGTTAGATACGAAATCCTGATTCCTTTCCTTTTCCCAGTGTAAGTTCTAAACAGAAACACAGTTACATATCTATGACAATGTCTACTAAGAATTCATTCATTGTTGATGTCAGCAGTGATATGAATATAAAATCAAGCTTGACATTTATAGACTATTTCTTTGTTGTTGGTGCTTCTAGTGTCTTGGCAAGAAATTATCTAGGTCCTGAATAGATCACTTTGTTAAACAATTATAAGCAGGGGGAACAATTATAATCTATGGTTGGCGGAGTAAATTAATAGATTCTGAAGTTTCTTGTTAATGTAGTCCTATCAATATACACAAGGGAATAGGTAGAACAAATGACTATTGAAGTGCAGTACTGAGAGGTATTAATATTAACTTGCTCTGTATTTCCAGAAATATCAGACCAGATTCGCTGTAAACCAGCAAACAGATCATTTTCTTTTTTGTGGTTATGTTTATTTGCAAAAATTTTAACAATCACACACACACATACCTCCAGGGAGGCTTGAAATTTCAGCCTTTACCAAGAGGGATGGGTTTTGTGTGCATTTTGAAGTTTTTGACAGGTTGAACATTTACATTATCTTTATGGAGAATTTAATGGAATGAACTATTGAAAATTTAAATCCAATCTAAAAGGTATCAAAACAGGAGTCCTTCCTCATCCTTGAGTCCTTGACCAAAGATCAAGCCTCGCTCCCTGCATATCGTTTTGGCAGACTCTCGGGTTTGTTTTAGTGTCTAGTTGCTAGAGTCTGTGTGTGTGAGCATTTCATTTTGGCCGTCTTTAGATTTGTTTTAGTGTCTAGCAGTGAGTGTCTGCTTGTGCGCACTACGCTTACAGAATGCAAACCTATGTTAATTGATGATGACGAAAGAAAACAGGATCATGAGGCCGGAACCAGGATTAATACATAAATATTTATAACAAGATCGAAGGCAAATGCAGAAGCAGATACATGCCTATAAGTAAATCAGATATTTGTTTAACCACTGGTGTAAAAGAGTACCAATAGAAAAAAAAATGAAATTTACAGAGAAACAGGCTCATCATACATCAATTCAATTCACTCGGGTCTGAGTTATAACTTTTAGCCACCCAGCCCTAAACCATATGATAAAAAGTGAGGGTTGGTCCACTCTGTTAATAGGTTAATTTCCATTCATTTCACTGCCACACTCTTCACATTTAGGGGTGGCCATGTTATT
Organism: Heracleum sosnowskyi; assembly: GCA_030848705.1. NCBI lineage: Eukaryota > Viridiplantae > Streptophyta > Magnoliopsida > Apiales > Apiaceae > Heracleum > Heracleum sosnowskyi. The sequence goes on from CM061241.1 coordinate 122,288,555, forward strand.
CTAACCCAGTATTGCCATCAAAAGGAAGCAGAAACAGGAGTTTCTGCATCTGTGTTACTTTTGACTACTGGTCAGTCATCAATCCGGCAATCCATAGCCATTTCACATCTGTGATGGCCAAGGTGCAGAGAAGGTCGGTCCATTCCATTCATTATGATGTACAACGAAGTGCGATCGAGCTCAGCTTCATCTTTATTAAAAGATGCTAAAGATGATATGAAAGCCTGAAGAATGATATGTCATTTCTTTAATATTCAGTCCTTTGCAGGCCTTGAATCATTTCCTTTTCAGGGATGTTCCTCATCTATGAATTGAATACAACAGTTACCAACAAATGTGATATCAACAATTTTTGTGTCGTAAATTGATTCATGTGGATTAACTGCTGAAAATCGGCTATTAGGTCAATTACGTAACCTTTTTTTAGAATTTCAACATCATATATATGGATCAGTACTCTCACTATGTACAACGTAGTCTAATTGTGCATGCAATATGTGTGTACGGTAATAGAAGTATAAATTTCATTATCTGTTAGAAATATATGTGAAGTACAGTGACTAAATAACAGAAAATCTGCAGATAGCATCTGGAAACGAGTAATAGAGTGTTTGCATTTAAAACAGAGGAAATTAACCCCGGAAATTATGTAACTCAGCTGTGGAATAATTTTTCAGTAACATAGGATCCCCGAGCATGTCACATTTTACATCTTTTTCCTTGTTACAACATTTTCAGGTAACTGTTATAGCCAAAATTCGGTATCGGGTTTTTAGGGAAGATTCGGGTCAAGTAATAATCAATTGGGGATATCCAAGGTGCAATTAGGGATTGAACTAGTACAACGGAGGCTCAGGGCTTGTCCTCATAAGGGTGAGGGCGCGCCCTCCGGCCGTCCAACCCTTGAGGACGCGTCCTCTTGGTATGGATTGACAACTTGACAGAGAAGTAACAACTAGATTGACATGGGATTAGCATATGGAAGACTTAGGGCTTGCCCTCATAGGGGTGAGGATGCGCTCCTTTAGACCGTCCACCCCTTGAGGGCGCGCCCTCATGCTAATGACAGCTTGATGGATGATTTGACAAAGGATAACAACTATATTGACATAGCATGACATGAGGAAGATTCAGGACTTGTCCTCTTAGGGGAGAGGGTGTGCCCCTTTGGCCATCTAACCCCTAAGGGCGCGTCCTCTCGGTGTGAACTGACAATTCTACATGAATGGAAGACTTGACGGAGAATAATAACTTCATTTGACACAAGGAAGACTTAGGGCTTGTCCTCATGGCGATGAGGGCGCGCCCTTTAGGCCGTCCACCCCTTGAGGGCGCGTCCTCTTGGTTTGAAGTTGCAACTTGATAATGAAGGATGGTTCCCTTGGCTTGGTATTGGCAAAATATTGAAGAATTCCCTCCTAGGATGTGCCCTAGGAGGGGGATGTCCGTGGCTGAAGGCCTCCTCCTGTATTCAATGGGCGCGCCCTCATTGGGGATGTGGGGTTAATCTTGGTGTGTGCTTTGGGAGCTCTGTTCCTGTACTCAATGGGCGCGTCCTCATTGGGGAACTTTGGAGTAATCCTGCACTTTGCACCCAAACACTTGGGATCACTTGTCCTGCTATCTGGTGGGTGCTTCTCATTCGGGGGACAAGGATGCGTCTAGCATTTAAGGTAAGTCATGGCTATACCTGCGTCTATGAATTAAGGAAATAGCTGGTAATGGATAGGACTAGTCCTCGACGGGGGAAGTTTCCTTATCCATGAAGTCCTGACGTCATAGACGAGCCTTGGGCCTTTGTGACTAGGCCTTATCGTTAGACATTCCTAAAGTGAGCTAAAAATTCTAAGTAAGGAAAGATATGTAAGTCCTACGTCTAAGTAAGGAAAGATATGGAAGTCCTACGTCTAAGTAAGGAAGGCGGTGGAAGATTTTGACTGGACCTTGAAGATCAGAGACCAAGCCCATGGAGGAAACTTCCTCCCCAAGAACTACGTTGGCTTGATTCCCTATATAAGGGATACGTAGGCACATTGTAAGGGGTTGGAAGCGAGAGCTCTGAGGCAGCCACCACTAACCCTAAGCAATCTCAGCCACCAATTATACACAACCACCATACTCCGGCGAACTCACCACCCAAGAACCACCGTTGTAGATCTTGATTCCGGCGACGAACCTCAAACTTTGTTAATACCAAATTCCTCCGTTAACAAATTGGCGCTAGAAGGAGGGGTGCTGATTAAGATCATAATCTTTGGAGGAAAAGATGTCACATAATCACAACGGAAGTTCTTATGATGGTGGTGATTATGACTCAGATGGTAGTGAAGGAGATGAACATGTCCATCATGAGGGGTAGGAGTGTGCCCGTCATGAGAAGATTCTAGAAAAGCAGGACAACCCTCAAGGGAGGGATGGACAACGTGATGGTAGGTTTCTAACCGACACTCTAATGAGGTTGGAATATGTTGACGACGGAGTCCCGATCGTTGAAGGGTCGAAGGGTCGAGCAAGACCTGAATGACCAAGAGCGAAGCCTTGCAAGGTTGAAGGAGCGACTTGGCATACTGCTCAACAACGATGATTTATGAATGTTTCTATCAAGAATGGCAAAGAGAGGCCTCTAGGGGAGAGTGGCCCCGTGATCCACAGAGTGAGCCCCCTGTTAACAGGTCGTGGCCCCATGGACATGAGTGAGCCCGTCCTCGTGATAACTCAAGGAACAATTTGGAGGAGCAGCCCCGTGATTCATAGAGAGTGCCCCCTGAGTACAGGTTGAGGCCCCATGAACACGAGTGAGCCCCATCGCGTGATAATTCAACTAGACGACGTGATCAAAACTCAAGCTATACGAGAGATCATCAAAGGAGGGATAATCGACAGTTCGTGAGACGTGATGTCCGCCAGTACCGTCTAGGCGCACCCTCGGGGGTAGTCATCTTGTCATTACTTCGGTCTCATCTCTGAACGCAAGCGAGGAGAAACAGAGGACGCGTCTTCAAGGTCTTGACCCCATCAAACGCAAGGAAATCCCCAACTTCAGGGAAGCATCACAACCTAGGGAGATGTTCAAGTTCAGAATCAAAACCAAGTAGTAGAGCAACCACAACCTCAAGCCGGAATGCCAAAAACCAATCAAGTATTCGACCAGGCTCCACCCTTGGGGGGGGGGTAGTCAACCTCCAGATGCTGAAGACACATCCTCAAGGACGTGCCCTCCGAAGATACTCTGATGTTCAGACAAATTTGAAGACGTGTCCTTCCTCCAGGGCGCGCCCTCAGGAAAAAGAACTACAGCTTGGCATGAACTCCAATGATTTTTAGAAGAAGAATATTTGGAGTTGAGGCCCCATGGACCTTAGGATGCGCCCCCTGATCGGCAGGATGCGGCCCCAAGGTCATGAGTGAGCCCCTCCACGGGAGAATGCTAATATAAAATGGACTATAAGATTAGAAGGGACTTCGACATTGCCCTCATCCACTTAGGCTGCCCTACGCAAGAGGGCGCGCCCTCATAATGCTGGGGGGTAGTACTGATGCATCTCACGGCTCTTCCTATGAACAATAAAGTATCCTTACGGGGATGCTTCTTCATGAAAAGATGTTTGAAGATATAATTGACGCCTTTTGTGTGCCCCTTCGCCGAACAGAGGCGCTAAGGTGCGGCCCTAGGCTAGTCTGGTGAAGGCCCTCTACACGATAAATTATATAGAAGATAGTAGTGACTAATATTCCCCTCTAACTGATGCCCCTTTGTGAGATGCCCTTCGTAGGATGTCTCTTCATGAGATGCCTCTTAGCGAGATGCCTCTTCCAAAGATGCCTTATATTGAGATGCCCCTTTCGTGGGTCGAGATGGAGAGTGCCCCCTAACGTTTTAATGAAACTTAAGGTGAGGCCCCCAAATAATCATGCAAGTATTTAGTAGAGTATTTCCAACAAGGTGACGCTTTGATTGATTGAAGACGGGCAATGACTGAATAATAGACTACAAGGTAAAATAATTACCTCCTAGTCTAAAGGGGTAGTCCATACGCACTTTCCCTGGTCCTATTGGAGGTGAAAATTTTAAAACTTTTGTTCATCCCTATAAGGTGAGCCTGCACTGTCCCTATATAAGGGAGGACGCGCCCTAGATCAGATAAATGGTGAAATGCAGAACTATTCATTATAAACATGCAAGTACGATGAGTAAGAAGACGTGTTTATACCATAGTAGAATATTATATTCTTATACTTCTGGTCACATGGACATACAGAATGTTAATTACATAAGACGGTTCTTTGAAAAAGATAGCATCATTTGGTCTACTTTATGGTTGGAAATACAGTGGGAATAAATAATGAAGAGGGAGAAATTGCGTGTGAATGGAAAAATAAGTTTGCTAATAAAAAGAGGGTCGTGAATGTCCGAAAATTGTCATGAAGATTAGAAGATACAATGCCTTGATTGAAAAGGACGCGCCCATATATTGATTGAGATCCGTGAAGAAATGATACTATGCATAAGAGAATAAAAATTAAAGCGCAGCAACTTCGTAATGGCGCGTCCCCTGAATTTTTTGGCTGGGTGTATCGAGTTAATTAAGAAAACAATGAAGGCGTCGCAGGAGTTGAGGGCGTCCAGTAAAAATAAAGAGTAAGCAATGAAGCAGGAAGGCGCGTCCTTTCTAAAAAAATAATAAGAGCATACAGGGGGTACAAGGGAAGTATGTCTATGTCCTTGAATCTGAAAATAATGGTAATTCCTATGGCCCTACATGCAAGTGAACGTAATTGGTTGGTAACGTACAAAGTCAAGGTTGGGTTTGTAAATTAAAATGCATGATCGAAACCAAGCAAAAAGATGGGCTAAGAAAATAAAAAGAGATGAAGTTTGTGTATTACAAGAAGCTGGTCAGTGAACATGCATACATGCATGAGGCTCCAAAAATATAAAAAGGGCATTCTGCTTCGAAGAAGTGAAAAAAAAAAAAAAAAAAATTTGAAGCATATCAACTTCGTTTTTATTATCAAGGCGCGCCTTCAAAAATATTGATGCATGTACGCTTCAAAAATATCTTTGCGTGGCATGTTGCTTGAAATATGGAAGAAAGTGAAAGGCTAAAGATCAAGTCATATGCTGCTTCGGAAATTTATAAGGCGCGCCCTCTATATATTAAAAGCAGTGGATTGGTAATATGTCCGCGAAAATTAAATGATGTGAAATGAATTGCATGCAAGGAAAGGATAAAATAACAAAAAAAATGTGGGTCCTACTAATAGAAGCATGCATCATGCATAGTAAAGACCACGGGTGAAAATAAAAGAAGTGAAGCAGTAATTGTTATATGATGCCATGTGAAGTGTATATTGTTAGGTCATTAATTGTGTGGGAATTAATGACATGATAAAGGTTATGGATATGGGGCCCATGTATCAGAAAAGAAAGTTCGTGTGTTGGCATTCAAAGAGAAAGCATATGACATCCAAATTTGTGTTGGCATAAATGCTTGGTATTATTTATTGCCAATATAGAAATGGTGGACCACGTGAATTTAAGAAGTGTATGCTAGTATAAAGGAAGGGGAGGTGATATATTGAAATTATTTTTATTATGGAGATGGTTGCTAGTTTCTACCATATTGAAAGTGCGGGGCATCTTCTTCTTAATGATGGCTTGAAGGACGCGTTTGTTTACATGGTGATTGAGGGTGTAAAGCCAGCTTAAAAATAAAGCGGAAAACTGAAGTGACAAAATTTACATGGCTATTGCTTGGCTAAAAAAAAAAAAAAAAGGAAAAATGTTAAGGTGCCAAAAGAATTACAAAAAAGTTTGGAAATTCAAGGGCACACCTTCTTAAAATATATTATAAGGACATTTCGATAGTTGGAGCTAAGAGGGAAGAAGTTTAAAAGAACAACATAAGGCTACTATAAGAAAGAAAATGTTAAAGAAGGGCGCGCCCTTGAAATAGAAATGTCAGTGGCTTCGACCTCATCGTGGTGCATGTATGATTTTCGACTCTCAGCAAATTGAAGAAGATTTCTAAGCAAGAGCTGACAATTCCAAAGGCCGGTTCGATATGATAAATATTGGTAGACGCGACTTAAGAGAGAAAGGAATGTTGAAAGTTAAAGACCAATTACATGCTTGTACCAGAATTCATGCGTAACTAAAAGTAAGGGTTTGAAATGGTAAGAAGTGATTGTCACATCTACAATGCTATACTATTATTCTACACGGGAGAAACGAAATTGCATGAGTTGGTGCAATGATGATTTTTATAAAGGCAAATTGAAAATGGAAGAAGTCGTGAAACCAGAAAATTGCAGTAGACTCGTATACAAAAGAAATAAATGAATAGTAAGGTTTCCACAATAAGGGGCGCCCTCGGGTAAATTTTGTAAAATAAAATTAACGTCAACAAAGTGATGTTCAGTTTGAGGACGAGCCGCGCACAATATCTCTTGTTTCTTACACCGAGTTAGCTCATGTAAGCTTAGAGGTGTCATGTGTAGGTGGTATTCCTTTCTGAACATTAGAATTTTCAAAAATATATGGCCAAATAATTGAAGGATGCGCTCTCTGAAAGGACGCGCCCACTTTATAGGATCAAAGGAGAAAGAAGCTCGAAGACATTCTTGAAGAAGAAGAGGTTACAAAGAGATTTTGGCAATTTGAAGATTGAAAATTCCATGTTTCATCTCTGATTTCACATGGAATTGGGGGGTAGTTGTTATAGCCAAAATTCGGTATCGGGTTTTTAGGGAAGATTCGGGTCAAGTAATAATCAATTGGGGATATCCAAGGTGCAATTAGGGATTGAACTAGTACAACGGAGGCTCAGGGCTTGTCCTCATAAGGGTGAGGGCGCGCCCTCCGGCCGTCCAACCCTTGAGGACGCGTCCTCTTGGTATGGATTGACAACTTGACAGAGAAGTAACAACTAGATTGACATGGGATTAGCATATGGAAGACTTAGGGCTTGCCCTCATAGGGGTGAGGATGCGCTCCTTTAGACCGTCCACCCCTTGAGGGCGCGCCCTCATGCTAATGACAGCTTGATGGATGATTTGACAAAGGATAACAACTATATTGACATAGCATGACATGAGGAAGATTCAGGACTTGTCCTCTTAGGGGAGAGGGTGTGCCCCTTTGGCCATCTAACCCCTAAGGGCGCGTCCTCTCGGTGTGAACTGACAATTCTACATGAATGGAAGACTTGACGGAGAATAATAACTTCATTTGACACAAGGAAGACTTAGGGCTTGTCCTCATGGCGATGAGGGCGCGCCCTTTAGGCCGTCCACCCCTTGAGGGCGCGTCCTCTTGGTTTGAAGTTGCAACTTGATAATGAAGGATGGTTCCCTTGGCTTGGTATTGGCAAAATATTGAAGAATTCCCTCCTAGGATGTGCCCTAGGAGGGGGATGTCCGTGGCTGAAGGCCTCCTCCTGTATTCAATGGGCGCGCCCTCATTGGGGATGTGGGGTTAATCTTGGTGTGTGCTTTGGGAGCTCTGTTCCTGTACTCAATGGGCGCGTCCTCATTGGGGAACTTTGGAGTAATCCTGCACTTTGCACCCAAACACTTGGGATCACTTGTCCTGCTATCTGGTGGGTGCTTCTCATTCGGGGGACAAGGATGCGTCTAGCATTTAAGGTAAGTCATGGCTATACCTGCGTCTATGAATTAAGGAAATAGCTGGTAATGGATAGGACTAGTCCTCGACGGGGGAAGTTTCCTTATCCATGAAGTCCTGACGTCATAGACGAGCCTTGGGCCTTTGTGACTAGGCCTTATCGTTAGACATTCCTAAAGTGAGCTAAAAATTCTAAGTAAGGAAAGATATGTAAGTCCTACGTCTAAGTAAGGAAAGATATGGAAGTCCTACGTCTAAGTAAGGAAGGCGGTGGAAGATTTTGACTGGACCTTGAAGATCAGAGACCAAGCCCATGGAGGAAACTTCCTCCCCAAGAACTACGTTGGCTTGATTCCCTATATAAGGGATACGTAGGCACATTGTAAGGGGTTGGAAGCGAGAGCTCTGAGGCAGCCACCACTAACCCTAAGCAATCTCAGCCACCAATTATACACAACCACCATACTCCGGCGAACTCACCACCCAAGAACCACCGTTGTAGATCTTGATTCCGGCGACGAACCTCAAACTTTGTTAATACCAAATTCCTCCGTTAACAGTAACTATACAAAATAAGAGGGAGCCTGCTTTCCAGTAAAAGGTAAAAAGAGAAAGCAAATGCATGAACGTAAACATAAACAAATTGCCAGACACATGTTCAGAACTCGAACCCTGCGTCCCTACCCCGTCTCTTTCATTTGTGCAAGAACAAGAAGTGATTTCTACAACATGTCTTCGCTAGATTGTTGTAATCTTTGAAATCATCGAGTTCATAAATTTCTACTTAAACTCGTACATTTGCTAAATGCTGAACTCAAATCCTCGGCATCTTATCCGTTGGATTATAAAATAACTCCTTTAGTTAAAAGATAAAATTCTGATTCTCTTTTCTAAAGAAGTCTGTGATTATATTCTCCATGCCTCTCTGTAACACTAATTTGATTTGGCCTTACTACTACATGGCATTAGTTGGAGCTCTACAAGAAAGAGGCTTGTGTGAATATGTAAAAGTAAAACATGAAAATCTGGCATGTGAATGCATACAACATTGCATTGGTTGGCATAAAAATTACTCACATAAGATAGGTTTCCTTTCTGTTAAACACAAAGATTGCAAGGAAAGCGGTAATAACGTTTTAAATACTTGTACTTTAACCCAGATAGGAGTAGTAATTTTATTACCCCTATTATTCTCGTTGTATCTTTCTACTAAGTTATTCTCAATTTATTAAACATTTGAAAGAAAGTCCTAGTTTCTAGAGGTGAGGAATTCGTCATGCGAGTAACACTTTCTCATTTCTCCAGATATATACTCCTACTGCACCTAATAAATAAGCAACTTCACATTTTTCATCATCATTCTGTTATTTCGTGGTTTATGATGATCAAGCATATTCAACAACATTGGACATTGTGTTATGCAATGAAGTTAAACATAGGATAAGATAAGTTGTAAATTCGAGTTTGACTGATTCTCTACTTATCTTTTCTAAACAAACTTCTTGATAAACCTAGTTTGAACTTTTCAAAGACTTATCTATTTCCAAGGTTTATCTTTATAAACAAACTAACGGATTGATCTCAAAAGATTTATTCAAATAGTTTCAAACAAACCTTTAACCTAATCTTATCTTGTTTATTGTTTGAAAGCTCTATCCGTTATATTGTTACTATATATTCAAACTCATTCTTTTCAGAAAGACTACCGATTACGTTGTTTTCCAAAGCCAAATTTATTCTCAGCTTGCTTTCTGAAAAATACATTCTTGTTCTATAAATCTTCAAGATCATTCAGTCAAACAAGAATTAGTTTGAGTTGTAATCGTTTCTTTGTGTGGATTGTATTTATATCAACTTGTTGCCGGGTTGTGGCATAGTATTGGTTTCAAAGGTTAGTCAAGGTAGCAAGTGTGCTAGGTAGCAAGTGTGCTAAAGGAAAGGATTTCTTTCAAGGGACTATCCTGTTGTAATCAAGGAAAGACTGTAAGTTCTTTATTAAAGTTGATATAATACATTCTCTATGCTAGTTGGCATGGGGACTTGGATGTAGGCCATAGACTAAGAGTTAAGGGCCGAACCAAGTGAAAAACTTCTGGTGTTCTGCAGTTTATTCTTTGTGATTATAACTGATTTATATTGCTTATCATTCTGTAACTGTTTATAATTGAGACTGTCCCATTGCCTGTCTCAATTAGAAAGAGACCGTCTCATTTGCTATATTCATAGTAACTTTTATTATATAGATTGTGCCATTCAAATTTCATTTGGTATCAGAGCAGGTGCATTTAATTCTCTGTTTAGTGTTTATTTTGCTAGCGATCCATGGCTCAATCAGATAGGCATTCGAATAATATACCCCCAATGCTTCATGGTGCTGAAGATTACAATGACTGGAAATTTCGCATGAAAATATTTCTCCAGCGTGATATATTCGAATGGGATGCTGTTGAAAATGGTCTCGTAGTTCCAATGAGAGATGGAAAGCCAAAGCCAGTCAAGGAACTCACTCCTGAGGAAGTGAATTCGCTCAACTATAATGCTAGGGCTATGAACTCATTGCTTAATGGAATGGTGGCTACTGAGTTACGAAAAGTATCAGCCTGTACAACGGCAAAACAAATTTGGGATACAATCAAAGTCAGCCATGAAGGTACATCTAAGGTACGTGAAGTAAAACTAAGTATGCTAATGAGTGATTATGAAGCTTTCAGGTTGGAAAGAGATGAAAACATAAAGGATGCTCAAGGAAGATTCTTGACATTGATGAACTCAATAGCTCTTTTGGAGAGAGTCATTCCTCAAACTGAGATCAACAGGAAAATTCTCCGAGCTATGCCAAAGAAATTTGCTCCGAAGGTTACCATACTCCAGGATTCTGTCAGTCTCTCTACTATGGATACTCTTACTGTATTCAGTGAGTTGGAAGAATTCGAGAATCAACTTCGTAGGTATGATGAAGAAGAGACTGCTCCTCGCAAAAAGACATTGGCACTTAATGCAGATGCTGATGAATCTCCTGACGACTCTGATGAGGAAATAGCTCTCCTAACTAGGAAGTTTCACAAATTTCTGGCTAAAAGGAATACATCAAAGCAACCTATGAAATCTCAGTTTCCAAAGAAAGATTTTAAATCTTCTTCAACTAAGGTCAATAGAGCAGATCCAAGCAAGGATGCATGTTTTGAATGTGGGAAGAAAGGACATTTCAAGAAGAATTGTTACAAACTCAAGGCTAAACAAAAAGCTTTACTTACATGGAGTGATGATGAATCAGATGTGGAAATTGACTCCGATGATGAAGTAGCTCAGTTGTGCTTTGCTGGATTTGAAGATAGTGCAAGTGATAACGATGAGGTACAAACTGTTCAAGATCATTTACATACGAAAATATCCCCTATTGTCTTAACATTGCAGGCACAAAACAAGAAGCTTAAGGAAAAGAATGCCTACTTAAAACAAGCTTTAAGTGAAGTTCTAAATGAGGTCGACGATTCACTTAAAGATGAAGCGGTAATGTCAGAAAATAGATCATTAGTCGCAAAGGTGGCTAAACTCACGGAAGAAAACATCTATCTCAAAAATGAGATCGAAATGAGAGATGCATGTCTTGAAGCTCTTAAGAAGGAACCAATGACAACTACATCTGAAAGTGTCAAAGAAGAAAAAGTTTCTGATCCCTTAGTTCCTGAACTAAAACAGAAAGTGGCTCAGTTAGAAAAAGATCTAGCTAAATGTTTCCATGGTGAAGGAACTCTAAATGCTTTACTTGCGGAGCAGAAATCATCACTGGACAAAGAAGGAATAGGTTGCGAATCAACCAAGAAAAGTGCATTTCAAAGTGGATACAAAAGAACACCAATGAAGTACAAAATGCCTTATGAGAAATGTCGAGATTGTGGCAAACCAGGTCACACTACATCAGAATCAAGATTGTGTGGTATCAAGGGCCACAATTCTAACTCATATTCTAGATATTCTGTTCCTACATCTGTCAATGTTGTTCAAGTCTGGATTAAGAAATCAGAACGACATTTATATAATATCTGTGATACTAACACATCAGGACCCAAATTCAAATGGGGACCTAAGAGATAGAACGATTTCTGCAGGTGTGTTTGAAAGTCCATGTTCCTAGTAACAAATGGATTATCGACAGTGGATGTTCGCGTCATATGACTGGGGACAAATCCAAGTTTCTCTCTCTCGAAGCTAAAGAAGGAGGTCTAGTTACACTTGGTGATTCAAATACTGTTCGCATTATTGGTAAAGGCACTATTGGTAACAACAGGTTTGCTATTACAAATGTTCGTTTAGTTGATGGTTTAAAATATAATCTTATTAGTGTGAGTCAACTTACTGATGCGGGTCACGAGGTAAGTTTTGGTAAAGATGTATGTTATATTGGTATGAAATCTAACAAAGTTTCCTTAGTGGCCAAACGAAAAGGAAATATTTTTTAGATTTTGATGAACAACAGTCAGATATTTGTCTTGCATCTGTTCAAGAACAACAGACCTTGTGGCATCGACGTCTTGGACATGTTCACATGGATTTGATTCACAAGATATCTTCCCATGACTTAGTTCGAGGTTTACCAAAGCTTAAATATAAGAAGGTGGAACCATGTTCAGCTTGTCAACTGGGAAAACAGGTGAAGACATCTTTTACCAGTAAGAACAAAGTGTCAACAACAGTTCCTTTGCAACTTCTTCATTTAGATCTTTTTGGTCCAGAACGCTATGTAAGTCTTGGTGGTAAGAATTATGCTTTTGTGATAGTAGATGATTACTCTCGATTTACTTGGGTATTATTTTTGCGTACTAAAGATGAAGCTTTTGTTGAGTTTAAGGATTTGATTACTAATCTGGAAACTAAGTATTCTGTCAAGCTCAATACTATTCGTAGTGATCATGGTGGTGAATTTGAGAAAGATTTCATCACTTACTGCAAATCTAGAGGAATCACTCATGAATTCTCAGCTCCAAGGACTCCTCAGCAGAATGGAGTAGTTGAACGCAAAAACAGGACCTTACAGGAAACAGCTAGAACATTACTTCATGAGAGTAAGCTCCCAAGAAAGTTTTGGGCTGAAGCGGTACACACTTCCTGTTATGTTCTAAATAGAGTACTTATTCGTCCTATTTTACTTAAAACTCCTTATGAACTGCTTAATAAAAGAACTCCTAACATTAATTATTTTCGAGTTTTTGGTTCAAAATGCTTTATTTTAGATACTCAGAATACTCGAGGTAAGTTTGATCCAAGATCAACTGAAGGAATCTTTTTGGGTTATTCTACTACAAGCAAGGCATACAGAGTTTATAATTCTCTCAAAAACAAAGTGGAAGAATCTATCAACATTACCTTCAACGAATCTACTCGCAATTTTTCTCTACTGGAAGAAGATGCCCCAGAACTACCGTCTCAATCCCAATTGAGGCAGTCTCATTCTCAAAAGAGTCCGTCTCTTTCTGGTCAATCAAGCAGTCACGATACTCCCAGTTCATCTCGGTCACATATTTCTTCACCAGGTTCTTCGAGTAATTTAGAATCATTGTCAGGCTCTCCTCAAACACCTGGATCAAGCGCTCGATTGAACACTGATTCTCCAACTACAATGAGACAATCTCATTCAAATGAGACACCTCTCAATCATTCTCAGACAGATAATTCCAATGTAGAAGAAATGAGTAATATTCAACTTCCAAAGTCTTCCAGAACAGTAAAGAATCATCCTCCTGACAATCTTCTTACAGACATAGATCAAGGTATTTCTACCCGAAGTAGGCTTAGAAATTTCTGTGCTTTTAGTGCTTTTGTTGCAGAGTTCGAACCAAAGAATGCTCAAGAAGCTGTGGCAGACGAACACTGGTCAGTAGCAATGCAGGAAGAATTGAATCAGTTCGAACGTTGTGATGTATGGGAACTTGTCCCACCTCCTCCAAATGTCAAAGTCATAGGCACTCGTTGGGTTTTCAAGAACAAACAAGATGAAGCTGGAAACATCATTCGAAATAAAGCTCGTTTGGTCGCACAAGGATACAATCAACAAGAAGGCATCGATTTTGACGAAACATACGCTCCTGTTGCTCGCTTAGAGGCTATTCGCATTCTAATGGCATTTGCAGCTCATAAGAACTTCAAACTGTATCAGATGGACGTTAAAAGCGCGTTTCTTAATGGTTATCTTAAAGAAGAAGTTTTTGTCAAGCAGCCTCCAGGTTTCATTCATGAAAAGTATCCTGACTATGTTTATAGACTCAAGAAATCAGTCTACGGTTTGAGACAATCCCCTAGATGCTGGTATGATCGTCTCAGTCAGTTTCTTGTTCAAAATGGCTTCATTCGTGGTACACTCGATCCAACTTTATTTCTTTTTCATAAAAATAGTCATTTGTTATTGGTACAAGTTTATGTTGATGATATTGTGTTCGGATCTACTAACGAATCATTGTGTAAGTGGTTTTCTGATTGCATGCATAAAGAATTTGACATGAGTTTAATGGGCGAACTTCAATATTTTCTTGGTTTGCAAATAAATCAAACTGCGACAGGAATATTTATTCATCAAGGCAAGTACATTGCTGATCTTCTCAAAAGATTTGCTCTTGATCATGTTTCACCTAAGTCTACACCTATGAGTACATCTATCAAGCTCACTAAGGATGAACAAGGTACCCCGGTAGATGTTACTAAATATCGAGGTATGATTGGTTCTCTGTTATACTTAACTGCCTCTCGTCCTGATATCATGTATAGTGTATGCTTGTGTGCCCGGTTTCAATCTCAACCTAAAGAATCTCATTTACATGCTGTTAAACGTATTTTTAAGTATTTAAAAGGTACTAGTGACTTGGGATTATTTTATCCGAGCTCTACTTCCTTTGACTTAATTGGTTTCTCAGATGCTGACTATGCAGGGTCACAGGTTGATCGAAAAAGTACTAGTGGTGCTTGTGAATATTTAGGTGATTGTTTAGTTGCATGGCACAGTAAAAAGCAAACATCTGTAGCTCTTTCTACTGCTGAAGGTGAATATATCGCAGCTGGTAGTTGCTGTGCTCAGATTTTATGGATGCAACAAACACTCCAAGATTTTGGTATTTCTGTATCTCATATTCCTATTTATTGTGATAATACCTCTGCCATTAATATCTCTAAAAATCCTGTCATGCATTCTCGTACTAAGCATATTGATGTTCGTCACCATTTTCTTCGAGATAATGTATCGAAAGGTAATATTGAGCTCATCTATATTCCTACTGAAAATCAGCGTGCTGACATTTTTACAAAACCTCTTGCTGAGGACAGGTTTTGTTTCCTCCGTCGTGAACTTGGTATGTGTTCTATATGACAGTTACTCACTGATTTTATTTGTTTAGCTGATGTTGTGCAATTAATGGATTTCTTACTAAATGCTGTTTGCGTGTCTGTGCATTATATATAAATATTCCGTATTTATCTTTGATGATATACATGCAGTGTACTGTCAAATCGTTTCATACTCTCTCTTCCCTTGTTTCTCGCGCCGGTTTTAAGTCTGGACACGTCTTTTCAGACTTCTCTACCTTCTCAACTTCTTCTCCTTTATCACTCTATCTCTCTTTCTACTTTATCCTTTTCACCCTTATTTTTTTTTTTTTCTTTCTTCTTCTTCTATCTCTCTACATTCTCATGGCTCGTCGCAATACAAAATCTCGGGTTCCCGGATCTTCATCGGCCGTTCACAAACGTCGACGCACAATGCCTGCCGACTCTGAGCAATCTGCTGCTTCCCCAGCGTCGTCTCCACCACATGCAACCACTAGCACCAAGGTTTTGTCAAAGCAGATTCTAAAAGAACGATTGGTTGATTTGGATGTTCTCAATCGTGCCGGAGTTGTTGATTTGTTCAAAACTCAGGGTTGCTCTCCTCTCCTTTTTCCCTCCGATGTTATTTACCCAGAATTGGTTCGAGAATTTTATTCCAATTTCAAGCTCTTGGAAGACAACATGGTTTTCTCGTCTGTTCGTGGTCATCCTATCGTGTTCAAAGCCGATATCCTGGCAACAATCACTGGAATCTCAAACAATGGAGTGTGTCCTCATACAACACATCAACCTTTCTTGGCAATTGAGGCTTTGGATTATGAAGCTCAGTTAAAGACTATCTTGGGTGATCATTTTGTCTCGGTTTCTATCAAACCTCTAGTATCTGAACTTTCTCCTCTCTCTTTACTACTCTTCAAATTATTTCATACAAATGTGTTGCCTCGAAAAAGTGGTCGTGACAGGGTCACGTATCAAGATACAATTTTGTTATCAGTTTTTATGAAACGCATTCCTTGTGATATTGCTTCGTTGGTCATTTTGTCTATGTCGCATTGCTCTTCTCATGAGTCTATGCATTTGCCCTTTCCTGGTTTGTTGACATCAATTTTTCAGTATTTTTTAGTTCCTTTAAATTCTGAGAAATCTGAAAAATTATCTACGGTGTTTGATCTTTCTGTTCTCACTGCTAATAATTTGGTGTTTAATGCTTCGGGTGATTTGCTTTTTGATGATGATCATCGCTCTTTTGGTGGTCTTCCTAATTCTCCAAATTATGCGTCTGATCCTCTAGATCAAAATTCTTCTGCTGTTCTTAATTCTTTATTAGCTAAACTCAATGAAAATTCTGTAGCTATTGAAGCTCTTAGTCGCAAACTGTCCTCTGTTGAATCTCTTGAGTCACTAACATCTCAAGTTAGTATGATGCGTGCATCTTATGAAGTGTTTAACAAATATGTTTCTACTTCGCTTGACTCCATCAATGCCAAACTCTCTGTGTTGTACACCCATGATAAACGTCTGGCCAAGACTGTTGATTTTGAGTTTAACACACTTCAAGAAGGCATGACTTCAACTGCGAAAGCTTGGGAAAAAGAGTTTGTCAAGCTTTTCTTCAAGCTTGGTTCGGAAACACAATTTCTGTCAAAACAGCTCACTTCTATGCAGCATAAACGCTCTATGCCGTGGCATAACAAGAAAGATTGGATTGGTGATTGTACTCTCGAGGAAATTACTGCACCTCTACCTCTTCCCGCAATTCCTCCTCCGTCTGTTTTTGGCATGACTCGCGAAGAATACAAGGACAAGATCTTCGAGTGGCTTGCAGAACGTGATGGTGCAACTCCTGACAAGACGACCTTCGACAAGCTTTTCTCTGAGTATGGTCAAGAACCAGTTTATCCGTCCTCCAAAAGTCAAGGCAAAAGGAAGGCAACTGTGGATGTTTCAGATTCCGAGTGAATTTTCTACCCTTTTATGATGAAGGGGGAGGAAAATGATGAAATATTATTATTTATGGTTTATTAAACATTGTTGGGTTATTTGATGACATGACTTTAGTTTTGGTTTGCTGATCTAAACATCTTATCTGGTTTATCCCTGGTTTATGGGATACTGATTCGTAATGAAATGCATGTGTTTATTTCGTGAAACTTAAAACTGCTTTATTCTATCTGTCTGTCTCATTATCATTCCATAAACATCTCATTGCACAATGTTATATATTGCATATAGTTTGTTGTTGTTTGAACAGGTATCAAAGTATCTTTGAAAGGGGGAGCTTCTTTTCCTTTTCATCGGTATCATCATAAAAGGGGGAGAATGTTATTTCGTGGTTTATGATGATCAAGCATATTCAACAACATTGGACATTGTGTTATGCAATGAAGTTAAACATAGGATAAGATAAGTTGTAAATTCGAGTTTGACTGATTCTCTACTTATCTTTTCTAAACAAACTTCTTGATAAACCTAGTTTGAACTTTTCAAAGACTTATCTATTTCCAAGGTTTATCTTTATAAACAAACTAACGGATTGATCTCAAAAGATTTATTCAAATAGTTTCAAACAAACCTTTAACCTAATCTTATCTTGTTTATTGTTTGAAAGCTCTATCCGTTATATTGTTACTATATATTCAAACTCATTCTTTTCAGAAAGACTACCGATTACGTTGTTTTCCAAAGCCAAATTTATTCTCAGCTTGCTTTCTGAAAAATACATTCTTGTTCTATAAATCTTCAAGATCATTCAGTCAAACAAGAATTAGTTTGAGTTGTAATCGTTTCTTTGTGTGGATTGTATTTATATCAACTTGTTGCCGGGTTGTGGCATAGTATTGGTTTCAAAGGTTAGTCAAGGTAGCAAGTGTGCTAGGTAGCAAGTGTGCTAGGTAGCAAGTGTGCTAAAGGAAAGGATTTCTTTCAAGGGACTATCCTGTTGTAATCAAGGAAAGACTGTAAGTTTTTTATTAAAGTTGATATAATACATTCTCTATGCTAGTTGGCATGGGGACTTGGATGTAGGCCATAGACTAAGAGTTAAGGGCCGAACCAAGTGAAAAACTTCTGGTGTTCTGCAGTTTATTCTTTGTGATTATAACTGATTTATATTGCTTATCATTCTGTAACTGTTTATAATTGAGACTGTCCCATTGCCTGTCTCAATTAGAAAGAGACCGTCTCATTTGCTATATTCATAGTAACTTTTATTATATAGATTGTGCCATTCAAATTTCACATTCTTCTTCTATATTATCACGCCGCCTCACTTGAATACAACTGAGAACCTTGCTGTGTTGTTGAAGATTGAAGAAACACAGAGAATAATGCACACCTTGAACAAGAAGGCAGCTAGACACATAGTTTCTTGGTCTTCGAAGGTGTTTATATTTATTTATTGGTTATCATATTACATTCAAGTATTATTTGGTTTGTGTGCTTAGTTTGTAATAAGATTAATGGCATTGAGTTGCAGGAGGATGATATACTGCGTGAACAAATTCGCATCCTCGGAACAGACAAGTAAAGGTTTTAAGTGTTTCCCTTATCCCCTACACTGTCAAACATTATTTATCTAAGTACTGAATTTGGCTCCTGCAGTTGGGCGATTATTGCTTCCAAGTTTACTAATAAAACAACTAGACAGTGCAGGAGAAGGTTCACTTTCTTTTCTTCGTTGAAAATTTTACCATCTAAAATTAAGTGTATTTGTTGTTTCGTTGCACTTTGTTTTTCATCATAATCACTTATATGTTTGTTGATTAACAATCTTAAACTGACATTGAAGTTGACGTGACTAAACAACTGCAGATGGTTCACTTATTTGAATTCTGATTATAAGAAAGGGGGATGGTCAGCAGAGGAAGACAATCTCTTGTGTCAGGTATAAGTCTTGCTATTAATCGTCAATGTAATATCTTGAAGCTGCAGTTACACAATTTTCTTCCCAACTTTTATACATTTAACTCATTTTTTGTTATAATTTAAAATTATAGTGCACCTCAGATGAATGCGAACTAACAAATTAATGTTATTCAGGCTCAGAAGATATTTGGAAATAGATGGACTCAAATAGCTAAAGTGGTATCAGGCAGGTAAATGGAGTTGCAAAACATTTATTATTTCTCATTGCAAGTAGCCAAGTGACACTTGAAGTAATGAAAGGTAGCTAACTACTTCTACTGTTGGCTGTTGCTCATTCAGAACGGATAATGCTGTAAAGAATCGATTCTCTACTTTATGTAAAAGGAGAGCAAAGCAAGAGGCTTTAGCAAAAGAAACTGCAACTCCTTATGTCAACTTGAACAACAAAAGGGTGGCCGTTTCTCAAGTTGATACAAATTCCAATGGGTTACCAGAAACTAGAGTTCCTCTTAAGAAGACAAGGTATTGCTGGTGTAGTGTAATTCTACTCAGAATATAAAAGATAAGACTGATAAGTTATCAGATAACACTGATCTCTTTTCACACAGGAGAGACGTCTCTGATATGATTGAAAGACCGCGACAGGAATTTAAAGAAACACATGAGCAATTAACACCATCATTAGAGGTAACAGGGCAGAAAGTTGACATTTTGAGAGACTTGGAAACTCAAGGTAACCAAGGAAATCCACAAAGATGGATATAGATCATATGATATATGTAACAAGAATAATCTTGCTGCGTACATTTGCAGCCAGCACTGACATGATTCAAGGAATATACCTCGAAAAGGACAATCCAGAGATTATTGCACTGATGCAAGAAGCAGAACTACTCAGTTCACTTGCACTCGAATTAAACATAAAGAACTCGCAACAGACTACTGATAATGCTTGGAAGGTTAGGAAGTTTGCTCTTCATTATTGTGCCAAATAATATTTTATATTTTGACATTGATATTAGGAATTCGAAATAAAACGAATACTTTAATATTTGCTTCATGCTCTCTAAGCAACTTGATTTGGCAATGATCCAAGCTAGCATGTTCTTAGCATAGTTTTATGTTCATGCACTGTTAGTGCGCTCTTGTTTCAACTATCTGATATTTTCATACTTAATACAGAGTCTCCATGAAGATCTCGATCAAAGCAAAGATATTGATATGATCAGATTTAGGATCACAGATATGAACTTTCAGATTGAGAGTTTTAAAGACCCGGCTAAGGACTTAAAGAGTAGTAGAGAGTGCAGCCAAGAGTCTTGGAGGTACAAATTACTAAACATGTCCCAGACTTTACTTTTGGCTTAATTTACTGCTACACTGCCTGACTGATTCTGATTGCAGGGCTTCACATTCATTTGTAGACTCTCCAGGGAGCTCTGATTATAGTACTGGATCAACACTTTTGACCCATATAACGGTTGACAAACCTGAACATATTGCATCTGATTTTTACGCTACACACCAGAACACAGGATCTGATCCTCATCCAAATAAACTAGGACAGTCAGATAATAATAATGATGTTGAGAAGGTCGCTGTTCCCTGTGCAACAACAGATCAAAGTGGAGGAATTTCATCAAGTAAGATGGAAGTTGATAATGTTCATATTCTCTCATTTATTTGATATATATGCAATGTTGGTTGAGTTCCTAAAGAAATTTATTTTGTTAGTACAGCAAATATCATGCCACCTTGCGATGACTTGAAAGCCGATGATGGAAAAGTTTATGACTTCTTAAGTAATGAGTTCGACTTCCCACTTCAAGTAACTCCATTATTCAGATCATTGGCATCAGGGCTTCCCAGCCCACAGTTCACAGAAAGTGTGAGTTAATCAATTTTCTATTTGAGACACAAATCAATGTGTTCCATAGCTAGCACAGTAGACTATTGTAATCTGGTTTTTTTGGTAGATAATATAGTTCCTCGAGTATAGGGAAGGGAGAGGTAGGAGCACCTCAGTAACCTCTCAGGCGCTTTTTAATTCTTTTATGCTAGTAATTAACTTGCAAGAACTGGTAATGTTAACTGTTGATTTTTATGGGAAAATTCTGTAAGTTATATCATCTTATAATAGTGCACATGAATTTGTTTTAATGACTTAAGTTCAGCATGATTTCACAGAAGCAAGACTGATCGTTTAATTTGCATGGATATCTCAGGAGATGGAATTCCTACTTAAAACACTTGATGTGGAGGCTGCACCCCTGATACCAAGCACAACAGCTTCGTGACCCCCGACATGCAAAGGGGAGCTTCTTCCAAGTCTTTGATCAACATCTGATCCATCATATTATAGTTTTTTAATGGATTTACAACTACAGGTTTTATCATCAGTTTTGGACTTCTTTTTTACTTGACTCGCGGTCATTCCTACCTAATATTATACACAAAGGTTTACCAAAATCAGATCAGCTGCCTTAGAATCCAGAAGGCTCCCTAGATTCCAATGAAGATTTTCTGCAATGCTCCACGTTTTGTTTGAGTTACCAACGCTGATATCCACATTGGATTCCAGTGGCCCTATAGTGAATTTTTTTTGTTGATCTTCTTTTGGGTTTTAAATTGGAAATTCAATTCTCCATTAGTTTTGTTTGCCTTGATTTATCTTCTGTACAGCACGTACTACATAATTTATTAGTTTTAGGAGTGCAATAATAATTAGGGTAGACATAGTAAATGTAGAACCTAAATGAGCTCATTCAATCAGTTTATTTAGTGTGCAGAGTGGTTTGGTATAACTTTTTAATACCTATTGATTTTCTATGTAATTTGCCAGAAAGGTTACTGAATGGTTGAAGAATGTGCATTTGATGGAACTGTGTTCATATGTGCGCTGTCTTTTTGTTTTTCCCATTTAACTGTCCTGAAAATTTGAAATGAAAGAACTCAATGGCAATAGCCAATAAGCACTCTATTTCTGGTTCTTTATTTCTGATCTCTTGTAACCAAAAACCCAAAAGGAAAAACACCCAAGAATGATATGAACAATATTTTTTACTCAGATGCATCAACCAGACTGGAAAAAAATTCCAACGATTTTCAAGACCAACAGTGAACTTAATAATTTTCCAGGCTTACCATAACTTGGACCAAGGCAAAGTGTTGATATTTTACCAGAAACAAACAAACTGCAAATGTACTTAGATAATGTAATTTGAACAATGATCTTAAAAAATACAGCAAAGACATATATGGCTCATCACTGTAAACAAGTTATAATCAGAAACCTAAATCTTTATTGATTCTGCATGCAAATAGTGATATAGAGTATGTTTCTCTTTGTTCATCATGTTGCTTATATTGTACATTTAGTTCTTCTATTGGAATGCAGTCATTTATCAAATTAGTAACTCACCTGGAATTACTTTAGAGGATTTTTCCAGCACCTGCAAGTACAGTAGTAACAATTGCAAAACTAATTAAAGGCACTTTTAATCATCAACATCTCAAAACAAGCAACTACTGGACTCGGTTCATTTAAACCTTTTAAGCCAAACTATAAACGTCAGCTTAACGACAACATTTACTTTACGGAGTGTGGCGGGGATCTTTATGCATTATAAAGGCTTTTTCAGGGCTCTGGCACTCCTTATTTCTTAATAACAACAACTTCTCTCAGTTGAGCTAATAGTTTCTACATCAACATTTTTATAATTCAAGCGATAGATGATTTATCCACAATTCTACTAAAGAAGTACTGAAAATAAACCATCTAGCGTTTGTAGTCCAACGGTTAGGATAATTGCCTTCCAAGCAATAGACCCGGGTTCGACTCCCGGCAAACGCATTTTTATTTTATTTTTACTTTGAGGAGAAAGTCATATCCATCCAAGTTTGTTAGATGATGCTTTTCTTTCCTGGTAATTGACTTATCTGTCTTGTCTCTTCCTCGGAATATAATAATTGTTTTTACAGAACACCATTCTATATTATTTATTTATCCCTTAAATTTAATGATTACTCCATATATATTAACCAAATTCTTTAATTTTTTTGCTGTCCTCCTCCCATCATTCTAATCTCACCAATGGGCAACTGTTTTGCTGCTTCTTCAAAGGTTGATGCCACCCTCCCCTCCACTTCTGGTACTTTATGACCACCCTTTATAATGCTTTTCTTGAATTTGAGATTTTTTTTTTGATTTCTGATTCTTGTTGTGTGTGTGTGTGTGTGAGAGAGAGAGAGCTCTTTCTTGCTGTAAATTTTTGTTCTTTCAATCATAGTTTATGTGATAATTTATCTTGTTGCTGTATTTGGTAGTGTTGATCTTGGATTATTGGTTTTATAGGCTGATTGACTTGGATGGTTGTAAAGTTTTGTTCTTTAATTATAGTTTCTCTTATTGACTTTAAGGGGACGTTTAGTTTATGGGATTTTAATCCAGTTAACGGGAATCAGAATCTTATTTTCATGTGTTAGTACTTAGTGTTAGGCCGTTAATTCCATTCTCATCAACTATCCGAACATTCCCGGAAAAATTTTGGCCTTAAATTTTGGTTCTTGGGTAATTTAATTTATTATACTTCTAAATAATGGCGAAATTTGCATTACATTCACGAAATACCCTATGTAGCAATCCGTCTAAATATGGAAGAAAAGTGAGTATCTGATGTTTACTTTTAGTTCTGTTAGTTTTGCGATATTTTGTCTTAGTTTTGCATATCTGCTTTGTTGCTTAATCTGTTTAATTTGATATGTGATGAAGGCTTTGAAGATGATATATTTGCAGCAATTGAATCCGTAAATAAATGAGAGTACCCAATGTCTTTAGCAAATGTATTGAAGTTGGTTCTTTTTATCTTCTGAATGGAGTTTAATTGCTTGAAGCTCATTGTTCTCAACTTTAAAATGATTTCTACCCTTAATCTTTTTACTTTTTAATGGTAATACCCATTGTAGTACTGATCACAATGTGTATGTAGTTTCGCACCAAATTTTATTGGAAAACGATGCCTGAAATGGTGTGGGCTTGCCGACAACTTTTGGATATAAAGAGTAGATAGCTTGAACAAATGCTACAATTCTATTTGCTTATGTTTCTTAGGAGGACCCTTTTCTTCCATGTTCAGGAGCCTCAAGAAGTATCAGCAAAACCAACACTTCTACAATCACTTCTACGGTAACCAATAACTCTTCCAGCTCGAAGAGCGGCATTGATAGTCATCTTCCAACTCCAAGATCTGAAAGTGAAATTTTATCATCCTCTCACTTGAAAGCATTTTCATTTAATGAGTTGAGAAATGCAACAAGAAATTTCCGCCCTGACAGTTTACTTGGTGAAGGCGGATTTGGTTATGTTTTTAAAGGATGGATAAATGAGCATACACTTTCTGCTACTAAACCTGGGTCTGGGACAACTATTGCTGTTAAAAAACTTAAGCCTGAGGGGTTCCAAGGCCACAAGGAGTGGTTGGTATGTTACCCGTTCTTTACCATTGCTAACTAAAATTTGTATCACCAGTGACTGCTTCGACTATTCATTGAGAAAGAAATTTTTGCAGACCGAGCTGAATTATCTTGGACAGCTACATCATCCAAATCTTGTTAAACTTATTGGATATTGCTTGGAAGGTGACAGCCGACTTCTTGTGTATGAATTCATGCCTAAGGGGAGCCTAGAAAATCATCTGTTCAGAAGTAAGTTGATTAGTTAACAATAACTTCTCCGTTCGAGTATTTTTTTTTGAAGTTGGAAAGAAAACATCATTACCATATAATCAGTGATTGCCCCCAGTAGCACTTGAGAAAGATGATATTTTCTATTTCACAGGAGGACCTACACAACTCTCTTGGGCTATAAGAATTAAAGTGGCTATTGATGCTGCCAGAGGTCTTTGTTTCCTTCATGATGCTGATAATCAAGTCATATTTCGTGATCTCAAGGCTGCTAATATCCTTCTAGATGCAGTATGTTAATTAAATACTGAAAACCTTTGTTGCTTTTAACAATATTTAGAAGCTTTTTTCCCAATCTGCTCCTATATATCTACCCTCTTCAATATTTTGATTTACTGAATGTTCTGGTGTTGCAGGAGTTCAATGCCAAATTGTCGGATTTTGGTTTGGCTAAGGCAGGACCTACCGGTGATAGGACTCATGTGTCCACTCAAGTAATGGGTACTCATGGCTATGCGGCACCAGAGTATGTTGCTACAGGTATCTGATTTTTCAGTTTCAATTTGATACGTTAGAAAGTGCTGTATCAATTTTATACCACAATTCGTTTTGAGAGTACTATATCAGTGACACTCCCGTATAAATAGGTCGGTTGACATCAAAAAGTGATGTATACAGCTTCGGGGTTGTTCTTCTTGAACTATTAACTGGCCGTCGCGCGGTTGATGATTCAAAGGTTGTTGTAGAACAACATCTTGTGGACTGGGCATTGCCATATTTAAGTGACAAGAGAAAATTATTTCGGATCATGGACACTAAGTTAGAAGGTCAGTATCCTCAAAAAGCAGCTTTTGCTGCTGCTACCCTTGCTTTTAAATGCCTCAATGCTGAGTTTAAATCCAGGCCACAAATGTCTGAAGTTGTAGCGTCCCTCGAAGAGCTCCAATCATCAAAAACTGCTTTTAAAAATTCCCCATCTCATGCTCAGACTGGTTATGATTCTATTCGTAAATCACCTATAAATCGACATCGCTCCCCTCGAAATTTGACACCCTCAGCATCCCCGTTGAGGTCACATGGTCAATCTCCAATTAGACGAGGCTGATAGACAGATGTAAGGTGCTGAAGGGCGGATAATCTAACTGTCTGCATATGTATGTAAAGGTGGTAAATATTTTACCAAAATTCACTTGTGTGGAAGCAGAGGTAGAGCAATCAATGGTTAAACTTCACTTCATTTTTGTGTGTACAAGCTGTTGTATGATTATCTTTTGTCATTTAGTATATAATAATTCTGCAATGTGCATAACAGTAGTTTGTAGTTTTTGCAAGATCAGTTTGTGATCATCCTGTGTAAGCAATAGCATTAATATCCCTGCATTTAGTTTGATTGTGGCGACATGATAGAATTCCTCATGTACACTATTAATACAGAGAAAATAAAACTAAGATTAATTTGTTTCTTCCTCTTATGAACAGTTGGTTACATTGTTGCCAAAAATTATCAACTGTTGACTTATTGCCTTGACGATGCCAAATAGTTCTCAAAGTAGTTTGGAGGTTCAAAAATGAAGCATGATATTAACACCAACAACTTCTTTCCCACTATCAGCAACAACATAAACCCTATGAACCATCTTCGAAGAAAGAATGTGTATCGCATTCCCGATATCTGAAGAGAGACTGCATGTTACTGGTTTCATGACCTCCATGGGCTTCTGAAGCAATGGTGTTCATAAAATCCTTCACAGTGAGATTCCTGTGAGCATAAATGTACAAAAAATATAATGTACATGTAGCTAACACTAATCTAGTTTCAGTGGGGTTTATGAATTGAAGTGATATTTTTAATTTAAATTTACCTATACTTTGAGAAAAGTTCCCGATTGAGTAATAGAAATTTAATCTCTCTTATGCTTGGACTGCCTAGAATATTCTTCTGTGGTCCTTCAATGACTGGAAGTCCTCCAATTTGGTTATCTTTCATTAGCTTAAATGCTTCCAATACCAATTCATTGCAAATAAATTACTAAATTTGTGACTTCATGTTAAACAGTTAGACAAGTAACATACGGAACTGATCGTATATCCCACCTCATCAGTAGACATGAAAGGAAGACCAAAATATAATGTCAAAGTAAGCATCATAGCTTGGATTCTGTAAAACTTGTTTTGAAGCTTCTAACTGCGCCATATTTAACCGTAAAACCTAACACTGAACCAAAATATAAGCTAACCAGAATTAAGTAACATCATAACCATTTTTTTATTATTATGTTGTATTAACATCATAAACTTCAACATAGTACAACATGAGTAGTTCACATTTTTCGGGAAACTACTTAATTCTGAATAATAAGTTTAGGAAACATTAATAATAAATTTTTTGTAACAAGGATTAAGAAAGGTACAAGTTGTAATTAAGAAATATTAGGGACACATACCAGAAAGCTGAACCCTGCAAGAAAAGGAAGATCTCTACTTTGGAGTGGAAGTGTTTATTGCTGGTCATTGGATCTGTCAGCCGCATTAGACACTTGACACGTATCATTATTTATGACATCAACTGGTGACACGTGCCCACAATAATTAGACATCTTTCAGATTTATAAATTGATGGTGTTGGTGGGAGAGAATCCTCCTGGAACTGAAATTTTATTTTAAATATTAACTTCAAAATTTATGAAAATTATTCTAAACAAATTAAATTTCTTATAATTCTTTGAAAAAATTACTTGTAAATAAAAAAATTACGGAAAAGTTTTTAAACTATTTTTAAATCTCAAAATTTATGAACTTATTTTAGAATTCGAGGTAAAAAATTTAAGAAATTTATATAAAAATAATTAAATGTAACTTAGCAAAAACAAATGTGAACATATTACTATTTAGCTAACAATAATGAAATAAAATAAATCACTTTTAAATCTCAGATGTCTGCACAATTCAAAAAGAGTTTTTTTCATAAATACTCAACCCAGAAACCTTTTTTCAAAAATATTATGTGTTTTTTAATTTTTTTTGCAAAAATATCAAAATATTTATAAAAATATCAATTTTTTGAAAATACTTGCAAAAATACGGTCTGCGTAACCATATTGCAACCACATATGCAACTTGTTAATAATTGTGTTTTTTCGGCGTCCTTAAACAACCCTAAAATCAGGTAGGTAGGGTAAATCAAGATCACAAGCTTACCCATCCTACTAACAATTTTTTTGAATTCTCAACTGTTTTTCAATTATTTTTTAAAAAGTTGCATCTGGTTGCTTTGGTTGCAGACCGTATTTTTGCAAATATTTTTAGGTTGCATCAGACCGTATTTTTTCAAATATTTTCCGAAGAATGTAAAATTACAAAAAAAACTTAGAAAAAGCAGTATTTTCGATAATTTCTCAAAAATTTCACTGTTAAAGCATAACGTATGATTACAAAAACTAAACAAATGGACAAATCATTTATACATTCTCAAATCCATCACTTCTTATATTCACCTTTCTTGGTAAAACCATCTAAAGGACCTTCACTACTTGAAGCTAATGGTGACAACTCAAATTTTAAGTTCTCAGCTTGTCGAGAAATCGAAGACACCGCTGTTGATGCTCCATTCATTAAATTTGAAGCAGACGCAGCACCTAAATGCGACTCCTTGCTTTCCGCAACGCCACCACCCCTTCCAACTATAGATGAAATTGCAGCTGCCAATGCATTTTGAAAACTCGGGTTCGATGTGATTTCCTTTGTTGCAGCTGCAATTTTCTCTGTCGAAAAATGAGGTTGATGAGTTGGATCATATGTATTTTTATTAGGCGTAGGGTAACTGTGTGGTTGGTAAATTGGTGTTTTAGATGGAAATGTTACAAGTTGTGTTCCGCAATAAGTCGATGTGGATGAAGAAGATACGACATTGTGGTTTCTCCAATGCTCGAAAGAGGACGATAAAGAAGAGGAAGGTGCGGAGAAGTTGAGACATGCAACTGGAGAATATGATGATATTGGTTGAGGAGTTGGAAAAAAGGATGATGAGTATTTGTTGTAACGAGAGGAAGCGGATGGCGTGGTGAGGTCTAGAGTGATCGTAGGATGTGATTGAAATGTAGAAACTGTTGTGTTCGGGACGTATAATGGAGGGCTGTTGATCATATTGGTGGAGGTCGTGGAGGGGAAGCTGAAGCTTGGTTGTGAGGTGGATGTTGAGGAGGCTTTAAGCATGGAAACCGCTGCACAAGTAGTGGATGCCATTGCTGTTGCTGCAGGTGGAAGTGGGTGGTTGTGTGTTCCTTCGTAGGTTGTTATGAGAATCGACATGTTCTCGGGACATCTTTGCACCTGCATTTTGACAAGAACACGATCAAAATGTGAAGATATATATTTGTTTTAATGATTTGACAGTGCATGTATGTAAGTGTTTATAATGCTTATTAATTAGTGAAATGACTGATCAAAAAATTTTAGTGAAATGACTGATCAAAAAAATTTAGTGAAATGCACTTAAAAGGATCGTGGCAGTGTAGCTGGTAAATATCCTTGGTAACAGAATTTGTTACGTACGTGTTTAAGAAGCATGACACTGCTTGGTTCAATTACGTACGTGTTTAAGAAGCATAACACTGCTTGAACTCTAGTTAATTTGGTAACAAAAATGAAAATTGAACCCTTAACCTCCTAGGTAGTGAATTAACGAGTGAGGTACCACTAGATCAATATAATATTTTTGTTGATGAAATTGAAAATTGGAGCGGATTGTGCGGGAAAAAACATGTTTAGGCAATTGAATGATTTAAAAAAAGTAGGTAATTTGAGCCTACATGTTTTCGGACGGGGCATGACGGCGACATGGTGCAACGATAATAAGCTCGAGGGCATGGATTTCCTTTTGCTTTTTTCTGTCCATATTTCCTCCATTGACAGCCATCATTCATCTGTATACAACATTAACACGTAGTTCCATAATATAAATCTTCCCATTTATAAATCTATAGCCAAATGAAGAGACTTGTGTATGCATGTATTCTTTGTATAATTATTTAGACTAACCGTTGGGCCACTGCAGATAGCTCGGACAGAAACCCTAGCTTTCTTTGCAGGATGTTGCTGCAAAACATTTTCATCATCTCCACTTCTCGACGTCTTTGCATCTTTCCTTGGCTCCCTTGTTTGATCATTTGCAGCTTCCCCTTCAATTTTTCTGGGGCTTTGATTCCTTGAGACTCCTGAATCATCATGCTCACTTGAAAATTCATACGATCTGCCATCCAACCTTAGCGCGAGTCCATGGTCCAAATTATCACGATCATCTTCGTCATTTTTCTTAACTTTAAGACTTAGTTGATCCTTGTTTTTAGCTTCTAGTGATGAAGATCTGCCGAGGCTAAGACTCACCAGATCATCTTCCTCATGTGAAGAATCAGCTGTATCTTTATCATTGCGATTATTCTTTTCGTGTTGATGATGATCAGCACTGATGTTATCAATACGCTGTTGCAAAGTTTTATAATCTTTCATCATATTCGATAATACAAGTTTAAGCCTTCCGTTTTCTTCTCTAACTTCATCCATTTCACCTGATTCGCTCGCTTTGTTCTAATCAAATCAACCAAATATATTCAATACTACAGTTCAGAAATCAAAAATTTTATTCATTTAACAATAACCAATATAACGTTTACAACTACGTGCAAAATATTAATAAAAACAATATTGGCATTTAAGCTATAGCTTCAAGTAGATTACTAATTCATAATAGGTAACTGGTCTAGAATAATCAATTGTTACCGGAATACCATATTACTGTAAAAGACCGTTGTATGATATGTTCTAATTACAATCGTTTATCCTAGACCAACCATCTTCGTAGTAAAGAGAAAAGAAATGAAAGATGAAAATATGAAGCACCTTGGATGAATCTAGTATCAGACTAGGCTCTTCCTTAGTGTTGCTTAGTTCTTGATTAGTCGCCATGGATAACAAATTTGAGCTGTATGCGTGTGCTTTCCTTAGCGACGTTCGGGAGGATGTATGTTATAATACACTGTACACACACTTATAAATGGGAAAATGGTGATTTGACTTTCTTAACATTCAGAAATCAGAATTTTGGTCATTTTTTATTTATGAAAATGTATTTAATTAGCATTATTTATTTTGTGATTCATATCGAATGAAAGGAAATATAAAGTTGACAGACCAACAGACTCACAGAAGAAACGTCCAAAGCACAGGAAGGTAGAATTCGAATTGGTCAACGGAAATATAATGTGTTGAACTTTCGTACATTATGGACCTCGGATGACCTCCATTTACAGTCTTATCAGGGGTCTTCTCACTCGGTGATATCTCGAAATCGAAAAAATTATTGTTTTAAACGAATTATCACATTAAAGGAGTTTATATAAATAAAAGAAATAATTAAAGCTAACTAATTTGAAATTAAGAATATATAAAGAGATGTTCTGCAGTTCTTTCACCTTCAAAGAAGTTATAGAAAATCAATACTTATAAAAGAAGAAGCCAAGATTAGTTGGAGTTTTGAGAAGAGCGGATAGCTATCACAGAAATATCTTAGTTGGAAAACTCAACTATTGTCCAAAACAAAACCAGACTTTTTACCAATAAACTAGATTAGTCAAGTTTTATATACGTACGTTCTAACAAATTTTCCATAAAACCCTTTGAATTTTCTATTTCTTTTATCATAAAAATTTTAATTCTCAACTTGTTTGATCTTCAATTTTTCAAAACTGACAACGGAGATAATGGAAAAGACTTTTACCTTATAAAATTCAATTGTTAATTGCATAAGAGAATCTAAGAACGTACACAAAATGACAAGTTGGGCTCAATCAAAAGAAGACTATTATTAACCTTCGTGTTAGTGCAAACACTGAGTTCTTCTTACTCTAATCCAACTTGTTAATTTATACCTTAAACAAATGCCTTGACTAATTACTCCTACTTGTAACATTAAGAGTTATTTATCTATATTATTAAAGTATTAGTATTATGCATGTATGTATTGACCTTGCAATAAAATAATACCAAATACAATGCCTACACTTTCTTCCATAATGAACTTCTTTGGTGAAATTTTTACATTAATTGTTAAAGGTTTCTTGGGTGGACAAGTAAACCTAAGAGTTGATAATTTAACAATTAGTGGAATTAATCTAACCTACTACGGAGTATTAGGAAGACTTAATAATATAATTATGGGGAAGTGGCTGTCATTACACATCCATGAATGATCTGCAGTGTCATGATTATAAATCTAAGATAAGTCAATGAATTCAATCTAACATAACATGACAATTAATAACAAAATGATTAACCATCTTATATATTATAAGGTTGTTATTAGTCTACTAAATGGTTATTATGTTGTTATTTAAGTTTCATGCTCTCTAAAATAGGACAGATGTGAATTAAATATATGTGGAATAATTCTGACTTGTAGAGAGCAAATTTGTATAGCAAGCTGGTTAATGAATTTTTATTTTACAACTTGATCTTTGTTTGATGAGGGATAAGCATATGGTGCATAATATAGCAATGAAGTTGACAATTGATAGTAGAATGAATATATCTAGCTTGATGAGTTGATGATGCTTTCTGCTTTAGCTGTTTAGCCAGAGGAATGAGGTAGATTTTACTTAACCTTCACACAGCAGGAAAGAACCTGATCACAAGTGAAGGTGTCAACTGCATGTTTAGTAACCAAGTAGAAACTAAATTGTTCAACTCGGTGCCTATTGCTTAACGAAAGCTAAGGTGCTTACAAACATTAAGATGACAGAGTAGCTCTCAGATATGAATTGATCAGATGGAGTGCAAAACATAGAATAGTGAAAAGTGTGCAAAATAGAGGGAGAGACCAAACCCAGGAGAGTTGTGTTTGCATGTAGTTTCTGCAAACACTCATAATGAACCAACATAAGATCCTGTCAAGGATGTTCAGTCAGATTTTCCTCCGGCATAACTCTCTCCAGCTAGATACAAATTACTTCACAACTGGGGGTTTTTTGAGCCTGTTAATGATTGAAGATTGGCTTGAGCAGCAAAAGCCCAAATTACAAATTCTTAAGCTCACAACTAACATTTTAACTAGAACCAGAAAACTCTATTTTTCAAGGTGCAAATATAGAAATTGGTATCATTCCAGTTCACATAGTCTGGGCTCTTACTCAAAATGAACATGCAACTATGATGGCTTTTTCTACATACATGGTTGATTGTGTTCCAGTTCAAAATTGTCCGCAAGCATAGCTAAGAGATAATCCAATTGGAATTTAATATGGCATCATTATTGGCCTTGCTTAAATCCCAGTAATACTTAATTCTCATTAAGCGACCATCAGAACTTGGCTTGAATGGATCATGTTTTTTTTTAACACCCCTAACCTGAGTAATGTACATCCGGGGCCTGATCAGGTTCTAATCAAGTGAATGTTACAATTTTCACGGGAAAAAGCCGGTAAGCCACGGTGTTGAGGGTTTGCAAAAAATGCTTCAACAAGAAACAGAATAGAGTTCAGACATGTTGAGCATTTGTGACAATATAACCATACAGCATTGCCGAAGGGAAGTTGGGGTAGAACAGGACAATAGGTGCTTTATCATTTTTTGCTTCCACAATAATTTCAAATCTTTCTTAGGAGAAAATTACACTTGAAAGCTTAGCAACTAATACAATAGTAACAAATACTGGAAGTGATGAGTAATTGTTAGACGATATTGGTATGGGATCATGCATATTTAGTTTGAAGTTTTATGCTAGAGAGAAAAAACAGTCAATAAGCTGAACCAGAACTAATAATTCTAAAGAAACAGATATAAATTCTCAGCCCCTAAAAATCATTCAGCATTTTGTCACTTTGACTTGACAGACCATGGCTTACATTACATGCAAAGGTTTCTGATAAAATTTCAACCAATACTAAAAGTCGTAAAACATTGTAGGGGAAGAATAAAAGGGGCTGCTACCAGAAGTTAGTCAAAAATTACTAAAGCCATCCCGCTTCTTCCATGTTAATAGAAATGACTTACTGAATACCATCCATAACTATCTGCTCCATTCAAAGTCAGCTCCAGCTCTAGGATCAGCGTTGTTCCCCCGAGATAAATCGTCAGCTTTTATGGAATTTGCATAGGCGTGCCAACCCAGAAGGTACGGGATGAGAAACTGCAGAATATCACGAATCAGCACATTGCAAGAGGCAAAAGTGATACTTGAAGGCAGGAAGTCTCAATACAAACAAGGTTCTCTAACTGACAAAAGAAAGGGGTCTATTGCACGTGTAGACCAGCAAAAAATTTAACTAGACATATGAGGTTTTTTCTAAATTTTGTTAGTGTAATGGAATTACTACGCTTCTTACTCGGAAAACACAATTCAACTCAAAGATGTAATTTAATTTCGGAATAAAAAGTGTTTGATTACTAATTAAAAGGATAACTGGATATTCGAGAGTCCAGGGCTCTCCAAGTTTAACAAGAGAAAACGATTACAAGATAAATGATAATGAAACCCTAAAAGATATTTTCCCTTATACCCGCTCCCCTTTCTATTTCTGCATTTCCTTTTCTGCCCCTAGATTTAATTGTTGACATCAGTAATTTGTTTAGCGACTTCAGTCAAATGCACTGGAGTTGTTATTACTCTTCTGCCCCTCCCTGATTTTCTCGAATACATTAGAACTGGTTTTGTATTCTCCTGGTGCATTACAGTTAGTCCGTTTAAAAAGGCTCAACCTTAGTTTCAAAAGACCTGCCCATATAAACTCAAACTACTCACTACTGTCAATAAAATTAATAAATTATTTGAACACACAAGATCACACATCTAAGACTGACGTTAAAAGCTTGATTTTATATAAACTTTCATTCTTCAACAAAACATAAGGAAATCAATATCTGCAAAATCACATTTGAAACATTTCTGCAGTCAAGTCCAAAAACTCCGCATTTACTTGTGCAAATGGGAAGTGACGGTAAGAGCACATTTCAACGGTTTAAATATCGACTAACACTATCTCTCCGCATATGAATAGCACTCTCCTCTTCGAAGTTCCAAGTTCTCACTTCTCTCTCTGAATTTAAATGCAGAAACAGGTGGCTCATGGTCCTATTAGAGTATTAGGTACAAAACTAAGAACATGCATGTTCAAAATTTAAACCCTATCTCTCACATCCCTTAAACTCATTTTGGACCAAGTCATTTCAAACTTTTTAACCACTTGAAGAGGTAACTACAATTTTCCCATGATAATAGTAATAAGGAGGGTTGAATCATACATTGAATGCTGATACAAGAACAGTTAGCTCTGCCCTAGTAACTGGGATATAAATGCTCTCATCCACATTTGCAAGCTTGTTCTGAACACCTTGAATATATCCAGCAAGTTAAAATAAGTTAATCCAACTTTACATCAGGATGAAAGGTTTTAAAGAAAGCATTTTAGTCATAGAGGGTTACTGAGATTAAAGAAGTGTCCAGAGCCATCTGGAAGAGGCTCTACTTTCAGCACCTTCCTGACCTTGCCTTCATCGCTGCAAAGAGTGTAATAATATAACAAATTAAGTTTAGCATACTAACTCGTAGCTCCCATTGGAATCAGTAAATTATTAATATTTAGCTTTCAAATGCATTAATACAACATGTTAAGTTCCTGATACCAAGAATCAACCGATGACCATTTTAACATGGAAAAGACGATATTAATCCTTGTAATCGGACTGCTGACTCAATACATACTAGATACTACTAATATTAAACAAATACTACACCAAGGATGAAGATTAATAAGGCCCACATCAGAATAACAACGTGGTGAATAAGAAGACTTGAATATGCATTGAGGCTTGAATGAAAAGGAAAAGATAAAAAATTGAAATTAAAAAAGAAAAACTTTACAAAGCATTGAGTTCTTGTATTCTTTTTTTTTTTTTTTTGCTAAGTGAGTTCTTGTATTCTTAACGTCAGCATACTTCAATATCCAAAAAAATAGATTACATGTTTTTTAACTTTTAAGCAAACATCCACCTGCACTTTGTTGATTTCAATTATGTAAATTATAGAATTCTAAACTCTAAAGGTGATAGTGATGACTTCTCCCCAGAAAAAATTATATTAGTAATGACATTATTAGATCCTTAATGTTCATAACGTGCTAAAGTAAAAGTATACCTTTTTCCTTTAGAGGGGTCATGGAAAAATTCACATGAATCTTTAGCACCAAGGCTCATAACAGTTCCAATTTCGGTAACCGATAAAGAGAACACCTGAAAATGTAAAAACCGATCAAAATCAGTACCACAAGTATAACATTGTTATATAATGCCACCCTCTAAAAACCAATCACACACTACCAAGAACCCTCTTTTTTAACTCTTAAGATTTATAGCAATATCAAGCAATAAGTTAACAAGTCCAATGACTAGTAAGACGTTAGCTTCATTCACCTGCTTCCTACTCCAATCATATTGACGAACACTAGCTGCCGGAGCAAATTGAAGCAACACACACCCCTCTCTCGACAACTTAAATGCACCTGACTATACACACAGCTAAACACCATCAGTACACAAACAATAAAAAGGAAAAAAAAAACTAGCAATAATCAATACGAAACTAAACACTGTAAATATAACAAAGAAAATTACACAAAATAAACACTCACATCTAAAGGAGTGAATTCAGGAGCCCGAGGCTCAACAGTAAGAGCAGCCTTCCCTTTATATATCGAATGCCCAACAAAGAACCTAGGTGATGATGACCCAGTAGCTAAAATACACAAAAGATCAAATCTTTACACAATTTTAACTCAAAATTCAAATTTTCAAGAACTTATATAATAACACAATACTTTGCCACCATATACATATACCAGGTGATGATGACCCAGTAGCTAAAATTGACCCCAAAAAAAAAAAAAAAATCAAACCTTTACACATTTTCAACTAAAAAATCAATATTTCAAGAACTTGTACATTCACACAATACTTTGCTAACATATATACACACAACACAAGATGGGTATGTAAAGAAATTGCATACCAGGTGGAGATAAAGAGGAGTTAGTAACATTAAAATTGTTATTTTGCTGCTGAAAGTGTGGAGATTTATTGATAGAAAGTTTATTGGGAAATGGGGTTTTGGGTTTTTTAGGGTTGAAGGAGAAAGAAGATGATAGTTTAGTGTAGAGATGATTAGGGTTTAAGATACTAAACCCTGAAGTAGATGAGGGTTGTGATAAGGTTGGATTTAACATTTTTGATTTTGGTTTGCAATGTTTTCTCACAGGGTTTTAAGAAGTTTCAGGTTCTTCAAGAACTGTGAGGTGTGATAGAAAACACCTGTGGAGGCTGTTTTTGTAGACATGGCAATTGGACCGTGTTTTCGTGTACATAATGTAAAATTCATATACGATCCGTTTTGTATTCGTGTATTAAATTTGAAACATATATCCAATTCAAAACGTGTCGTGTACTTTACGTGTCGTATTCGGGTATATTAAACAAAAATATAAATTTAATTAAATTAAAATTTATATATTATAAAACTATTTTAATTATGTAAATTTTTATGAAATGTGTATTAAATATGTAATACATACAATTTTACAAAAATTTGTAAATATAACTTATATATATAAACTAGATTATTAAGCCGCGCTTCGCAGCGGCATTATAATATATTTGTTAAGAAAAAGATTATTAGAATAAAAATTGTGAAATTAATATCTATAAAATTATTTTAAAATATATTATATAATTAAAACATTTTTTTCTAACAAATTCTACTGCTCTTCAAAAAATATCACGGGCAATTTCCTTTAAATTATAGCATCCCGTGATATTTTTGGAAAAATAGTAGATTTTGTTAAAAAAAAGTGTTTTAATGATAAAAGGTAATAAGCTAGTTAGTATTTTTATATTATTTATTATTAATGGTAATATGTTTTAAATTAAAGATAATTGTCCGTGATATTTTTGAAAAAATGAGTAGATTTTGTTATAAAAAAAGTGTTTTAAAGATAAAAGGCAATCAGCTAATTACTATTTTTATATTATTTTATTAGTTATTTTAATCCTATTAATAAACATTTTTTCCTTAGTCGACATTATGGGGAGAGAGTCTCCACTGATTTGCAATTTAGTAGAGAGTTGAGCAAATCTCTCTCTCACGGATGACACATACGCTATGCTGTATCCAGATTTGTATAAATTTTACTATTTCTTGTGGTAGAAAAACTAATTGTATCTGCATATAAGAGTAAATAAATGGTTAAAAAACTAATATAAGAATTAAATCAATAATATCAATGAAACAAATATTTGTATAATATCTAATGATATTCGTTCAATCGAGATAAGATAGATTTATATATGTGCAATTTCTAAAACTATATAGTATAAAAAACATTAATAAAGTTACTTTTAAATTTTTTAATCTGGGTAGATGTGACAATTATTATATAGGATCCACCATCCTCCTTGTATAAATTTGTATCAACCATCTCGACCAATTTTTCCCACAAAGTTATGGTACTGGTGATGGAGTTGTTTAAGAAAAAAATTAGAACAAATTAAATAAGTAGAACAAATAAATTGGGGTAACCAAAGAAGTAATATAAAATTACAAGAACAATAAAAAACAATTAACATTTATATTAAAATTAATATAATGCATAACTTACTAATTTGTGACAAATTTTGAGATCTCTTTTTTTTCTACCGCCTTTGACATCTTTAATGTCACCCAAGTAGGTCAAGCAACCCACAACATCTAAATCAACATAGAAAAATTAATATTAGAACATGATAGTTTGAATTATAACTTATATAATAGTATTACTTATATATTACTCTAATATATTACTGCATCAAAAACCTGAGAGTATGTTGGTGTCATTATAAATACGTGCATTAATCATATCCGGACATATGAACTGAAATCCATGCAGTGATATGTTGACGATGCCTTCTTCCAATCTCTTAGGCAACGTTATGCGTATGAAGAGTAATTTAGACCCATGTGATAGCGGTCTATATTTTCCTGTACTTGAAATAACTTTCAGATTTTTGATGTTGTACACAGAGCTTTCTTCTAAAAGATTTTTGAACCGAGAGACCAGAATCTTCGGGATCGTAGCATGGATCAAATTTTCCCGTCATACAACATATCTTAGAAAAGTTAATAACATCGTACAATTTGACAAACTAATAAGTTATAAGTATATTGATTTATTAACCTTTTCATCGATCAAAATCATGTCAAGACTGATCAGTTCTTCAGTATTTGGATTGACAGATTCCCACATTCTACACACTCGTACTCTTATCATCCATGTTTAGCTGTTGTCGTTCAAAGCATCCAACATGGTGTATGCCATAGTTGTATTGATTGTAAATATGGTTGTAAACATTTGAAGTTATGTAAAAAAGTTTCGGTGTAGATTTTTTGTTATAAATGACCTTTAATTTATAGGTGTTTGTAAGGTGAATAACATGGAAATCCATTATGTTTAAAAGTCAAGAAGTATTATAAAAGAAAAGTTCTATAAAGTTTGAAAATTATAAAAGAAAGTTCTATCAAGTTTGAAAATAATAAAAGAAAGTTTTATCAAGTTTGAAAATAATAAAAGAAAGTTCTATCAAGATTGAAAATAATAAAAGAGAAAATTGCAATTATTAACATAAGAGCCTACAAATTCAAAAATAATAAGGAAGTTGTAATTTTCTAAATCAAAGAAAGTTCTATCAAGTCCTACAAATTCGAAAATAATAAGGAAGTTGTAATTTTCTAAATCAAAAAAAGTTCTATCAAGTTTGAAAATAATAAAAGAAAGTTCTATCAAGGCTACAAATTCAAAAATAATAAGGAAGTTGTATAATAAGGAAGTTGTAATTTTCTAAATATAAGAAAGTTCTATCAAGTTTGAAAACAATAAAAGAAAGTTCTATCAAGCCTACAAATTCAAAAATAATAAGGAAGTTGTAATTTTCTAAATCAAAGAAAGTTCTATCAAGTCCTCCAAATTCGAAAATAATAAGGAAGTTGTAATTTTCTAAATCAAAAAAATGTTCTAAATCAAAGAAAGTTAGATTAAGTTCTACAAATTCGAAAATAATAAAGAAGTTGTAATTTTCTAAATCAAAGAAAGTTCTATCAAGTTTAAAAATAATAAAAGAAAGTTCTATCAAGCCTACAAATTCAAAAATAATAAGGAAGTTGTAATTTTCTAAATTAAAGAAAGTTCTATCAAGTCCTACAAATTCAAAAATAATAAGGAAGTTGTAATTTTCTAAATCAAAGAAAGTTCTATCAACTTTGAAAATAATAAAAGAAAGTTCTATCAAGTTTTAAAATAATAAAAGTGTAATTTTCAATTTTCTTCCTATAAAATCGAAAATAATAAAGGAAGTTGTAATTATTAAAAATAAAAATTGTGAAAAATTGAGAAAATTAGAAAAATAGAACGGAGCGATCTGAGAGCGCCACCTCACCGCCCCGCCTTCTCCTTTATATAAGTATATTGATGTATACTTCTTATATATAAATGTATAACTTACTGCTAATTAGTCATGAAACTTTTATTTATTGTTCATATGTAATTCCTTATATATTTTCTAAATATGCAATACTATAAATAATATATATTTTTTAAAATTATTTATGTACTTCATTAATTCGTGTACTTTCGTTTCGTGTCGTGTACCTATTGTGAAAACCCAAACCCGACACTAATTATATTCGGGTTTTTTCGTGTTCGTGTACTTTCGTGTTCGTGTACCAAATTTTTGCA
The DNA here is from genome assembly GCA_030848705.1 of Heracleum sosnowskyi. Lineage (NCBI taxonomy): Eukaryota > Viridiplantae > Streptophyta > Magnoliopsida > Apiales > Apiaceae > Heracleum > Heracleum sosnowskyi. Next base: position 122,328,842 of record CM061241.1, read on the forward strand.
CCCAAACACTAATTATCCGTGTCGTGTTCGTATCGTGTTCACGTGTCGTGTATCAAATTGCCAGCTCTATGTGTTTGTGACTTTATGTGTTTGTGACTTTGCGCTTTCTTTATTCCTCTTTTCTTGTTTTACCTTTGATAATTTTAGGTAAATTGGGTCTAATTTCTTGAGTTTAAATATTTTTTTTGGAATTTTTTGGTTAAAATAGGAGTTTAATTATTGTTTTTGTGAACTATTTTTGATTTCTTTATATCTCTTTACATTTTTCAGCTTGCTAATTTTATTTATAATTTTTTTGGAAGGGAAATTAATTGAATAATGAAAAATCATACCTTATTAATAAAAAAATTGAATGGAACAAATAGAAAACAGATAATATTTTTATCACTAAATCAAACTTTGATAATCCAGCAGATCTAACATCCGGACATTGAATTACACCAAAACATAGAAATCCTTATTCAAGTAAAAGGATTATTTAAAAAAAAAAAAACAAACCAAAGAAATTAAGTGGGTCTTGAAAGCCCTGTGAAAAGAAGAAAGATGTGTATAGTGAGTGTCAACCCAGTCCCACATCCATAAGATAAAGAATTATCTTGGTTAAGTCAAAAACAACTCCATTAGTATAGATCTTTTGGCAAGAGCCCAAAAACAAATCCGTGCGGGCTTGGCCACGACCCAGAGCGGACAATATCATACTAATGTGGAGTTAACGGGTGTTGCGCGGCCCAACATGGTATCAGAACCGATGGTTAAAATTTGATATTGGGGTTGCGGGCTGCAAGTTACGCGTTGTGGGGAGACTCTCCAGAACTGAGGTGGATTGAGGGGAAAGATTACAGAGTGGGTGTTAACCCAAGTCTCACATCAATAAGATAAAGAAGAATATTCCTAAGAGAATTCCTAGGCTATTTTAAATTTTTAGTTTTATACTTTAATGTTTTCATATGTGTGTGACAAGAGTTTTAGGTGATAATTATATTTATTTTAGTGAAGTTTCGTAAAAAGAATAAGAGAAGCTTCCAAAAATGGTACTTTCTCCGTCCGTCTTATTTATTTACACTGTTTGACACGTATTTTAAGGTGTTATAAAGTATAACTCTACAACTTATTTTTAAAACTTTCTTTTTCTAAATAAAAATTTAAACTTTATATTTTTATTCAGAAAAAAAAATTAAAATAATTTGTTAAAATATATATTAAAGGAGCCGAGCCTCCGTACCCGAGGTAAAGAATAGAGGGGGGACGGACGGAGTATGATTGTGTGTAAAAAAACCCAAATTTTAGATGAACAAGTTAAAAACAGGGACACATAAACACAGTAGTTCCCCTGTTGTGCTTCCTTTTGTCACTACTGAAACTGGTAACATCCCACATTCTTACCTCACCCGCTTACATCCAACATTGCCACCTCACATGCATAATATCTTATATGTTAAAAATGATTCAGTGGTTACACCCTTAGGGGATGGTTTTGCTAGATGTAAAGTTCTCGATGACAATATTTTTTTGCTCTGTATCTGCTGAAACTTATATTTTGAACACTTACTTATCACAGGGAATGAATTTACGCCATCATGCTGGCAAAATTGAGTATATTATGTGAAGAGTCAATTGAAGAATGGCCATGGAAGAAGCCAGAAGCCCCATTTAATGTAATCAGTGCTCACTGTATTCTTGTATGTACTGGCAGTTCATGAATCATGATCATCTATTACATTTCATAATGACCATTATCTTTGTAATGTCTAGTTGGTCAAGGTACTAATGAATTCTTCGGAAGAGTTTGTGGTAGCTCTTCTACATTCAGCAGGGAAAGAACTGGTGTCATTTCCTAATTCGATTTAAGGACATGAAAATCACATCTTCGTAGCAGAAACGTGGGAGTTCCAAACGTGCTGCATCAAATATTGCGTTGATGGTTAGAATTTTAAAATCGTTTACCTTGTAGTTTTCCATTTAATCTTGACAATTTTGTCAAAACAATACAACTTGACTTGACTCATTTCTTGTTAAATTATCAACAGAAATACAGAATCCTCTACTACCTTCTTGGTTAATGCTAATGAAAATCCTTCTTAGTATAGTTCATTTTCATTTTAAGTTGTTATATATGTTATCAGAAAAAAAAATATGAAAACTTGTAGGTTTATTTGCACTAAGCCACTAACAGTATGCTAGCAAACAGCTAATTCTTTTTGCGAGCATGACATATTTGGCCTCAGTCAATCCAGTGTCAAGTGGGTGCTAAACTTTGGGCAACTACGTCTTTTAGGGTTAATTCTGTGTGGGTGGCGAGTTTGCAACCCAGGATATCCATTTGTGTGATGTGCATTTTCAATGTTGTGTTTTTTTATAACTTTTGGTTGTGGTGTTGCTACTCCTAAACCATGGAAGTTACAGATGCACCAGTGTCATTTCTCTAATTAGGTAATCATGTATTTTCAACTGACCAAGTGTATTGTCTAGTTCATGGATCAGATGGTTGCAGAGCCTCAATCCTGGAAGAAGGGCTGCAAAATCAGGACGAGAGGACATGACCTATAATAAGAGACTGCCAGTAATGCTCACTAGCATAAGCTTGTCCTGTGCTTTTTCAATATTTTGATCCGATTAAATCCGGAACTGGACTCTGGAGGCTGCAGGAATTTATTATTTAGAAAACTTCTCTTGTTGTTCTTGAAATATCGCACATGTTTTTTTAAACAAATTAACCTCGTGAAATTTAACAGATACTATAATATGTAGGAAAATTTTGAGCTCAAAATTTTGGTCAACCCTTATGAGAGGAGTGATGGTACATGTGTGTTTGTTTTTCTTTCGGCCTGGATTACAACTTATCTGCTTGTCTGCATTCCCGCAGCAAACTAAAAATATAATGCAATGTGTAATGTAAAGCAATCTTAACCGCTTAATTCTTGTATTTCCCATAATTTGCGATGACAGTGTATGTTTTAAGCTGCTCCAAATGAATCCCTAGAGGAAAAATGTAGTAAACATGGAAGTAGCCTTTTCATCTGCTAATTAACAAGGATGGTCAGGCTTGCATTTGAGAGCACCTGCATAACGTGTAAGTCTCCCAACAAAACTTCCGGGTTTTGCTTTGATCAGACTCTTCCTAATCTCTGGATTCTCTTTTGTAAAACATGGTCCAGACTCAACGAAGAAGGCTCCATTTGTAAACAAGTCGCCCTCGGACCTCCACTGCCAGTCCTTCCACTCAGACTCAGTAGCATAATCCCTCTTTGTCACCTTTACCCAACATAACACGAGTTAAAAATCTCAGAACTAATGTTAATTAGACACGTTCTAATTACAGAAATTATTGTATGACAGGTAAGTCTATTTACTTACCTCTTTAGCGAAACCATTTTCAGGGGCTTTGAAGCGGTTGCCTTGGCTAATGATGGTGGGGTGGGAACTGCCACCAATGGCGTACATTTCCCATCGATTGTAATCATTGTTAACCACATGGACAAACCCGAATCGAGCTCTAGGCATCCTCTGAATTAAGCCCTTTCCAAATCTGTTAAATGCAACTGTTACTTGCATTATTTTATCTTCCACGTATGAATCACTTCCTCCTAACAACATCACCTGCATAATAGTATCATACATTATTCATATGAAATACAACTATACAAACATGCACAAAAGTTTGTTTCTTTTTTTAGGGTTGGATATTAAATACATGATCGTGGTTGTTGAATTTGCAGTTGGAGACTGTAATAGCTGTTGATCCCTCGATAGCATCAATGAGGCCATCGGAACATTTTTCCAGAGAAACATGATCAATCCAGATGTTGCTTGAACCGAAAATGTTGATTCCATCACCGTCACTAACTGTTCGAAGTCCAAGGTGAAATACTGAATCCCTAACCATACCTCCAGGAGTTGGGATAATGTGATGAATCCGAATGCCATGAACAATCACGTTTTGGATAAACTGGAGGGTAAGTCCGGCACCATAGGCAATGTGAACATTCGCACCTCTACCATCAATTGTCTTGTTACTTGTTATAATTAGCTCTTGTTGGAGTTTTATCAACATTGACTTCGAAAATATGATCCATAACGGCTCCTCTTGAATAACAGCATGTCGCAGAGTTCCTGGTGTTGGATCCGTAACGTTACAGTCGGATGCATCAGTTACAACGTAGAACATGCCATCTCTGCCACCAATGGTGTTGTGGCCGAAGCCCTTACCGCAGTTGGCCAGCCTCTTTCGGTCCACATGCCAATTCCCGTGACACCTCCAGCATCTGTCAATAGGGTTTGTTGCCATGCACTCTGTTGTTGAAAGATGCCTCCTTGTGCGATTGGAAGATAACAATCTTCATTCAACATGCATGAAAAAAACATTAAACTTATTATCAAAGACAACTTTAATTCAATTGGAGTGCAAACAATATGTATTCTAATGAGATACCAAATAATGCATTTATGATGTATTAAGGCCAACACTCCCAGATACATGTAAAATGTCTAATTATAAATGCATTTGGGGAACTCATTGGGATCCAGTATAGGCTGATCATATGTCTGCTAAGCTTGCTACTTACTCGCCAACTTGCTTGTTCAAACTGTTAGCAACTTCTTCTGGATGAGTAGTATACGATTGTGCAGCTAATACCTTGGCCTGGTCAGCTCTATGTTTAAGGAAATCATCGAATTCCGCGATATTTGCACGGATTTCCGTAGCAAATGACAAGAAAATCAAGAAGAAAACAACATTTGCACCCTTGCCCATTGCCATTATTGTGAAATTTGTGTTGTGGGGGGTGCTACATGCACTTTGTATAATTAATGATACCCCCTCACAAACAAATTTCTTACAAGCGAATCTTGGCGATTCGCTTGTTATATGTGGGTGCAAACCCAAGCAAGCTAAACAGATGGGTTTTATAATGTGCAGAAACAACTAAGAAAAGGTTCCACGCAAATAGAGGAGAAAATTGATAACCAGTCAATTGAGAAAAAGCAGGCAGCAAAAATGGTAGACCAATCTTACAAAAGCCTATAATTACATATCTATTCTCAACAAGGTGAAAGGCCACAATCACAACAGCTTTTCTAGTTTTCTTTACTGTTCTGAGGGCTCTTGACCCAAATTATCATAGTTTTGATTGTATTAATCTTCCAGAATAATAACAGGTATATCATGCAAAGTACAAGTAGCATATTTTATTTTATTTTTTGCTAATTAAAATTTATATTACTCAAAGAAGAAGTACAAATCTAGGGACATATCCCGCGAAATACAAGCGAATACAAGAAACTAAATAAGAGGTCTCCTCTCAAACATATAAGATTGATGATAAACAACCATTGCTACCTGCATGGTTATTCCATAGTGTCACCCCTAGAGCTGGTCAAATGGGCGGTCGAGCCGTGCCGAGCCGGTTTTGGCACATGTCGAGTTGACGTAAAAGAAAGACGGGACCGGCACGTCTTCGGTGGTAAGCCGTGTCGGGCCGTGTCGATTTTGGCAGAGTCTGACTCGTGAACAGCTCGGGCGAGTTTGTGGACGGGTTGCGAGTTCGCGGTTCAAATATTTTTTTTTAAACTTTTAATTTGATTAAATATTATTTAAAATTATACGAATTTTTTTTTGGAATAAAAGATGACGGTACCTCTATAAATTTTATTAATTAAAAAAAATATTTTACAATTAATTTGAGATGACTCCTCTCTAAAAAACGGAACAAACCGCATTAACATATTAAAACACATACTGTAATATCCCGTAATTTTTAGATTAATAATAATAATAAAATAATAGAAAATTAGATTAAAATTTGAAAAAGAATATGATTTAAAATTGAATTAGATTGATGGGACTAAAATATGGATCAGATTTAATTTCGGATAACTAGTAGGTTTGGACTTAGGGTTTTGTAACGTTATATAAACATCTTATTCGTCTTTGTCATCTTTGTTTGTGAAAATTCGTAGAGTTTTCTACTCAAAATTCAGCAGTCTTGTAAAATTCGTATAAAGTTCATCGTAAGTCAGAATTTGATGATTCTGGACTTTTCAGAAACCTCTTTCAATTTTCTATAACCTCTATTTCACGGTGTTTTTTCAGATTATGCTCTGAACTGTTCTTAAAATCACAAAACACAAACAGATCTTGTTTTTCAGTTTCTGTTCAAATTCAGCGGACGTTTTATTTAATTCCCGATTCGTTATAAGTCCGTTTCTGATGAGCCTTATCTTGTCAGAAAGGTATTTTCGTTCTCTACGACTTTCGTCCTTTGAGTGTTTCATGAAAACATCGTTTAGAGGGTCAAAAAGAGTAAATACAGGTCTGGTCAGAATTGGATATATGATTTAGGATGCGCAGAGGTAAGTTTCCGATTGATTTATCTAGTGTTTTCGAAACTATGTGTTATAAGTATATGTTTGATTATATAAATTTGGGCAAGTGATTATATTTTAAAGTGATATGTGATATGTGATACTGTGTATGTGTTGTGTAAGCAATAGTCTTGGGATTCTGATTTGTGCCATGGTTTGTGAAAATATCGAATAAGAATAAGGACCGAGTTACCGGGTTATAGTGACAGTTTTCTGAAAATTTAGGACCGTTATCACCGGGTTGTAGTGGTCGTGGCATGAATTATGGGTTTCAAGTTATTGTTGTTTATGTGGTTATGTGGTGTCGTATCGTATCGTAATAAGAAAAAGAATAAGAATATGTGTATCGTAAGTTATGTATTGTGTATCGTTATTGTATCGTATTGAATATCGTATTATCTTGTATGTATATATGTTATTTGCCCGACTAGTTGGATCGATTGGTTTCTTGCTGGGCTGTATGGCTCATTCCTTACAATTTTCAGGTTCGGTGTAACTCAAGTGGGATAGCTTTGGATTTTGAGGATTATCGTTAGCTGCGCTTTTGTAATAGTTATCTTTGTATAGAACTTTGTCACGCTTCCGTCTGTAATTGTCATTGTATAGTACTTTATTTAAGTTTTGTATTTAGATTTAATAGTCCGAAAAGTCGGGCTGTTACAGTTGGTATCAGAGCCAGGTTGTCCTTCAGAGTGTGTTAGGTATGGGACTAGTACACTTCCTAGGATGCGTTTCTGTGGACCATAGTTTAAGTTTGACTTGTAGGAGATTAGTGGGTAAACGTGTCACGAACTTTTGGAGTATAGGCTTGTTGTGAATTTGGGGTCCAAATTCTTTTTAAGGAGGGTAGTTTGTAATATCCCGTAATTTTTAGATTAATAATAATAATAAAATAATAGAAAATTAGATTAAAATTTGAAAAAGAATATGATTTAAAATTGAATTAGATTGATGGGCCTAAAATATGGATCAGATTTAATTTCGGATAACTAGTAGGTTTGGACTTAGGGTTTTGTAACGTTATATAAACATCTTATTCGTCTTTGTCATCTTTGTTTGTGAAAATTCGTAGAGTTTTCTACTCAAAATTCAGCAGTCTTGTAAAATTCGTATAAAGTTCATCGTAAGTCAGAATTTGATGATTCTGGACTTTTCAGAAACCTCTTTCAATTTTCTATAACCTCTATTTCACGGTGTTTTTCCAGATTATGCTCTGAACTGTTCTTAAAATCACAAAACACAAACAGATCTTGTTTTTCAGTTTCTGTTCATATTTGGTCTTCTACATATGCCGAGTTCTTGTAAAATTTTCATAAAATTCATTGTTTATCGTATGATGGTGATCTTGGTGTCCCCGGAAAGATATTTGAATTTCCTATAACTTTTGTTCTTTAACCTTTCTGAAATTCTGCGTGTAAGAGTGTGTTTTCTGCTATTTTGGTAACCTGCCAGGGTGTTTTCAAAACTGAGTCACTAACTTTGAAAAATTTGTAATAAATTGAGTTTTTATGCTAATTTAATGAGTAATATCAATATTGAAAGTTATTTTCGTGTTCTGTGTTTCTTGTTTATACTCTGCTGCTATATTATGTGATTTGGATGTCGTAAATAACATAATACTAAAGAAATCAGGGGCTGATTCTGTTATGCAGTCCACAAATGTCTATGTTCTGAATTCGTTACTTGTCCGTTTTTAATGAGCCTTGTCATTTTGGAAAGGTCTCGGAATCGTCTACATTTTTTGTGTTTTGTACCTTTTCAGATAAAATCATTTTCATAGAGTAAATTGTCAATTTTCAGAACTGGTCAAGATTGATTTTGTTAACAATAGTCTATTTTGCAAGATATTTTGATGTTTGATGTTTGGAATCTTCTTTGAGTAAATTATATGTAAACGCCGCATGAGTTCTATTGAGTTGTGTACTTGTTTGTTTTATTTGACTGTTAATAGATTATAAATTAATATTAAGGATTTGTTGTGATTTTATTTTCAGGGTGCGACATCGGTATCGAGGTAATTGACTTTTCATTGCTCATTAGTATTCTCAAATCTGTTTTCATTTGGTTAATTTTATTATATTCGAAATAATGATTTTTGAAAATTGTGATATCGAAAAGAGAATTTAGAAAAGATTTTTATAGAATTCCCCAGTTTTAGTTGCGCATCGAATCATAGAATTCAATCACTGGATAATGTGACATATAGAACTAGTTTATGCACATTCCGGAACACATTGATACTTTGTTGAGTTTGTCTTATCGATGAACGTAAACTGACCCCCATCGAACCATCGAATATAGAACCGTGTCACTGGTATAGTGTGACCATAATTTAGAAATGTTAGAATTAAATGTGATTTTATTGTTAAGATTATATTATCGATTTAAAGTTCAGAAATTCTGTTTTAAATATTATTTTGAGCCGTTGGGTGTTGCGTAAAATACAGATGTGCAAGTGTACACAATCACAAACAAGTAATATAGTAGTGAATACCAGATTTCGTTCCTCAAGGATTGCAAATTTGTATTAATCGCAAGTAAAATCTTACAATTCTGTTATCGAACACAAGATTTGGGTTTTGATTTTTCTACTAAAACTAATTAATTAACTAACTAATATTATACTAGAAAAGAGAGTCTTACGAGATTCAGATATGAGAAGATAAGTCAGGATAATTACTTCCCCCTAATACATGAAAATCAGTAAAAGAGTCGCGTAACACTATATCAAATCCATAGTTCACTAGCTAGAATTTAATGGTCATAGGTTTCTCTCGAAATCACTATGATATAATTCCTATCAAGTAAACTAACACATGTCTATGCCAATTTACTCCTCATAATACAATTAAGCACAAATTCTCACAGCTATGCATGGTCACAATATATATCTATATCGTAACAATATTATAATCAAAGATATAAGCATGCACCATTCAAGTTTTATGTCAATTAATTATAACTCTATCGATATTATAATTAACTCATTAACCCACTAAAGTTGATCAGACAATAGCAAGTATTAGCATGAAAAACACTTGAATGAATAAACCATAGAGCTGCATACAATACTATTTAACAAAACACCAAAAATCCCATGCTAGGGTTCCATAAAAATCCTAAATTTATACAATTAGTTCATAATCAAGATCTCAAAACAATCCAAACATAACCAGCACATATTCATAAGAAGAGATATAAAAAGATAAGAGAAAACAAAGCCAATTGAATGTCTTCAATATCTGAATTCTTCTTTGTTGATGGCTTCTCCTCCTCCCTTGTGCGGCTCCTTCTTTCTCCTCTCGCGTCTCTCTCTTTTTCTCATGTATTAGGTCTGATCTCTATCTAATAATATCTCTAATAAAAGTGTTTTTAATTATTTAATACAAATACAAAGAGTTTTCCAATCAGAATTGAATTCCAATAATAGAAATTCGTAGCTGACTGTTGGGCTCTGTTTCTGGTCCGACTCGGCTGGATTTTGATATCAAGACCACTTCTAAAATAAACCTCTTCTCATAAGCTTTACGTGGGTTGTTAAATCGTCTGAATCGGACTTATAGAACTCCAGTTATGGTCCAAACAGTGTGGACTGCGCAAGTGTGTCATAAAATCCGAATTTTAATCAAATTAATATCTAACTCTTGCCATTTAAGCTCCAAGCCTTCCTTTATTAAAAGTCCTTGATACCTACAATAAAACATTATAATTTATTAAATAAAAATCCAAATCAATACAAAATAACTAAAATATATGGACAATATTATGATAAAGCTCACACTTATCACATCCCCACACTTAGCATTTTGCACGTCCTCGAGCAAAGAAGAAAGAAAAGACTAAGTCCTAACTAACTAATACCACTTCCGTAGGTGATCACGGTTGCATTTGGCATATGCAACAAGCCCTTTAAACCCCTAGGCAACCCTAGTGGACGAGTAAGGTCTCGTGAGGGTTTATAGTAAATCTACCCACAAAATCTTATTTGATTTGACTGCCAAGTCTCAAACATGAAACATATCATAGCACACCACACATGCAAACTTAACCATGTAATAGCTCTTATATGTCATATAATGCAATTCCTCAACTTTACACACCAACACAACTATTCAAGTATGCGCACATAGTCTAAAAGACTAAAATATATCATGAATAACATCAAAGTCTCAACCAACAAGATAATAACATGGTTTAGATGGGAAAATAACCTCACAAACACTCAAAGCACACAAGTGTTTAGGTGTAACTGTATCACTCAAATTCAATCAAATGCACATATGCTACCATAAGCTTGCTTGTCCACCAAAATCTCTAGACTTCGTGCTTGTATAAATCAAAAGGTCTTTGTCAAGGGTTGTTACGAGGCTTAGGTGAGGGGTAGGAAAATGAAAAGGCTGCAGTTGGCTAAACTTGACAACTAATAGATCATAATGTTCATATACACTTGAAGCACTCAACATGAAACTAACCTTGAGATATCATCCCACATACAGATATAAAACCCGTAAATTTCACATTGTAAGAACCATTGAACATACACTCTCTTTTCTTTCATTCTTTTCATAGAGAGATCTTTTTTTTTCACTTTTTTTTTCTCTCTCTCTATTTTTTTTCTTGCTTTTTTTTCGATGACCTTTGTGACTCCATTTGAAATGTCACTGACAAGAAGTAGCCAAACCAATTATATCCCACCAAAATTCACACATTAACAAAGATATTCCCACACTCAATATTTTACCAACCTCAAGTATATATCACAATGCTCTACTAATCAATCAAGACAAGAACAAATAAATAAGCTCAAGATTGTGATGGTGATATACAAAGAAAAAGGATATAGGCTCAAGGGGGCTCACTAAGGATTACATTTTCAGGGAACTGTTTGGGACAATACGGTTAATCCTAATGCCTTTATCATTTTTACACAATACACGCACGACTTGGTATAAAGCAAGTTCTAGAGCAACATGCACAATGACGAAGAGCTCACCACAAAAAATATATAGATTGATATAAAAGTGCATCAATCATTAATTAAGGCTCAAGATCTCACAGGTGATAGCATGCTAAACTCATCAAAATTGACAACGACATACATTCAAGTTTTGAAATTTCGCAAGCACATACAAGACATCATCATGTATAAGGTATTTTACGCCAAGGAGACAAATACATGACACTCGCAAAATAAGTATACATGGTGTGTACTTATCCTTATTAACATGCTATATTGACAAGGCAATCAATTTTTTAATTTTTCTAATTTTTCTAATTTTTTTGTGTTTTTCTATTTATTAACTATCCTAAAAAAAACTAACAAATAAAAAAAATACTAATTTATTTTTTAATGTTGGAAACCCCTCCCCACACTTAAGCGGTTCATTGTCCCCAATGAATAATGTATATAAATATACACAAAGATCCTAAAAAAATACAAAAATAAAATTAAATAAAAAAATATATATACAAAGAAAGGTTCAAAGTACTCCCCTAGTGCCGCATGAAGGGTTTGTTGAAAAAGATATATTATTTAAGCTTGCTCCTCCCTCATAGTAACTAGCATGAAAACCCGTGCGAGGCACGGGTCATTCTCTAGTATAACTTCTAAATTTATTAGGTATTGCCGTCTTTCTGATATCTCATGGATCGTATAATAGACGCCTTAGTGTGGGTACAGAAACTGCACTATAGTTAGATGGTTAACGTTAGAAACTATTCAAGATTGAGTTATTTAATAACTTTAATACTTAAGTTGTTTGGTGTGTGCAAGATTTATGTTAAAACATTCTTGTGTTTAACTTTGTTGCTATTGCACGTCAGTGTATGCGATTATGTACACTATTCATAAAAAGTGGAAACAGACCTCTCCAAAATTTGTAGTAACTATTTTTGAATTGCTATTTACATGTAATTAGGTAAAAGAGTTAAACTCTACGATACGGTAACATAATTGATTGAATCAAAGACGAATCGTTTTTTATTTAACCACTTCTAAGTAACAACATTTTATTTTTCAGCTAATATAGTTTCATCCTTGCATAGTGGTTCTGCTACTATTGTGCATTGGTACATGTTACGGAGTACATATTAGTGGATTCTGAATCATACTACCATTGGCTATGTTCAGTTTTCTTTTTTTTATACTTACATTGATGCTTGTACGATGTTCTTCGCGACAAACTTTGACCCCGTAGATGATGCTTGTACATGGAAGTAGTTCAACTCTTAGGAGCATCGAGTGCCTATCATTATCGATAGTTGTTGTGCATTTGGTTGTTCTTTTAGATTCACATCTGATATCTTAAAGTAATTGATATAATATTAAGAAAGTGAACATGATTGCGTATCTGTAAATATTAATTTTTTTTCTGGTAGTAAAAGCTTGAGAATGGAGAACTGAAACTTGATGATACGGAAGTCTTGCGAAGGTGAGATGCCGAACAACTGTGCAACTTCACTCGGTCGGGCGATTAGTTCTGCAAATTGGGTTGTACGTAGACAATAATATTATTCAGCGGTTACGTGATATATGGCCAATTACATCTGACAGATAGTTGTAGTAACTTTTTAACCAACTCACTATCATTTCATTCATAATTATTATTATATTATCTTCCAATTATGTACATTGAGGAATATATACTTCCAATTACATTCTATTCTTTTGAAATATATGCATTGCATAAGTAGGGTCATATACATTTTAATTTATTGTAAAATATGTTCATTCCACCATTTTATATCCTTAACAACGATACATTTTTATATTGTGCTAGAAAATGACTCGTGCCTCGCACGGGTGCACGGGTCATTTCTAGTCTTGTGCAAAAATATTTAAATTAATGTTATTTATTACATAATTTCCATTGTTTCTAAAATTTATTTGTTACAATTTTAAGTTTCCTTTATATAGTGATTTCACTATTTAATAAATACGTGTGTAGTACTTTTATATTATATTTTTGGTTTTTTTATAACCCCAATTGTTAGTAATTCGAATTTTAGATGTGATATTTTGGATTGTCCTCATATTTGTACAATATTTGTTATGATTATATTTCGTCTCTGTAAACTTAATATTTCTTAATTTAATTACATTTAGAAAATCGGTTGAATTCCCTAATCTGTTTAAATACATATGATAAGTATAGTAGGATTATCGTTGGTATGCAATATCTTAATTTAATATCCTATATACACGGGTTATGTATTGTATATTAACAGTTATCTTTTCTACCTCTTATACTATGCATCACCCTTTGTCTTAAAATCCTATTTGAATTCTCTTTGCTTTTTGAATATCTTTACATCTCTACTTTAAAGGGGGTGACCAAAATGGTTTTTTCATTCTATTTTGTGACCTTGACTCTCGTCGTCGTTGACACTACATTAAAGAAACTACTTACAATCCGGGAAAGTTGGGGGTGGTCAAGGCCAAGTCTGGTCTCAATGTAGGTTCGCTCCTTACACACATATATGTGTATGAATCACAACATATGTGCCTTTGAGCTCAAGTGGTATGAAAGTGTACAAGTTAAATATTATAACCTAAGTTCAATTTAGCTACATAATTATTTTCATATATTTTGAAGTTAAATAGAATGTCTTTTATCAAATGACACACTTATATTTTTTGTAAGGTTAAAAAAAATGTGATTCCATGGTCTAATTATATAAAGATCTTTAAGTTAATAGATAAACCCAAGTTCAATTTCTAGAATAACATTTTTTAAGTAAATAATAAACACAGGGGCAAATTAGTCATTTCAAATCATAAACAAAATGTCTCATGATTAAATTGTCTCACCAATTAAAAGATTTGTTTGTCCTATTATAATAATAAAATAGATATCGAAATATACTTTTACTCACACGACACACACACATATAATGTGTGTGATGTAGAACACATATGACTGAATATTGTAGTAGTAGGAAGATGTGCAAATTAGTGTATAAATCCAAGTTCAATACCTTTTAACAAGTTTTTTTTAAAAAAAAGAGTAAACACGAGGAAAATTTAGATATTTCAAATTGAATAAGATGTATCACCAATTTAGATTGAAATGAAATGTCTCATGAATTATTTCCCTTGTTGAGCTATAATAAAATAGATATATAATAATAGATACCAAATTTTTATTTCCTCACTCGGCACACACACACACATATGATGTGTGTGATTTATAACACATACGACTCATTGCCATAGTGGTAGGAAGATGTTTGAATTATTGCATTGACCTGGGTTCAATTCCCTTCAACCACTATTTTTAAAAAAATAATAAACACAAGGGTAATTTAGATATTTCAAGTGCATTAAAATGTCTCACCAATTTATATTGAATAAAATGTCTCACTAATTTATGCCCCATGTTGGGCTATTAATAATATAATAGATTTGCTAAAATTGGAAGTCCATATTTCGTTTATTAAATAAACAAATCATCTTTTTTTCACATATGTTAGAATGGTGATGTGGTGGGTAGCTTGTATTTGCATCTAGTAGGTCATGTGTTCAAATCCCATTAGGTACAATGATTTTGTAAAAAAAAAACAACCAGCCACTTTGTTTCAAATTCTGGGCATTCCCTTTATAAATGAGCAGATCCATTTTACAGCACATCAAATGATCTGCCCGAGTGGATGGAAAGTTGCTTTAGAAATTCTAATGTAGCGGTTACTTAAATTTTATTTATAATTATTTTGTTTATAATTATATTTTAATTATCATTGAACACACGATTGTTTTTTTAATATTTATAATTATATTCATTTATGAATATTTTAATATTTAAAAGTTATTAGTTTACATGATTAAATTATTGTTAAAAAATATTTAACCAAAAAATATTATAGTTAAAAATTTGATATTTATTATATTTTACACGCTCAATTTAATATTTGTTTATATTGAGTTATAAAAGTTAGATTTGGCCAATTTTACGGTCCACATGAAATTCACAAAATAATCTTTAATTTAGTGGTGGTTTAATAGTTATTTTTCAATTAAAAACTATTCTAAAACTAAAAAGATAATAAAGTGACGAAATTTAATATTGAGAATTCTATTCGATTTAGGAAATCTACTTATATGTAGTTTAGATTATTAAAATACCATTTATTAACCAAATACAGTTTTTAATGTTAAATCTAACGGTTTTCACCTATCTATTTAAGATTAAACGATTTTTATTATTTTGATATTAAATGGGTTTCCTTATTTAATTACAACTATTTTTATATTTTAACTTTTTGGAAAATCCAATCCTAATATAATATCTTTTAACTTATATCATTTTTAGATAATAACTTCTTTTTATATGATATAATCTTGATCGTCTATTTTTAAAAGTATTGGATCTAACGGTTGAGAATGTTTTGGCGGTATTTAGGACCAAACTATCAAGATAACATCATTAATTTTTTAATATTTATTTATTTATTAATATTTATATTTTTCTAAATATTTATTTCTAAAATGTAATATACTCTTTTTTGTAATATGTTAATGATGCGGGAACTTTGAACTTTTGAGAAAATAAATTATCAATTAAAATATATATATTTTTGTAATAGTTCTTCTTTTAAAGTAGTACACCGTGACGATCAAAATTCTGTATAAAATTCATTTTTTTATAGTATATCTCGTAAATATCTAAGTTATTATATTAAATACTAAATAATGAAAGCTTTCTTATAAGTCTGGTCGCTTGATCACTCAATCCATAATCGTTGGATCTTTCAAATTAAATTGTTGTGAAACGTTAGATATAACAGTAAAATTATCACGTAGAATGATCTAAGTTTTGAATCTACCAACAACATATTAAAATTTACAGGTTTTTTTGAAAAATAAGATTTTTTTCATTTTTTTTCTTGTAGACATGGGTTATTTGATAATATATTTTATAAAGTACGATTTTTCAAAAAAGTACTATACTAATTGATTAACAAACTTTTAAAGTTTCGAATTTAATAATTTACAATGTATATAGGTTAAAAAAAATTAGGCATATTCTATATCTGAGTCTAAAATTTCAAAATACGGTATTTTTAAATATGAATATAGTCCAGCATGAAATTAGGTCTCTATAAGTTCTTATAAAACAAAATCACCATTTGCGTATAATTTATTATTTAATAATAAATAATATTTAATTAGTTATGATATAAAATTTAATCAAATAGGATAACAAATATGCACAAATTTATAAAATTTTATCCTCGTATTGTTATATTCTTTGTTGATTTGAATTTTTCTTAGATTGATTTGAATTTTTGAACATAGATTTCTAAATTTAAAATAGTTAGAAAAAAGTTATTAAATTGGCATTAAAATAATGATTACGTAATAATTATTATTAGAATTTAAATACACACTTGACTAATTTGGGCTTTATCTTGTGTTTTAAAAATTAGATTTTAACGATTTTACAACCCATATGAAGATAACTAAATTATCTTTAATTAAAAGATGGTTTAACAATTTTTATCTAACCGGAATTGTCCATGAAAGAGATAAGAAAGTCACGAATTTTTTACATAGAGAATTCTATTCAGTATAGAAAACTTATTTATATTTGGTATATTTGGTTTAAATTATCAAAATACACTTTTTAGAATTTAAATATAATCCCATTATTAATAAAATACACTTTTTTAATATTTGATCTAACGATTTTCATTTATCTAGTTAAGATGTCCTTATTAGTTTGGTTGTCCAAGACCGTACGATCAAATTTTTTGATAAGATCCCTACTATGTTTATTATATGGGTTCAGCGGAGACTAACAAAAATGTGGAGACCTGTAAACCAATTCTACACCCTTAGATTAACTTGAATTCAATGGTCATCATTTTTTATTATACTTCATAAAATTAAACATAACAAAATTATATTATTATACACAATTACATATGTTGTTCTTTTTAACCATCCACGTTCTTAAAACCTACAACATCCGACATTTTATTTAGCAAGTTGGGAGGATCTATATCACTAAACATCGTACTGCAAATATTATAAACAAAAAATTCTGCATATAAAAAATATGTTCTACAAATTAAAAAAAACAATGTTTACTGCATAACAATGAAAAAAATGTGTAAAAAAATTAAATTATGCAAAAATAAAGAATAAAATAGTAAAATAATAATGTTTTGAAACTAAAGTAATGCACTAAATGAAAATAATAATATATTGCACTAAACAATTATGAATACAATAATTGAAGTAAAAAGTTTTGCAAACAAAATAACATAGAATATTAAAATTGTGCAAATGTTTTGAATAAAAAAATGGAAAACGTGAGAATGAATGTAATGCATATTGTAGTTAACGTTTGGATTAGATAGAAACGAATGGTGTAAGATGTGGTCTCCAGGGGTGTTTAGTTAAGTTTAGATCTCCATAAAACTTTTCTTTAAGGATTTAATATAATAAGGATATCAAGTATATACTGATATAAGTATCTTACTAACTGCTTTTACTTTTAATGTTTTGGTTTTATTTACAGTGTATATAAAATTTTAAAATACATTATTACTTAAAAATTATTAAACAGAATATAAATTATGTTATGATTATATAAAATTTTATTCTCATATTATTATATTTTTTATCGATTTGAATTTGTTCTTAATTAATTTTAATACTTTATTGAAAGAAACATAAAATTTCTATATTTAAAACAATTAGTGGAAAAATAAATAAATTGGTGCTACAAAAAAAATATGTATTAAAATTTAGATACTCACTTTACTATTTAGGTTATATCCTGAGTTTTATAAATTGAATTTTGACGATTTTACAACCCATGCGAAACTAACGAAATTATCTTTAATTTAATGATGGTTTAATAATTATTATCTAACTTGACCAGTTGACCTACCCATAAACCGAAAAAAAAAATATGGTTAATAATTTTTACATAAAGAATTCAATTAAATATATAAAACCAATTTATAATTGGTTTAAATTATCAAAACACAGTTCTTAGTATTTAAATATAATCCTACCTTTAATCAAATACACATTTTAATATAAGTATTATATTCAAAATTATCGTTTATGAATATGAAACACTCAATATTTTAATAATATTTTGATATTATCCTTTTTTTGTTTTTTATATGTAAAATAATATAATTATAATTTGGATTAATCAAATTGTTATGTTTCTTCAGAAAAAAAGTGTTTAAATTTATTTATATACATGAGTTCTCGTAAGTCTCTGTAGCGTGTATCATTGTTAGTATGATATACATGAGCATTATATTAATAATTTTTAATATTGTAATCAATATGAATTGTTATCTTGATATTTGGTTTAACAATTATTATCTAATTGGAACTATACATAAATTCAAGAGAAAATATATTTAAGAATTCTTACATAGAAAACTTTTAAATTATCAAAATACACTTTTTAGTATTTAAACATAATTCTATTATTAATCAAATACACGTTTTAATATTAGATCTAACAATTCTCATCGATCTATTTAAGATCTAACTGTAATTATTAATTTGGTCGTATAATGATCGTACACGGACCAGATCGATTTTAATTTTTTCTTAAATTGATTTTAATATTTCATTGAAATAAAAATAGAATTTATAAATTTAAAAGAATTAGAAAAATAAATAAATTGGTGCTACAATAAAAATTTATTAAAATTTAGATAATCACTTTAGTGTTTGGGCTCTATCTTGAACTTTAGACAACAGATTTTAACGATTTTACAGACCATGCGAAGCTAACAAAATTATCTTTAATTTAATGATGGTTTAATAATTTTTATCTAACTGGAACTATCCATAAACTAAAGAGAAAAGATAATTACGAATTTTTACATAAAGATTTCTATTCAATATAGAAAACCCATTTATAATTGGTTTAAATTATCAAAATACAACTTTTAGTATTTAAATACTATCCTATTATTAATCAAATACAATTTTTAATATTATATCTAACGGACCTCATCTATTTGAATATTTATAGTTTTATAATCCAACGGATAATATACTTTTGGTAGTACAGTGACCGACCAAAGTTTTGGATAAGATCTCCCTTACGCTTATTATATATAAGGAGTTAATATGTATTGAACTTAGATGGCTGCTAGAGCGGCGAGACACGCGTGCAAGACAGGGAGCCAAAAAGCCACACGCAAAGGAAATTATTAATCGCTCGGCAGAGAATTAAAACTGTGGCTTCAAGTAACTATACCGCGGTATTTAATCTCTGGTCCCCGCGCACATGCTCATCAAATTCCCTGGGAAACAAAGCGCCAGTATAATAAAATAATACCGTATTTCTCAATAATATGCCAGTATAACCAATTCTTTGGACTTGATTTTTTTTTTGCCTTGCACCGGTTCATTCACACCAATCGTAGGTTCAACCAATTTTTTTTATCCCATATTTTGTAACGCATAAACTATTTACATCAAAATCATGGGTTGCCTCTCAAGAAGCGTCTTTCTTTAACGTCTTTAGCTAGACAAGAGACTAACTTTTTCAGTTAATAATTTTACACCACAGTGTAAAACTCCACATTGCATCCCCTAGTGGCCATTTAATAATCTTTCTTGGAACCACGTCCTTGACAACAAGATTCAGCCTCCAATGCTCATCAAAAGTGCTTTTGTCACTGCCCACACTCCATATTTTCAAATCCAAAGAATAAATATTATCTCGAATATATGAAATTATCCATCCACTGCCTGACTTGTGCTTTTTCAAAACCTCCAAAAATAATTCTTTGTCAGGAGCTAAATCTGCTGAGATAATGATGGATGAAGTCGGAGATGTCAACCTTCCTTGTTGCTTAAAAGAACCCATTACAGTATCCAAAGAGCACACAATATCATGAAAATTTGAAATAGGTCGTCCAAGACCTATCTTGTGCTTTTGTAGAACCTCAAATAAATTTTCTTTCTTGTCCGGAGGTAACTCTGCTGAGATGATGATAGAATATATCGGGGATGAGCTCGATTAAATTTCTTGAAAATGAGAGGACACCAACTTCAGTTCCAAATCAGGTGGTTCTTTACTAGATGCTTTTGGAGGTTTTACTTCTGCATCAAGCACTTCCAATGACTCCAAACAATGCACTATTTTTACATCTTATGAATTAACCTCCAACAAAGTTAGATTCTCCTCTTCATTATTTTCATGTCCAGAATCTAAAATCATGGGTTGCTCCAAAGGATCTTCATAAGAATTGTGCTCTAGTTTATCAGAAACTAGAACATCCTCTACATATACTGTTGAAGAGTCCACTACATATCCTTCCTGATATGATGTTGTTTGAGAGACCTCCACCGCTTTTTCACTTTCCGTAAACACACCTTCAGAATGCTTTATCTGAATTTTTTCATAATTTTCAGCATCACATGGTAGAGAACTTGGCGTTTGATTTCTTAACTCCTCAACTAGATCTTGAACTTTATTCCCCAATTTCCTTATTGAATCTGATTGAGTTCGGATAATATCTTGATTTTCAATAGCTTTCTTCAACAAAGTTTTCAGAGAACTGTATTCATCTTCTTCTTCAGGCTCTTGATGTTGAGGTTGCTGAAAACATGGATAGTTAGAATTCATTGATGAAGTTCCAAGATAAGCTTCTTCATTGCTCCGTGAATAATTCGGAGGTCGACTCCATGACTGGTTGCAAGAATTGTAATATGGGTCACTCCAATTTTGATTACCAGCGAAGCAAATAGAGTCTGGATTGGAAGGACAGTAGTCATAGGTATGACCACCGCAACAATACACACATGAAACATTATCAGCTTGGCTTCGTGGTGGACACTGTTGTTGCCATATAGGTTGATTCATTCCTATGCTCAAATTCTTCACCATCTCTGACACTGACGATAATCTACCCTGCAGAGAAAGAAATTCTTGATCTCGAGCAGCACAATCTTCGCCATACCCCATATCCATAGCTTGTGGAAAAAACATAACTCTAAGTTGTTAAACCTGCCAAACAACTAGAATTATCCACGTAAGCACACAAAAACAAACCAAACTGCAAGATATTAATTTTGTAATAAACACTATAACATTCCCCGGCAGCGGAGCCAAAAACTTGTTGCGTAAAATACAGATGTGCAAGTGTATACAATCGCAAACACGTAATATAGTAGTGAATACCAGATTTCGTTCCTCAAGGACTGCAAATTTGTATTAATCGCAAGTAAAATCTTACAATTCAGTTATCGAACACAAGATTTGGGTTTTGATTTTTCTACTAAAACTAATTAATTAACTAACTAATATTATACTACCAAAGAGAGTCTTACGAGATTCAGATATGAGAAGATAAGTCAGGATAATTACTTCCCCTTAATATATGAAAATCAGTAAAAGAGTCGCGTAGCACTATATCAAATCCACAGTTCACTAGCTAGAATTTAATGGTCATAGGTTTCTCTCGAAATCACTATGATATAATTCCTATCAATTAAACTAACATATGTTTATGCCAATTTACTCCTCAGAATACAATTAAGCACAAATTCTCACAGCTATGCATGGTCACAATATATATCTTTATCGTAACAATATTATAATCAAAGATATAAGCATGCACCATTCAAGTTTTATGTCAATTAATTATAACTCTCTCGATATTATAATTAACTCATTAACCCACTAAAGTTGATCAGACAATAGCAAGTATTAGCATGAAAAACACTTGAATGAATAAACCGTAGAGCTGCATACAATACTATTTAACAAAACACCAAAAATCCCATGCTAGGGTTCCATAAAAATCCCAAATTTATACAATTAGTTCATAATCAAGATCTCAAAACAATCCAAACATAACCAACACATATTCATAAGAAGAGATATAAAAAGATAAGAGAAAACAAAGCCAATTGAATGTCTTCAATATCTGAATTCTTCTTTGTTGATGGCTTCTCCTCCTCCCTTGTGCGGCTCCTTCTTTCTCCTCTCGTGTCTCTCTCTTTTCCTCCTGTATTAGGTCTGATCTCTATCTAATAATATCTCTAATAAAAGTGTTTTTAATTATTTAATACAAATACAAAGAGTTTCCCAATCAGAATTGAATTCCAATAATAGAAATTCGTAGCTGACTGTTGGGCTCTGTTTCTTGTCCGACTCGGCTGGATTTTGATATCAAGACCACTTCTAAAATAAAGCTCTTCTCATAAGCTTTCCGTGGGCTGTTAAATCGTCTGAATTGGACTTATAGAACTCCAGTTATGGCCCAAACAGTGTGGACTGCGCAAGTGGGTCATAAAATCCGAATTTTAATCAAATTAATATCTAACTCTTGCCATTTAAGCTCCAAGCCTTCCTTTATTAAAAGTCCTTGATACCTACAATAAAACATTATAATTTATTAAATAAAAATCCAAATCAATACAAAATAACTAAAATATAGGGACAATATTATGATAAAGCTCACACTTATCATTGGGTGATAGTTACTTGTTGGGCTTTGCAGCTCACACTTATAAGGATGTGAACTGTGTGGATTTCGTGCTACGTGATTTAGATGCATTTATTGGAAAAGAATTATCGTATTATTAGAATAATTTCAAAGAATTATTAGACATTGATTGTTGGATTTATAGAGTTGCGTCTCTGAATTTATGTTTTTGAATTATTGAGTTTGACTATTGCTTTGACTTTTGTGCAATTTCGTATTTATTGAATAAAGAAATACTTTTATTTAAATTTTGTATTTAGAATTAATAGTCCGAAAAGTCGGGCTGTTACACAGTACTACTACTCTTAGGTGGTATAGAACTTTGAACTTTTGGAACATAAATATCTACAAGACGATACAACAAGTCTAGACATTGATTAACATATAAAACATGATCATATGAAACGTTTAAAACTTCATAATAATGCCCTAAAATATTTTCTAAACCTTCATTTCTAACACCGGGATCAAGAAGACATCAATACGATAAACATAAGGAAATTCTGTAAAGTATTCGATCCACTTAATTTTCATGTCAACAATAACATCACTAAAATATGGATCTTGTTCACATTCTTTTAAAGTAGTAACAATATTAACACACTCAATGATAACATGATGTACATTTGGTTCTTAAACATAAGAAAAAACCGTAGTAGCATGTGCAAAATAATCAAGTATGTCACGTACGGTAGATGCCAATTGCCAATAAAATTCGTTAATAAGTTCACCTTCGTATTAGTGGTTTGGGTCTTCATTATATAATTCGGTGATAATTGTCTTATATTGAATTGCATCATTTAATAATTTATAAGTCGAATTTCATCTCGTAGAACAATCGATACCCCATTTCTTCGGCCTTAATCCATTTTCTTTACACAATTTTTTATACTTAGACCTATATGTATCCGCAAAACGTAGATCATTAACTACTTTCCTAATATGTTGTAATAAATGAGTTAATTGTGTAATTCACTTTTGGGTCGACAATTTAATTATGTGAGCACAACATCTAATGTGTAAAAATACTCTATCTAAAACTAAAAGAATATCGTTCTTACTATAATCCATGGCTTTGTTATTAGAAGCGGCATTGTCTAAAGATATTGTAAATACATTGTTAAACAAATTAAATTTCTTTATTGTATCTAAAATTCTTTGTTTTGTGTTATAATCGGTGTGTGACTCATCCATAATATCAAAAACAATAATTCGTTTTTCTATTTTCCAATCACTAATCCATTGAACCGTAACACAAATATAAGGCCCACCTTAACCCGGACTCCAACAATCTAGTTAAAGAAACCATACCATCAAAATTAGCGAAACTTTCAATTAATTGTGCACGTTGAGCATAATATTGTTTTTGTGTGTGACGTTTAAGTGTGTTCCTAAGAATCTCCACGTGTCTCTCCACTTTCATGACTTTGATTCGTTATTCCATGATGATTTTTCAAGTGCCGATCAAGTGTACCCGTACCGGTCCCTTTAGCGTGAATAAAAGAGGTTTGATGTCGACTATTTTGAATACAAAGCAAACAACAAGCTTTAAATCGATCCGGATCATCCGTTGGATCTCTCGAAAAATAAGTTCAAACATATGATGAATATCTAGAAGTAGAAGAACCACCTACAAAAATAAAATATAAACCGATTAAATTTAAAACATAAAAAGTCGAATGCTATCTAAAAACATAAAAAAAAATGATTATTTTTTAAAAACATGAAAACTGAATATTTTTAAAACATAAAAACTAAATATTTTTTAAAAACATAAAAAACGAATGTTTTTAAAAACATAAAAAATGAATATTTTTTAAAACATAAAAATGAATGTTTTTAAAACATAAAAAACGAATATTTTTAAAACATGAAAATCGAATGTTTTTAAAACATAAAAAACGAATATTTTTTAAAACATAAAAACTGAATGTTTTTTAAAACATAAAAAACGAATATTTTTAAAAACATAAAAACTGAATATTTTTAAAAACATCAAAACAAATGTTTTTAAAAATCAAATATTTAAAAGTACCAAATAAAAAAAACTAAATCAAAATAAAATAAAATACGAGATTAATACCGGATTCTACGGGTCGAGATGATCGCATCGAGGTTACTTGGGTTGAACCTTGAGATGATATGGTGCCCCTTCTTTCTTCCATTTTCTTTTAAAGCCTCGTCGGAATTTTTTTAAAGCCTCGTCAGTGAGTTTTTTGAACCTTGAGCTTCGTCGGATTTTTTTGAACCTTGAGCTTCGCAGTGACCAGTGAGAGAGAACAAACAGTTGCAGTGAGACTAAGAGAGTGAGAGAGAGAGAGTAGAACAGTAAAAAAAAGAGTAGAGACGAGAGAGTGAGACAGAGAGAAAAAGAAAAAAAGAGAAAAAAAAGAGTAAAGTGCGAGAGTGAGCGTGGGAGAGAGAAAGAGGAAGATTATTTATAGATGAATTCATGAACGTTTGGATGCTGGAGCTGCAGAAAGCGACCGTTGCAAAGTAGCAGTTGCAGACTTGTTGCAGGAGACCGTTGTAGACTGTAGTTGCGGGAGAACGCTGCAAACGAGTCATGAGACGTGCCGGACCAACGAGCCACGAGTCGAGTCACGAGACGGGCCAGTCCATGTCGGGTTACTCGATTACACGGGTTATACGGGTTTAACGAGCGGGCCAAGATGGGTTCTGGTTCATGACATTCAACTCGTAAACGTCATGTTTAACATAAATGAATTGTAGGTTTGAATCACCTCGTACCGAGCTGAGTTATGCGAGTTATTTCAGCAAACTGATTATGAATTGAACGTGTAAAACCGCCTGTTTGACCACCTCTAGTCGCACCCGGGATCCTTTGACATGCAGGTCACAAAAGTCAATAATAACTTGAATCAGGACCAAAGGCAAAGATTCGAGTTTGTGACTCCGAAGAATTACATTTTTATTAATATTTTTTTTGATATAAAATAAAATTCTTCACATGTATAATTATATTTTTCTAGAGCAATATCCATTTAATTTTTGTTTTGTAAATTCACTTTTCTAAGCTTTGTACACCTTATAGTAGAACTTGATAAATTAATACTCGATAAATTAATAATCTTGATAAAATAATAAAAATTTTCAATTCTAATATAATAAAATAATGTATATTTTACTACTATAAAATAATAATTTCGATAAATTAATAAAATTTACGGATCTTAAGTCTATTAATTTATCTAGGTTTTACGGTAGTGTGTAAACAAGAAGGTGATATGGTTCCACGTATGAAGCACGTGTTCAGTTCTGGTACCAAATGACAACAATTTCAACTACAACAAGCATGTCATTTTTGACTTGAATGGTCCGAGGGAAAAACGATAGTACTAGTACTATTTTATTTTGCTTTTTCTGCACCAAAATTAAAATCGAATTAAATTAAAATTATATAATAACACACTTAAAAATCGATTTAATTGATTATCTTGAAGAGGAAGACACATTATCTTATTGTTTTTTAGCATATAAATATGTTGGTCTTGAGAACCATTTTATATAGAGTCTCATAACATATCATTAATTTTATTATAGAATATCATTATTATTATTTCACAGAATATAAATTTTAATTCTTATATAGAATATTACGATATACGTATTTTATAAAAATATATCACTTAAAAATTGAGGAAAAAAATTGATTTTAAATTTGGTTTTAGAGTTGAATCATTTTGATTCTGCTGTAGAATCATGCCAAATTTTTTTATAATTTTCAATGATTATTGAAAGGAAAAAATTATAAAATTTCGTTTTTAATTTATTAAATTAATGTTTGTAATTATATTTAATTAAAATATAACAAATATATGTATTATATGTATTTTTATAGTGATATGTTACGAGATTGTATATAAGAGGGTGTGCTATGAAAGGCTATCCATTAATATATTAACATATCAAATTTCTATACATAATAATGTTGACATCGGAGAATATTATTGTTTTACTTCATTCGTTCTGATTTAATTTTCTTGTTCATTTTAAAAAAAAAATAAAAAAAATAAAGTCTTGATTTTTTCATAGAAAATTATTAATTTATGGACATTAGTTTATGCCGCAAAAGAGGAATAAATGAGGGGCATATGCTTAGTTGAGTTGGGTTATCTCTGTACATTTGATTTGATTTGATTTTTATTTATTATTTACTCATTCATCTCTCTCTGTACGAAGCAGCTAAGAAGAAATGGCGAAAGGTCCAGGTCTCTACTCCGACATCGGCAAGAAAGCAAGAGGTAATCTCTCTTTTATACCTACCCAATTTCATGTTTGTACATGTAATATACACACTTATATTATGTATGTATGTATAGCCCCTGAATCGAATTGAAATTAAGTGGTAATGGGGTTTTGGGTATATGCTTGTAGATCTTTTGTACAGAGACTATCAGAGCCACCATAAATTCACTGTCTCTACCGTTTCCGCCAATGGACTGGTTCGTCTCTCTCTCTCTCTCTCTCTCTCTCTCTCTCTCTCTCTCTCTCTCTCTCTCTCTCTCTCTCTCTCTCTCTCTCTCTCTCTCTCTCCCTCCCTCTCTCTCTATGTATATTTATGTCTCTTTTTTAGGTACATATGTATGATATTTAGGGGCTTTACTAGAAATTTGCCTATAGTATATTGACTGAAATGTGTACTCAATATAGGCTGAGAGATTTGTGCAGTTTAGAAATGTTCATGACTCAGAAAATAAGTGAGAGCTGCTAAGACTTAAAGCTATTTAACTTGGGGAACTAGTAGTTTATACGAATTTACTGTATTCTTATTTATGGGTTGTCCGCTTCGATTGGTATTATTGCCTTATTGGGGTATTCAGAATTATTAGCCTGGTGTTCTTTTTAGCTTTAATACATGCTGTAGGTTGTGTGAAGGAATATTAATTCATGGTGTATGTTATCTAACTGAAATAATAGGTTAATCGGCAAATCACATATTTCTAGAGGATGTGACGTGTGTAGAGATTATTCAAATCTTGTCTATTCTTAGGAATAATCTACATTTGAACCGGGCAATTTTTAGGGATAGTTGACATTTGAACCCGGTGGTTTTCTTGAACATTGATGCCGTGTAGCTGTTAGTTAGCATGGTTTTAGTGATCTAGTTTATTTCTTTTAGGCATCTAGGTTTTTTGCCTCTAAAATGAGGTTTAGAGTTGGTGACATTTGAAGTTTAAGTTCTTTTTCACTTGTGCCATTGCCATTCTTCCACCCCTTTAATTTGAGATGGAGTTATATATGACGAGGCAATTGTGAATTTTTGTTATTTTAATATTACACTTATTGTGAACATCACATGTGGTCAGTATCTTTATGCCTTAACTTCCTTCTTTTACAAGATGAGGTGCTTGTTATGTACGTTTTCTTCACATAGGCCTGTTAATTTGTTCTGAGACATTATCATCAGCTATAGTTGTAAAATGTTAGTTACTAGAGATAGCAAAAAAAAATAAAAAACTGTTAGTTGTTAGATTAATTTTGTTCTAGTTTTGATTTTTCCTACCTCAAATTGCAGGCAATCACTCCGTCAGCTACAAAAAAGGGAGAATCATTTTTGGCTGACGTGAACGCCCAATGGAAGAACAATAATATTACTACTGATCTCAAGTTGGACATCAACTCAAACGTATGTTGCAACATTTGTCAGAAAATAGCAAGAATCCTTTTTTCTTCCAAAGTTTGATGATTGCTACGAACTGCAATCAAGTTATTTTATATTCACATTAAATGTCATTTTTCTTCTACAGATAATGGTAGAATTTCACTTTTTGAATGTAAAACCAAATTAATAATTCCTTAAATTTAATAAAGTTGTCACGTTGAACAAAGGACTTTCTTCTGTTTGTGTGAGATTACTTTTTCTGATATTTTGTTTGAATGTACAGCTCTGTTCAACCATTACCATTGATGAACTTGCACCTGGACTGAAGACAATATTAAGCTTTGTTGCTCCTGATCAGAGATCTGGGAAGGTAGTGTCTATTATTATTTTCTGCCAGACATTATACTCTTTCACTAATTTATTGTTCAGTTTTTTAAGCAAAGCCTATTATTTGTCAATGTCACCTATCTAGGTTTGATACTGTTTTTATGTAAAGATATAACTTCAGAAAATTGGAAACAGGTGGAAGTACAGTATTTCCACGAACATGCTGGTATAAGCACCAGCATTGGGTTGGCTGCTACTCCACTTGTCAGCTTCTCTGGAGTAGCGGGTAGTAACACAGTTGCACTTGGGACGGATATCTCCTTCGACACAGCCTCAGGAAACTTCACCAAATATAATGCAGCTCTGAATTTCTCGTCTGGTGACCTCATTGCATCTTTTGCATTGTGAGTACTATACAACTTTATTTTATTTTTGGAAGAGGATGAGGCCTTTCAGTTAAGGAAAAAGTGTTGAAAATTTACGGTTTATTCGAGTTTAGGTGGTAGCAATCTGAGTGGTTTGTATTGTTATATTTATGTTTGAACTAAATATTATTTCCTTCTTTATTGAGGTTTTCTATGTTGATTGGAACAGGAATGATAAATTCGACACCCTCACTGCTTCCTATATGCACACAGTAAACCCATTGACCAACACAGCTGTTGGTGCTGAGTTGTCTCATTGCTTCTCAAGCAATGAAAACACACTCACGATTGGTACGCAGCATGCATTGGACCCATTGACTAGCGTGAAGGCTCGGGTGAACAACAATGGAATAGCCAGTGCTCTGATCCAGCATGCATGGCGCCCAAAGTCCCTTGTTACCATCTCTGGAGAGGTGGATACCAGGGCTATTGAAAAGAGTGCAAAGGTTGGAATTGCTTTGGCCCTCAAGCCTTGAAATCTTCTTAAATACAAGTGATGTTCCAGCCTTGTTTTTTGTCTGGTGCAGAGCAATAAAGTAGGTTGAGTGAGATTTCTCGGTGGTACTATTTTTGTTTTGGAAAAGAAAAACTCATGTTCTGTTAATGTGGTGGTATTGGTTCTATGTACTTGGTGATTGTATACTCTGGTGACTGTGGAAGTCAAAAATAATCTTAAGCTGGTGGAACCTGAAAAAAAAAAACCGTTCTAATTGTGTTTTTTGTTTCTCCCTGCTAATTGTATGTTTGATAGTGTGCCAAGTACTTCTATCATTAGTGGTCTTGCAGGTTATCTCAATTTATTGTGTTGTCTCGTGGTTCATTTTGAGTACTAGTTTGTAGTTCTTATGTGTTTCTGTTGACTAAGATCGTTTAGGTCTATATTGGATGGTGACCAAGATAATATAAGAGTTGTCGACCTCTTAGAATTGGTTCCATTAGATGTTGTACCTTTTCTTTTTTAAAAATCGACTACTTATTTTCTATCTCAAAATAAAAAGCTAGAATACATGAAATTTATCTTTAATAAAACAATAGGTATTGCAATTTTAACATTAGCAACATTGGACTTTGTCCCCTATCTATGAATTTTGATAGTGAATGTGGTCTCATGTATTATTAGTATTTATAATGAATTAGTTGTCTCCAATATTTCATATATACACTTACATTAAACTGAAAGTCAGTTTCTAAACTACTAATATGAGAAATAAACTAGCAAATTAGTACTTCCAACTACTCGTATAATATTAAAAATGTGTAGCAAATACTGTTATAGTAAAAATAAATGACGTTTAAGGGTCATCTCGAAATGTTGAACAATAAAATCATGCACAAAGGCAAGCAGACAACTGCATAAATTTATTATTGCTATTCTATGTCACAAGCTTTGAGAGATTAAGCATAAATCCAGTAACATTGCTGGGTCCAAGATATTAGAAATTAGATACTTTAGTTGCTAATTGCATATCTTCAGAAAGTCCTGGGTGTTTAGTTTGTCATCTAAATCAAAATTCATTAAATTAACTTTCTTAATCTCATTCGGCCCGTTTAATGATGATTGCTTATAGTGAGTGAACTGCAGTTGTTAAACATAAATCATGTTGATGACAAAGTATTTGATATATGTGATATTATATAGTTGATATCTAAATTAGTCCAGCAACTAAAATCCTCATGTCAATATGTCATACAGCAGGAAGATAATCAAATTTCCACACATGGTTGCCTAAAGACTTGATTTAACTACGTATTGATTTTAACTGCCTCCTCACTGCCTCTCTATAGAATTTGCTCCCAACTTTTCTTTGCTACCCATCATAGAGACTAGTACTACTAGTTCAATGATCTATACTTGTATCGGCTTGCCCAGAATAGATAATGCAGAAAATTTAATCCGCTCAATACACATAGCAGCCAGTAGAATCTTTCGAGATGGAAGTGGTTCAAGTTTTTGCCAGAGAGCCATGCTGTGGTGTTGGAGGTACCTGTAGTGCTGTTGACTACTGAAACAATCAATGAGCTTAGATAGTAGCCCATTGCCAATGAAGCCCATGTTAGTGAGGTAGCTAAAGATCGCATGCTACTTGGAGTTTCTGTGAAGAAAAACTCCAATTGTCCAGCTATGGTGAATAAATCAGCTGATCCAAGAAACAAGTACTGAAATGCGATCCAAAAGAATGATATGGGCAACGGCGCACTGGTGTCTAGACCAGAATCAGTAGCGATTCTCTTGCGTTTGATTTCGACTAGAGCTGCAATTCCCATTGCAATGATGGATAGAACTAGTCCAACTCCAATGCGTTGTAGATGTGTGATTCCTGTTTCTGTTTTTGTTGCTTTACGCATGGATGGGATGATGAAATGGTCATAGATTGGTGCAAGAATCATGATGAAGACGACAGGGAAAAAGGGGAGAGAAGCTGGTGGAACTTTCAAAGATCCGAGTTTTGTGTTCATTGTAGCTGCTTGTTGGATTGAGTATGTGGAAAGCTGGGCTAGGCAGCAGCTCAGCATGATTGTACAGGCGAATACAGGGAGAATTTTGAGCACAATTTTGACATCTTCTACTTGACTTACGGAACACTGCAGTGTTCTATAAGCTGGCCTTCTAGTCACTGCTCTGTTCAGAAATCTAAGGCTTTCAGATGGACCATCATCTGGATCCCCATGTTTACCACTTTCTTCTGTTGCTTGCTCAGCTTCTGTGTTTGACGGTGTTTGATGAGATGGACTCGGTGGCATATTTGCAATGGCATTGCTTGGGCTTCTGGCAACTGATATGCAACTGTTCAATGCAGAAGCCATCAGAACCTGTCATGCAAATACAATATAAGTAATAGAATTCAGTTCCATTGACTTTGTATTTTATGAGAACTTCAATTTTTCTAACCTTAAAAATGGTTGTAAGTGGACTTCCATTAGGTATTTTGTTCCTATAGAATAGAGAACCAGAATGGAAAATTGGAATTGACAAAAGTATTGTCAATGTAGAAATCCCAAATCCCCATTCCCAACCTTTGTTATCTTCAATCCAAACCACCAAGGTTACCGCAATTAGCAAACCAAGTGAAAGACAAAAGACAAAGTAATTGAAGAAAGTTGATCGCTGCTTTCTCCCTTCTGGCGTATGCTCGTCAAACTGCTCTGCACCATGTGTCGGAAGGGATCCCTTGATCCCTCCAACGCCAAGGGCCACAAGGTAAAGTCCTATGAGTAACATTGCAGCTTTTGCACCATCTACCTCATGGCAACCAGTGTCATGGACTTCACAGTTTGGTGGCTTTAGGGAAGCTGACCGAGCCTGAACAGTGAGTATCAACAAGCCCTGTTCCAAAAATTAAATCACAAAAGCACATCAATCCACCAACCATACAATATCTACGCAATGAGCAACCTTCAATTTAGTTTGAATTTTGAGCTATGAATAACATTAAACTTCAGACTTCATACCATGTTGATTAAATCTCCGAATACATAACAAGTGTCCAGGTACAAATTGGAACGTGTCACGTACGATAATCATTTATCGATATGTACCAAAGACAATTAAAATGGTAATCAATCCCACCACTTACTGTCGGGCAATCAGCTAAAATGGTACCAAAGAACCATATATTTTATTATAGAATCTTATAAATACTTAATTTAACATTTAAAAATTGAATAAAAATATTAATTTTAAATTGAATCTTTATTAATAAACAAAATAATGTGTAAAAAACGCACAAAAGTATCAAAATATCAAATTTGGTTATCACAAAATTCGGATTTGATCTCCTACAACTACATGATTAAACAAAAATTTAATTATTTTATTTAATTTTTTTGGTTTCACCCCGGGTTCGATTTCCTGTAATTACATAATTCAAAGACTTATTGATTTGATTTTCTTTTTTTGATTTCAACCCGATTTCAATTTATATTTTAATCTCGACTGTATCTATTAATATTAGAGAATACATTTCCTGAGATTACGTCAGGTATAAGCAAGTATATTATATTTATATGTATATCAGTATTATGGAAATAAAATATTCTTTTGATTGAAATTGAATACACAATTGCATAAATTAGGTAAATATCTCAGATAAATTTCCTGAGCTAATCTAAGTTATGGCCTTTTCGTCACAGTGCAGAACCCGGGGATAGCCCATGCTATAGTCGAAAACCAAAAATAGAGGCCGAAATTCAAAAAAATAAAAAAAATTATGGAAATTTATTTTAAGTTCCAGGTGACATCCAAAAATGAATAATACATATTTTTGGTCTAGGGCTGATTCCACCGCTGCCTCTAGCCTAAACGAGTGTATGCTCAACAAAAATCATCAGTAGACACACACAATTTAAAAAGAGAGAGAGAAAAGACTAACCAGGAATTCAACGGCAGCACTTGTGAGGTAGATGGAGTAAGAAGTAAAAAAAGCATCAGAAAGGAATCCTCCAAGAAGAGCAAGAAGAAAGGCGGTGCCTTTGAAATTTGTGACTGAGTTTGCTGAATCTGATGGCAACATGTTCATGTGGTCCTTCAAGTATATGACCAAATTGCTTGCATTTGCCGTGAATGCCAGGTTCTCCAACACCTCAACCACTGCATTTAAATATAACAATCATATAACTTATTAATATATACTCCATAACAACCTAAAACGATATCACTTGGCATCAACCACTTAAATCAAAAGTTAAGTAATTAAAATAATTAAGTTGTAGATTTTTATTAAACAAACCTAAAACAAAGGATGCAGCAAGCATGCCCCCATGGCGGCCTTTGATCGCGGGCTTCTTTCTCCGGTCTACATAACCTTCCCATGTCTTCATCTGTTGCTCAACTACTTCCTGCATATAATTCAAATACAAACACAGTCATTTTAGACAACAACTAAAAGCATATCGAAATATTCCGATTCGAGTTTATCAGGGTCATATATTATATTCTAATATGTTACCAAAAAAAGTTATCGGAGATTATGAATGTGTGATACTTAACTCACCATTATATGTACGTCAACTTTGATGGTTCTTGAGATGTAAATATATGTGATGTTTGAGATGATTTTTAGAGCCCTCTGGTACCGGCTCTTACTTTTGTAGAGTGCTAAAATACCGCTAGGGAAAAAATGAAATAAAAATGTGAATATATGATTATTATTTTTTACATAAGATTTATTTTGCTGGGAAAAGCTTAAAACTATTGGAATATATTATGATTCTTTATGCATTTTAAATTCTTCAAAAGAAAAAAAAATTAACAAAAAAAAAAAAAGAAATGCGGACGCAAAATATTAAAAAATTTAAGATTCGAGATACAAGATTGCAACACAAACTAAAGGGGAGTGAGTGACTTGTGAGTGTAAAATGCAAACCAGCAAGCAAGCAGAGGGGGTCATTTTATATCATATTATAAAGAGAATAAGGATAATATAAGGTTAATTTTAGGATACTTTTTATGAAATACTATTGATTTAAGATTATTCACTAAATATGGTAAGTAAATATTTTATAATAAATGACTAGATTTGTTATTCACATGCATTTTTACTGGAAATTAGGAAAACCTTATTCTCTATTAAATAAATACTTTACATTCCTTTGAAAATAAATAATGTTTTAAATCAAAACGGAATCTTAGATATATCGGTACCTATTTTGAGACGTAAATAAAATCAATGTACTATATATATATATAATCGTTAGATAAGCATATTTCTTTTAGATATTACTTTGATATGCATAATCTTTTATAATGTGAAATAGTTTTATGAGATGTATCTTGGATTCCTATTCTCAAATTTTAATTAATTAATAATATAATTTTAAAATATCTAAACTATAAAAAATCTACTTGATGATTCGCAAAAGCAATCCTAAATTCAAAATCATAATTCACTTTTTAAAGCATCTTAACAACTTCAATGCTGTTGGCTAAAATAATTAGCTAAAATAAGATAAGATGATAATTGGTTATATTTTAAAAATAATATGTTACTATTATTTTAAATCGTTATAAATAGGATATGTTATATAGCCAACATGGTGGAGTTGGCTAAATTTTTTGTCAAGAAAAATGAATTATTAGGATGCATTTTTTTCTACATAATTCTTATAATTCATATTTATGACATGTCAAATTGAATTTTAGCTAAAAAATTGCTCTGTGTATAGTGTATAAAGGGAAAAGTGTCAAAGTATTTTTGCATCCATCCATCCCAGCTGCAACTTGTTTATAGAAAAACTTGTGTCATTTGACCATCCTACTCAAATTTAATCTGTTTTTATGTAAAGATCGAACTTCAGAAAATTTGAAACAGGTGGAAGTACAGTATTTCCACGAACATGCTGGTATAAGCACCAGCATTGGTTTGGCTGCTGATCCCTCGCAGCATGCATCGGACCCATTGACTAGCGTGAAGGCTCTGGTGAACAACAATGGAATAGCAAGTGCTCTGATCCAGCATGCATGGCGCCCAAAGTCCCTTGTTACCATATCTGGAGAGGTGTGGATACAAGGGCTTTTGAAAAGAGTGCAAAGGTTGGAATTACTTTAGCCCTCAAGCCATAAGATCTTGTTAAATACAAGTGATGTTCTGGTGCAGAGCAATAAATTAGTAGGTTGAGTGAGATTTCTCGGTACTGCTATTTTTGTTTTGGGAAAAGAAAAACTCATATGTTCTGTTAATTAATGTGGTGGTATTGGTTGTATGTGGGTGTTGACTAAGATTGTTTGGGTCTATTCTAGATGTTGGCCATCTTTTAGAAAATCTGTAAATGTGAGAGGTTCTATCTTTATTCTGTTGACCTCTTAGAAATGGTTAAGTAGATGTTGTACCGTTTTAGAAAATAAAATAAAATTGGCTACACCTTGGTTAGGCTTATTTGTTAACTCAAAAAAAATGCTACAATATTTTATCTTTACATTTTTTTTATTAAGTTATATGATTGTTTTTTTTTTGAAACCAAAGTTATATGATTGTTATTTTTAGTTTAACATCAAAAAACTAGTTTTTGATCTTATATCTATTTTAACATTGGAATTTGTACCGTATCTTTGTTTCACATATTTCACCACCGCTCCTTATACTAAAATAATTCGTACCATAAATTCAAATTTAAATTTGTTCAATAATGAGTAGTAAATATCACGGAGTTGTGCTTGTCCCGTTATACCTTCCCGCATTAGTATTTTTAATGAATTAGTTGTCTCCAATATATACACTTACATTATACTAAAAAGTCGGCTTCTAAACTAATATCAGAAATAAACTAGCAAATTAAAACTTCCAACTACTCATACAATATTAAGAATGTGTAGCCAATACTTTTATAGTAAAAATAAATGACGTTTAAGGGTCATCTCGAAATGTTGATCAGTAAAATCACGCACAAAGGCAAACATACAACTGCATTCAATCGATGTGAGAACTGAGCAATATTCTCTTCTTTTTTCTTTTTGCGCACCTATTAATTGTTTTGACAGTGGTTAAAAAACGCGTAAAATCATAATTACAAGCTAAACGAGATGGTTATTGCTGAATATTGTTAAAAAATGACATGTATGCGATAATATAGAATAATTTTATTGGTGATTTATGCACGCGTACAGACCTATTATCATATAATCAATAATATAACAAGTGTGATTTGATAAAAAAAAAACTTGAATTTGGGTCTTTAATTAGCATTTTTCTTAAATTTATTATTGATATTCTATCTCAATTCTCACGAGCTTTGAGAGATTAAGCATAAAGCCCGCAATCTTGCTGTGTCCATATTAGAAATTAGATACTTTAGTTGCTGATTGCTTATCTTCAAAAAGTCCTATACATGGATGGAGCCCAAAGTTTACATGCAGGAAGATTAATATTTTTGTGCAGTGGATGTTTAGTTTGTCATTTAAATCAAAATTCATTAAATTAACTTTCTTAATCTCATTCGGACCGTTTAATGATTGCTTATACTGAACTAATGATGTTAACTGTTGCAGCCTGCAGCTGCAGGGATTTGGTAATGCACATGGTACGACATAAATCATTTTGATGACAAAGTATTTGATATACTCCTATTGTATAGTCGAAAATCTAAAGTCCAGCAATTAAAATCCTCACGTCAATATGTCACACAGCAGGAAGATAATCAAATTTCCGCACATGGTTGCCTTAAGAATTGATTTAACTACGTATAGATTTTAACTGCCTGATCACTGCCCAGGCAGTAGAATCTCCGAAAATTTCCGAACTTTTCTTTGCTACACATCGTAGTACTAGTACTACTAGTTCAATGATCTATACTTGTATCGGCTTGCCCAGAATAGATAATGCAGAAAATTTAATCCGCTCAATACACATAGCAGCCAGTAGAATCTTTCGAGATGGAAGTGGTTCAAGTTTTTGCCAGAGAGCCATGCTATGTTGTTGGAGGTACCTGTCGCGCTGTTGACTACTGAAACAATCAATGAGCTTAGATAGTAGCCCAATGCCAATGAAGCCCATGTTAGTGAGGTAGCTAAAGATCGCATGCTACTTGGAGCTTCTGTGAAGAAAAACTCCAATAGTCCAGCTATGGTGAATAAATCGGCTGATCCAAGAAACAAGTACTGAAATGCGATCCAAAAGAATGATATGGGCAGTGGCGCAATAGTGTCTAGACCAGAATCAGTAGCGATTCTCTTGCGTTTGATTTCGACTAGAGCTGCAACTCCCATTGCAATGATGGATAGAACTAGTCCGATTCCAATGCGTTGTAGATGCGTGATTCCTGTTTCTGTTTTTGTTGCTTTACGCATGGCTGGGATGATGAAATGGTCATAGATTGGTGCAAGAATCATGATGAAGACGACGGGGAAAAAGGGGAGAGAAGCTGGTGGAACTTTTAAGGATCCGAGTTTTGTGTTCATTGTAGCCGCTTGTTGGACTGAGTATGTGGAAAGCTGGGCTAGGCAGCAGCTGAGCATGATTGTACAGGCGAATATAGGGAGAATTTTGAGCACAATTTTGACATCTTCTACTTGACTTATTGAACACTGTAGTGTTCTATAAGCTGGCTTTCTAGTCACTGCTCTGTTCAAAAATCTAAGGCTTTCAGATGGGCCATTATCTGGATCCCCATGTTTACCACTTTTTTCAATCGTTTGCTCAGCTTCTGTGTTTGACGGTGTCTGATGAGATGGACTCGGGGACATACTTGCAATGGCATTGCTAGGGCTTCTGGCAACTGATACGCAACTGTTCAATGCACAAGCCATCAGAACCTGTCATGCAAATACAATATCAGTATTAGCATTCAATGTCGTTGACTTTGCATTAATGAGATTACTTCAATTTTTCTAACCTTAAAAATGGTTGTAAGTGGACTTCCACTAGGTATTTTGTTCCGATAGAATAGAGTACCAGAAAGGAAGACTGGAATTGACAAAAGTATTGTCAATGTAGAAATCCCAAATCCCCATTCCCAACCTTTGTTATCTTCAATCCAAACCACCAAGGTCACCGCAATTAGCCCACCAAGTGAAAGACAGAAGACATAGTAGTTGAAGAAAGTTGATCGCTGCTTTCTCCCTTCTGGAGTGTGCTCATCAAACTGTTCTGCACCATGTGTCGGAAGGGATCCCTTGATCCCTCCAACGCCAAGGGCCACAAGGTAAAGTCCTATGAATAACATTGCAGCTTTTGCACCATCTACCTCATGGCAGCCAGTGTCATGGACTTCACAGTTTGGTGGCTTTAGGGAAGCTGACCGAGCCTGAACAGTGAGTATCAACAAGCCCTGTTCCAAAAATTAAATCACAAAAACACATCAATCCACCAGCCACACAATATCTACGCAATGAGGAACCTTCAATTTAGTTTGAATTGGAATTACATTAAACTTCAGACTTGATACCATATTACCATGTTTATAAAATCTCCGAATACGTTAAAACTGTCCAGGTACAAATTCTTCGAACGTGTCACGTACAATACGATAAGCATTTATCGATATGTACCAAGGATAATCAAAATGGTAGCTAGCCTCAAAAAGCACCACTTAGTGTTTGGCAATCAGCTAAATCTTACGTAATTAGAAAATGGAAGATTGAGTGGCTTCCAATATTGCTTTCTAGTTTCAGGCGGAAGATCTAAAAAAAGAAGAGAAAAATCTCTAAAATATATAAGGGAAAGGAGTGTAGTCAAGTTAGTCACTCTCTACTTTATTATCCTTTTGTGGCCTTGTTTTTTGACATTCACCTAATGGAGGAGGACAATTTGAGAAGTAGTGATCTTCTGGTTGTAATCATATATAAGGCATTTAGCATGTCTTATTTTTAATTATTTAACTAAACTTTAATTCTACTTTTAAGATCCTATCATGTCCTTTTCTTTGATCTATGAGGGAGTTTCTACCAAGATTGTCCTGGAAAAATAATTGCTTCTCTCTACAAAAGTACCTATTAAGGGAGTTTGGCACAATATTTTCTTGATTTATTACTCAGAATTTTACCTAACTTTGTCACACAAACACTATTAAGGACGTAATCAAATTTAAATTATATAGATTTGAAGTGTTTTAATAATATTTTATAAAGCTAGTGGAGTTATTTAGAGGTAGGGAGAGATTGGTCCTAGTTTATACGATCCATCAAAATCATTATTGATTTTTGTATGTATATATTAAAAGTACTTTCCAAGTCCTAAAAACTAATGAAATCTATTTTCAATTCCATGAAAATAGATTTTGAATGTATACTCCAATGCTCTTATAATTAATATGATAATCCAAAATCAGGTGGAAAATCATAATTAAGTATTAAAGCTTCAAAAATACAAAAAACTTTTATCCAAGTTTGAAGTAAGAAAAAAGATGTAGTAAATGTGCATGAGGCTATAAGCTATGCATTCCCACTAGGCCACAAGTCACAAGTGTACTGTGTGATCACTCAAAAGGCAGAAATAATGTTAACTTTGTTGTAAGAAACTTGTGCTTTTATAGTGAACTAATCAATAAATTAATAATATTCCAATAATTTGTTGCAAGAAAATCATGTCAGTGTCACTTTCCTTCTATAAAGGCTTAAATGCAGGATGAGAGAAAAAGTAGGTCAGTGTCCATATTTGTACGACGCTTGATTTAAAACTTACATTTTTCCTGTCTATATAGCTAGGCAGCTTTAGCCCAGGTACATTAACTATCGCGTCAGGTTGCATCAGTCTGAGATCTTGCCTCCGGACATAACCCTATCTCTACACTATACTCGTGGCGCCTCGAGTCGCTTTGGGTTATGGGAAAGAATAATATCAAGTAAGATATTACTCGCTATATCTCTTTCATTTCTTTACAGTTTTCATATATTTTAAGACTTTTATAAAGTATAGCTCTACAACTTTTTTTTTAAAATAAAAATTTAATAAGTATAGCTCTACAACTTTTTTTTTAAAATAAAAATTTAAATATTATATTTTAATTCAGAAGAAGATAAAAAATTAAAATAATTTATCGAATTATATATTAAAGTAGCCTAAAATACGTGCCGAGCCTCCGTCCCCCAATGTAAAGAATTGAGGGAGACGGAGGGAGTATATTATTGTTAAAAGTAACAATCATCTAATTATCTTATCAAGTTGGGTTCTGAAAATTCTTTTCTTCCTCTCTGTAAAAGTCACCGCCCTTCCTTTTCTTCTTTAACGTAATCGGCGGGGACTTCCATCGGTTTATCTCCGGTGTAAATCCCCAATTCTTTTCTTTTTTTAGTTTATTTTTTAATAATCTTCTTTGTTGGGTAAGATTTTCTACCCATTTAGTTTGTTTTGGTTTGTTTTTTTAGATCTAAATTTTTGTAGCTTTCGGTTTTCTTTCTTCTTCGATTCAAGCGGAGTTTATTGAATTCGAGAGTGGATCAATTATCTCTTATCGTGTGTCCGTTTTTTCATATCTAAGATCTTTTCATTTGAATTTTTAGTTTGCAATTTCAGTATTGTTTTTCTCTCCATTGTGAGTGGGTGTTGTTTTCTCTCCTTTGTTGTGAGTGTTGGTTTTGATTTAGTGATAAAAGTTTGTATGGAATTACAATCATGGTCGATAGCTCAAACATGTTACGATGAAGCGGACGAAGCGAGTAAAACGAATATATGTAAATACATCATTTTCAACAAATTGCTAAACTGTCACTTCACGAGTATAGACAATTATTTCTATTTTATGTTTGTTTGACTCGACTATCTTTGTAGATGTCGTATGACTTTTTATTAATGAATTGATGTCATTGTTCTTTAAAAAAAAAAAGTAAGATGTTATAGTATATATGCTTGCATCAAATAATATCACATATATTTATAAATATTATAAAGTCAATTTATTAGATCCTAAAATATTTGGAATCAGAAGTGATGGCCTTTTCGTCCACAGGGCCTGTGGGGAACCCGGGGCTAGCCTATGCGAAAACCAAGAATAGAGGCCGAAACTTAAAAATCAATATTATATTTTTTGCGA
This sequence comes from Heracleum sosnowskyi, assembly GCA_030848705.1. Classification (NCBI taxonomy): domain Eukaryota; kingdom Viridiplantae; phylum Streptophyta; class Magnoliopsida; order Apiales; family Apiaceae; genus Heracleum; species Heracleum sosnowskyi. The sequence continues at coordinate 122,370,521 of CM061241.1, forward strand.
AACTTTATTTTGAGCTAACAAATAGTTGAAAATTTATTTTAATTTCCAGGTGACATCCAAAAATTAATGATACATATTTTTGGTCTCGGCCTAGTCCCACCACTGCCTCGAGCCTAAACGAGTCTCGCTTCAACTGGATTCATCAAGGCACTGTACACACACATAATTAAAAAGAGAGAGAAAAAGACTAACCAGGAATTCAACAGCAGCACTTGTGAGGTAGATGTAGTAAGAAGTAAAGAAAGCATCAGAAAGGAATCCACCAAGAAGAGCAAGAAGAAAAGCGGTGCCCATGAAATTTGTGACCGAATTTGCTGAATCTGATGGCAACATGTTCATGTGGTCCTTCAAGTATATAACCAAATTGCTTGCATTTGCCAAGAATGCCAAGTTCTCCAACACCTCAACCACTGCATTTAAATTTATATCACATCATTGTCAACAACATCCGTGATCATAACAACATATATCAACCTAAAACAATCACTTGGCATCAACCACTTAAATCAAAAGTTAAGTAATTAAAATAATTAAGTTGTAGATTTTTATTAAACAAACCTAAAACAAAGGATGCAGCAAGCATGCCCCCATGGCGGCCTTTGATCGCGGGCTTCTTTCTCCAGTCTACATAACCTTCCCATGTCTTCGTCTGTTGCTCAACTACTTCCTGCATATAATCAAATACAAACACAATCATTTCAGACAACAACTAAAAGCATAACGGCTCAAGATATTCGGATACGAGCTTGTCAGGATCATATATTATATTCTAAGAAGATACTAAAAAAATAATCGGAGATCATGAATATTGATACTTAACTCACCATTATCTATACGTCAACTTTGATGGTTCTTGAGATGTAAATATAAGTGATGTTTGGGTAGAACTGAGATGATTTTTAGAACAAAACAGGGAGGAGGGTGAGAAGTGAGTGATTTAGAGAAAAGGGCAGTCCCAGCAGTGTCTTATATAACATATATATATTATCACGAGAATGGTCTAGACCTGTTAGAAAAGGACCATGGCACCTTTATATTTATACTACAATCTAGAGATAGTATTTTGGTAGAATATTTTACAACCTTCGTCCCAAAAAGTCAACACCTTTAACTTTTTTATGCATTTTAATGAATTCGGTTGAACTATTTTTATATTTTTATATAAATTAAAAAAATTGAAAAAATATTATTTATAAGCAAAAATCAATCGAACACATTAAAATACGTGCAAAAAAATGACTCATTATTTTTTGGGACAGAGGGAGTAATAATCTAGCATTTATAACATTCTTATTTCTTAAGGCATATCTCCACTCTCCGGTACGGACTCTTACTTTTGTAGAGTGCTAGAAAACCGCCAGGGAAAAAACATGAAATAGAAATGTGAATCTTTGATTATTATTTTTTTACATATGAAAAGTTTAAAACTATTGGAGTATCTTATAATTCTTTAAGAAATTAAATTCTTCAAAAGAAAAAGAAAGAAAATTAACAAAAAATTGAGAGGGCCGCAAAATATTAAAATTTTAAGATTCGAGGTACAAGATTGCAAGAGGGGTGTGACGTGTGAGTTGTGAGTGTGACATGCAAACCACAAAGTAGAGGGAGACCTTTTATATCCTATTATTCTTACTTTACATTCTTTTGATATTTGCGTGTAAATGTAGTTTTTATCTCTATTACTTTTATGTAGGTGTTCCCACACGTATAATCCAAAAAATGTATTTTTTTTATACAAAAAACGATAAATAGAATAATGTATTAATTTCGAATAAAGTATGCATAAAATAAATAATAGTTTTATTAATAAAATGATTTTAAAATATCTAAATTGTAGAAAATCCACTTGATGATTCGCAAAGCCATCAAAATCCTAAACTCAAAATCATATCTTCACTTTTTAAAGCATTTTAAGTGCGTTTTATATATGCGCATGTGTATAATGTATACAGGGGAAAAGTGTCAAAGTATTCTTGCATCCATCCATCCCCGCTACAACTTGTTTATAAGATAAAAACTTTTGTTATTTGACCATTCTACTCTACTTTAATCTACTATAATGTGAATGACCTACCTCCCATTTATGACTACTATTACTGTATTGAATCTATTCCACAGTATCCATTTGTAGACGAACCTTTAAATCAAAAAAATGACTTGTTATCAACTTATCATATTGGCATCTTCATGATCCTTGACTTATTTACAATTTGTTATGCTTTGCGTTAGACCTAGTAATTTCTCTCCGTCAAGTTCATTATAATAATATATTATTTTTGTATCTTCTTTTCATATTGTATTATAGTATTAAGAGCTAGATTTGTTCGATCCGAATAAGTTGATTAATAGTTGGAACATGATAACTCCCACATGTTGGATCTGAAACATGTATTTCGATTTATTTTTTCTCTTCTTGTCTTTTTTTCAAATCGGTTGTTTTTTTTTTTCAGTATTGGTCAAGTTTTTCTTGGGTAAAAATTGATTTTGGTTGGGATTTTTCTGCTGGTTTCGTATTGTTTTGGTTGGGACGATCTCATACACATTCTCTGTTTCTCTCTCTTTGATGGTATTGACTCGTTGATAATTTTTTTTCTTTCTTTCCCTTCTTTTCTCTTACCTTTTTCTCGTGCGCTATGATGGGAGTAGCTCTAGGCACATCTGTATATCTTCTTTTCTCGTGCGTGATGATAGGAGTAACCCTAGGGACATCTGTATACCTTCTTTCTCATGCGCTATGATTGGAGTAGCCCTAGGCACATCTATTGTATACCTTCTTTATGGTCTGGTGCTATAGGCACATTAACCCTTTATGGGATTTGATTATGTTCTGGTGCTCTAGGCACATTAGCCCTTCGTAAGTTTGTTAGATTATGGTCTGGTGCTCTATGCACATTAGCCCTCCGTGGAATTGTTAGATTAGGTTAATTTGGATTGGTTGTAAGTTTGAATCGGTTATTGGGTATGATATTGGAGTAGGATATAATTTATAGCTTTGAGATGAGTTTTGATTTCGATATCTTGGTATTGTTTTCGATGGTTACAGTTTGTTAGGATTATTTAGTTTTGCTTTCGATATTGGTATTGTTTCATATGGTTACGATTTGTTTGGATTTTGCTTTCGTTGTTCGTTGTTGATTATTGAATGTTATGGATGGTTTTTCTGATTGGATTTCCTTGTTCGCTTTGATTTTGGCTCGAATACACTTGGATTGAAGTTTTGATTGCGTTCACTATTGGATGATATGGATGCTTTGTTTTCTCTTGTTTTGCGGTTGCATATTTGGATTCGTTTGGATATGTGACTTAGTTTCTTGGTGACAAACTCCCGATTTCTCATCGTGAGTTTGAGGGGGATGTTAACATATATAATATTATTATAATTGGATAGTTCCGTTATTGTAATAGTTTTCTTTGTTAGGACAATTTCCTTTATTATTGTTTGCTTATTGGAAATATAAGTTTTTTCTCTATTGTAATCGATAACAAGTTCATTATAATAATATATTACTTTTATATCTTCTCCACATACTTTATCAGTGTTTGTATTTATTTGGGATTAGTGTATATCTGTGTTCGAATATATTCATGATTTATTTACAATTAGTGTACATTCATGTTTGAATACATTCGTGTCGTATTTCATATAATATTAAAATAAAATAAAAATTATAAATATATATCAAATATATAAAAGGGCTTGATATTTCTGACAATGTCCTTAATTAGGTACTCCCTCCGTCCCTCTCATTTCTTTACAGTTTTTTTACACTGCTTGACACACATTTTAAGGCTCCTATAAAGTATAGTTCTACAACTTATTTTCGAAATTTTCTTTTTCTAAATTAAAATTTAAACATTATAATTTTATTCAAAAAAAATTAAAATAATTTATGAAAGTATATTTTATTGGAGTCTTAAAATGCGTGTCAAGCCCCCGTCCCCCAATGTAAAGAATTCAGGGGAACAGAGGGAGTAATTAATTACCTGGGTCGTAACTTACAAGAGTTTCCCATGTTAATAAAGGAGAGTATAATTGTAAATACTGAAAGTATATTTCAATTTTACAAATTGCCACTATAATTTAAATACAAATTTATTTTAATTTTAGGAAAGAACTTGAGATCATTCTCAGAAAAAGTTTAATACAACACAAGTTCACATTAGACTTAATTGTGAAAATTAATATTTACTCTAGTCGTAATGGATACGAGAATTGAAACATCGAATTATAAAGGTATATAGGCAGGTAGCGGTGCTGACACTGTGGCACTTTACTTGATAGCCTACAGAATATTAAAACTCAAAATATATAAGAATCAACACGACTCACGAAGAAATATAAGAAAAGAGACAGAAATAGTTCGGTTGAAATAATGCATTGACACGATATTCATGAAAGACAAAATGTTAAAGTTATTCGAGAATAAGCAATCTAAATGATACAATGCATCCAGGTCATCCCGACGACATTAAATTATCTGGATGACATAATGTAGCCGAACCATCTGGACGACACTAAAGCATCTAGATCATCTGGACGACACCCAAATATTCGGACATCCAGACAACAACACTAAACCACCCGAACCATCCAAACGACATTAAAAGCATCCAATGTGTTAACACTAAAACATCTAGACCACCCGGACGACACTAAAGCATCCAAATTATCTGAACGACACTAAATCATCTGGACGACAATAAAGTATCTGGACGACATAATGCATCAAGACAACACAATGCAACCGGACTATACTACGACATCCAAAAGACATAAGTTATCTGGACTATTCGGACGACACCAAGCCATCTCCACGTGTCCTAAATGATGACATAGATGATTATTTATCACTATCGGCACATTTCATCTACATCTGTTCACATGCCAAGATGATCATTACACGTGTTCGCCATTCATTTCTTCTCGCATATATATGCCATATGCATTCTTCACGCGTCCAAGCCGTCCTACCGAGGGACAATCAAAATTTCAAGATAACATCCCGGGATCCTAAGTCTTGGCCTATGAATAGTCCAAGGGGTTAAGATGCTGGGGCGACTTGATTTTACACTCACACCCATATATATACATTACATTCTTTTCGCCTTTTTTTTTCTTCTCCGAGAATTCATTTTCATTTTTACGCTGGAAGTGTCGTGAGACCTAATTCCCCGACCGATATTGTTTTGCATGAGTCTTCTCTGACAATTTCACCATTTCGAGCTTCTGAGTAAGTAAGTAAGTAAGATCATAAGAGAAAAAGAACGTATGATAAACTAAGTGTTATCATTATTATCGGAAAAAATGGGCACCCGAGTATGTCCTTCCCAAATTCATATTGATTTTGATTGTGACAACCCGGGTCAAATCCCGAGTCTTTTTCAAAAATTGGGTCAAGTCCCGATTCCGAGTCCAAAATAAAAGAAGCACAATTGCCCAAATGCAACCAACTTGGATAACGACAAGCCCACCACAGGTCCCCAAAATATCATGATTTTGTTGGTGCTTATTGGTAGTAGTACTTTGCCTTATAAACTGAATAGAAGTTCAAAATCTACTCGATGTGGGAATGGGGTGTTACAAACTCCCCCACTTAAACTCCTGACATTTTTGTCAGACCTGAACGGATATCACATAGGTCCGGATCGTTCCTCTCGGATAATACCGTCTGACTTCGTGTCCCCACCTCTGAACCGCTGTCCATTGTGGGATAATACCACTAGCCTTCGTGTCCCCACCTCCGGCAACTTAACGAATCCGGATTTCGAGAGTCGGCTCTGATACCATATGTGACAACCTGGGTCAAATCTCGAGTCTTTTTCGAAAATCAGGTCAAGTCCCGATTCCAAGTCCGAAATAAACGAAACACACTTGCCCAAATGCAGCCAACTTGGGTAACAACAAGCCCACCACAGACCCCCAAAATATCATGATTTTTTTTGTACTTATTGACAGTAGTACTTTGCCTTATAAACTGAATAGAAGTCACAAATCTACTCGATGTGGGGCTGGGATGTTACATTTATCCTTCGCATTTTCCTACCCAAATACATGTTAATTGCCCAAATGTTATACATGTGTAGTTTATATTCATATCTTAAATGACGAAGAAAAAATGGAAAAAATTTCGCTATTTCTCCTTTTTCCTAAAAGAGAAATCGCTACTGTTGTGAGAGGTGAAGTAAACAATCGGAGGGAAAGTCATCTTAAAGAAATTTGGTCAAGAAGTGATGATCAGAACCAAAGAAATTGATGAAAATAACATCAAAATGTGATGAAGAAAACTCGTATATCACATTACCAGGTTTATATCTATCGTAATGAATGTTAAGTTTTCAAATATGTTTATCCAAACTACGTTGCAAAAGACATTTGAATTCAAACATAATTAAAGAGTTCGATGGTTGGTATAAGTAAATTTACCTATATGCCAGAGCATTTCAAATGGATAGCGATGATCTTTTGAATGTGGCATTAGAGATATAACATTTAAAATTATATTAGAGACTCAAAAATTTATATAATCTCTGAATATATATCCAGAAAGTGACCTTATACATGTCTAGATAGACATACATTTAGAGAGAGGAATGTAATGTCTTGATGGTTGAAAGCAGGCCCGATCCCGACTTTTTTGGGGCCCTAGGCAAAAACATAAATGGGGGCCCCTCTTAAAAAGAAAAAAAATATAAAAATTCAAAGCCACTACGATTTTATTAATAAAATTACAATATCCAAGCATATTACACAATAATTCATAGAAAATGAGTTTTACGGGCATTCCGTGATGCAAAATCATTGATGATAACATCAGAATCAATATTTTCCAAAAGTTCCTTCTCGATAGATAAAATTGCAAGATCATTTAGTCGTTCTTGTGACATTGATGATCTCAAGTAGGTTTTTATCAACTTTAATTTTGAAAATCTTATTTCCACTGTTGCCACGGTCACCGGAACTATTAAGAAGATTCTATAAACGATTGAAGCATTTGGATTACAATCTGCAGATGTAACAAACTCAAGAATTTCAGTGGCTGGCATTAATTTATATGGTAAAGTAGATTGTGATACTTTCAATTCAAAGTAAAGGTCATTTAAATCAACATCTGATGAATCACCATAAGAAAAAGTAGAGTAAAAAGTATCACAACATTCTCTCAGTTCCTTCTCAGCCAGCAACTTTAACTTTTCTGAATCAAACAAAAATCCAAAGACATTCTGAAAAAATTTTAGTTGCTCAAATCTACTTTTCAAAGATGTAATTGCCATATCAACAACCACCAAAAAATATTCAAGTCTTTATAACTCTTTAGGCGATTGACATTGTTCATCCTCTTGATTATTTTATCAAAATGCTTTTTTCTAATAACACGGTGTTTTGTAGGAAATGCATGCTCTACTTCCATTATTTCAGGTACAATAGTTTTAGCAATATTTATACTAGAATCAAAGCCTTCATCCCTGAACTTTTCAAAATATGAAACCATGCTTGTAACATGCTCTATGGTGGTGTCTAGACACATAGACTTGGGGTCGTTTGGTTCACGGAGTGTTATGGGTTTGGAATCATGAATGGGGTTGAGGTGGTATGGGGTTGAAAGATCATTTATGATATTATGTGTTTGGTTCAGTTCTGGAATGATCTTTAAAATGATATTAAGTTATATATTAAATTAATTTATTATATTATAAAAAAATTTAAAAATATTTTATTGTTATTAATAACATTTGTTTGTATATAAAATAATTTTCAATATTTATAATATTTTTTTGCATGAAATTAATAAAATGATATATAATTGATACTCATACCCCCATTTTCATACCCACATTCCTCTTAGGTTATCAAAATCTCATACCTTGGGGGTTTGATAATAAAAAAAATTTGAATCAAACATGAGGTATGGGTTTGCTCATTCTAAACTCATATCTCATTCCTGATTCCTGATACCAACGAACCAAATAACCCCTTTGAGTGCTAAGTGACTATAGAGGATTTTAATTTTTTGAGCTTTTTCATTTTACTCAATTATCAATCTTTTCTTGGCTTAAAAAACTCTCTATTAGCAAAAAAAAAACTACTAAAATTACAAAAACTAAAAATATTAGGTCACTTTTAAATTTGGGCCCTAGGCCATTGTCACTCTAAACTACCCATGTGCCTCGGTGGTTGGAAGTTGGAACATTTGTTATGTTTATACGTGCATGGTTTACATTCAGATCAATAGGCGGGTTTCTACTCCTCCGATATATTGGTATATATATTGATTAATTTTAGGGAAGATGATTTTTTTTATCAGTAAACTTTATATAATTTTAAAAATCAACCACTGAACTATAAACTTATTTGTTTATGTCATTAACGTTAATCTCAAATTTAAAAATTAGCATCCCGTTAAATGATTGACCAACGGAAGTTTAGATTGGGGCTTAATACAAACCAAGGTTCAAGCACCAATCTAGAATCAATTAAGCATTCTGTCACTGATTTTTTTAACGGAATACTAATTTTGAAATTCGAGAGTAATGTTACTGATAGAAATAAATAAATTTATAGTTTAGTGATTGGTTTCAAAAAATTTATAATTCAGTGGTTGTTTTCTAAAAGTATATAAAGTTCAGTGATAAAAAAATTCATTTTCCCTTAATTTTACTAATTTAGAATATGGTTTTTTTTAAATATTTCTTTTTTTTGAATTTTTATAATTTAATAAAAAATATAATGAAATATGGTTGATCTCATTATATTTTTATTTTTGGACTAATATTATAAATGTCAATTTTAGTATATTGTAGATCAGATTCGAATTTTAAATTTATGTGAAATAACTTTTAGTATTATATTTAGCGGCTCTAATTAACTTGGCTTGAAAATTTTAACGATTATGCTTAAAAAGGATAACTAAAGTGATGTGTAACTACAAATTATACTCATTTTGTTTATTATAGTTTAGTATAAAATTTTTAGGACTTTTTTCATAAATATCTAATTCTGAATTTTTTTTTGCAAAGATATCTTTTAAATCTAGTTTGCGAAAATACCATTTTTTGAAAATATTTTGCAAAAATAAGTTTTGCAACCAAATCAACCAAATACAACCATCTTTTTAGGATTTAAGGATATATATTTATGTAATAAGTAATTTTATTCACCAAAAAAAAAAACTATAAGTATCATTCACGCGAAGAACTATGAATTTTATTGATTTTATAATTTTAATCATTCATATATTATTACAATAATAAATTATTCAAACAAGTACGAATCTAAAAATTTTACTTTTAACTTTTCGGATTTTCTTTCAAAAAGAAAAAGCTTTTCGGATTAAGCAACTGCAAAAAAAACTTTGAAAATTCCGCGAAATTAATAAACGGTCAAATTCGCAAAGAATTGCAATAAAATATTGTCATTTCATAATGTTGATGTCCACTCAATATGTAATTTCTTGTTATATACACGTAAAAGGTGAGGGCTTCGATTCGATTTCAAACTTTATGTTACAAGAAAATAAGAAATTTGCAAAAGTCTTTATCCTGTCCACTTTATTACTTATGTTAGTGGAACTTTTAGATTCTATTTGTTTGCCTATTTTGATTGATTGGTTGATTTAAAAAAATTCATTCTGCCTCGATTTATATTTTTGGAAAGTCCTTTCGCTGTGATGATTAATGGGGCATATTAAAAAAATGTTAGAGGTCCCAAAAATAATCTTAAATTTTTTTATCAAATGTTTATTTATCATATTTAGAATGATAATTTTTTTAATAATAATATGAAAAATAAAAAAAGATCAACAATCGAAAAATGAAAATAAATAAATTATCTACCTAATCGAGAAAATGGACAACCCGCGTTAGGTTATGAGCACTTGTTAAAAACTTTACCAGGCATTTAGGCCACATTTTAAGTTCACCAAACAGTCGTAACATTCTTATCCAAAGTAACTTTTCATTAGACATTTTACCTAACAATATATTTAATATAAGCTAAATGTTCAGTGTAGATCACTTAATTCATAGAACTCGTAAACCGTTAATGTTTCATTTATAAAACAAAACTGAAATTGCAGTAAAATAAATTCAAAATTTGTAGTATAATGAATTTCATTTATAAAACAAGTTCATTTTGATTATGATATTTTTTTAAAAAATAGATTATAGATTTCCTGAAAATATAATGCATAAAATATGAAAAATAAAAAAATTACTAGTGCAGTAAATTCACTAACAATTTAAAGTTCGAAAAAACGGTCGTAAGTTCTAAAAGTGGATGAATACGATAGAAAAACACATGTTCACGTAATTAACGTTTCTAATCAAGGTTTTCAATGGAATCAATCATGAAAGAAATTAAGGTTAGAGGAAATCAATCATCAAAGATCGGAATAGTGGAGTAAAGAAATAAATATCTTAATACAGTTACTTTTTTTTTTGAAATAAGGAAAATTCCATTAAAATGAAGAATCTCTTAATACAGCCTCTTCCAATACAGGAGGAAGAGACAAGAACTCATTATGGTAATTAACTAAACAGGGTAGGCGAGCCAGTTCATGTGCTACCCTATTAGCATGATTCCTAACAAAGTGAATAGAAGTGTTAACTAATTCCCTCAGGAGCGTCTTGCACTGATCAATCACTTCTCCCACTTCCAGCAAATTCCCAGTCTTACTCTTAATACTAAGAACTACCAGCATCGAGTCTGTTTCCAGTTCCATCCTTTGCCCACTCATACCCTTCGACTTTACCCAGGAGAGGGCTTCCCTAACCCCTATCGCTTCCGCTTCAAAGACAGTGGAGGTAGGAGACATACACATATTTCTTTCTGTTACAAACACTCCCTTGCTGTCCCTAATGACCATTCCCAGTGAAAAGTTCGCAGAATTAGAATGGAAAGACGCGTCAACATTTATCTTCAACACACCATCCTCAGGGGGTTTCCATTTCGACAGATGTTTTGGAGGGTGCTGCTGATGAAGATTGGAGATATCCTTGAAACTAGCACGAGCTATCCTCCATTCAGAAACATGTTTGAAACTGTTATCCATGGCAGTAGCTGCTGAGACAGATTTACCTTCCCATACTCGCTTGTTTCTCCACCACCAAATACCCCAGAGAATCGTGCAAACCTTCATGTTTATCTCCATGTTACCATTCGACAAAGTGGCCAGAATCCAACCCAGAACATCTTCAATCTGACTTACATCAACGTCCAAACCAGCGTGATGCCAACACTGACTCGCAAAGGGACACTCGAAAAAGAGATGCAGTAGATCCTCAATGTCCGTATTACACACAGGACACGTGACTGGCACTTGAACTCCTTTAGAACTGAGCCTCCAACACGTAGGGATTGTGTTTCTACATAATCTCCAGATGAAAATCTTGATCTTGTGAGGAATGAACAATGACCATAACTTCTTCCAACCAGTAGACAGAGTAACATTATAAGCGTTGTTTTGAAGCTGAAACCAATACCTGTATCCCTCCTTTGCAGTGTAAACCCCTGTATTTGAGCCAGCCCACACAATACGGTCCTCAATGTCACGTTGAGGGAGAGGAATGGAGATGATAGCTCTAGCGTCTTCAAGCAAAAAATTCTCAAAAACTTGAGGAACATTCCAAATTTTAGTACCAGCGTCGATATAGGTTGAAACCTTTTCCGTCCTGCCAGCATATCTGTGATCATTCACCACACAAAAGTCTTGTTTTCCCCTTAGCCACTGATCCTTTGTTGCATAAATACTTTCCCCGTTTCCAACCACCCATCTAAACCCTGAGCGAAGAGACTTCATTGCAGTATATAAGCCTTGCCAAATGTAACTCGGGTTACGACCTTTCAGAGCATCCAACATGCTTGAATTCGTGAAATAGCGAGCCTTATAAACTCTAGAAACCAGGGAGCTTTGGTTGTTCATCATATTCCAACATTGCTTTCCCAGGAGAGCAATATTAAATCCATGAAGATTTCTAAACCCCAGACCACCATTAGCTTTCGATCCCGTCATAGCATCCCATGCCAGCCAACTGATACCCTTACTGTTATCCCCCCTCGAGCGCCACCAATATTTGTTAAACATAATCTCAAGCTCCTGACATATCGACTTTGGCAGAAGGAAACAAGACATGGTATAAGCTGGTATTGCTTGCGCGACATTTTTAATGAGAACAGATTTACCAGCACGGGACACCGGCTTCTTACACCAACCTTGAATCCGTTTACTAGCTCTCTCCTTCAGATAACCAAAGACCCTTGTTTTCGATTTGCCCACTAACGACGGGAGACCCAGATAGTTCGACCCTTCAATGCTGCTATGAACACCAAGAATGTTAGCAAGTTCCTGTCTCTCTTGCTCTCCAATATTGGCACTAAAGAATATCCCAGATTTCTGATAATTCACCGACTGCCCTGAACACCTTTCATAATTCGCCAAAATAGATTTGATCTCATGAGCTTCCGTTGCAGACCCTCGAAAGAATAAAAAGCTGTCATCTGCAAACAATAAGTGGGAGATAGTGGGAGCCGTAGGGGCAATTTTACAGCCATGAATACTTCCATTGTGCACTGCCTGATCAAGGTCATTCGAAATTCCTTCAACGCAAAGCAAGAAGAGATACGGGGATAGAGGATCCCCCTGACGGAGACCTCGTTTCGGGATAACCGGCCCAACCAAAGAACCATTGATACAGAACTGGTATGACACCGTTTTTACACACAAAAGCATCCAATCCACCCATTTCCTGCAAAAGTTCATATTACGTAGTCTGTGTTCAAGATATCTCCAACTTACACGGTCATACGCTTTGCTTATATCCAATTTAAGAGCAACCTCGCCTTCACTTCCCCTTTTCTTGAGCCGAAGGTGATGAATGAGTTCAAATGCCACCAGCACGTTATCAGTTATACTACGACCTTGCACAAATGCTGACTGATTTTCCGAGATGATATTAGGCAAAACTTTTTTGATTCGATTTGCCAATACCTTTGCCACAATTTTATATAACACATTACAAAGTGCAATTGGACGGAGATCCTTCATTGTGTCAGCATTTTCCTTCTTCGGTATCAACACCACGTTAGTGTTATTTAGGTCGTAAGGGAAAGAAACGTTATTCAACCATTTCTTACAGCATTCAAAAATTTCTCTGCCCATCACACTCCAAAAAGACTGATAAAAAGCCGGATTTAGCCCATCCGGACCTGACGATTTATCAGGATGCATTTGCTTAATAGCTTCCGAAAATTCCTCATATTGTAGCTCACTACATAACATCAAATTTTCTTCATCTGTGACTCGTCTTGGACTAGCATTATTGTTAGACACACCCTCATCTACGTTGCCTGCAAATAGATTCGAGAAGTAACTGTGAACTATATTACACATACTCACAGTGTCTTTAACACATACACCATTGTCATCCCGTAACTGAACAATATGATTAGTCTTCTTCCTTGCCGTAGCACTTGAATGAAAAAACCTTGTGTTGTCGTCCCCCTCCGCTAACCAAAAAAGCTTGGCTCTCTGTTTCCAATAAGTTTCCTCCTGGTAAAATAGGTTATTCAATTCCTCCTTCGCTGTTAAAAAGGCTTGCATACTGACATCGTCCGTGCTATTGGCTAAAGAATCCAGAATACTTTTCTGAACTTTAATCTTCTCCTTGAATTTATGGAAAAAAGTCCTTCCCCATCTCGCCATATACGTTGAAACCTCCGAAAGTTTAGGAATAAGATGTGCCACTGGAATGCTTTTCCAAAACTCCTTCACTTCAGTTATAAAGTTAGGCTCTTTCAACCATATGTTTTCAAATCTGAACCTGAAACTATTCCTCTAAATATCCACCTTCAGAAAGTCTAGTACGATAGGATCATGATCAGATCTCGGGGTTTGGATTACTTTCAAATGACAGAGAGGGAACCTGGTCCACCAGCTTTGAGAGGCAAAAGCTCTATCAAGACGTTCCCGAACCCAGTTCGGAGATCCTCTACTTCTTTCCCAAGTGTAATTCCCACCATTAAGATCAAGTTCGATAAGCTGACAATCTTCTATGGTGTTGCGAAAACCATTAAGTAATGATGAAGGGTGCTCACTACGACCTTGTTTATCCGAAGCATACATGAGATCATTGAAGTCTCCCATGATGCACCATGGAAGGATAGAAAGTGATGCCAGATTATGAATAAATTGCCAAGACTCTCGACGACGTTCACGTTCTGGAAACCCATAAAAACATGTGAGCCTCCAAACACGAACATTATTCTCCAGAACATCAACATCAATATGGTGTCTGGAATAACCTGTAATCTCACATGGAAAACTCTTTTTCCACAGAATGGCCAGACCACCGCTACGACCTACTCTATCCACAGAGAAGCAATGATCGAACCCAACACGAATTCTCAACTCCTCAATTTTATTAGCAAACGACAAAGTTTCTATCAGAAAAACAAAACTAGGTTTATGAATACAAACCAGGTCTTTAAAAACTCGAACTGTACGAGGTGACCCTAAACCTCGACAGTTCCAGCTTAAGCAAGTCATTTGGACTGGCTAGCTTGCCTAGCAAGCGTAGCCAAAAATTGTGGTGAAGATTCTGAATAATCCTTTCCGGAAAACTCAGTATCTGGGTTTGTTGTTCTGTCTGTGCCATGAGTTGTATTGAAGAGCCCAGTGTTTTCACTTCTCTGCCTCTTTCTCTCCTCAAACAAAAGCCCACTTAACTCATCTTCCTCCGTAGGCCCACGACCCGGGATTTGAACTGATTTTCCCTCCTCAGTATTTGAAAATTTTATTCTTCCACCATTTTCTCCCGAAAATCCAGTTCTGTTAGCAGAAATTTCTTTCCCTTTTCCTACGTGCTTAAATTTCGGATCCAATCCCCCCATATCCTGTTGAGCGTAATTATCGCTCCCTGATTTGTTGCTCCAACCACCACCACCTTCATCACGCAACCATTTGCTCTTGTTGCCGCCGGCGTTTCTCCTAGGCGGAGCACGGAGCCACGACCCCCATTCCCTTATCAACGACACATCACCTTCAAATTTCTTTTTACAGAACCGTTCTGTATGTGATAACATCCCACATATAAAGCAGAACTCGCCGAGTCTTTCATATTTGCAGTGCACAATCACCTCTGTTTTGTCCTTCTTGCAGATCTTTTTCTTACGCTTCAATGGTTTCCTAACATCAACGCGAATTTTCAAACGCATAAACTCTCTCCAAATACTAGAATTGTTTTTGGCATCATACTCAATGAACGTACCAAAAAAATTCCCCAATTGCTTCCCTACTACCTCCGTCATGTAGCCCACCGGGAGATCGTATATTTGGATCCAGAAGTCCAGCTCCACCAATGCCACCTTCGTTGGGTCTTCCCCATCTTTAATCACATTTAGCACGAGTAGAGTGTTATCGAACGACCATGGACCCCCATTTCTTACCCAGTCAAAATCATCTTGATGATAGAACTGAAATAGGAACAGTCCAGGCTTTATATCCTTGATTGTTATCCCCATTGCCGGTCTCCAAATGTCCGCCAACTTTGTCTTCATAACCCTGGTGTTGATACCTTTCTCTGTCAAGAAACGGCCTACCAAACATAGTTCGAATCTGTTGGTTTCCTCCTCCGCTCCTTCCTCAAAGATCAGCCTCTCATTCTCTTCATTTTCTATGTCTACATCCGCCATTTGCATTTCAATATCATCTACAGTTGTCATATTGACACTCTCACAAATCTAGAAGATAGGAGAGAAAACAAGCCTCTCACATGGGAGAGAAAAAAATGACATGTTTAATTAATTATGTGCATCAGTTGCAGACTTACAGCTGATTAGCTGATTGATATATAATGCCATATTCAACCCCCATCATTCATTGCACAAATTAAGGAGAAGCAACTAAGATTTACAATTTACTATTAAGGAAAACCCGAAATACTAATTTATATTGACAAACATCTCATCTTAATACAGTTACTTGTTTTTGGAGTTCGAGTGCGAATAAAAATAAATATTTATGTCCTGTCCTTCAATTAAATTTTGTGCATCTGATTTCTAGTTTATAATTTTAATATAAATAGATCCGTAAATCAGTTCACATATTAATCAATGACTGATAATAAATTTTCTAATGTTTGGATATAATACAGTATCTATACGAACAAATTAGCGGTGATATATTTAATTTCGATATCAACACATTTAATAATAATAATAATAATAATAATAATATAAGATTTTTAAAATAGTTAAAACCAATTTTATGCGAAATATAGCAAAGTGAATGTAAATTCTCACATTTATACCCGAGGACCGAGGTACTATTTAGCATATGCAGGTAGGGTTGATCATTCGGTTAATTCGGTTAAAACCGAACAGAATTAGAAAAATCGAAAATCCAAAATATCGATTTTGTGAAACCGAACCGAACCGAACCGAAATTTTACTAAAACTGAACCGAAATAATTCGGTTTTTCGGTTCGGTTTATAAAAAAAACCGAAATTTAAAAATATTTTTTTAAAAATTATTAATTATTATTAAATATTAACATTATTTATAATCAATTACCTTTTCAGCTAAAATACATGGTTTTTTCAAAGAAAATTCCCGTTTTTTCTAAAAAAAATACAGAGAATTACACTTTTTCAACTAAAATATGTTATTTTTTCTATTTTTCCGTACTAAAATACTTTCTTTTTCAAAAATATCACGGACAAATCCTTACTTATTTATTTTAAAACCTATTAAAACATAAAAGTAACAATTATTACAAACAATCTGTGCATCACACGAGTTTTAAGCTAATATATATATAATTTTAAAAAACATAAAAAAATATTTCAGTTTTTCGATTTTTAATAGAACCATTATTCTGAAAACTGAACCGAACCGATTTTATTTCAATTTAATCCGAAAAACCAAAATAACCGAAATCGTCGAAAAAACTTAATCCAAACCGAACCGAAATATTTCAGTTCGGATCGATTTTTCGATTTCGGTTCGGTTTTGTTCACCCTATATGTAGGTAGAATTAACCTCCAATCTTTCAAAATTTCCTAATTTTAGGCCCAAAGTCTCCAAACACGGTGTATATTAAGAAATTCATTGACAATTGTACCGATGTTACAAATTTAAAAATTATAGAAGTTTGAATATCTGTTATTGAAATTATAACTTTATAAAATTTGGATTAAATATTTTTTTGAAAAATACTTTTTAATTGAGTATTTAATACATCAAATTTTATGATATCCAAGAAGAAATCTAGAAAACAAACTTAAAAAATAAACATTGAAGGAAAAAAAAACTCAAAAAGCACAATAACCACAACAAGCATCGAATAATATTGAGCATGCAATACACGTCTAAAAGGTTGTACAATAATAAATTAAAGAGAAAAATTATCCTAAGAACGTACAATACTTAAAGAAGTTATTTAAATATATAATATATTTTAATTATAAAATTGTGAATATTTAATCAAATTATATAATTATAATAATATTCCGCATATATTTATATTAGAAATCCTTTATACTCTCTAAGAGTAACACTCCCATCTATAATTAAATGAGGAACTGCTTATTAAATCATAAACCTGCAAACAGAGCACTAAATAATTTCTAAATAATGCTTAAATAAGTCTAATAATCTCCAAAATAATATTTATCCTCCAAAACAGTTCAAACCGATAAATACGAAAAATCTAAAATCTCAAATGAACAATAAAGTCTAATAATGCTAGAAATAAGCAAATCCTAATAAATGGATTAAAGGGAGCTCTCCATCACACAGTCCCAGATCCCCCTAAGCACCTGCCAGAAAAAGAATACGGCATGAGCCAATTGCCCAGTACGAATTTGGAATACAGTTTATAAAACAGAAAAATAGATATTCATATTTGATAGTTTGTAATAAAAATAATTAATTGAAAACAAGTATGGCTGAAGCAACGAAAAGGGTAAGATATTTCATACCGAGATCAGAACAGAACAGAACAGATACAAATACACACATCATAGGGTACCTAATGTGTGCAACAAATCAGATAACGTGTACGACATATACAACGCACCGTCAAATCAAATCACAAATCACAAACTCTGGGTGCACACACGTATCCTGAAACAAAAATCAAAATACGCAAAGCTCCTACCAAGAGTTAACAGAACAGAAGGATACGCTATGACCAATCACACTGCCATGGAAGTGTCATGCCACTTGTGCCGCAATGACATGGATGTAGTACCCCTACAGCTGGTTAACTCGGTATACCCTATATCACTAAGGGTTCAAATATAATATTTCGCAGAACATTTTAAAATCTCACATAACAGCTATTCTCAATATTTTCAACAGATATAAAATATACGCAATATCAGAAAATCGCAGAAACAAATATTTAAGTATTTCGAAACAGATTTAAATATACTTTTCAGAATCAAAACAATTTTCATATTCAAAATGATTCAAAATCAAACGAACAGATTTGAGGTCAAAACGAATTTAATTTAAATATTTCTAAGAGAAGTAGCGCTGAATAAAAGAGTAGAGAATCCGTACCTCGATATCGCAGTTTCAAATACTAACAAAATCTGCCAAATGCCTCGAACCCCGATCTAATAACAAAATTATAACTTATTATTAATTTATATATTTTTTTATCAATTTTTAATCATGCCGATCATACTTATTTATTACTATGCTCATAATTATCTTCTTACACTATATTAAATAATATTTTTAACAATAAAAATTATAACACAATAGTTACGAAAATATAAAATGTAATTTATAACTGAAGTGTATGCTATAATGAACCAAAGTACTGGATTATACATAACAAAATATTTATTAAAAATATATATATATATATATATTCAGCGGTAAACACATGCGCATTCTAGCTTCAAAACTAGACCAGGAGACTAATGTAGTTGGTATACAAGTTTAACAAACAAAATAAATATGATATAATAATAATAATACTAGAATTTAGAAACTTGTTTTGACCATTAACATTACAAAACCAGACACCAATTTATAAACAACGCACATGTACATGGCTCATGTTAATGGCTCGTGTTAAGTCAATAAAATATCAACATTGCTTATGCCAAAATCTAATACTTGACTCAAAACAAAATTATGGCTATAACATGATACGACAATAGCATCAGCTAGAATTAGCATTAATAAATAACTTACGTTGACACCATTAAACACACAAACATATGACTAGTATATTAAGCTAAGTTGACACCATTAAACACACAAACATATGACTAGTATATTAAGCTAGAAACTAGTAGAATAATATGTGTGAACATAACCTGATAAAAGAAACGAAAAATCTCAATTAATGAATGTAAAAGTAAAGTACCCCATTAGTTTGGAGCGTTTCTTTCTGGCTCTTCTCTTGTTGTGCGGCGCCCTCTCTATCTCTTCTAATGATTGTTTTAGGGTTGCTTTACGTGTGATTCCCGTGTGATATGAATTATGATGATGTAGGTATAATATATATAAATTATTAATTACTCACCTATTATTATTAAAAATTTGAGTTTTTAAATTATATAAAAACTAGCGTGATAGCCCGTGCAAAGCACGAGCACCATTTAAATTCATAAAATGTTGTTGTTTTGATTTTATTATATAGACGATTTATAATTTTTGAAATACTATACGTCGTTAATGTGGTATTTTTTATGGACATTGGCAATAACTCAAATTTCTTACTTCAATTTCATATATGATCGTAACAATAGAATCACATCTAGCCTTTAAAAAAAATAAATTGGGATGATTAAAAAATATGTAATTTAAAAGTCTAATCATGAGTCAGTAGACTCACGTGTTTATATATAAAGAAGTGCTAAATAAGATAATTTACATAAATAAGAAGCGAAAACTAATTATGGTCACACATTCAAATCTAATTTACATCTCAACCATCACCCATATTCACTCTTATGCCCCTTCCATTATCGGCGACCTTACACACCATCACTTACTTTACACCGCTGTTATCACCATCTCATTCCATTTGTCATCATCATTCATGATACACACACACACACACACACACATATATATATATATATATATATATATATATATATATATATATAATGTGTGTGAGTGGGCGAGAGAGATAAATTGTGTGTATAATAAACCATAATCACTCTCCAATTTTTTTTCCCACCAAATCGACCACCACTCCGAAAGTAACTTATGAACATGTTTGTCGCAAATTCCAGTCTCATTCCTGACCACACCTCCATTAATTCATTCATCCTTCTCTCAACATATCTAAGTTTACCGATCGATGTCATTTTCACTCACTCTACTACCGTCAACACTATTACCAACAACTTCGAACATTTACACAATTCCAAATTTGGAATATTCTTATTATTTGCGTTCAAATTTTTTAGTGATTTAAGTTTAAATTTTGATAATTTTAGTTGAATTTCTAGTGACTTGCTTTGATGATGGTAATTTTGGTTGTGTAAGTGGTGGTGTTCACGTGGTTAGTGGTGGTGGCGTGGTAGTGGTCATGTAACAGTGATTTAATATTCTTCTAGTTCATATTAAAATTAGCTAAAATTTTGGTTTGTATTCATGTTCATTGTGATATATCATCTACTAAGTAGCATACTTGAATAATACAGTGAGACGTTTTAAATTATTTTTAATATAGTATCCATATTCTATTTTTTAATAAATATTTTTGAACTAATTATGTGTTTTATCTAAATATTCATCTAATAACTAATATGAATTCCAAATCTCATCTACAATAATTTTTTGCCCCTTAAATTATCTTTTTATAGACTATAAAAATATTTTCCCTAATAGCAGTGATAGTGGGGGTGTAATCGAGTCGAACACTGCCGGACTCGAGTTCAAACTCGATAAAAAAATTATGTCAAGCTTGAACTTGAGTTCAAGTTTAATTGGTCCTCCAATTTTTACATTGAATATAATTAATTTTTTTAATATTAATATGATGGAAGTGTGAATTAGTAAATTACTAAATAGTCTGGAAATGACTTGTTGGCCTATAATATATATATGTAATATATATGAAAATAAAAATGTAAAATATTATAACAATGAGTTATTGGTGTATGTAGTTAAGAGCATATCCAACCTTACTTATCACTTAGGTTAAAAGTACAACTGGCAACTAAACAGTGTGATTTATAGCCAACCTCTGTGAATATGGTCACTTCAACCACTAACTGTCGTTGTTCAAAATTATAGCCATCAAGATATGGTTGGCCATATTTGGTCAAGTCTTACAGATATGTAGAGACTTTCTCTACCTACTTTTTCTCTCCCTTGCTTTCTTTTTCTTTTTCTTTTCAGCTGCAGCTTTGATTTGCACCGACCGAAATTTTCAATATCCTTTTTAATATTATTTTTTTGTGAAATTAAAAATTATGGAGGCAACACAAAAAATTAGCTAGTGTTAGTATTAAAAATAATGCTAGAGGTATTAAATTGGATATAAAAATAGATATAAAATGACATGTTTCATTATTTGATTATTTATAAATAAATGTATAATGTCATTTACATCATTTTTACAAATTAAAATATTTCAAATTGACATATTAGCAACTCCACGTTATCTTGTACCCAATTTCGGCACCTCTAGCATTGATATTAATATATAAAAATTATTTTTCAATGAAAAAGTATTTTTTAAAATTATAAATATACTATTTTCAAAATATATCCAACCATTATAATCAACTCATTGGAGTACAATGCCTTGCAGATTCAGTAAATTTTACCCAAATATTACTTTATATTATTTTAGCCAACCATTTTATCTAACTATATTGGAGATGCTCCAATGATTCATAAAATGGTTCTCAAAATTTCTTTGGTGTAGGAGATGTGAATATAATTCATTTTTTTAATATTAATATGATGAAAGAGCGAATTAGTAAATTACTAAATACTCTTAAACGGGCTTGTTGGCCTTTAATTTATGTAATATAATATAATATATACCGGATGGATGGATGAGTTTTAAAATAAAGTTTAAATAACATACACATATTAACAGTTATTTAAGTATGGGGTAAATGATCTTCAAAATTTTATCAAAATGGGCTATAAATTTTTTTTCAATGAAAAAGTATTGTTTAAAATTATAACTATACTATTTTCAAAATATATCCAACCATTATAATCAACCCATTGGAGTACAACGCCTTACAGATTCAGTAAATTTTACCCAAATATTACTTTATATTATTGTAGTCAACCATTTTAGCTAACTCCATTGGAGATGCTCCAATGATTCATAAAATGGTTCTCAAAATTTTTTTGGTGTAGGAGATGTGGATATAATTCATTTTTTAATATTAATATGATGAAATAGCGAATTAGTACATTACTAAATAGTCTTAAAAGGGCTTGTTGGCCTTTAATTTATGTAATATAATATAATATATACCGGATGGATGGATGAGTTTTAAAATAAAGTTTAAATAACATACACATATTAAGAGTTATTTAAGTATGGGGTAAATGAGTTTCAAAATTTTATCAAATGGGCTCCTAGCATGGTTGAGGTGGTAACATAAAATACCTTTGCATCCAAAGGTCATGGGTTCAATTCTTGCTAATAACAATATTTTTAATATATTTATACATTATAGGGGTATATAAGTAATTTAATAAATGGCATAGAAAAGCCCATAATAAGTACATTACTAAATAGTCTTAAAAGGCTTGAGGTGGTAACATAAAATACCTTTGCATCCAAAGGTCATGGTTCAATTCTTGCTAGTAACAATATTTTTAATATATTTATACATTATAGGGGTATATAAGTAATTTAATAAATGGCATAGAAAGTCATGTTGGTCCATAATATAGATAGTAGATTTAGTTATATAAAAATATAATTTCAAATCTTATTATCCACAAAATGATTTGCACCCTTATTTTAATATTTATTACAATTATAAGTATTATTATTATTATATAAAATTCATGAATATTACACTAAGTTAAGTTAGGAGCATTAATCTCTTAAATAAATACTAACCTATAATACACAGATGAATTTTATTTTTTTTTTATCTTATTATATATAAACTAGTTTATTGTCCGTGCAAAACACATGTTCTTTAAATATGTTTTTTAATTTTAATATTAATGTAAAATAATTAGATATTAACGTTGTTTTGTTCTTCGTAATTCTTTAAAATTGGAATTCTTTGTTAATAAATTTAAAATATATGATATGAATATTTAGGCGATTAAAAAATTTTATATAAACTTTTTTATTCATTCAATTTTTGATTGGTTTTATTGTACCATTACACCCCGATTAACGAAATTTAGATTTATCATCATTTAAGTATTTATAACAAAAGTAAATGTTAAAATATAAAAAAGTAATAGTGCACCGAATTTAAGTTAATATTTTCAAATTTTTATACATGAAAAGTAATAATTTATTGTTGATTAATATATAAATTCAAAGTTTAAATGTAAATTTTACATGCGTTTTTTTTTTTTTGTGAATAAATCGTACATTTGAACTACGAAGATCAAAATCACATCATTTCGATAACCTCAATCACTCGGCTATCGCTAATTCACCTCCTCTTTTTTATCTCTATATAATCCCCAATTTTAGTACGTTTAAATAAATTTAAAATTATTACTAATGAGATGAAATTGTTTAAAATGATAAGATAAAAGTGAAAATTCTAAATTAATATTTGTTTCGATAATTTTGTATTATGAGTAATTTATAAGTTATCAAAATATGAAAAAAAAGGAAGTAAATTTAATTGATGATATTAACTTTTATCGAATAAAATTACTAAAATAAAAATAATTTTTCACAAAAAGTATTTTTTATCGACTTCTAACTTTAGTACATAAACAAATAATTTTTAAACTTAAAGTCAAATATTACTTTAAACTGTAGTTTAAAACTATACCCGAAAGATTCTAAATCTATCTTTGTCTTCAGAGCCAATGATTTATTTATGTTATCGTGTTTATGTAAAGATTTTTATTTTGAGATGTATTATTATTTTTGAATCGAAATAATGCGTCCAACTTACTTTTATTATATCCAATTCTCATGCAATCTCTTTAAACTTATATGTATTCTTTTTAAATAATGAGTTTTTTTTAAATAATATAATCTTAATCGCATATTTTTAAAAATATTAAATTTAGCGAATGAGATTTTTTTGATAATACATACCAAGGATCAAAATTGTGGATAAATTTTTTTGACATTAATTATATATGAAAATATAAATTTATATAAGCAATTTGATAATAAGTGATTTTAATCTTTTTTTTTTGTTACGTACATCATTAACCTATGATAGCACTCCTTCATTATCCACTTACTCTTATTATATACTAGCTTAGATTTGTGCTATGCGCAGTTTTCTTTAATATTTTATTATTTTTTATTTAAATTTTTGTAATTATATATTATTATATGAAATTTTAATCTATACTA
This sequence comes from Heracleum sosnowskyi, assembly GCA_030848705.1. Classification (NCBI taxonomy): domain Eukaryota; kingdom Viridiplantae; phylum Streptophyta; class Magnoliopsida; order Apiales; family Apiaceae; genus Heracleum; species Heracleum sosnowskyi. The sequence continues at coordinate 122,395,037 of CM061241.1, forward strand.
TAGTATTAAAGACGAAACATTGAAAGTTTTGGTTTTCGGTTTTCGGTCGGTTTTTGGTCTTTTATTCTATTGAATAAATAATATAAAAATATAAAAATAGTAACTAGATGATTGCCTTTTATAATTAAAATATTTTTTTTACAAAATTTACTTTTTTTCCCAAAAATATCATGGGAATTATCTTTAAATTAAAATATATTACATTTTATATTTGTTATCACTGAAATCTCTGTTTTCCAGAAATATGAGTTGTAATCCTTACTTATTTATTTTAAAACTTATTTTAATACTCTATTTAATAAATAATATAAAAATATAAAAATAGTAACTAGCTAATTGTCTCTTATAATTAAAAAAAAATCTAGCAAAATCTACTATTTTTCCAAAAATATCACGACAATTACCTTTAAATTAAAACATATTATATTTTATATTTGTTATCACTAAAATCTCTATTTTCCACAAATATGAGGTGCAATCCTTACTTATATATTTTAAAACCTATTTTAATACTCTATTTAATAAATAATAAAATAATATAAAAATAGTAACTAACTGATTTTCTTTTATAGTTAAAACATTTTTTCCTAACAAAATCTACTTATTTTCCAAAAAACATCACGGACAATTTACCTTTAAATTAAAATATATTACCTTTTATATTTGTTATCACTAAAATCTCTCTTTTCTAAAAATATCAAGTGCAACCCTTGCTTATATATTTTAAAACATATTTTAATACTTTTAATCATTTAAAAACTTACTTATTTTAACAAGTCAACGTATTTTTTTAACAAATACAATTAATATATTTAAAACACTTCTTTTCCAAAAATATCACGGACAATTACCTTTAAATTAAAATATATTACCTTTTATATTTGTTATCACTAAAATCTCTCTTTTCCAAAAATATCAAGTACAACCCTTACTGTAAAGCATAATGTAATATAAGATGTAATAGAGATAACTACAACTCAACAAAGGACAAGACAAACAATAATATTAACAGAAGCACAGGAATCCAGAATCAAAGAAGAAAAGGTAAACTCAAAAAATCAAAATATGGTATGTATTCTTGAAGTCCGTAAACAAGTCACGGAAAGAAGTTCATGAAAATGTTCAAGCCTCAGTGACAGTTATAGAAACAAGACTTTCAAGACTACATAAGTATGTGAATGATTTAGGGTTAGTACCACAGGATTCCAGTGATTTATTTGAAGCAACCAGATCGACAAAGGACTTATCAGCAGCATTGAATTGAAGACATAGAAGAATTGATCAAGTGTTATTCATCTGTGAACCAGACCAGTTGCACCAGTTGACAGCACTTAAAAGATCAAGGTGTTTTATCGTCTCAGAAGAAATTGATTTAGTCTAAATCTAAACACCCCGAAACTCAAAAGGTTTTCTAAAATGATTAAGGACAAAAGCAAATGGTTCGATGGTTTTTCTTAAAAGAAAACTATCGAATGAGATTAAGGAAATCTATCTGAAAACTATTATTAAGTAATTTGTCATTCGATAGTTTTTAAATAAAAACCATCGAATGGAAAATTACTTTTATAATTCGATGGTTTTTCAATTTGAGGAGCAGGTGAAAAGGTGTTTGTTTGCCAGGTTGATCAAAAGAATGAACGACCAAGATTAATTGTTTATTTTGGTTCGATAGTTTTTCTACACAAGTCTACAATTAACAGAGAAAAGAAGAAGTGTCTTCTTCAGTTATCAGGTTGATCACAGAAGCAATTACGAAGAGAGAGTTTGAGCCAGAGAGAAAATCAGAGAAATTAATATTGCTCAGAATTCTATCATTGTATTGATTGTGTATAACCTAGAACTCATTGAAGCTAATCTACGGATTAGAATTGTAGCACCCCTCGCGGATTATATTTATAAAACGATATGTTAGGCCGAATACACAATATATAATCAAGTATGTATGAGAATAACAATTAAGAACACAGGTTTGTAAATCAACAAACTGAATTATATTAAATAATTCTCTCTTAGTGATGTTAATGAATCACAAAGAGCTTCTAGGTTACAAGAATAATATATTCAATGATCGCATCCCTTCTAGGGATAACCTATCTGTGTTTATATAGTACACAGTTACACAATCCTTATCTAATTGATATTCCTACAAATTAGCTATACAATTGATATCAATTAAGGATTGCTTCTTATCTTCTATTCCGTTTCCTTAGCTGTATCAATATATTCTGCTTCTTTCCATCTTCAGAATATATTGCTTCTAGAATCTTCAATTCAGCACCGACAGCTAATTCAACTATCACCTTGTCAGACTTTAAATAAACTCTGACCGGCTTCCTTTAAACTCTTCACCCTGTCAGAGTTTAATTAAACTCTGACCGGCTTCTGATAAACTCTGGTCAGTACCTGTTGCTTAAACACTGATAAACAAACGTCAGCAATTATATCTAACACGATATATTCTCCGACTCTTGTTTTAATTTGGTGTATTTGATTTCGTAGTTGAACTGAATGATTTATCCGCGAACGAAATTAAAGAATTTGTGAGTATCATATTCAACCCCCCCTTCTACGATACTTTAGACCTAACAATTGGTATCAGAGCTATTTGATTGACGTACAAATCAGATCCGGTGAATGAGACCAAAATCAAACATAGCTTGAAAATTCGAAGCAAATTTTTTAACTTTCAAAAAATTTCATCTGATTGAAATTTCTTGAATTTTCAGAAACCATAAGTGCTCCAAATACAACTGCTGGTATTAAAGTTCTCCCGTTTACAAGAGATGATTTCGGTTTGTGGAAGATGAAAATGATGTTATTTATCAAGGCATCTAATCCGTTGTATATTAGAATTTTAGAGAACGGACCATATGTACCAATGAAATTAGTTGATGAAACGACAACTCTTGAAGGTACCAGAATACCCCCAGGCACCACACCTAAGGATATCTCTGAGTACACAGATTCAGATAAAGAACTGATTCGATTGGATACAGGTTTGATGCTAATATTGACAGACTCCGCAGACAAGGAAATGAGCTATCAGATAATGAGTTGTACAAGCGGGAAACATATGTGGGATACCATAAACTTAATAATGGAAGGAACTGAAGAAGTGCAGGAAAACATGTTAGTCCGAATACACAATATATAATCAAATATACGTATGAGAATAATAATAAGAACACTGTTTATGAATAATAAACTGTATAGAATTAATAACTCCTCTCTCAGTGATGTAAAATATCACAGAGAGCTGCTAGGTTACAAGAATAATGTTTTCACGTATTCGCATCCCTTTTAGGGTTAACCTATCTGTGTTTATATAGTACACAACTACATACAATCTTCTAATTGATATTCCTATAAATCAGCTATATAATTAATATCAATCTAGAATTGCTTCTGTCTTCTGTTCCGTTTCCTTAGCCATCTCGATATCTCTTTGCTTCTTTCCATCTTCAAAGAATATCGCTTCTAGAATCTTCATTGAATAACACCGACTGCTAAGCAAACTCTGACAGTTAGAGTTTAACAAACTCTGACCAGTCTTCCAGCTAAACTTTGATAGTATCCTGATACTTTAAACACTGATAAACAAACATCAGCAATTATATCTAACAATCTCCCCCAACTTGTGCATACTAAAAATGTACAAGTTAACAGATAATTGATGATGTCAAAACATATAACAAATGCAATGTTTATAAAATCACAGAGTTTATATTTAACTTAGAACAGAAAACTTAAAAACTTACAGACTCCATTTACTTAATCTCTTCAATATCAGGTACAGTTCTGATATAGTCCATAAGCAATCTTCTTTCAGCTCTTTCAAGTTCAGCTATCATTATCTCCTTCAGTTCCTTTAACTCTGGATCACTCTCTCCAGTTTGGTAGATAGCTGCCCTCAGAGCATAGATACTATTCTTTCTCATCTCATTTCCCAGCTTTATTATGAAGGATTTATCTGACTCCAGATTAAATTCCAACACTTTTATACCAAGATCTGTTCTGAGTCTTGCACTGTTCCTCTGCATCTCAACAAGCTTTCCATTGTAATCTCTGTACTTTGGTATGTAAGAACCAACAGACTTTAAGCCACAAAGAGCTCTAGATTTCACCATTCTGCTTCTTAATACCTCAGCTGCTTGATGAGTTCTTTGATTTTTGATTTTGAGTAAATACAGCACATACTCCAGCTCTTCCTTCATTTTTAATCCAATGTCAGCTTCACCAACTCTGTATACTCTACCATCAGTCTTGAAGTATAACAAAAAATCCTTTTTCAACCCTTTATGGTGAATTAACTGAACCGGCTCTAAAGTATCAAGATTTTCTTGAGTCACACCAACACCTGGTTCAGCTAATGAGGTATAATCCATAGGACTATTATTCACTCTCTTTTCTCTATGAGATCCTAGTCCAGATTTATCTCTAGATTCTTTGCCCATTATAGTTCTGCTTTGAAGAATATTTGTATTTCCAGGAATCAGAGAATGTTGAACTGTGATTGGTTTAGCAAAAGTCCTTTGGAGTTGTGAAGATAGTTGAGTCTGTACAACTTGAGTAGTATCAGTGATTGTCACAACTTCCAATGATTTAACAACTTGAGCATTGTCAGAGGTTGATTGAACTTTCTTCAGTATTTGTTGTTCTTCTACAAGCTTACCTTTGCCCTTGTCAAGACTAGCTTCAACAAGCCTCTTTGCATATTGTAAACTCTGTTGAGAGTTTACATTTTCTTTGATGATAATTCCTCTTTCTTTTGGCCTTGAAACCTTCACAGTCTTCTTTATCTTTCCAGACTTTAAATTCTTCTCATACTCTTCAGCTAGCATCTTTTCTTCTGCTTGAATATCTTCAATGGTTGCATCTGCACCATGTTCTTTGATAAGTGGATTTCATATCCACTTGGATCGTCCTAAATTGGCTCAAATTGGTTGTTTTGTTCTCAAGTTTGTGGTATTTGTGATATGTTTGGTGTTAGTATTTGCAGAGTTGAGTTGTCAGCAGAGATGTGGTGATTCTATGGTTGTGTGGTGGTGTTTAATCATTAGTGTGAAGGTCAAGTGGTTGCGGAGGTTGAACGTGCGAAGAATTGGCAAAAGAAAGCAATTTTAGGATTTTGGACAGAATTCCAAGCGCCCCCGCGCCTCCCCAAGCGCCCCCGCGCCCTAGTTGACAGATTTCCAGGCACCCCCGCGCCTTCTTGCGCGCGCCCGCCCCTGCAGAATCCTGGAATTTGGCAGTTTTTGTCAGAAAAGGAAACCTGCTGATTTTTTGGCAACCCTAAGGCCTATATGAATCATTGGTGGACGATTTCAGAGGGAGAGATCAATATACCTACATACATATTCATCCACTGGTGAGGAGAACAAGAAGACGGCTGATTACGAAGATCTACTTTTCATCTTTTCTTTGTATTCTTCTAATTAGGCGATACTTTGGATTCTCGTTGGTTTCGTTTGTTCTTTCTTAACCCTAGCACTTTTATTCAGTATTCTAGACTTATTATTATCATGTTTTCATCAGAACCCACGATGATGAACGGTTCGATTATGAACTAATCGTTGTCGTGGGATTCTAACGGATTTATTTATGGATTTTAATAGTTAATTGTTTTAAAGATGTGTGTGTGATGGCTAATTGATATCCTAGTTTGGTTGTGCTTATTCTTCTTGGATGCGTAGCTAACATTTTAGATTGTTTGTTAATCTCTATTGAATGCGAAAGTGGATATAGAGGTTTAGAACTTGCCATGCTAGCATAGGTTTATGTATGTTTGTCATACATGATTCGTAGGTGATTTTAACCATCTTACCTGCCCTATATAATCTGAATGGTTAACTTGCTCGTTAAACCATTATGTTTTCAAATCTTATAGACATATAGGGTCTAAGCATAATTGGTGTATGCTTAACTTCTATCTATTTTGTGGATGTTTGAGTGGTTTGGTATACGTATACTGAAAGGTAGCGTGTACTGATTTCGTGTTATCCGATTAGTTATCACAACTGTCACATGCATTGATTAAAGACAAAAGACTCTAGATGATATATTTAATGAATTTAGGATCCCATGTTTATTCTCATAAGTAATTCAACAGTAATCTCTTTAGTTAATTATAATCTTGTTAAGTTATTAGTTAATTTAGATAATCAAAACACAAACTTGTTAATTGTCTTAGCATTGAACAATAGCCATACATTGTTGCATAGGTGCTAAACTATTATAACCAAAGCAGTCTCTGTGGGAACGAACTCTACTTAATCCTGTATTACTTGTGACCGCGTACGCTTGCGTGATTTTGTGCGAACATTCTTCCAGAAACAACTGAGCTGCAATCTCTTCATCAGTAATTGGTTGAGAAGTAAGCAAAAAGCTTCTAGCTCTTGAAGAAGATTGAGCACCAGTGTTTATTTTCTCAGAGTTTGCCCTAGCAGAGTTTGACCTTAGTCTCCCTTGCTCTTGAGTAGATTTTGACCTTAACTCTTTTCCTTTTGCACCACCATCAGTAGTATCATCCTGTCTACTCAGAGTTTGAGATTTCCTGTATTTGTCTTTAAGTACTCTCTCCCCCTTTTTGACATCATCTGGAATCAACACTGAGGTGAGCAACTCTAGAGAAGCAGAAATTGAATCAAGCTTATGAGACATGACAGTTTGATTTTCTTCAACTTTGCTGAGCCTGGTTTTTATATAACCTCCTGCTCTCTAGAGAAAGAAAATTTTTCTTGCTTTAAAGTCAGCTCCCTTGCAGCCACATCATTCCTCAACCCAGTAACATCTTTCTGAGTTTCATCAAAACGATTGTGAAGAGACTTTACTTGGACAATTGTAGCTTTAAGATTAGCAAGAAGCTCAGGATTAGTGATAGTAGAAGCAGACTTTTTCACAAAATCAGCTGCCCTTTGAGAAGTGAAGATACAGTCATGACTTGACCAATTTGCATAATACATATCCTGAAAATGTGCTTCAGTAACATGATTAGATGTACCACCAATATCAGTCATCTTAGGAATGTTTTGACCAGAAATCCTTGTAGAAGAAGAAGAATCAGCTTGATCATCAGACATTGCTGTAGATTCTTTACTTAGAGAATTTGGAATATTCTCAGCAAAAGTTTCTTGTGCATCTTCATTTGCAAGCTTCTCAGAGTTTAAATTCTCAACTACAGTTTCTTGAACAGCCTCAACAACAGGCTCTGCAGCATCTTCAAGAATATCCTCCGTAGCTACAGCCTTTGCTGTCTGATCAACCTCTTCACCCTTTTCAATAACCTGGTGAGTGACAGAGAAAACCTCTGTATGAGTAGCCAAAGACTCATCAATAATTACTGTAGGTTGATCAGCTGCCACATCCTCAGTTTCACCAACACTGCCAAACTCTTCAAGAGTTGCAGAAGGATGTGCTTCAATGTTTTCCTCTATATCCATCTCCAAGATAGGCTCAAGCAATTCATCATTGAAATCAGCCATATCATCAACATTTGCTCTGGCTTTATCAGGCACAATAGCATTCTCATGAACATCTTCAGAAACAATCTCTGGAGCTTCAGCAGGTGTAGAATCTGGGACCAAACCATCAAATAGATAAGCAACAACTAGCTTCCTCTTTTTGGTGTGTATAGACTCATTTTCATCAGAAGGAGGTCTATTTGCCCTCTTCTTTATCCTTGAAGTACCAACAGACCTTGGTAAATCATCAGCATTTGAAGGTTTAGCAGCCTTGACAGCCTTAAAAGCCCTATGCTTGGTTCTACCCCCAGCTTTTGGTCTTTGAGAAGTAGATGTAGGTTCAGTGTTTAAGGGTTCAGGATTTGGTTGAGGTTGTGGTTGTAAAAATTGTTGAACACTCTTAGGAAGTAACAAATCCCCAACATTTCCTTTCTTAACATCTTTATTTGTTAAGTCAGAGAATACCCTCTTATGCAACTTAAATGAAGGAATAACATCATCTTCAACAATGTCTACCCCAGTTACACAAGCAGAAAATATTAACTGACAAAAACGAGCAAAATGAACCACACCCCTATTCTCTGTCATCTTTTCTCCTATATTAGTCAAAACTAGTCTAGCAAAATCAAAGTGAGTACCATAGAGAAGAGAATACCCGATTTGCAGACTGTCAATCGGAATAGCATCCCAATTGGTACACTTCTTCCCGAACGCTCTTGTTATGGAATCAAAGAAGAAACTCCATTCCTTCCTTAAGAGCGGTCGCTTCAAGTTACCTGTCCTTGCCAAAGACCCAGTGTAACCAATCTCTCTCATCATCCTTTGAAGTTCAGCATCACCAACAGAGATTATGTACGCATTGAAATCCTCAAAACCAAGAGCATCACGAACAGTGGTTGGAGTGACCACAAACTCTTGTTCTTCAAATTCGAATACAATCGAAGGAGTTCCAGACTCTCCTCCATCATCATAAACATTCGTCTCCTAGAAAGCTTTGATTTGCAATCCAGAAAGCTTTGCTGGTTCTAATAGAGCATACCCAATGTCTGACTGAGCAAGGAAATTTTGAAACAAATGAAACGCCTCTGGTGCGTTCTCAGTACTTAAGGGTGCTGCATAGTTGTTAGGAACGAACTCTAACCCAACAGAACGAAATACTGTGGTTGCCATTAGAAATGATTTGAAAATTATCAGAGAATAAGCTTTGAACTTTCAGAGAATATTGGATGCAGAAAAGTGTTTGTGAAAAGGTGTGTGTGAAAATGTTTTGTGAATAGAGTAAGTCTGTAAAGAATATGAACGTTGTGTGTATAATGGTTAAATATGAAACACAAAAATTAAAACTGAAGAGTTTTAATCATTAAGATACACAGCAGGCTTACTCGTGAAATGTGTGATTGGGACAGTTCTCACACATGCATTAACTGACAGCATTAATCATGGTAGTTTCCAATACGCATGCGCAGTAAAAACAGGCACTAATTACTGCTATTTACACGCTTCATCATTTTCAAAACACATACAAACCGTTGTCAATTATACTCTCTATTTTCAAAAATAATGTTCCTCAACAATTATGAAATGTCTGAAACACCTTTATTTATTTTAATCATCAGAGATTAAAAATAAATTACCTCGGCGTAGAGTACACAGTTCATCAGTGTTTATCAATTCTCCACCTTTATTAATAATCTCTTTTCTCAAAATGCGCAGTTGTGAGTATTTGTGTGTGAATAGCAGAGTTTACTGAATGTAAATATTTAGAGCATCTCAAAGTGCATAAAATCGACAAATTAAATCAGTAAAAACTGGTTGCCCAAACTCTCATTTAGAAAACAAAATCTGATGTCATCTAAACTCTGTACCTTTATATGTATTTATTTGTTTTCACCCCCTATCTTAAATTTTTTTTTTCCTTTTCCAGTAATCAGTGGTTGGCACTAGTCACCAAAAATTTCAAATTTTAGCCCTTATTTCATACAATAAGTTCCTGGATCTTCCTAGGCACAACATGATCTCAAAGGAATTTGTGCATTATTTATGCATCTTTTTCTTGGGGGTGATGTAGTAGCAACTAATTATAAGAGTTTAGACTAACATCATTTAGTACATATCATTTATGAGAGAAAGTGCAAACAACTAATACAGACTCAGTGTATAGGACCAATAAACGAAGAGATGCTCTAAATATAGAGACAGTATCATGTTGTGTAAAGTTTCTGCACACATTTGAGATCAGATCATATATAACTCAGAAGGATTCATGATTACTTACTGAGAATCATGATTCATACTATTTTCTTCATCGGTTGTTATGTTTCAGACAATACCACAATCAGAGTTTAACATCAGAGTTTAACCAACAGAGTATGCCAACAGAGTATGCTAACAGAGTATGCTAACATGATTTGCATGACAGTTAACATATGTATAGAAACATGAGCAACATATCACAGAAGAGTAAATTTTGAGTCTAACCAGTATCTCTAGTCGAAACCAGAGATCATTCCTAGTTCATTTACCAGTCTTCTAAATGTAGCTTCACTCAAAGGCTTAGTGAAGATATCTGCAAGCTGCTGATCTGTAGACACAAAATAAAGCTCAATATTTCCTTCCTCCACATGTTCCCTAATAAAGTGATACCTTATGCTGATGTGCTTGGTCATGGAGTGCTGTACTGGATTTCCTGTCATAGCAATAACACTTTCGATTATCACAGAAAATAGGTATTTTAGAGTACCTTAACCCATAATCCAACAATTGATTTTTCATCCACAGAATATGTGCACAACAGCTACCAGCAGCAATATACTCTGCTTCAGCAGTGGATGTGGAAATTGATTTCTGTTTCTTGTTGTACCAAGAAACTAGTCTGTCACCTAGAAATTGACAGCTTCCACTGGTGCTCTTTCTGTCAATCTTACAACCTGCAAAGTCTGCATCAGAGTAACCAACAAGCTTAAACTCTGATTCTCTAGGATACCACAAACCCAAGGTTATGGTTCCTTTGAGATATTTGAAAATCCTCTTCACAGCTGTTATATGAGACTCTCTGGGATCAGCTTGAAATCTTGCACAAAGACAGGTTGCAGACATGATGTCTGGTCTACTTGCAGTCAGATAAAGAAGAGACCCTATCATGCCTCTGTAGTTTGTCATATCTACTGAAGCTCCCGTGTCTTTGTCTAGCTTTGTTACAGTTGCCATAGGAGTTGTTGCAGATGAACTATCAAGCATACCAAATTTCTTGAGTAGATTTCTGGATATTTTGCTTGATTGATAAAAATCCCATCATCTGTTTGCTTTACCTGCAAGCCTAGAAAATAACTAAGCTCTCCCATCATGCTCATTTGGTACCTGGACTGCATAAGCTTGGCAAACTTCTTACAGAGTTTATCATTAGTAGACCCAAAGATTATATCATCCACATAGATTTGAACTAAAAGCAAATCATTACCAGTATTGAAATAGAACAAGGTTTTATCAATTGTACCTCTAGTGAACCCACTTTCTAAAAGAAATTGAGCCAGAGTTTCATACCATGCTCTAGGTGCATGCTTTAGTCCATAAAGTGCTTTGTCAAGCCTGTAGACATAATCTGGGTGCTTGGGGTCCACAAACCCTGGTGGTTGTTCAACAAACACTTCTTCTTCAAGTTTCCCATTGAGAAAAGCACTCTTCACATCCATCTGAACGACTTTAAACTTTTTGTGAGCAGCATATGCTAGAAAAATCCTTATGGCTTCCAACCTTGCAACTGGAGCAAAGGTTTCATAATAGTCAATTCTTTCTTGCTGTGAATATCCTTTTGCCACAAGTCTAGCCTTGTTCCTTGTAATTACTCCCTCACTGTCAGTCTTGTTCCTGAAAACCCACTTTGTACCAACAACAGATCTGTTCTTGGGTCTTGGTACAAGTGTCCATACTTCATTTCTTTCAAACTCATTGAATTCTTCCTGCATTGCTGTTATCCAGTTAGCATCTTGAAGAGCTTCATCCACTTTCTTAGGCTCTGTTTGAGATATGAATGCATGAAACAGACATTCATTTGTTGTAGCAATTCTTGTTCTTACATTTGCATCTGGATCTCCAATAATCAGATCAGGTGTATGAGCATGTGTCCACTTTCTTGCTGTAGGTAAGTGGCTTCTTTCATCATTATTGGATCCTCCCCCTTGATCCATGCTTTCCTGATTTTCTTGTTGACCATCTGTATTCCCTAAGGCTCCCCCTGAATTGGACTGCTCAGAATTTGAACTTTCAGAGTTTGAGCCAGAGTTTGTGTTAGATTCTTCAGCTGACTCACTTTCAGAATGTGAGTCATCATGTTGAGATGTTCCTGAAGTATCTTCATGTTCCCCCTCAACTGGTTCTCTATTTTGTTCTGTCAGAGAAACTTCCTCAGTGTTTACCAGTAAAGGTTCAGAGTATGCTTCATCAGAGTTTGTTGGATTTGCTTCGTCAGAGTTTACATCATCAAAGTTTAGATCTTCATTTTCAAAGCGTAGTTGATCATGATTTTCTTCATCTTCTATTCCAGTTATTTTCTTGTCATCAAATGACACATGTATAGATTCCATGATCACTTTAGTTCTCAGATTATAAACTCTGAATGCTTTAGTTGACAGTGGATATCCAACAAAAATTCCTTCATCAGCTTTTAAGTCAAACTTGGTCAATTGTTTAGGATGAGTTTTCAACACAAAGCATTTGCACCCAAAAATATGAAAATATTTCAGGTTTGGTTTCTTTTTCTTCACCATCTCATATGGTATTTTCCCATGCATGTTGATCAGTGTAGCATTTTGAGTAAAACAAGCAGTTTGAACAGCTTCTGCCCAGAAATAAGTTGGCAATTTTGCTTCAGCAAGCATTGTTCTGGCAGCTTCGATTAAAGTTCTGTTCTTTCTTTCAACTACACCATTCTGCTGTGGAGTCCCAGGTGCAGAAAATTCTTGCTTCACTCCTTTTTCCTTGCAAAATTCTTCCATTGTTGCATTTCTGAATTCAGTACCATTATCACTCCTGATAATTTTCACTTTATCATGTGATCCTTTATCCAGTAGCTTTACATGTTCCATCAGAATTAAGGCAGTTTCATCCTTCTTTGCTAGAAAGTACACCCAGGTGTATCTAGTGTACTCATCAACAATGACTAAAGCATATTTCTTTCTGCCAAGAGACATTACATTCACTGGACCAAATAGATCAACATGAAGAAGATGATAAGGATCCACAACTGAAGATTCAAACTTACTCTTGAAAGATGACTTCCTTTGCTTGGCCTTTTGACAAGAATCACACAGACCATCTAAGCTAAGTATAGATTTTGGAAGTCCCCTTACAAGATCTTTTCGAATTAGCTCATTGATGTTGTTCAAATTTAGATGAGAGAGCTTCTTATGCCATTTCCAACTCTCTTCATTAGACATCTTTGCAGACAGACACACGGCTTTTCCTTCAGAGTTTGTTACCAAACTTGCTTCATAGATATTATTACGTCTGTGTCCAACTAGAACAACTTTCCCTGTAGATTTGCTAACAACCTCACAGTATTCAGGTTGAAAATCTACATGATAACCTCTGTCACAGATTTGACTCACAGATAGTAAGTCATGCTTGAGTCCTGGGACAAGAGCTACATTTGTGATGATGACACTTCCAAGATTGATATTGCCATATCCCAGAGTATGTCCTATGTTGCCATCTCCATAGGAAACTTTTGGGCCAGCCTTCTCCTCATAATCTGATAGCAGGGCTTTATTTCCAGTCATGTGTCCTGAACATCCACTGTCCAAGACTAGGGTGCTCTCCCTTATGCCCTGCAATCATAAACAATTACTGAGAGTTAGTTTTAAGGATCCAGACTTGCTTGGATCCTTTGGCTTTCTTAACATTGTTAGCTTTTGCAGCGGAATTCTTATCAACAGAGTTTAAGCTAACAGTATTAGAGTTTACACTTGCAGAATCAACTTTAACCCATTTCACATTGGGCTTCAACTCATAATAGTTATGATAAATAGCATGATAATTCTTGCAAGTATAAATAGAATGCCAAGTACTCCCACAGTGAGTGCATAAAGTCTGTGGTCTAACCCTAACATAATCATTCTTTACTCCAGTCTTGGAGGGTAAAGAATTAATGTCTTTGTTCTTCCTGCAGAAACTTGCAAGATGATTAGTACTACCACAATTATGACATGTTTTTCTAGGAGCATCAGTAATAGGCAAATGATTATTACTTTTATTAATGCCTACTTTTTCATTTCTGTTCTTCCTGGACACTTTATGTTTCTCAATAGACTTTACCTCTTTGAGCTTATACTTGAATTGTTTCTCTGTCATTAAACCAACATTAACCTGTTTAACACAAGTTTTTACTGGTTCTTCCTTAACAGTTTCTTTTTCAAGTACAGAGTTTAGCTTACTGGTTTCAGAAACAAATTTCATAGGTGGAAGATGTGTTTTAACTTTAACTTTATCTTTAAATCTAAGTTCATCTTCCACACAGTAACCTAACCCAACTATATCTGTTTGAAACACTTGATGTGTATCTTTTCCAGAGTTTGTCTAGGTTTTAATTATTTTTCTCTCTTTTTCCAATTCAGATTCTAATTGCCTAAATCTCTTAAGCAACTCCTGTTCAACATAAACAACATCATCTCTTTCCTTTTGAACTTGTTGCATGTTAACAAGTTCTTCTTCAAGAAATTTATTTCTCTCTCTAAGCTTTAGATTCTCAGATTTAATTCTTTCATTTTCTAAAGTTTGATCTCTATAACTAACATGTATGCTTTTAAGATAAATTCTTAATTCAGATATATTATCAGTATCATAAGCATAAGTTGTTAGGGGTACCTTGTTTTCAGATGATTCAGATTCATCTTTAACAGTTGCCATGAGAGCATAGTTGACATCCTCATCTGAGTCTGAAGTGTCTGCCCAGTCTCTTCCTTTAGTGATGAGTGCTTTTTCAGATTTTCCTTTCTTGCATTCTGGAGCATAGTGACCCATCTCTTTACACTTGTAGCACTGGATCTCAGACTTGTCTTTCTTCCCAGATTTGGTATCCCTTCCTTTAGACTTTCTGAAACTCTTCCTTTCAGAGTTTGAATCTCTCCTAGAGAATCTCTTTCCTTTCTTGAAGTTCTTGAAACCCATCTTCTTGAAGGTCTTCACCATCAAAGCAGCCATTTGCATCATCTGTTCTTCATCATCCTCAGATTCAGATGATTCATCAGTGTTTAAGTCATCATCAGAGTTTGATGACTCACTTTCAGAGTTTATGACCAAAGCCTTTCCCTTAGCTTTCTTCTTTGATGTCTCTTTCTTAAGAAGTTTTTCTTCAACTTTGAGAGCAACATATTTTGTCTTCTTTCCAGATCTTTTGTTTCTTTGTTCTATCTCAAGTTCATGAGTTTTAAGCAACCCATAGATTTCATCAAGATCTGTCTCTGCAAGATCATAATTATCTCTTATTGTTGTTGCCTTTAAATCCCATCTTTCAGGTAGAGATAGAATAAACTTGAGATTAGACTCTTCAAGATCATATTCTTTATCAACCAGAGATAAATCATTCAACAGTTTACAGAATCTGTCATATGTCTCAGTCAAAGTTTCATCAGGTCTCGAGTCAAAGTGTTCATACTCCTGTGTAAGAATAGTCTTCCTGTTCTTCTTTATAGCACTTGTTCCTTGACATCTGACTTCTAAAGCATCCCAAATTTCTTTGGCAGTTTTGCAACCAATAACTCTGTTAGACATGACATTATCTAAGGCACTATGGAGAAGATGTCTAACTTTTGCATCCTTTGCAATTGATGAGATATCTTCAGGAGTCAAATCTTTCTTTTTCTTTGGAACAGTCTTTTGTTCTTGACCAGCAACAACAGGAGATAATTTAGTTGGCATATGAGGACCATCATTGATTCTATCAAGATATTCTGGATCTGTAGCTTCCAGAAACATGGTCATCTTTACCTTCCAAATTGGATATTCCACTGGTCTGAGAATTGGAACCCTGATTGTCTCATATCGACTCACAGAAGTTGGTTGAACCTTTACGGGATTAGAACCTGCTTGGATATTTTCAGCTATGATTATACTTGTGTTTGGATCAAGATAAACTGTATATATTCAACAGCCTAGGCTCTGATACCAATTATTAGTCCGAATACACAATATATAATCAAATATACGTATGAGAATAATAATAAGAACGCTGTTTATGAATAATAAACTGTATGGAATTAATAACTCCTCTCTCAGTGATGTAAAATATCACAGAGAGCTGCTAGGTTACAAGAATAATGTTTTCACGTATTCGCATCCCTTTTAGGGTTAACCTATCTGTGTTTATATAGTACACAACTACATACAATCTTCTAATTGATATTCCTATAAATCAGCTATACAATTAATATCAATCTAGAATTGCTTCTGTCTTCTGTTCCGTTTCCTTAGCCATCTCGATATCTCTTTGCTTCTTTCCATCTTCAAAGAATATTGCTTCTAGAATCTCCATTGAATAACACTGACTGCTAAGCAAACTCTGACTGTCAGAGTTTAACAAACTCTGACCAGTCTTCCAGCTAAAATCTGATAGTATCCTGATACTTTAAACACTGATAAACAAACATCAGCAATTATATCTAACAAAACAGATTGGACATCCTGACTTCTCAGTATGAATCATTTAGGTCTCTTTCTGGAGAAAGTATAACTCAGGTCTTTGAGAAGTTGAAAGGCATATGTATAGGCCTATTTGTAAACACCGAGGATTCTAATCAACTTTAATTAAGATGTAATAAGTAAATAATAAAAATCAAATGTCACATGAATCTCAGAAGATTATATCTATCAAAGAATGAAGATTAAAGTCATCTACAGACTTGAAGTTATTCTACATTGAAAGAAGTTCAATTTATTGATCAAGCCTCAGTGAAGTATTCAAGCTCAGTGGATTTATTAAAGTGACAGAGATTTCAAGTGGTGACAGAGATTTCAAGTGGTGGATTTTAGTTTTATTACACATTAATTTGTTTTTAATTTGTTAAATCTTTTAAAGGACAAATTCGATTAAACGATATAGTTTGTATTCAACCCCCCTTCTACAAACTTATCAGGACATAACAATTGGTATCAGAGCCTTTTGATTGATATACAAATCAAAGATCCAATTATTTTGAGATTTTTTCTTAAACTTTGAAATTTTTATTATTCTTCAAAAATCTCAAAAATGTCTACAACTCAGAAAGTGGGTACAGTCAAAATCCCCATGTTCAGTTTTTTATTTTTTCATAGGAGCATTATCCTATGTGGACATAGGAGCATTATCCTATGTGGAAGAAGAAGATGTTCCTGTTTCTTCAAGTTGCAAATGTTAAATATCTAGGAGTACTGAAGAATGGTCTTAAACTAATTATGATTGTGGAGGAAGAGCAGTTAGAGAATGATGTTGTTACTAGAGCTGCTAGGATGTACCCTAAGGATCCCAAGGACAACAAAGCTGATAAGAAAGAGGATGCTACCATGGATGCCTGTCTACAATTGCTACTGGTTGATTGTCTTGATCCTGTCATGCATAATCATGTTCTAAACTGTGCTACTACCAAACACATTTGGGACACTATAGAGATAATCAATGAGGGGACAGAGGAAGTAAGAGAGAATAAGCTGGAAATTCTCACCTCTTCATATGAGCATTTCAGATCAAACCCTGGTGAAGGTATCTCTGAGGTTTTTGAGAGATACAACAAATTAATCAATGATCTGAACCTCAATGGGAAGCACTATACTATCAAGGAAATCAACAAGAAGTTCCTTTTGACACTTCCAATTCATTTGGAGCACAGAATATCTGCAATCAGAGAAGCAAGAGATCTTGGAGAGATTTCTCTGGAAAGACTGTATGGTGTTCTGAAGACCTATGAGCTGGAGCAGATTCAACAAAAGGAGATATATGGAACTGGAAAGATAGTTAGTACTTCTACTGCATTGACAACAGAAGTCCCACAGAAACTGGAAGTGAAGGTTGTTCAACCTTCTAGTTCTAACTTGGATGTTATTGATGCTGAATATGGTTTAACATCCATTGATCAATCTGGTGGTGACTTCTATTCTTTGGAAGAACTTGATCAGTTGGAGGATGGTGACTTGGCAATGATAGTGAAGAAGTTTGGCAAATTCAGATTCAGAAGGAATCCCAATCTTAAGTTCAAGCCCAGGTTTCAGAGAGGTGGTTCCTCATCTACAAATAGCACAATGGGTGGCTATAAAACTGGAACTGTGGAAAGAAGCACAATCAGGTGCTATAATTGTAATGAGTTGGGTCACTTCGCTACAGAATGTAAAAAACCAAAGCAAGTGAGAAGGAACTCATTTGATTCTAGCAAGAAGAATAAGATTGGGAAAACTTATGTTGCCGAAGGAAAGAGTTGGGATGATACTGATAGTGATGAAGAAGCAGGTGAAATTGGAAACCTAGCTTTAATGGCTAATGAGGCAAGTACGTCATTAACATTCATGTCAGAGGTAAAGTTTACTGATACTGAAATGATCTATCATCTTAGTACTACTGTTTCATGTGCACGTAGAGAAAATGATAGAATAATTCTTTTGAACGCAGCTCTTGAAAAGGAGATAAAAGAATTAAAACTTGTGTATGTTAATCAGGATGAACTCACTAAGAAAATAACATTTCTTGAGAATAGGGTTAAATGTTATATTCAACTGGAAACCGTTATTAAGGATCAGATTAGTGAACTTAAGGTCAAGGCTAATGCTTACTATAACTCCTGTACGACTGCTAAAGAAATCATCAATAAACAAGTTATTGGTCAATTTGTTGGCATAGGCTATGACTATAATAAGTCTATTGGTGAATTAAGCATAAATACCCCTAATAGAGTCAGTGCTGAAGAAAGGGGTATACTAGATGTGCTTAAGTGTATTGATAAACCTTTCTTTTGAGAGTCCCAAGGAGAACCTCTGAATGAATACTCTATCATTATTGAAGAGGAGATACGTATGGAGGATCGTGTTTTTGATCTTGATCAGTCCAACAAGTGTATGTCTGACAAACCAGTCAAAGTTGTTTCAGCAACGGAGACTAAGTCAGACATTCATAAAGTGGATCAAAACAACTGTAGAACCAACATGCCTGCTGTTAATCTTTCTCATAAAGCATGTGGTGTGGTAAATTGTATGTCTTGTGCTTTCAATGTTATGTATGCTTATTTTAATAGTAAGCATGTATCTGATAATAAGACTACTCCACATCAACATGTTAATAATAAGAAGCATGTTAAATCTAAGACTACACCAAAAAGGCTGGGAAAAAGACTTTGGATTTTCCTATGACATCTAATGTTGTCAGGAAGGATATTCCACACATTCTTAAGAATGTTGTCTGTCCAGTTTTTGTCAAGCACTTCTCAAAACCTTTTCATGAGGATGACTTATTCATTAGATAAGAATTGCTTGAGGAGGATTTATTGAAGGAAAAAGAGGTAAAGACTAAGTTGCCTAGGAAATCAGTAAAATCTGAAATACCTAAAACTGAAATAGGTGACTTAGTTAGCAAGGCTAAAAAGAACAGGAATGGAAAAAAGAATATTGTTAATCAGAATATTGTTTCTTCTTCTCCCATTGCATCTAGGAAGTTGTGCACTATTTGTAATTCTGCTGGACACCTTACACATGCATGTAAAAAGGTTAAAGTAGAAACTGCTGATACTTCTGCAATGCATAACATGTCTGACATGCCTGATCTTCATGAACCCTGTGGAAAGAAAGAGTGTTTGCTATGTACATACAACATCATGCATTCTTTTTTTAAGTTGATGAATGCATCTGGTAGCAATAACACTGATAATGTTAAATCTACAGAAAGCATGAATGTCAAACAAGTTAAGACTAACTTGAATGTTACTCCTGTTAAAGTATCTAAACCTTCAGGACTGATAAGTGGATTTCATATCTACTTGGAACGCTCTAAATCGGCTTAAATTAATTGTTTGTACTCAAGTACGTTGTGTTTTTAATGTGTTTTGTGTTAGATCGTGCAGAGTTGCATTGTTGGCAGAGTCTTGGAGCTAATTTGATTATGAGGTGGTGAATTGAGCTTTATTGTGGAAGGCGATGAGTTTCGGGACTTGAGAGCGCGATGAAAACTCAAGAAAATGATTTTTGGAGATTTTCTGACAGAAGCCAAGCGCGCCCGCGCCTGGCTGAAGCGCCCCCGCGCCTGAAAGTACTATTTGAGCGCGCCCGCGCCCTATACTAGCACGCCCTTGCTTTCCAAATCCTGAAGGAAGTCAATTTCTGTTCTGAAAAGGAAACCAGCGAAGACCAGTCAACCCAGAGACCTATATAAACACTTGGTGGACGATTTCTGAGATAGATATTGACATACATTCATACACATCCATCCACCGGTGAGGAGAACAAGAAGACGGTTGATTACGAAGATCTAGTTTTCAACTTATATTTGTATTCTTCTAATTAGGCGATACTTTGGATTCTTGTTTATTTTTTCATAAACCCTAGTACTTTTATTCTGTATTCCAGACATATTTATTATCATGTTTTTATCAGAACCCACGATGATGAACAGTTCGATTATGAACTAATCGTTGTCGTGGGATTCTAACAGATTTATCTATGGATTTTAGTAGTTAATTGTTTTAAAGATTTGTGTGTGATGAATTATTGGCTTCCTAGTTTGGTTGTGCTTATTCTTCTTGGATGCGTAGCTAACATCTAAGTTGTTTGTTAATCTCTATTGATTGCGAAAGTGGATATAGAGGTTTAGAACTTGTCATGCTAGCATAGGTTTATGTATGTTTGTCATGCATGATTCGTAGGTAATTTTAACCATCTTACATGTCCTATGTAATCTGAATGGATAACTTGCTCGTTAAACCGTTATGTTTTCAAATCTTATAGACATATAGGGTCTAAGCATAATTGGTGTCTACTCAACTTCTATCTCTTTTGTGGATGTCAAGTGGTTTGGTATACGTATACTGAAAGGTAGCGTATACTGATTTCGTGTTATCCGATTAGTTGTCACAACCGTCACATGCATTGATTAAAGACAAAAGACTCTAGATGAAGTATTTAATGAAGTTAGAATCCCATGTTTTATTCTCATAAGTAATTCAACAGCAATCTCTTTAGTCAATTATAATCTTGTTAAGTTGATTAGTTAATTTAGTTAATCAAAACACAAATTTGTTACTTGTCTTAGCATTGAACAATAGCCATACATTGTTGCATAAGTGCATAACTATAATAACCAAAGCAGTCTCTGTGGAAACGAACTCTACTTATTCATATATTACTTGTGACCGTGTACGCTTGCGTGATTTTGTGCGAACAAGGACCCAAACAAGTTTGGGTACCAAAGTCCGCTTAATCAATCTGTGATTACAGGGTAAGGTTAAAAACTCCAAGGTTATGTGGATTCTGGATAGTGGTTGTTCTAGACACATGACATGTGAAGAGTCCCTGCTTACAGAGGTGGTTAAGAAGACCGGCCCGATTGTAACGTTTGGAGATGACAACAAAGGATTCACTATGGGATATGGTAAACTGAGAATTGGGAATGTCATGATTGAGAACATCTCTCTTGTTGAAGGATTGAAGCACAATCTTCTAAGTATCAGCCAATTCTGTGATAAAGGATACAATGTAGATTTCAGAAAGGACAAGTGCTTGATCACAAACAGGAAGGATGAGAAGCTTGCTCTACTGGGAGTGAGAAAAGGAAATTTGTTTATAGCTGACTTAAGTTCTTCCAGTGAAGGAGAACTTACATGTTTCTACAATAAGGCTTCTTCAGAACAAAGTTGGCTATTGCATAAAAAGCTCTCACATTTGAACTTCAAAACTATGAACTCTTTGGTAAAGAGAGAGTTAGTGAGAGGGTTGCCCCTGATGGAATTCAATCAGGAGGGACTATGTGAAGCATGTGAAAAGGGGAAGTCAAAGAAAGCATCACATAGAATCAAAGAAATGACAAGCACTGCTGAACCATTACAACTGATTCATATGAATTTATTTGGTCCAGTCAATGTTATGTCACTTTCAAGAAAAAGATATGCATTAGTGATGGTGGATGACTACTCCAAGTACACGCGGGTGTTGTTCTTACAATCAAAGGATGAAGCAACACAACTAATCATTGATCACGTCAAGAAGATAGAAGTGGAAGCTAAGCTACCTGTGCGGACGATCAGATCAGACAATGGAACTGAATTCAAGAATGTAGTTCTTAATGATTTCTGCTCAGAGAAAGGAATATCAAGACAATATTCTGCACCAAGAACTCCTCAACGGAATGGAGTAGTGGAAAGGAAGAACAGAACCTTGGTTGAAGCATCAAGGACTATGTTAAATGAATCAAAACTTCCCACTTACTTTTGGGCTGAAGCAGTGAATACATCTGGCTACACTCAGAATCGAACCCTGATTAACAAAGATCATCAAAAGACTCCGTATGAGTTAATGGCCAACAAGAAACCAACACTGAAGTACATTCATGTGTTGGGTGCAAAGTGCTTTGTACTAAAAGATGGAGAACATCTAGGCAAGTTTGATGCCAAAGCAGATGAAGGCATTTTTCTGGGCTATTCTCTGGAATCTAAGGCTTACATGGTGTATGTGATTGAAGATAAGAAGGTGTTGGAAAGCTTTAATGTAACATTTGATGACACCAAAAGACCAGCCCTGCAAACTAGAGAGAACTCTGAATCCTTGGTATTTGAAAATCTATCAGGAGATCTCTCTGATATTGAACAAGAACTTGAAGTTGTTATAGTTATTAATAATGAAGATAATGATAATGATTTTGGACCAAGTGGTGATAGTGGTGGAAATACTCAAACTACTACTGGATCCACTAGTCAATCAACAGGGCCAACAGATCATACTGGCAACAACTCAGGGGGAGCAGGAGAAGGATCAACTAGTCACACTCCACAACATCTAGAACAAGGAGAATCATCAAGATCGCATCTGCCAAGACAAAGGGTATGGAATAGAGATCATCCCTTTCACTTGATCATTGGTGATCCGGACACAGGAGTGAGAACTAGGAGGACATCACAAAATGAATGTCACTATTCTGGGTTTCTTTCAGAAACAGAACCTAAGAAAGTTGAAGATGCCCTAGATGATCCAGATTGGGTGATTGCAATGCAAGATGAACTCAATCAGTTTGAAAGGCAGAAAGTTTGGAAGCTGGTACCCAAGCCTAAAGGAAAATCTGTTATAGGAACAATTTGGGTATTCAGAAATAAATTGGATGAAGATGGCATTGTAACGAGAAACAAAGCCAGACTGGTTGCTAAAGGTTACTCTCAAGAAGAGGGTATAGATTATGATGAAACCTATGCACCAATAGCAAGACTTGAGGCCATCATAATGTTTCTGGAATTCGCAGCACATTCCAATTACAAAGTATATCAAATGGATGTGAAGAGTGCTTTTCTGAACGGAGAGTTAGAAGAAGAAGTGTATGTGGAACAACCTCCAGGGTTTGAGGATTCAAAACTGGCAGACTTTGTGTACTTTCTATTCAAAGATCTCTATGGACTCAAACAAGCTCCAAGGACATGGTATGACACTCTCTCTGAATTTTTACTTGAAAATAATTTTACGAGAGGTGTCGTAGACAAAACTCTCTTTTACAAACAACATAAAAATGATTTGATATTGGTGCAAGTATATGTTGATGACATAATATTTGGTTCTACTAATGATGATCTATGCAAGAGATTTTGATAAGTTAATGCAGAGTCGATATGAAATGAGCATGATGGCTGAATTGTCATTCTTTCTTGGACTACAAGTGTATCAAAGGCTAGATGGAATATTCATTTGCCAGTCCAAGTACATCAAAGATCTTCTGAAGAAGTATCAAATGGAAGACTCATCTACAACAAAGACTCCAATGCCAACTGCCACTAAGCTTGATAAGGATGAAACTGGTAGAAGATTGACAGAGGTATGATAGGCTCCTTACTATATCTCACTGCAAGTAGACCAGATATAATGTTTGCAACATGCTTGTGTGCTAGGTTTCAGTCTGATCCTAAAGAATCTCATCTAATAGATGTTAAACGAATATTTAGATATCTTAAGGGGACCCCAAATCTTGGAATTTGGTACCCTAAAGATACAAGATTTGATCTTATTGGATATACAGACTCAGATTTTGCAGGTTGTAAGATTGATCGGAAGAGTACTTCAGGAAGCTGTCAGTTTCTTGGAAGAAGGTTAGTTTCTTGGTACAGCAAGAAGCAGCACTCAGTGTCCACATCAACAGCTGAAGCTGAATACATAGCTGCTGGTAGCTGTTGTGCTCAAATCTTGTGGATGAGGAACCAAATCCGTGACTATGGACTTTTGTTGACAAAGATTCCAATATTTTGTGACAACACAAGTGCCATAGCAATCTCCAACAACCCAGTGCAACACTCGAGGACGAAGCATATCAACATCAGGTATCATTTTATCTGAGAGCATGTCATGAATGGAACTGTGGAGTTAAATTTTGTACCCACAGATGAACAAATTGCAGACATCTTCACTAAACCACTTGATGAATCCACTTTTTCTAAGATGGTTGGTGAACTTGGGATGTTAAATCTTTCTAATTGATTTTGATTAGAAGTCAGTAACTGCAAGATAGTCCTAGTGAATACATGAGTTTAAGAATTATAATATCCTTAGGACTCGTGAATTTATTTTCTGGAGCAATTCTCGTAGTTAGGATTATTGTACTAATTTTATGTCGTATTTATGGATGATATATCTTCTGGCATTTTATTGGTTATTAATTCTAAAATTATTTAGGTGCTAATATTTGTTCTAAATATTTAAGCATCTATTTAATTCGAATTAATTTACTTTGTTTTTAACATTGTAGATTAATGCAGCATAATTTATTGGATTTTAATTGGGTAATATCATTTAATGATATTTAGTCGATTTTATTCTAAGAAAATTGTGAATTTTCTGTTAACCTTGATTTTGGTAAATTTGAAAAAGTTTATTCAGATTAAAAGTTGACAGAAAAACAAAATATTTGATTTTTAAAACAGAACAGGTTTTAGAAATTGAATAAGAAGCAAAAAATATCGAATTTAGAAAATTCGATAGTTTTTCTAAGTACTAGAAGAAAACCATCGAAATCAATTTCGATAGTTTTTGAGAAGGGAACAGAAAACTATCGAAAATATTTCTCGATTGTTTTTGAAATTCAATTGAAAAATATCGAAGTGAATTTAATTAATTTTATATTAAAATTCTCGATAATTTTTCATACAAAGTGTTCGATAGATTTTTTGGTTTTTCAGAAAAAGCTGTCGATGGTTTTTTAAGAAAGGTCTGTTTGTATTCTATATCAAATACTTCGATAGTTTTTCAAAAAACTATCGAAGTACAATTGACCATTTTACCCCTACATAAAAACATCGATAGTTCTTTAGAAAACTATCGAACAGTGGAATTACAATTTTACCCCTGCATTTTCAAAAAGTATTTAAATGGCCCTTAGCTGTTTTTCTTCTCATTTCCAGATCTAAGAAAAGCTATAGCCGGTTATAATACTTACAATAATACATACACATCCAAGAACACTTTCGATAGAATTCTTCATTTTTAACCGATAAAAGCTTGAAAAAGTTACTGTTTTTCATTGTTAAGTGATTTTTAACCGTGAAAAACTTGATTTTTTTTGTTTTGTAAAATACTAAGGAAGAATCCATCAAACTAAGCTTTTGAACCTCAGAACTCGAACTTGAACTTTATAAACCGGTTTTCAGTAATTCTATTTAGAAGTTAATTGTTTATCAGTTGATTTCTTTGGAAAATTGTGATTATTTGGAGTTTCATATTTAGGGTTCTTGGTTAAAGTAGTCCGAGGTTGTGCTTTTAAAGATTTAAAAGGGGTTATTTTGTTTCAAGTTTGATTAATTAGAAATAATTAATTGAAAATTAGTTTTGGTTTAAAATTTAAATTTTTTGGAAATTTGAAAAATAATGGCCGGAGAATTTATCGTAACTAAGACTAATCATGTCTCGTATCAGAATGTGCAATCCATTACGAACTTACAGTTTCGTGCATGGGCACAATTTCTGAACACACGTTCTTTAGTGGCATATGCACTGAGTACTCCGGCGGTCCTTTGCATTGATCAATTGACTGTTCTGTACACTGCAGCCACTAACACATCAGAGAATAATGTAAGTGCCTTCAATTTTGTTGTGCCAGGGGACAGAACAATAAGGGCGACGGAACATGATGCTAATAGGGTTTTACATTTTCCAACAGAAAACCTTGTTCCTGATCCCAATACTGAGGAAATACATGTTTTCTTCACTCTCATTAGAAGTCAACAACCAAACTTCTTTGTGGGAGAGTTCCTAAAGCATTATCTGACCAAGCCATGGAATTTTTTATTTCACACTTTAATCCATGTTTTTACTGCTAAGCTTACAAATCTGCACGGCATTCCTCTGTTTCTTCAGAAGATAGGGTTTGTCATTGCTAACAATAGGCATATAAACATTGGAAAGCTTGTGATTGATCAGATTATTCTATGCATGGGACCACTGGATGAAAGAACAGGCATAGATGATGTGCTTTGTTTCTATCCAAGGTTCCTACAGCTAATTCTTAATGATGTGTTAACAGATGAAGAACAGGAGACCTTTGAAGGCGAGGAGACCATGGAGTGCATGAAGATGAAGAGCAATGTCATAACGGCTCTGATAAAGAATAATCATCTTCCAGGGGTGCCTACTGTTCTAACTGATTATCTAAGAAAGGTACCCCTACCACTTCTACCCCCAGGGGAACAGGTAAATGAAGATAATATCCCTAAACCTGTTGTGGCTCCACAACCTCAACCCATGGATGTTGATCCAGAGCCCTCAGTGGCCATTTCTGACCAAGAGATTGCAGACCCACAATCTCTAACCATGGTCATAGAGCCTTTGGACGAGCCAAATGAAAACATAAACGAACCTCCTTCCCCTACTATACCTAACATACAGACATCCTTGAGTGTAGAGGGAGATAGTGCCTCAGAAGCACCACATAAGGAGATACGCCATTCATCAACAACTCTGCCTTCTTCTAAAAGGAGAAGACTAGAAAACGAGGCAACTGTTGAAACTTCATTTCAATCAACCAAAGAGCCCTTCACAGATTTTTCTGATGCTGATTGGGCTACACTAACCAAAGTTATATCTGAACCTATAGCTCAATCAAGCAAGGATGAATTGACGGAAGCAACTGGTGTTCTGACCATATTACGGTCAGGTTCACTGGTTGAAGGTTCTAAGAACCAAGTGTCTTCACAGACATCGAGAGAAGGTTTTGACCTAAATGCACAATTTTAAGGGTCATTATCTAGCTCCCCAGATGGAACATATCTGGATCCTGCGGGTAAAGGGTCTGACATAGGTGCGGATCGACAAATCGGTGAAAATGAATCAATTTTAATTGAGGAGTTAACTGAGGAAAAGTCTTCACAGACTTTAGAGGGAGTGTTCGCACAAAATCACGCAAGCGTACGCGGTCACAAGTAATATAAGAATAAGTAGAGTTCGTTCCCACAGAGACTGGTTTACCACAGTTATGCACTTATGCAACAATGTATGGCTATTGTTCAATGCTAAGACAAGTATCAAATTTGAGTTGTGATTAACTAAATTAACTAATCAAATTACCAAGACTATAATTAACTAAGGAATTTACTGTCGAATTACTTATGAGAATAAAACATGGGATCCTAACTTCATTAAATACTTCATCTAGAGTCTTTTGTCTTTAATCAATGCATGTGACGGTTGTGACAACTAATCGGATAACACGAAATTAGTACACGCTACCTTTCAGTATACGTATACCAAACCACTCAAACATCCACAAAAGAGATAGAAGTTGGGCAGACACCAATTATGCTTAGACCCTATATGTCTATAAGGTTTGAAAACATAACGGTTTAATGAGCAAGTTATCCATTCAGATTACATAGGGCAGGTAAGATGGTTAAAATTACCTACGAATCATGCATGACAAACATACATAAACCTATGCTAGCATGGCAAGTTCTAAACCTCTATATCCACTTTCGCAATCAATAGAGATTAACAAACAACTTATATGTTAGCTACGCATCCAAGAAGAATAAGCACAACCAAACTAGGTTATCAATTAGCCATCACACACACATCTTTAAAACAATTAACTTCTAAAATCCATAGATAAATCCGTTAGAATCCCACGACAACGATTAGTTCATAGTCGAACCGTTCGTCACCGCGGGATCTGATGAAAACATGATAATAAATATGTCTGGAATACTGAATAAAAGTACCAGGGTTTATGAAAAACAAACGAGAATCCAAAGTATCGCCTAATTAGAAGAATACAAAGATAAGATGAAAAGTAGATCTTCGTAATCAGCCGTCTTCTTGTTCTCCTCGCCGGTGGATGGATATGTATGATTGTATGTCAATGTATCTCTCAGAAATTGTCCACCAATTACTTATATAGGCCTTTATGTTGACTAGTCTTCTGCTGGTTTCCTTTTCAGAGTTGAAATTGCCTTTTCCAGCATCTTTCAAGCGCGGGCGCGCTTGATTGAGGCGCGGGTGCTCTCAAATAGTAATTCTGAAGCGCGGGGGCGCTTGAATAGGGCGTGGGCACGCTATGAACAGTACGGGCGCGCTATGAACAGTGCGGGCGCGCTATGAAAAGTGCTACTATTCATGGATTCTGCAAACTATTTTCTTTTCGTTTCCTTGCGCTTCCAACTCCCTTACTGCATGGACTTCTCTTCTTTAGCACATATCCACCATATATACATGAATCCTCACATTTCTGCATCCATCTGTAGCTCTGCACATTCTAGCTAAAAACACATTAAACACACCAAATACTTGAGTGTGAGCGATCAATTTAAGCCGATACGAAGCGTTCCAAGTAGATATAAAATCCACTTATCAGGGAGTTTCAGGATCTCTGCTGTTAATAGAGCCTGATTCTAGCCTCCTAGAGATTCAAACTCTAGATCCTACAAAGGATACATCATCTACGGATGATCAGCAACTTGGTATATCCAAGGACGGGGACTTGCGAAGCCCCATTGCACCACATGTGACCTCCTTAAGGATGGCTACGGTGTTTTCTGATGCAGGTACAAAGAGCACTAAGGGATTGAGTGAAACACAAACACATACACCTGGCCTGAGTGGGAAAGTAAAGATGAGTGAAACACCAACAGAAACGTTGAGTGCACACCCAGAGCCAAATGTGAGGAGTGACACCCAAACCCTTACAAACATTGATGATTTGCTATGACCTACTGAAAGAGAACTACATGTACAATCGACTCTCAAGGAGATGACAGTTCATGATCGTGAAGGAAATCCATTATTCAAGGTTCCACTAAGACCTTCCTTTGACCAAGGGATCTCCTCCGGTCAAGCCAATGCTTCTTTAATGACTATTCAAGAGAAGGTTGACTTGGCTGCAGCTGATTCCAGAAGAACCTACAGGGTCTTTAGGCAGTGCATCTGGCACTATAACAGGTACTAAACAGGCAGTGGACTCCTTGAGGAAGGAAGCAATGGAGGAACTGGTTGACTTGAGAGGAGACGTCAAAGAACTGAAAGATGGATTCATGAATGAAGTATATACCCTACAACAAGGACTAAAAGCTTTGAAAGAAGACGTTCTGGTTATCCAGGATGGTCAAGCATGGGTAAAAGATGCAATAAACACACTGTCAAGAGTGGAGTCTAAACTTAACAAGAGATTGGATAGAATTGAAAAGACTACCAACTTGAGACTAGATGACATTGACCTGAAGCTGGCTTCTATGCATGAGATGAATAAGGACATGGCTGAATTCATGGAGAACCAAAGTGACGGAGTATAGTCGATATGGAATATGTTGAGGAACCAACAACCCGGACCTTCAAATCAACAACCTGATCCTACTACAAACTTTTATGCTGGGGACAACTTCATCGAGGATTCCTCAACTAAGGGGGAGAAAAATGGAGGATGGGGAATATGGGAAACCAATGAAACTATTCCAGTTAGACATTACTGAATTGAAGACATGAAAGCAGAAGAAAGTGAAGAGGGATTTGAGATGCATGAGCAACAACATGAAGAGCATGAACCGTATTATCCAGAGCCTATAGAATTTCCTATCTTGGATGATAATATGGAAGAAGCAAATCCTCTATCACTAGAACAGGAAGCTGCCTTGGAGAGATTGAAAGCTGAAAGAGCAGAAAGAGATGTCAGGCAAGCTGAGAAGGAAACTCATCAAGCAGTTCTGAGGAATGAGAAGCTTAAAAGATTCAAGGTGTATGCTGAAGTAAGGAAGAAGAAGATGATGGATTTGGCAAAGAAACAAGGTATTGACTGGGAGATGGCTTATAAAACTTTCTGTGGAGTTGAAGACGGATTAGAAGTCAACGACAATGCGGAGGTGGAAGTTATCATTCAGGACATCAGAAGTGCAAATCTTGAAGATCAGACTTACTTCACTGCATTGAGAAATTCTATGATCTTTATGAAAGCCGGGGTTAAAGCAAATGGTGCCTGGAACATAGTTATCAATTTTCTTGAGAAAGGTACATTTGTGATTTCTACTAAGTTTTTCGAACAGAGAACATACACGGAACTGCAGGTGATGCTCATCAAGATACAAAGAACTACAAGGCTAAATGAACTGCTCTGTGAGCATGTTAAAGAAATCTTGATGAAGGCCAGTCCAGAGATTACTGAAAACCCTCCAATGGTTAGATTCATGACGAATGACTTGTTCAGAATCTGCTATTTGACGGAGGACAAGCTGAAAGATTATCCAAGTAATTATCTAATATCAGTGGAGAAGTATCTTAGATCCACTGGATTCACATCAACAAAGAAGGACAAAGCAGCAGACACTCTGAGAAGATTTCTAATGGAGAATGTTCCTTACTATAGGAAGAGAGTGGAGAGAGGATTGGAAGTATGTCCCAGACTACCAAACATGCCAAAGCTAAACAAGAAAGATGTTAACATTGCATGGTTGTGAGCTGGAATGGGTCAAGAGGTTGAATATATTGGAAGACACATCAAAGGAGCAATCCTTAAACCTGGAGATTCATTGCACTATCCATCCGTGATTGATTATCAAGCTGCTAACTCCAATCCTGTGATTGAAGAAGGTGAGATTGAGATGGACTGAATACTTGAAGCAAAGAACAAAAGAACTATCAGCTCAGACTAGAGGAGCAACTTCATTGTATAAAGTTTTAATGTTGTTTTAATTGTGAAATCTGGAAATGTATATATCTCATCCAGAATGCATTTAATATTATTAAGTTGTCTTACTTTAATTAGTTTCATGTTTCCTTAGTTAGTTGAGTTGCACAACATTTCGGTTTGCACCTGTAAACCGGACCGGACCGGGTTTACCGGTTCAAGACCCGGGCAGGACCGAATATAACCGGTCCGGTCCCCAATCCACAATATCAAAAAAATCCAGTCTGCGGTCAGGTCCGGTTCGGTCCAAACCCTGAAAAAACCGGACCGGACCGGACCGGAATGCATGTATAGAGTTGGTTTTACTTTACTTTAGTTCTTTAATTATCATGTATACAAATTAAATATTAACACATATCGTATATTAATCATCCAAATTAATAGAAAATAATTCGATGAAACAATAGAGATCAAAATTACAAACCAAATAATAAAACAGATACTTCATTTAAAATTTTGAGTAGTGCTAAGGCCCTAAAATATATCCCAAATTTGATCACAAATGTCAAGTGTCATTTTTAATTCATGAAGTGCATATATATATACATGGATACTCTTTGTATTTTAAATACACAATCAATAACTGAGGGTTTGACTATTTACCATGGTATGTTGTTTGTTTGTTTTGTCTCAGGTTATAATCGACGGATCCAAAATGATAGGCACAGTATGGCCCAAATATTCAATGTGCTAGCCCAAATCCCACAACTTCAATGATAAAACGATGGGAAGTTGGTGATATCAATATCTGGATCACAGCTCCGCAAAGATAAATTTGGGCTGGGCTAGGTAATGAACTAGTCCATTGAAATTGAAATAGCATATCAGGATGATATGTTATCTGCGACCCAGGTAAGCAACCCATGCATTGATGCTGTCAAGAAACGAAGAAAATAAAATCGACAGACTAAAACTTGATCGTAAAAATATTACTCTATCCTTGACAAATGATCGTAATTCAATTGGGTGTTCCTTTTTAAAATATTAAATTTTTATTACTTCGAATCTAAACAATTATTATTTATAAATTAATAATATTTTATGTAAATTAATTATAAGTTGGACTCGCAATAATAGATACTGACAAAATTTTGAATATAAACAATTACAGTTAATTAAAATTTTGAAATCATTACTTGGAAATTGGAATATAAACAATTATTAATAATTAAATTAAATAATTAATAATATTATAGTACTCCTAGAGTCCTTACTCGTTAATTTTTTTTTCACGAGAATGTCCGATATTCAACTAACACTACTACAGTACTACTCTAGTAATTCAAATAAAAATCAAAGAGAATTATAAGAAAAAATTAAAAAAAAAAAACAAAGAACAATGAACAAGAACAAGTGAGGTGGAAAGTGAAGATGGGAAGAAAAGCAGGAAAAAAGGCAAATGTATATCGGGTATAGCTGGGCCTGGGAGTTACGAAAATAAAAAATGGCAGGGAGCGTGGAAAGAAATACAACGTTTCACCTTGATCGTGACTGTTGATTGGACCAGGCTATGATAACTTACTTTTTCTTTCTTTTCTTTTCTATCAAGGCCGTCTACAATAAATATTTTTTATAAATATGAAAACTTTTTACAGTGTATATAAATAGTGAGTTTTTTGATATATATATAGGGGATACTATAGTGAAACACATCCTTGTAATGAGAACGGAGATCCATCAATAAATTATACAAAAATAACATTTCTGTGACACCATTTTTAAACGCATTCTGCTACCTCATTCGCATCGTGCTCTTGTTCACTGCAATACCACCGTGATTATCACCCACAAATCAAAATCATCAGCAAGCAACACAAATAATCACCATTTATTCCACGTTTCCACTGCCTGTTCCACGACACTACTACAATCACCGACTTACCTTTCTCATCATCATGATTTACACCGACATCACCATCACCTACAAAATCACTATCATGCCATCACTATCACCATCGCACACAAAATCACTAAATTTAATCATAAATCACCAAAAAAGACTCAACACAAATCACCAAATCTCAATACAAATCACCAAATTTCTATACAAATCACCAAAAACTCATAACAAATCACCAAAAATAGTTATCTCTATCATAGCTACCATCATCATTTTCGCAACAACCTTCAATTACAAACCTTTACCACCACCATG
Organism: Heracleum sosnowskyi; assembly: GCA_030848705.1. Classification (NCBI taxonomy): domain Eukaryota; kingdom Viridiplantae; phylum Streptophyta; class Magnoliopsida; order Apiales; family Apiaceae; genus Heracleum; species Heracleum sosnowskyi. Next base: position 122,427,999 of record CM061241.1, read on the forward strand.
ACCATCATAACCACCTCCTACCAAAATCACAGATCTGGTGAGTTATAAATCTAAAATTGGTTATACATGGTATACGTTTTTAGGCGACATCCGTCCAATATAACGACAACGATAAGAAAGCAACAATAGCATATCAGAACGACGTCGGCATAAGAAGTAACGATGATAGCTCAGAATCAACATAAATCATGAGCATTATGGCAAAGTTGTTTACAATTTTGTTGATGGCGATGTATTTCCGTTGGCGATGGTTGTATCCCGACGAGGTACGAAGAGTGGTGGTTGGATATGTAGGGAAGAGAGATGGAAATGGTGTGGGTGAAAGAGACGAATGAGAGAAAACAAATTAGATTCGATTTGTGTGAATGAGATTTATTATAAATTTAAAATATATCAGGGCTGAGAATGGGTCTCGGTTCTCATTTTAAGATAGAGTCTTATTTGAACACTTGTTTATATATATAATAGGTCCATTATATATATGTAGGTCATTGTTCCATAGAGAACCATCTTATATAGAGAATCGGGGAGAACCATATATTCTATTATAGAATCTCATAAATAATTTTAATTTTTTTTACATAAAATATATAATCTGATTCTAACGTAGAATATTAGCATATACAAATTTTATAAAAAATTTAACATTTAAAATTTGAATAAAAACTTTGATTTTAAATTTGATTCTAATGTAGAATCATTTTAGATAGATTTGATTCTGCTGTAGAATCAATTTGGACTATTTGACTAATTTTCAATTATTTTGTTTTAAAAAAAAGTTTAATTTTGTTTTTTGATTTAATAATTGAAATTTATAATCATATATAATAAAAAATGTGATAAAATGTGTATTATGAATATTTATGTAATGGTTCTCTCCCGTACTCTATATAAAAAGTTCTCTCTAGAATGTCACCCTATATATGTATTACAAAATAAAAATCACGATACCATTTTAGTGTAACGAACCTTGTCTTGAACCATTTACCATCAATTATAGAGTAAAGTGCACTTTGTGTACTCATAGTTTACTCAATACACCACTAGCAATACTCTAGTTCAAAATCGAGCACTTGAAATATCAATGTTTGTATTTCATTACACTTTGTTGCATTCCGTTAACTTGGGTTAACTCCATTAGTTTTGTCGATAGTAAATTGCACTTTGTGTACTTGTAGTTACTTTAAAATGCATTTTGTGTACTCGCACTTTACTCATTAGAGTATTGCAAGTGATATCTTGAGTAGAGTGCGAGTACACAAAGTGTACTTTACCTCCTGAACTATTAACGGAGTTAACCGAAATTAACGGAATGCAAAAAAATGCAATGAAATATATACATTGATATTTCAAGTGCTCGTTTTTGAACTAGAGTATTGCAAGTGGTGTCTTAGGTTAAGTGTGAGTACACAAAATGCACTTTATTCTCAACTATATCAGTTTACTTGTTATAACTTCTTATTCTAGGTCTTGGCTAATTTTTTTTTTATAAATATGATTAAGGGGATGTTTAAGCGACATAACACCACAAAATGTTTTAATTTTATACTAATTGGACGATCATAAAGCATTTCATAAAGGACTATCAAACGGGTAGGGTTAAAATAAATAACAAAAAAGTACTTTTCTCTCTCCTCTCTAGTCGCCTCCCTTCTTCTTATTTATCAAAATTGACGGGGCTTCCATCGGTTTATCTCCGATAAAAAGCCCCAAATTCTTTAATTCGTTTTGTTTATCTCTGTTTCTTTCAATAATCTTTCTTTTGGATAAAGTTCTCTATCCATTTGGTTTGTTTTTGTTTATTTTTTGGATCTAAATCATCGTAGCTTCTGGTTTTTTTTCTTCTTCGATTCAAGCAGAGCTTATTGGATTTGAGAGTGGATCGAGTGTTATTCCCAAACAATATAGTCACAGGATTGTAGAGGGGGGTTGAATACAATTCTTTAAAAATTACCAATTCTTTACAGACAAGAGATACTTAAGAACATAAATTGAAATTGCAATAAATAAAAAACATAATAATTAAAAATTAAGGTGAATTGATTGTTGCACCTGAGAGATTTTTATTTTAAGAAATCCATGTGATGTTTGGAGCAAACACACAACTATAGTTACAATGTTTTTGCTTCAACAATTTATAAGAAAATATTGCTTAAGCTCTAGAAAACTAAAAACAGATTTCTTGCTTCCAAACACATTGTTACGTTTGGTTATATACTCCAAGTTTACAAGCCTAATTGAACTACATAAAATATTTATTATGTAAAGTCCAAAAGCTTGTTTTTCCACTCTAAGTCCAGTGGTCCTTGAAATGATTTGCCTTTTAGCTGAATATCCTTCTTCAATCATCTCTATTGACCAGATGAAAATAGAATGCTTTCTTTTCTTCAGAGTTTCCCAAAATGCTGGTTTCCATGCTCCATTTTATCCCATCAACCCATGTAACTTGTCAGAACTATCTCTGTCACATTTTCAACTGCTAATTATTGGTCTTGTATCAGTTGAGGTTGATTTGTCAAGCATCCGTTGAAAATATCTTGGTTGCATCCGTTGAAGGTGTATTTGATGCATCCGTTGAAGACTGAATTGTACCTGTTGAAGTAAATTTCACTTATGTAAAATTACAAGACATCAAATATTTACACTTAGCCTTCATATTCTACATATCAATTGATAGTCAACATGACTTATTCAACCCTAAAACTTATACTTTTAACTGTTGTTAAAACTAAATGAACATGTTACAAAGAGTCTTATCAATTGATAAGATATCCTTCAACGGATACTGTATACACATGTTATCCGTTGAAAAATACATTTTACTTGTACAAATTTTACCGAGTTAATTTGGTTATCATCAATAATCAACATAATTCCTAACATCGAGTATCTCTTATGGTGGTTTCGGTTTTCAGATCTAAGATTTTTATTTGAAATTTCAATTTTGAAGTTAAATTTGTTTGCTCTCCTTGTTGAGAGGTTGTTTGTTTCTCTTATTTATTGTGAGTGTTAGTTTTGATTTAGCGATAGGTTGTTTGTTTCTCTCGTTTATTGTAAGTGTTAGTTTTGATTTAGCGATGAAAGTTTGTATGGAATTGCATTTATGGTCGATATCTCAAACGAATTGTGGCGAAGATTGTGGCAAAGTGGGTACATGTAAATATACCATCTTCAAAATATCGTTTGATTTTCTCTTCATGAAGACTGACGATTTAATATTTTTTATGTTTGTTGGACTCGATCATTCTTGTAGATGTCGTATGACTTTTTATTATTGAATTAATTCATTTTTTCTTGAAAAAAAAGAGTAGGGTTAAATACCCCAAATCTATTTTCAAAATATTTTTCAAATTACATGCATTATAGTCTACAAATAACAAATTTTAATGTGTGATCGCATATGCATGCACGCCAAATTCGTATTATTTTCAAAAAAAATTATCGAGTTTACAAAGAACATGTCAGCATTTGAAAAACAATTTTGGGATCTTAGCATTTTTCTTATTAAATTGCCAAAGAGTCGGTAACTCTTGATTTAGATTGTTATTTCTAACATTTTAAAATAAAAAAGGTTTTCATACAATTTCATAAAATATCTAAATAATTTGTAGGAAGTTTAAATTTTCATATATCTTAAAACAACAACAATTTTTTTTTTAAAATAAAAATTTAAGACAGGAAGGGGAAAACCGAAAAAGAGAGGAACAAGTTACAGTACAAGCAAGGGGTAGAGGAGAGGAGGGTACAATAGTAAAAGAAGAGCACTTAACCTTTGTACAAGCTCAAGAAGGAAAGCCTTTCCGAAAATAAAATACAAAGTAAAAAAAGAAAAAAGAGTACTTATAATCCCAACAAGGTAATTCTTGTTCCCAGAGAAGAATCTGATGGTCTGTGTGTGTGTTTTGTCACTCTCTTTTATTTTCTGTTTCTGAGTTATGGGCTTGAGCAACACCTACTCCTACTCTTACATCTTTCACATGCCCCTCTGTTGATGTTTAGTCCTAGCTTCTAGCTCTTCACACACTACTCCTTCTACTCAACTGCGCTACTTCCCATCTCTCTCCTTCTTCATTTCTTGTTCACTATAGAAAATTTAAGCTTGTGATATTTCTACAGCCATGGAGATTGATAAAGTTTATGAGGATGATAGTGATGCTTTGATTCCAACTGAAAGGCTACCACCTTCTTCTGCTTCTCTGTTTCTTGATTCCTTCTGGATTTCCAAGTCTTCCCCTTCTTTTCAAGGTCTCTCTCTCTCTCTCTCTCTCTCTCTCTCTCTCTCTCTCTCTCTCTCTCTCTCTCGCTCTCCCTGTTTGTTATTGTAAACTGCACTAGTTCTCTATTGCACTGTGTATATTGGTTGTTGCATAGCACCCTCAATTTTCTCAAGTAGGAAGAATTTGCAGTTTTTTGTTCATAAGTTAATTATGTGTAGTAGCTTCAATAGTCGTTTCTCTGGTAAAGCTTTCATTCTTAACACCAAGAAGATTACTAATTGTTGAATTCTGCAGCTAAATTAAAGAGGGAAATTTACTATAGCTTAATTATCTGATTTATGCTTTCTTTAGTAGTATACCATTTGTTGATGAACGGAAGTGATCTTTGTACAGGGGACTCTGCTTCTGGTTCTACGAACATGGCTAATTTTCAAAATTGCCCACCTGAAAATGCTGGACTTGGGGGATTAATACCTCCTATGGAAAAAGAAGAGAGTGGAAATGAGGACTATGATCCTAGCTTTCAACAGCCCGAAAAGAAACGGAGACTTACGATTGATCAGGTTAAGTTTCTTGAGAAGAGCTTTGAGGTAGAAAACAAGCTTGATCCTGAAAGGAAATTTCAACTTGCAAAGGATCTTGGTTTGCAGCCTAGGCAAGTTGCCATATGGTTTCAGAACCGACGAGCCCGGTTTAAAAATAAACAGCTTGAAAAGGATTATGATTCCTTGAAACAAAGCTACGATAAGCTCAAGGTTGATTATGATAGCCTTTCTAAATCTAATGAGAAGTTGAGGCTTGAGGTAGTTATTACTTTAAAGATTCGAGTCAAATTATGTTTTGCGACTTAATTTGATTATATATATAACGATCATGATTTTGAAACTTACATAGTTTAGTAGTCTAACATGGTAATTAGTTTTCTTGATCAAGTTTTATGCAGAAAGAGTGGCATTGTTGGCTTTAATAAGAAGTTCTATCTTTTGTTTCAACTAGGTTAAATCACTCAAACGAAAAGCACCCATTGTGGAGAAGAGGCTTGAGCTGCACAATACAACGAGTTCGGTCGATCCAGAACCTGCACAAACACCGTATTCAAGTCCAGTTTCTCAGTTAGTCAGTGCAAATGTGATGACAATTAAGCAGGAGGATGCAAATTCAGCCAAGAGTGATGTTTTCGATTCAGAGAGTCCACATTGTAACCATGTATCCTTATTCGAGCCTGTTGATTCTTCTCGAGTTCTAGAACAAGATTTATCCGATTTCTCCCAAGATGAAGATGATGAATCGTGCAGGATTTTGCCAGCCTCATGCCTCCCAAAGCTTAAAATTGAGTCTTACAACGACTTGACTGCAGACACCTGCAATTTGGGTACTTGTGTTGATGAACAAACCTTTTGGTTTTGGTCTTAATCAAGTTGTTCTGCAATAAGAACATGTTTGTAATTAAATTTCGCCGCCATGAATAAAAGTTGGAACCTTCGGGATTCGACTTGTGTCTTGCAATATCACAAGTGCTCAGATCAGAGGGAGCACACGTTGTCTTGTTTTTAGAAAACTGTCTCAAACTTATTGGACTTGTGGCATAACACGACAATCTGAGTAATTGCAGATGAATCCAGTGTAGAATTTATGGCTTCCGCAATCAAATTTCTTAAAAATAATCCTGAATTGTCAATAAATATTCCGTGGACTAAGATTTGCGATGTATTTTACAGATTGTAAAAGAAAAAACTGAGATATTTAAAAATTAGAAGTCAATAAAAAAATGAATCAAATTTAACGGGTTACATTGATGTTAAAAACGAGTACTTGAAAATACAACAATTAAAATACAAGTACTTGAAAACTCGAATGAAATCCGATTATTACAAGTAATCAAGTAGAACATGGATGAGGGAAGAGGGGTGTAAATGTAGTGATGGAAAAGTTGACTAAGAAGAAGATGCAGTAAGAAAGAAGACAAGGAGGACATGGGGGGGATTAAAGTGAGTGTCAGCTGAATAAGAGGAGGCTGTTCTCAGCGTATGACAACAGTCCTGGTTTGTGGTCCAAGATTTTGCACTGATTGTCATATCTAACTCGACTACTACAAAAGAAAATAGTACAATCAAACATGTAGTACGTGTTTTTGGACATAGGAATAATTTTAGATGCGCCAATTTTTTTATACAACATCAAATTTTAGCATTAGTTTACGTTTTTAGAATGAACACATGTCCGTCCCAAAGAAGGAACACAGAGTGCCGTCCGGAGCTTCTAAAGTTCTTCTCCCCCCAATAAAGTTAATCGAGGAAGACATTGAGATTAATCCAATGTTATTCGGGGTTTAATTACAATGATTAATCAAATTATTAATTGGAATATATTTAATAATAATTTTTATATATAATTATATTTTATAAATAATTATTTTGTTATTTCAACTAAACATATATAATTATCATATACTAGTTTACTAAGCCGCGCTTCGCAGCGGCTTTATAATAATATCTCTAAATTTTCTCAAAAAATATTCTACAAAATACGTTTTTAAATAAAATAATATTTCTAATATAAAATTAAGTTTTGTTTTCAATTATTTATATAAAGTTCTAGATCGTTCAATCAAAAACTAAAATTATACCTTCAGAGCTATTAAAATCTTCACTACCTCCCAAATCTACTCCCAGTAAGAAAAAAATCAAAAAATATGAACAAACATCCTTTTTTGTTATGGGAGAATTTTTTATTAATAATGATCTCTTTTTGTCAAAACAAATAACAACAAAAACAACAACAACTTCTTCCTTTAAAAAAAAATTAATAACCTCTTCTCAATGTTTCTTATTCTTGTATGACTTTTGTTAGAGATGCACTGACTTATTGAATTTTGTTAAAAATGCACACACTAAATAAATTCTTCAGTCGAATAAATCTTAACATGATATTTTCGAAATAGATACACTATAAATTTCTTAATATAAAATTTTTATCTTTGAATTTTCGTGTATGAATTACAGAAAATATTTTACTAAAAGATATAATTTTTTCTCATAAAAAATAAAGCAATAACTATCTAAACATCAAAAACCAATGATAAAATTTGTTTTTGAAGACATGATGAATTCTCCACTTTCGAGTTATCTTGTATACAGGTGTGTATCAACTTTTAACTATAAATTCAAAACTAATAACGTATACACATAAACATATAAATTAATTAACAACTGAATGTACATGAAAATCACCTTGCTCGGCCTATTATTTTAACTGATTAACTGATGAATTCCCTGATCCATGTCTTAACTCAATCAACCCTAATAACAAATAACTTGTCTTGTCAAAGATTTTAATATGATCCCGCATTAGGATACAAACAAACGTAATAAGATAAATAACATAAAGGAAAAAGTCTCATACTCATGCACTATCATGTACACACTTTTAACATAAACAAACAAAAAAGTAAAGAAAAACAATGTTGACAACAAAAATTGCAGTAGACAATTAACAGAGTTTAGGTGTATATTTATACTATTAATTAGCTGTTTGTATGAAAGTATTAAAGGTAATTAATTATTTACCAAGTAATTACTTAATTTCTTATGCAAGACCGATATAATTTCTTAACTTCTTATTTACCAATATGTTCTTGTATTTTCTATCATATTACATTAAAAAAGAAAGTTTAGGAGAACAGAATGTTAAGATGGTAATTTCATTTGAAAAAAAATATTATGAGAATATCTAGATAATAATAAAAGGGAAGTTCAAAATAATTTAAAGTAATACACTTTTTTTTTAATTTAGATATTTGAAGGCAAGAATATTACAATTGAATATTTAGTTTCTCCATTAGTAAACATCTATTGTATATTTAATTTCTCCATTAATAGAGATTTTAAATGCAAGAATATTATATTTAATTTTCTCGATTAGTAGAGATTTTAAATGCAAGAATATTGAAATTGTATATTTAGTTTCCTACATTAGTAAATATTTAAAAGACAATTGAGATTTTTTCTAATCTTTGGTATTAATTACTTAATTTCTTATGCAAGACCGATCTAATTTCTTAACTTCTTATTTACCAAAACGTTCCTGTATTTTCTAGTATATTACATAAAAAAAGAAAGTTTAGGAGAACAATATGTTAAGATAGTAATTTCATTAAAAAAATATTATGAGAATATTTAGATAATAATAGAGGAAAGTTCAAATTAATGTAAGGTAAAACACTTTTTTTTCTAATTTATATATTTTGAAGGCAATAATATTATAATTGAATATTTAGTTTTTTCCATTAGTGATATTTAGTTTTCTCCATTAGTAAATATCTATTGTATATTTACTTTCTCCATTAGTAGGGATTTTAAATGCAAAAATATTATATGTTTCCTCTATTAGTAAATATTTAAAAGGTAATTGAGATTTTTTTTTCGAATTTTTAGTATTATTAATTCAAAAAATTGAGAAAATTAGAAAAATAGAACGAAGCGATCTGAGAGCGCCACCTCACCGCCCCCTTCTTCTCATTTATATAATAGTATTGATAGTAAATATTTAAAAGGCAATTGAGATTTTTTCTAATCTTTGGTATTAATTACTTAATTTCTTATGCAAGACCGGTCTAATTTCTTAACTTCTTATTTACCAAAACGTTCCTGTATTTTCTAGTATATTACATTAAAAAGGAAAGTTTAGGAGAGCGGTATGTTAAGATAATAATTTCATTAAAAAAATATTATGAGAATATTTAGATAATAATAGAGGAAAGTTCAAAATAATGTAAGGTAATACACTTTTTTTCTAATTTAGATATTTTGAAGGCAATAATATTATAATTGAATATTTAATTTTTTCCATTAGTGATATTTAGTTAACTCCATTAGTAAAAATCTATTGTATATTTACTTTCTCCATTAGTAGGGATTTTAAATGTAAAAATATTATATGTTTCCTATATTAGTAAATATTTAGAAGGTAATTGAGATTTTTTCAAATTTTTAGTATTATTAATTCAAAAAATTGAGAAAATTAGAAAAATAGAACGAAGCGATCTGAGAGCGCAACATCACCGCCCCCGTCTTCTACTTCGAATTTTTAGTATTATTAATTCAAAAAATTGAGAAAATTAGAAAAATAGAACGAAGCGATCTGAGAGCGCAACATCACCGCCCCCGTCTTCTACTTTATATAATAGTATTGATTTATGCAGATAAATTAAAAATATTGTATAATTTTAATAAATAAAATTTTCAAGATCTAACTTTTGAATTTGAGATCAGTTTGAAAGAAAAATTAAGAGAATTTATGATTTAGGTATTTAAAATAATAATTATATGTACAAAAATAATGTAATTTCTTATTTTTTTAATAAAGTTTCTATTATGTTTTTTTTTAAATTTTGACTAATTTTGACTAATTAGCTCTATTCTGACCAATTAATCCGTTTTTTGGCCGATTTTGATCGTTTTAGTTGTTTTTTGACAATTTTTTTAGAAAGGAATTTTTTGATCAATTTTTGCTTAATCAGTAAGATGACCTGCCGTCTAGTTAATTAATGATTAGTCTCAATTAATTGCCGATTTTTAAAACACGACTTACAATACTCCGATTTTTAAAACATGACTTATAATACTCACATATATTTTATTTTTGACAAATTTGGATACTCAATGTACAGTAAACCGCAAGATATCATATGTTAAGAGATACTCCCTCCGTCCCATCCATTTGTTTATATTTGGGTTGGACACGAAGGTTAAGAAAAATTAATAAAGTAGGAGAAAAAGTAGGAAAAATGAGTTTTGTGATGGGATCAATCAATATTTAATGTATAAAGTGAGTACAGTGGAAGAAAGTAGTAGTGAAAGTAGTTGATTTTTATATTATAAAAATTTATTATTTTTGAAAAATTTAAAAGTATAAAAAATTGGGAGGGACGTCCAAAAAAAAAGTATAAAGAATTAGTTGGGACATGGAGGGTATCTTATCGTTGTTCTTTTTACATTTTTTCCGGATACACTTAATTTTTGTTGGAGAAGAGAGACGATAGGTTAACAAGAAATGATTTTTTTTTTTTTTTTTGGGCTAAATAGAATTGAAAATATCTTAAAATGAGAATTGAGGAGAGGGTAAACCAATACGCCACGGAAGCTAGGTGGTAGTGTGGGCTCCAATGGGACAGACGGGGACAGAGAAAAGGCAACGTGTCATGATGTGTGTGGTGGACAGTAGAGTGAGGGATGCTGCTGCAACTGCAGAGTGCAGCCAGGGTCACTGTTACTGTAATGGCTGATGCACCTGTCCTTATATATTTAGACATGTAAATATCACTGGGCCATGCTTCCTTAATTACGCTTGCATTGCATGTACATATATCTTTGAACATCTAAAGAAAATAGATAAGAGATTAGAGGACAGGGGCAAGTCTATCTGTTTTAGCAGTGACTTGCCTTTGTTCCGAAATTAATATTTTTAATTCGAAATTATTCGGTTTATAAATACAAACACTCTCCAACATCCGAAACTGTTATTCGTGCGGTAAATATTTAAAGTGCTACCTCTGCAATATTAACAATAAATACTTCACTTTACATTTCTGCTAAACGGGTACCTAAAATTTACCTAAAGATTAATTTTAAAGTGCATATGCATTACACATTTACTTTAAAGAAGCAGCTATAGTTTCAAATTCGACTCCAACACTCTCCAGGTTCTCTGCAACTGCATCTCGCTCTGATTGCAATGCTGACAAGGCCTTTTCCCTATTCTCCTTCTTCAATATGGCCTCGCCAAGCTCCTTTTCAATCTCTCTGATTTTCTGGCGGAGTTGGCTGATTTCCTCGTCTTTAAGTTTGCCCTCGTCAACACTGTTTGATATCTTACTTCCGATATGCTCGTACTCCTTCCGTAGCTCCTCAGCCATTTGTTTCTTCAACAATAGCTGGGTCAGAACTGCTTCAACCTTATCAACTTCAAACCCATGCGGTTTATACTCCGAAAGTGATTTCAAACAGCTTTCAATCTCAGTGATGTCAGAAGAGGACTGCAGTTTTGAAATGTCCTCCACGAGATTAAAAAAAGTTACCATAAGACTTAATGCCAATCCCTCACGAGCTTTTTCTTCATGTTTTTTCAAAGGATGGAAGTGTGGCTTCATTCTCATCTTCTTGTATGTTTCAATGGAAGATATAGTTTCCCAAACCGGAGAACGCTTAACAAATGGAAAACTCTCCTTGTTCTCCATAGTCAGAGTGCTTACAATGGCAGGTGGTCCAAGTTCTCCACCTTCATCATTAGACTCGGGACACTGATTGAGATCAGGTATATCTCCTGGATCACATAACAATAATATACATAATAAGCTACCTGATCAGAATATTATCACAACTGGAGTTCAAATAATCAGCTTACTTGGACCATCCGTTTTCTGAAATACAGAAGACTTCATTGTATTATCTTGGTCAATTGGTGGAGTTCCGTAACCATCTTGTTTGCCGACAGGCAAAGTTCCTAAAAACAATAAAATACTTTATACTACCAATATAGTAGCGGTAGCCAGTAGAAGAACCTTCACAGCCGAAAATTACAGATACAAAAACTGAAAACTAGATTTGCTCACTTGAATCATCCGAACCAATTGGAGGTCGTATGTTTAAGCACATTGATAGAGGTAAATCATCATCGGTATCATCATCTTCATCGATCATCATACCATCATGTTTTGCAAGATCAACTTCATGGGAGTCTGCAGGATTGGGAATAACTGCATAACAGAAAGTAGACAACACGGAAATAAAATAATATAAAGATCTTATTTTAGTGAATGTCGAATGAAATCCTGCGTAATCAAACTTACAAATTAACCTGATTAATAGTCGTGGAATTTCTTGCTTAGCATTCATCATTCATCTTGTCAATTTATATGAATATACTCCTCTTCAACCAAATAATTTAAATTTCAGAAGTACATGCTTAGGTTTAAATAATTAGGTTCGCCAAACGAAAACTCCCCATTACCTAACATGTCGTTGAGCTAGACACGCATATAAAACCAAATTCTTGGACAAGACTGGTAAGAAATTCAAAGAGAAAACATTTATCTAGCAAGTTAACCATTTCTTATTCTCAAATGTTTAACTACCATAAAGAAAACCCAAGAAGCATATATTTTCCATGCTTAATTATAAAACTTGCTGGTCTATATAGAATATAAAAGCATATTGCATTAAATCATGTAATGGACTGCTATTGGTTAATTTGACTGCCACAAAATAATACTATTGGTAGTTAGAGATTTTTCCTCGACATCTTTCAGCAATCCAAAAGCAAATAAAAAAATTACTTGCAAAGTATGGCCATGCCATTTTTAGGCTTAATTGTTACTTGCATGTATTTAATATAAAATAGGTTTCAGTACATACCTTGATATTGTGATTCAGTGTCATTAGACTTGCTCAATTCTCCATGCCCATTTGACACAGAATTCTTAGCTTGGTTGATTGTTTCATCTGCCTGGCCCTCAAGCTCTCTAATCACACGCTTGCGCCTAGGAGCTCCCTTTCTAGGTTTCCTAATAATTGGAGATGTAACCGCCACAAGTTTCATACTAAAAGGCTGAAAAACACCAATTTTTGGAATTTCATCAGCAGTTGTAGACATTAAAATGTCGACCTCTGCACTTGATTTGGCTTCATCCCCTACATGGGAATCTTTCATATCCACATTAGCTCTTGTGCTTCTCTCACCTACTGCAAAATTAGTTCAACATACTCTTAACAAAAATATCTTTAAATCTTATCCATATAGGTATATGTGTATGCGCGTGTGTATATGGCGGTAGAAGATCTTTCACCGAACCTATATGTTTATCAGACGACTTTGGTCTCCCCCTTTTTCTCTTAGCACCATTGTTTACTTCAGTTGATCCCTGAATGTTCTGGGGATAAAGAGTAAGGCATCAAATAACAGTAGCACAAATACTCTAAATCAGAAGATATTTATACTTGATTCATCGTATAGGATTATTTGTAATCTACCCAAAAAAAATTAAAAATCCTGAAAGCCCAACTATACAGTAAGAAGTAGACAGACTAAAGTAACATTCTACATTCGGTATAAATTAGATTCAAACAGAAAGCACAAATATACAATAAGAAATATATAAAGAAAATCATCTTCCAGCATTAAGACGCTATCACCATGCTCCACATGGAGTTAAAACTAGCTAGAAAACAATATTAATGAACAATTTTCAGTAGAAAGTACGTCACTGCTGCAACAATCCCTTTTTTCAGTGGAAGGTAGCTAGCTAAGAACAATTTTTTCTCTTAAAGAAGAGCCCTAATCAGGTTGCAAAAAGAAACTTTATTCGCACTTCTTATATAATGTCTTAACATGGCTAAAACTTTAAAGCCCATTTCAGGAAAGAAATGAATGTGTAAGAGAAGATTCTCCCTAGTTGAGCAGGAACCTTAAAATGAAACTATAAGCATCCCTCTTTTGATATAATTTGTCTTGGTACCCCAAGGTATCTCTTTTGACTTGCGGACATTTTACCCGTAAAATAAGAAGTTCTAAAGCTGGCTACTTCAATTCTTAAATGCCATTGGATTGCCAAACTCAAATGTTTTTAAAATCTTAATAGGATTCATCAAATGACGCCTGCTATAGTGATATATTATTCGCCCCCTTACAGGAGATAAAGTATTAAGCCTTTCAATGACAAAAGTGGGTGGATGGGTGTTCAACTAGAAAATAGAATGAAAAAAGAAAATATTAGAAGGAATTATTCATTCCATGCAAGATTATTGGTGCAATCATAGGAGAGAATTTGTTCAGACTACCAAGTAGTTAGCAGGAATATGAAGAATAGTACTCATTCACATGTCGAAATCAATACTCACATCAACAGCATGTATTTCCTGATCCCTGTTTTGTTTCTTCTGGTCTGTCTTCCGGGGGATCTCAAGATTTATAGCAGATATTGCACCTTTTACTTTTTCAGCATACATATAAACTTCCCCTGCAAGACACATTCACTGTCAACAATCTCTTCAACAAGAACCCCAGTATTATCCTTCTTTCTGTATCATTATTCAAGGTTGTATAGAACTTGTGGATAGTTACTAACTTACTATTATGTTTTCTAGTGATATGTATATACCTGTGGAAGCACAACCATTCCCAGACTGTTGTTCTTCAGCCATCTTCTCCGATCTTTTTAAATTTGCAGACTGCCTAGTGAGCATCTTAGGTATTTTGTTAACCTGTAAGATTAAAATGCAATATTTCTCACACTTGGAATAGTCAAAACTCTAATCCCAAAAGGAAAAAGAGTAGGATGGCATAACTTGGTAAATACCGAGTACAATTCAAATGATAATTGTTTTGATTTTAGATAGCAGAGTGGTGCGGTTTGAGTTAAACTTGTAAGGGAAAATGTCAAGCATTTATTGTGCTGTACAGTAACATAAAAGGCAGTCACTGTTGCTTGTGTCTTCACCAATTTCCCGAGCAACGACCCTGTGGAAAAAGTAATTTAAAAGAAGGCACTGACAACCCCCCCCCCCCCCCCCCCCCCCCCCGGCTTCCTCCCGGAATCCTACTTGATGTAAAATATGTTACGATAAGAACAGGCCAAACAGATCAAAGAAACATTAACATTCAATTAACAACCATATTTGTGCTAACCACTAATTTACAAATTGTACTTGATAACTCATTACTAATTCTCTTTCTAGAACACTTAAACTCTTCCCGCATTAAAAAAAGTGCACTGTTAATAAGCACTATATATTTAAGGTACTCGGATAAACACCAATACAAATGCACATTAGGCAAACCTTCTACAGCGGCTTCTCCCATTGCCATTTTCCATTGACCCAGCCATAATTAAGCCACAGATTCAAGGGCATAAGCAACAATTTGCAATTAAGAAGGGGGCCGGATGGGGTTGGATGAAGTATGAACTTGTACAAATATTAATATATTTATACTTACAATTTACAGGTGTCTTAATATCAAGAAAAACAATTTAATTGAAGTAATACATTTCCATATGACTATTTTTCTAACCCTTGATCAGTTGAAAGTAACAATGAGAACTTTAGAAACATTGAGAAAGAAATATAATAAAACTATGAAAAAGAGTGCCTTCAGGATTCGAACTCAAAACACTACATAAAAAGATTCGAGTTCGGACCATCTCAACAACTGAATTTTCTAGGGCAAGTGCTCGTACCAGGCTCCCCCCCCCCTCCCTGGTTGCACTCACGAATTGGATTACTGTATATTTTTGAGATCACAGCATTATTTGTTAATTTTTCTAAATGCAGAGATACTGTGAAATGTGCTTATCTAATACATTTTGTCCTTAATTTATGATACTTATTTAGGAAAACAACTTTTTACAACTTTAATCTGTAATTTACTATGATATAAACTAGTGTTCGTTTTACTTCTCCTGCTTTTAAGGATTTCCCTTTTCCTTGCAAGTCTCTAGTTACAGTAAATCACTGGTCTACGGATCACAATTTCATCGATATGGGTGATACTAATATTACATATGTTGTAAATAAATCATATAAAGTGAAAACCAGCTTCGAGGCTTCCACTAAATCATTTTAGGCTTAGAAGATGTGGAAATGTAGGATCTTGTGTAATTGAGCAAATTCAAAATATTAGTGTTCAGTTTGTGCTGAAACAGGCAAATGTCCACATTACTGATGATGTGCTGAACCAAAAAAGCTCAGGCTATTAAAAGGATCTACAGCCAAAAAATCAGAATATTTTATGTAAAAATAATCAAATAAAACCTCGGTTATAGAAGTTCAATTTGCCACATCTACAATGATAATAAACTGTATTCAAAGTCAACAAACCACCATTACATCTGAGATACAAACAAACATAACCATTCCATCTACCACTGTTGAGATTAAACGAGACCCTAGCAAACTTGATTATAAACTTGTAACATTATCAACCCAATATATATACACTCTCAAAAATGTATGTATAAGAAGAAATCAAATTTCAATATTCAACAAGATCAGAAATGAAATCAATTTTGAAGGAGAAAATGTCCAGATCTAAGTTTGGATTATCCGGACTCAAAATCAAAAATAATTTTGCAATTAGGCATCTCTAACAATGGTTAAAGGAAATATATGATATACATATCAGATGTACACCATGTAATTATACATATACCACGTAAATCAAATATATACCAACTGCATTTATGTCTATAAAGTGAAAAGGAAAAGGACGTAACTGATTAACTGAGTTATGGAGAGAATCACTAGACTTGTTAATACCTTACTCGAATTGACGAGGAAGATGAAGCAAGAGGCAGAATGCAGCGGAAAGCGGCTAGAAAATGCAATGACAAGACTAAATCCAATCTTGAGTTAAAGTTTTTTCCTTTTTCTTAGAATTTGTTATAAATCTGGCTTCCATTTGGGCCGAAATCTGATGTTGAATTTGGGCTTTATTTGGGTTTTAAATGTATGTGCCTCAACCATGCCTCACAAGCGCTATGCCTCTCGTCTTACACACAAAGATAAGCCCCTCAGTGAGGCCCATCGCGAACTCCTCAGTGAGGCCCATCGCGAACCCAGTCGACTCGAGTCATACATCACCGCACCTCGGGCTTGAGAACCCCACGAGCAACACTACTTACAGCACCAAACTATCTGCAAGAAACCAATTCACTAGTCGGTGACACTTAACCAGTGATTTATTCCTCAAACCCTAGGTCTTGATAACAATTGGTTAAGTTTGTTAAAATCGTTTCCACATTGACGTTAAAACACAATACAAACATAAAAATATATAACTCAACTGAATGTAACACAAAAATGGAGCCACACACTCTACACTCCTAAACAATCACCTCACTCAGATGTTCAACCCCCGCTTACCTTTTTCTATACATTTCATTATTTTTGTATGATATGGTATATGTTTATCTATGAATCTTGTCACAATATAAAAGTTACTTTGTATTATAGGATCTTAAATGATAAATTATAATATTTTCTTGCAGGAATCATCTGATAAAAGAAGGAATGCAGATTGCTTAAAGAGCAAATTTTCTGAATAACTTGCACAGTCTTTACAGTTTAGGCTTTCCGGAAGGCCAATTCAAACGTTTCAACAGCCCACAAAAACTAATGATAAATCTATAATTTAGAAGTGGTCTAGCTATCAAAATCTGAACGAAACAACCGGGACACGGGGCCAAAAAATCAGCTATAAATTTCTTAATCGAAAATTCTATTCTTGTTTTTGCATTAAAATATTGAATTGACTATTTTATAGAGATATAAAAAGGATTATCATACCTAATTAGGGTAATACGTTATAAGAATAGCCGTGAAAAAAGGAGAAGAAACCATCAAGGCAAGAAGAACTCAAGCATTGAAGACATTCAAATATGTGTTCAAACTAGCTTTGTTTTTCTCTTATCTTTATCTTTTAGACTTCTCTACTTCATCTTGATCACATATTCACATGTGTTGCCTATCTTTGGATTATTTTTAAATTGTTTTAAGAATTTAATTATGAACTAAATTCTATGGTTGGAATATTGTGAAACCTATTATGAGATTAGTGGACTTCTGTTATATATATATAGGGATAATTAGAGTTCTATTATAAAGTATTACATGAGGTGGTTTAATTAGTTCATTCTTTATTAATGTAGTTAGTAACTGAATTAATTATCATATTGAGAGGTTATAGTTATTTTGACAAAGATCTTGAGTGGTGTATTATTGAATCTTCTAATTTTGATTTTGTAAGCATAGAGGTATGGTTACCTTGAAAAGCCTTATAAATTGGTGCTTAATTTTCTTCTTCACATTTGAGTGAAATAAATAGTTGCTACTTTAATTTATAAAACTAGCTTACATCCCTTGCGATGCACGAGGTTCTTTTGACGAAACATTAAAAGTTTTTGTAGTCGGTTTGTAGTCTAGTCCTCCATACTTTGATCATCAAATCTTTAACCGTTAGCTCTTTTAAATTAAATTAATGAGAGACATTGGATATAATACTAAATATTTTTTGATATATTGTGATTTTACTTAATTGCCCTTAGTTAATTATACTTCGTGTTTTTACTTAATTAACCTTACTTATTTATAAAAAATATTATTAAATAATAATATTACCTATTTATAACCAATTACCTTTTACACCTAAAATATATTACTTTTTTATTTTTTCTGAAAAATTTCCTTACTTTTTCAAAAATATCACAGACAATTACCTTATTTAACTAAAACATATAAGCTTTTTATTTTTGCTTACTAAACCCTCTCCTTTTCCAAAAATATCACAAACAGTTTCATTTATTAAAATAAAATAATAAAATAATAATTGTTAATAATTAACCAATTACCTAATATTCTTTTTTATATTTTCTAACTAAAATTTTTACTTTTCTATTTTTTCTAACTAAAACCTCTCATTTTCCAAAAATATCACGGGCAGTTCTTTTTAATGAAATAAAATAATAATATTTATAATTACTGGGTTAGTTTTTTTTTTCCCAAAACGTATATTCTTTTTTATATTTTATAACTAAAGTTTTTCCCAAGTAAAATCTCACTTTTTTCAAAAATATCACATGCAATTTCATTTAGTAACATAAAATAGCAATATTATAAATACTAATAATTAACCGATTACCTTTGTTAGCCAATTTTAAATTAAATTAATGAGAGTCATTGGATATAATACTAAATATTTTTTGGTATGTTTTGATTTTACTTAATTGCCCTTATTTAATTGTACTTCGTGTTTTTACTTAATTATCCTTACTTATTTATAAAAAATATTATTAAAAATAATAATATTACCTATTTATAACCAATTACCTTTTACACCTAAAATATATTACTTTTTTTATTTTTTTTGAACAATTCCCTTACTTTTTCAAAAATATCACGTGCAATTACCTTTTTTAACTAAAACATATAAACTTTTTATTTTTGCTTACTAAAATCTCTATTTTCCAAAAATATCACAGACAGTTTCATTTATTAAAATAAAATAATAAAATAATAATTGTTAATAACTAACCAATTACTTATTTTAGCCAAAGTGTATATTATTTTTTATATTTTCTAACTAAAATTTTTACTTTTCTATTTTTTCTAACTAAAACCTCTCATTTTCCAAAAATATCACGGGCAGTTCTTTTTAATGAAATAAAATAATAATATTTATAATTACTAATAACTAACCGATTAGCTTTTTTTTCCCAAAGCGTATATTCTTTTTTATATTTTCTAACTAAAATTTTTCCAAAGTAAAATCACACATTTTTCAAAAATATCACATGCAATTTCATTTAGTAACATAAAATAGTAATTAACTCCTTATATATAATAAGCGTAAGGGAGATCTTATCCAAAACTATGGTCGGTCACTGTACTACCAAAAGTATATGATCCATTGGATTATAAAACTATAAATATTCAAATAGATGAGGACCGTTAGATATAATATTAAAAATTGTATTTGATTAATAATAGGATAGTATTTAAATACTAAAAGGTGTATTTTGATAATTTAAACCAATTATAAATAGGTTTTCTATATTGAATAGATATCTTTATGTAAAAAATCGTAATTATCTTTTCTATTTAGTTTATGGATAGTTCCAGTTAGATAATAATTATTAAACCATCATTAAATTAAAGATAATTTTGTTAGCTTCGCGTGGGCTGTAAAATTGTTAAAATCTGTTGTCTAAAACTCAAGATACAGCCCAAACAGTAAAGTGATTATCTAAATTTTAATATTTTTTTTTAATTTAAACCAATTATAAATAGGTTTTCTATATTGAATAAAAATCTTTATGTAAAAAATCGTAATTATCTTTTCTCTTTAGTTTATGGATAGTTCCAGTTAGATAATAATTATTAAACCATCATTAAATTAAAGATAATTTTGCGTGGGCTGTAAAATTGTTAAAATATGTTGTCTAAAACTCAAGATAGAACCCAAACAGTAAAGTGATTATCTAAATTTTAATAATTTTTTTTTATTATTGTAGCACCAATTTAATTTTTTTCCTAATTCTTTTAAATTTCAATAAAATATTAAAATCAATTTAAGAAAAAATTAAAATCGATCTGGTCCGTGTACGACCACTATACGACCAAATTAATTATTATAGTTTGATCTTAAATAGATCGATGAGAATTGTTAGATCTAATATTAAAAAGTGTATCTGATTAATAATAGAATTATATTTAAATACTAAAAAGTGTATTTTGATAATTTAAAATTTTTCTATGTAAAAATTCTTAAATATCTAATCTCTTTAATTTATGTATAGTTCGAGTTAGATAATAATTGTTAAACCAAATATCAGATAACAATTCATATCGATTACAATATTCAAAATTATCAATATAATGCTCATGTATATCATATAACAATGATACATGTGGACCCTGCGTTATAAGAGACTTAGGAGAACTCTGTACATGAATAAATTTAAACATTTTTTTTCTGAAGAAACATAACAATTTGATTAATCCAAATTATAATTATATTATTTTACATATAACAAACATAAAAGGATAATATCAAAATATTATTAAAATATTGAGGGTTTCATATTCATAAACAATAATTTTGAATATAATACTTAACCATCTTTTCTTTTCGGTTTATGGGTAGGTCACTTTAGATAATAATTATTAAATCAACATTAAATTAAAGATAATTTCGTTAGTTTCACATGGTTTGTAAAATCGTCAAAATTCAATTTCTAAAACTCAGGATAGAACCCAAATAGTAAAGTGAGTATCTAAATTTTAATAAATGTTTTTTTATAATTGTAGCACCAATTTATTTATTTTTCGACTAATTCTTTTAAATATAGAAATTTTATCTTTCTTTCAATAAAGTATTAAAATAAATTAAGAACAAATTCAAATCGATAAAGACTATAATAATATGAGAATAAAATTTTATATAATCATAACATAATTTTTATATTGTTTAATAATTTTAAAGTAATAATGTATTTTAAAATTTTATATACACTATAAATAAAACCGAAACATTAAAAGTAAAAGGAGTTAGTAAGATACTTATATCAGTATGTACTTGATATCCTTATTATATTAAACTCTTTTATATAATAAGCATAATAGGGATTTATCCAAAATTTTGATCGTGACAACCAAATTAATAAGGACTATTAGATCTTAACTAGATAAATAAAAATCGTTTGATCAAATATTAAAAAAGTGTATTTTATTTATAATAGTTGTAATTAAATAAGGAAACCCATTAATAACCAAAATAATAAAAAATCGTTTAATCTTAAATAGATAGGTGAAAACCGTTAGATTTAACATTAAAACATGTATTTGGTTAATAAAGATTATTCTAATAATCTAAACTACATACAAGTTAAGTAGATTTCCTAAATTGAAT
Source organism: Heracleum sosnowskyi (assembly GCA_030848705.1). Lineage (NCBI taxonomy): Eukaryota > Viridiplantae > Streptophyta > Magnoliopsida > Apiales > Apiaceae > Heracleum > Heracleum sosnowskyi. The sequence goes on from CM061241.1 coordinate 122,449,673, forward strand.
AGAATTCTCAACATTAAATTTCGTCACTTTATTCTCTTTTTAGTTTTAGAATAGTTTTTAATTGAAAAGGAACTATTAAACCACAACTAAATTAAAGATTATTTTGTGAATTTCATGTGAACCGTAAAATTGGCCAAATCTAACTTTTATAACTCAATATAAACAAATATTAAATTGAGCGTGTAAAATATAATAAATATCAAATTTTTAACTATAATTTTTTTTGACTAAATCTTTTTTAACAATAATTTAATCATGTAAACTAATAACTTTTAAACTAGCGTTTTACCCGTGCTACGCACCGAAAGCACACGCTTAAAATTTTTTAAATCTAATTTTTTTTTGAAATAATTTAAAATAAATTATATAATAGAACTCATATTAATTTTTTTTCAGATACATTTACTAAAAATACGCACGCGTGTAAATATAAGTTATGTTTGGGGATGAGTATTCTCCCCGCCGCGCCGATCCCGATTCGATGCCCGCCCCGTACGGGATCGGGGTGGGTTCAGGACTGATTTCGGGGTCGGGTGCGGGGATAACACTCCCCGACCCTGAAGTGATCCGACGTTCATCCCTAGTTATGTTATTGGTTGCTAAAAACTAAATATTTATAATTAAAAATTAAATATTCAACGCATAAAATATTGATTGAACATATATATAAAATGTTGTCATCATAACAAAATAACATAAAATATGATATTAGAATTTGTTTGAAATGTACCATCAGTTTTTAAACTAATAAGAATGTTAAACGTCCTAACCCATTTTATAATTATACATCTTTTTAACACCATCATCATTGACGTGGATATGCGTTTATTTGTTCTCGATTTTGACTCTGGATTAACACAATAAAATTATCATTATTAGTTGAATCATGCACCTGCTTGAAAAGAAACAAAATGATTGAGTTATTAAGAATGAGAAAGACAAATTTGATGTTGGACAAAAATCACACTTAATTATTTGAATTGAAAATTTTATGTTCACCACGTCAAAATTAACATTGTATGAGGTGATTTTAAATTCTTTTGAGGGCGTTGAAACTCTAGAATTGAATCATTCAAAGATACAAAGATATTGTATTGATATGTACTAACTTTCAATCATTCAAAGATATAGTGAATGTTTGAATTTCTGCTGTAATGATTTTCAATTTTCCAGATGTTTGAATTTCTCCTGTAATGATTTTCAATTTTCCAGGATACTGGTTTTCATTTTCTTCTTATGATGAAGGTTTTAAATTCATTAGAATAAATTTTAAACTTACATTTAATATGCTATACTTTTAGGATTTTGTATTTAGTACGTCACTACCTTAGATCACAAAGGTTCTCGTCAACATTTAATGATATTGACCCACCACTTCACAATCTTTTAACTACTTCAATTCAATTAATAATATACATGGTTACCCTAAACCTAATATAATTACATATAATTATGGTAAAGAGGATAAGAAGAAAAATATTTTCGAAAAAATTGATTTATTAAACATGATGCCTATTGCCTTCTATTCGGGGTTGATATGATTTTACCACATTTGCATTTATATGTATGGATGTATGGTTAATGATACAGAGTTCCCCGGATTACTTCTTCAACACTAAAAACTCATAACTAATATATCGCCTCAATTTGCATTAAGATTTTAAAATTTTTAATATTGAAAAAGTGATGAGTCTAATGACTGCACCTAATTGATAAAGAAATAAAGAAGAAGTAAGGTGGTTTACTATCTGAACTTCAGAGATCCATAATATGCTTATATAGAATATATTATCAAGCTAATTAATGTGAAGATATGTCTTATTAAAAAATTAAAAGTACTTAAAAAGATGATGTATTCCTTCACGTACAATGTTAAAAGTTACTTATGTATTAAAATAATTTAAAATTTTATATTATTAATCGAATTTATATTGCTAATATTATTTTACAATGACCTGGAAAACAATATAGTTGACCCCACATATAATTTGTATGAGATATGTTTAAATTAATTTTACATCGGTTAATTAAAATTTTAGTACTTGGTCAACATATTTTGTACTAAAATTAATTTCATTTACTTTTAAATTCTAATTTTGATTAAATTCAAAATAAGTATACTTACGAAGATTAGACAAATTTAAAATAGTTATATATTGATAAATTGAGGCAGAAGTTGTATCAAAATGGTTTTTCAACTTTTAAAATTTTAACATTTATTTAAAGCATACAATAATGTAAATTTTAATCTATATAATTAATGTAATATGCATGTAAATAAATGAATAACAAATACTTATTAAAATTATGTATTATAAATTTTATACTTGAAATTGAATTATTAATATCGTATTTAATGTAAAATAGTAATCAAATTGTTTGATTAATAAATATTTATGAAACTTTAATTATAAATATGGTAATATAATTGTGAATAATTTTAAATAAAAAGTGATTTATTAACAAATATTTTTGTTGACTAAACCAAATATGTAATACATGGATATTTTAAATCAAGTAATTACTGGATTTAAATTATAATTGTCAACTAATCATGATTATTAAAATAGGATGAGAATGATAAATAAGAAGAAAAAAAATCAGTAATATGTCTGGTCTAAAATTTAGGAGTGGTTTTTGATTGGTCTTAAAATAATTAATATATTTTGATTGGTGAAGTACATAGTATCTAGACTCAAGCATTATAATAAAAGATTACAATAATTTTTATGCTCAAAATATCCATAAAATAAAATCAACTATTTCAAGTATTTATTAATATATTAAATAACATTTTCTTTAATTTTTTTTAACATAATCGATTAACATCAAATTTTTTAATTACAATAAATAATATATTGGATAATTAGCCTCACATCTATGTAAAAACCCGAAATTACGACTTTCAACAATTAAATAAAAAAACATAAATTATAGATTAAAGTTGTAAAAGTTATACATATACTCAAAATATTTTCTCATTAAGTGTGTTAGATCATCGAGTGATATTAGAAATTAATCTATAAAATAGACGATTATTTATTGAACGCATTGTACAACAAATGATCATAATCTCGAAGTAAATAAATATAATAAAAGATTATATTATAATTAAAAATAAAATAATTTTAATTGATAAACAAAATCACGAAATAGAAAAACATAATAGTGAATGGATTTAAATTTTTTAATATAATCAATTAGCATCGTATTTTTTTTGACTTTACAGTAAATAATAGATAATTACCCTCACACTTTTTGTGTAAAAACCTTAAATTACGACCTTTAACAATTAAACAATAAAAAATATAAATTATTGATTAAAGTCATAAAAATTATACATATACTTGTAGTGCTTCCTCACTCAGTCTGTGTTGGGTCACATGGTGGTATTAGAAGTTTATCTATAAAATACACGATTTTATATTAAATAGATTATATAATTAATGATCAAAATCTCGAAGTATATAATTATCATAAATGATTTAAATTCTACAAAAATTAAATAATTTTAATTGATAATCAAATTCTTGAAATATATAAATATAATAGTCAATAGATTTAAATTTTAATTAAAAATAAAATAATTTTTGAATTTTGATTGGTTATCACGTTGTATGGATAGTTTAACTACCTTTAGTTAATAAAACTATATGAGTAAAGTTTTAATGAATTTAAATTCTAATTAAAACTAAAATAATTATTGAATGTTGATTGATTAATCAAGTTGTATGGATAGCCTAACAACCTCTGGTTAATAAAATTATATGAGAAAAGTTTTAATGGATTTAAATTCTAATTAAAAATAAATTAAATTTTGAATTTTGATTGGTTAATTGCGTTATATGGATAGTCTAACTACGATTGGTTGATAAAATTATATGATGAAAGTTTTTTGGCTCTCTTGATTGGTTAATAAAATTAAATGAGTAAAGTTTTAATGGATTTAAATTCTAATTAAAAATAAAATAGTTATTGAATTTTGATTGATTAATCGCGTTGTATGGATAGTCTAACCAACCTTGGTTAATAAAATTATATGAGGAAAGTTTGTAGGCTCTTGTGATTGGTCTAAAATTTAGGATTGACCTCTGATTGGTCCTAAAATAATTCAAAGTTTTCTGATTGGCTAACTGATATGTGGTAGACTTAGGTATTATAATAAAGGATATTAAAATATTCATAAATAAATATAATTATAAATATTAAAAAAACAATCGTGTGTCGCATCGTAATAAAAATATAATTATAAACAGAATAATTATAAATAAAATTTAAGTAACCGTGCATCGCACGGGCTATAAGCTAGTATTATAAATCTAATAATTAACTGATTACCTTTGTTAGCCAAAGCGTATATTCTTTTTTATATTTTTTAACTAAAATTTCTCCTTTTCTAAAATTATCACAGACGATATCTATCTATACTATACTATTATATAAAAGCCGAAACATTGAAAGTTTTGATTTCAATTTTCGGTAATTTATTCTATTTAATCTATGTATCTGTACTATTATATAATAGCTGAAACATTGAAAGTTTTGATTTTCGATTTTCTCACATATATAACATAACTACAAACTCTTTTAATTATACTTTACTTAGAATTCAAAAACATGACCTTTTTTTAGAAAATATTTATATTTATATTTATATTTATATATATTACAATAAAATATATTGATAATTTTGACGATTATCTTTACTGACATGCTTACTAAGCTAATAAACTATTATAAAATCTATAAAAAAAATTAGATTTAAAGTATTAAACTAGTACTTTTAATTCTTTTTAAAAAGGTAGCATTTTCAGAAGTATTAAAATCTTAAAAATTTAAAAGTAAATTTCAAAATTAATATTAAAGTCGTCTATGCGTTGCACGGGTTATAAGCTTGTATGTTATTATTTGTATTTAATATTTTTTCCCCAAATTTTATTTGCTTTTATTTCTAACTATGTTTTGAGTTTTCAATGTTATTTAATACATAACATAGATATATTACTATTTTGTTAACAATATTAAAAGTTAACTTATATATTTGTATATGTAACTATGTATAGATATATTATAATGTTGTTATTAAATATATTTTGATTTCTTGTATTCTTATTTTAAGTTGTATTAAATTATATCATATTATATCCTAAGAGTAGGAGGGATAATAAAGGAGTACTACCATAGATTATGGATTGATTCTCATCAACAACATATTAAATAAAAATTTGTATCCAGACCTCTAAATTATGTCCTATCTACTTCTTTATATTAAATGGGGTCTATCTACTTCTATATATTAAATGGGGTCTGGGGGCAAATTGGGTCAATAAAATGGTTGTGAAATTACAAGTTTAACCTTATTTTGTTAAAATATCACAAAAAACCCACCCTTTATAATTTATGATAAAAATGAGAGAATATGTGTGCTTACTTGGAATCGAACTCATGACTTTATCTTAGTTAGTCCATGTCCTAACCATTATGCTTCATTGATTTTTGTGTATAATTTAAAACTCTTATTAGATTAAGCCCGTTATCCCTTTTTATTTTAGTTTTAATTTAACTTTTAAGTATGTAAAATGTTGGTCTATATTATTTATATACCATTTTTTAGTTTTTGTTATTTAACATATAACTACATATTCAAGATATAAGTATATAAGTATTAATACACAAGGTATAATATTAGAATTTGATCTAATATAAGTTACATGTTATGTGTAGTGATCTTAGTATTCGTTAATTAAATATTTTTAAATTAAAAAACTTAGTGTTAAAATTATTTATCATTAAATTATACAATAATTATTTATATAATTTGTTCGTCTCATTCATTTTCTAACAGTTTTTTTTCCGAAATGTACACTACTTTGTTTTTATCTTTCGAAATGACATATTATTCTTTATTTACTATAATATATCTCACACTAATTTGTCCACTTTTTCTTCATTCTTTCACCGTCCTCACTTTTCTAGATCTCCTTGTTAGACTCGGAAATTTAGTTTATGATGCGAAAATTTAGTCTATGATACAAAAATTTAGTCTTTGATTTAATTTTGATACACAAAACATGAAAATAAACGAGAAAACGTATAATGTATTAGTGACATGTACTCTCACAACTTACAAGTTTTGTGACCGTAATATAATATAATATGTAAACATTTTCATCAACAAGTAAAATACATTAAACTCTTGTGGTAAATTCTATACCGATTATTGGTTACTGGGTTAAGATATTAGCTAAAAATCAAATATTGAAATCGGTTAATTTTTAAATCAGTTATACATAAAATTTGTAATATGTCTTAAGGTATAATCTCACATATATCATTAATTTTTTACAATTTTACAAATATACTTCTATTATTTTAAAATTACATTAATTTACAAACGTCGATGTTATACACGAACAATTATGCTATAATTATAATTGATATTACACTTAGTTGATCAATTTAATAAAATTCGTTTCACGTAACTGAAAATTAAATTATTATTATTTAAGCAATTATTGATGATCATGTGATTATTATCGAATGTATATTTATTCAGTTGTTTTTGGAACCTATTCAAATTATAAAATATTTGATTCAAGAAAACGGTATACAATATTATAAATTTACTATACAAATATAAAAAAAAAATCAAAATATTATCATTTATCATATTATTAATTATAAAATTATTTTAATATATGTACCGGTTCGTGCGAAGGATTTTATCAAAACTTTGGTTCACGCCGAACTTTGGTTCACGCCGAATTAATAAGTGTACGAAGGATTTCATCAAAACTTTGGCTCACGCCAAATTAAGGACCGCTGATCTTATCTTAAAATAGATGAATGAGAACTGTTAGATTTAATAGTAAAAAGTGTATTTGATTTTCAGTAGGATTATACTCAAATACTAAAAAGTATATTTTAATAATATAAAATAAAAATTAGTAGTTTTTCTAAGTTGAGTAGAACTCTTAATATAAAAATTCGTAACTTTCTTTTCTTTTCACTTTTAGATTAGTTTTAGTTGAATAATAATCCTTATATAATTGTTAAATTAAAAATTATTTTGTGAGTTTCGCGTGGGCTGTGAAATCAAATCTAATTTTTAGAACCCAAGATATAGCCAAAATAGTAAAGTAATCGTCCAAATCTAATAAATAATAAGTTTTATTACTTTTAACTCAAATTTGCTTATTTCTTTTTCTAAGTTTTTCAAATTTAAGAAATCTTTATTTTTCCAATAAAATATTAATTTATCAAATACAAACCTAATTCAATACAAAATACAATTAATACGAGAACAAACTTCTATAAAATATTTGGATGATTTTACAATTGAAACTTACAAAATAATCTTTAATTTACTGATAGCTTAAAAATCTGTACTATTATATCCTTATATATAATAAACGCAAGTCTTATCCAAAACTTCGGTGGTCCGTTCCTTGTACGACCATTGTACGATCAAATTAATAAGGACAGTCAGATCTTAAATAAATAGATGAGAATCGTTACATCTAATAATAAAAAGTGTATTTGATTAATAGTAGGATTATATTTAAATACTAAAATGTTTATTTTGATAATTTAAACCAAATATAATTGGGTTTTCTATATTAAATAAAATTCTTGTAACTCTCTTTTCTCTTCAATTTATGGGTAATTCATGTTAGATAATAATTGTTAAACCAAATATCGAGATATCGATTCATATCAATTACAGTATTAAAACAATTTCAATATAATGCTCATGCATACCAAGGTTAACAAAAATATACATTAACCCTATGTTATAAGAGACGTAAGAGAATTCCTAGACCCTATGTTACAAGAGAAGAGACGTAGGAGAATTCCTGTACATGATTTTATGTTGCAAAATTTACTACAAAAATTATAAAACGACTTAGTTAATTAGTATTAACATAACACTTTTTTTTAAGGGACATAACACTTTTTTTTTATAAATCATGAGATATAGATATATAACAGGACAAGACAAAAATGCATTAAAAGATCCCCCGAATTGAAACCTTAACTACCACCTAAGAACCAATTTCTAAACTAGGGATAAATCCTCATGTCAAAAAATGGGGGTGGGGGTGGGGGTGGGGGTGGGGGTGGGGGGGGGGGGGGGGAATTAAACAATACATAATAAAATAGACTACTTAGTAAATAACTAGACCATCAACTAAGCTTTTGCAGCACCTTGAGATGAGAAGCCCGACACATAACACTTTGATTCATCCAAATTATATTATATTATTTTATAGATAACAAACGTAAAAGAATAACATTAAAATTTCATTAAAAATTGAGAGTTTTATATTCATTAACGATAATTTTGAATATAATACTTATAGAGAATAAGGATCATGAGATTAATCTCAACATACTTTTCCTAACATCATAATACATGTAAACGAATAAATCTAATCATCTATTGTTAAATATTTACTTAAACATATATTTTGATTTGTTTATAAATTACAAAAGTGAGTAATTAGATAGTTAATGTAATACACTCAAATGATCAATTACTACATCAGGAGTCGTGATCTTTATTGTCATATTCATAACATACTAACAAAAATTTAAGTTTCGAATCACCTTAATAACATATTAATATTAACTATTTCAAAAGTAAATAAAGAATTCAAAATTTTAAATCATATAAATTTGAATAAATATACATAAAATATGTGTTTTGCATAGGGTAAACGCAACACGAAATAATTTATCAAAATATGAATTATATATTTTATCCATAGTTTTGGTCGTCACAGTACAATATCATAAAAAAAATAAAAACAAACTTTAAAATAAATAGATGATAAGCGTGAGGTGTTCAAACTCCATCAACATCGTATCAAGTATAAAAAATAATATTTTTATCTCTAAATATATTAGAGAAGAAAGTCCAGAGTTTTTGTCGTTAAAGGACAATAGTACTACAAAAAAGTAAGCATCATTGGATCTTAAAATAAATAGAAGAGAACCGTTGAATATAATGTCAAGTAATATTTTATATATTATTTTTTCAAAAGTCCAAGTTTGGAAATTCGTCAACAATAGTTTAAAAAATTATATTAAAAAATTGTATTATAAAATTATAAATATCAATAAAAATTAAAAATTAAAACAAATATGAATACTAAGAATAAAATTATGAATTAATATAATAAAAAATATATGTGCGCATTGCACGGGTTATAAGCTAGTAATAGTAGTGAGTGTATAGAACTAATTTATTACTTTTCCCTTATAATAAATTTAATTAGCTTTTGGGATCCGATGATAATTTTACCACACCACACCATATTTAACCCCTAAAGCTAATTACATATAAGATACAATTAACATCCCAATAATATCAAGAAGAATCTATAAACATTGAATCTTCGGTTAATAAAGTGTAACTTTGTTATATTGTCCACCATTACCAAGGGAAAGTAAATATCATGTCTTAATTTCTCATATATAAAAATACCTTCTTCTTTCTTAGATAGTATATCAGCTAGTTAAATCTAGATCCTCGTTAATAAGGTTATTAAAAGAAAATAAAAAACCAAACATTTGTCTTCGATAACCATAGTGTTTGACAAACATTTATGATTAATGCAGTAATGTATAAGTAGTCCTTGAGGAGTGACGATAAATAGTACTTGCTACTGTGCATACTTGTACACCTCTGGATTCTAGTATTTTTGTGCAAAAGTAATTTTACACATTTCCAATAGTCTACAAGTATCCCTGATTATTAGCTATGTTACTCGGACTCTTCATTTTACGTTCAAGTACCCGTGTCGGACACTCGACACTCGGACTTGGACACTTATTTTAGGGCAAAAACTTGCATATTTTTCAAAATCTTGCCGAGTCCGGTACTTGGACACGTATCCATGTCGGACACTTCTAGCCGAGTCCGAGTAACATAGATTATTAGCACCAAAAAAATTTATAACCTAAAACACTTTGAACTTCTACTTGGGAGAACTATAAACTTTCGTAATTTAAATAAAAAATTAAAATTGGAATAAAATATTTTTACCTATTATATGTAATAATAATAGTCAAACTTTTAACTTCTACAACCATTTGAGCAAAACTAAGTGGCAAATGAAAGACGCACATAAAACTAAATTTTCTTGTAGTAGAACTACAGAAGAAAATTTATATTCAACAATATAGTCATCGTCTTAACGTCTTAAAAACAGAATCACACAAACATGATATAAGATCAATCAAATACCTGATAACTCCTTTGACAGGTCTATCATTGCTTCCTCTCCCATTTTAATAGTCGTCATCAATGGAAGTAACTTTCTCATTTGGTACTTGTGAGGATTGTGGAACTTGAACTCATGCTTATGGCCATCAGGTACACATATATCCCGTAAATCTGGCACTATCTGTGAAGCAACGGGCTTTTCATATCAAGTAACATTGGTCTCTGGATCCCAAAAGTAAATATATCCAGTCCTATCATCAATCAGGCCTATCCATGATTTAGGAAGCGAAGGATCCTCTGGCACATATCGTATACCACCAGTTCTAGTATAGTATGCATGACAAAATTGCTATTCAGGATCCTGTAATATATATATATATATACAGAATACAAAATAGAAAAGTATTAACCATGACAAGGCTTAAAAAAGAACCTTGACAAGGTCCTGACTCCGGAAAGCATGATATTATTAACCAAAACGCTATACCATTGCAAACATGCGACTATGATTCAAAATTAGATAAAATAAACAAATGTACAGAAAATTTATGTGATACACAAGTAAATACTCCTACCACTCTAGTAAAAAGACATACTGCACTAACTAAATAATCAACATTCAAATGGGTCAAAGAACCATACTTTTCAGATCAAATCAGATAATTTGAATAATTTAATCAAAATTAATAGGAAAAGTTAGTACAAGACTTCCTCCAAAGACAAAGCAAAGTCTCGGGCAAAGGGCAAAGAGTTCATTAGAGAGTACATCAATCACCATATTAGACATGTTAACAAAAGACAAAGATTTCGTCTACACTAATAAGCATATATCCATCATCTGTTCTGAGCAGTGTAATGTAAAAGGTTGTCATTTCAGTTATATGTGTAAGGAACAATAGTTGTGAGCCGTTATACTTTTCTCGAGATAAGTGGATTCAATAGGCAAAAACAAAACAGCACGGATTTTTCAAGAGATTATCAACCACAACTAACCATGCCACACATATGACCAAGTTCGTTTTACTTCAATGTTAATTTATGTGCTTAGAGAGTGTATCATCCTAGAACTTAATATTTCTATTTAACTTTGTTATTAGAGAACTCTATGCTCCGATTACAGAGCCAAGCAAAAAATTAATTAATCGTCTCAGTGGATTAAAAATCGGATTAGACAGCTCAAAGGGTGGCAGATGGGAGAGAATGCAGAGCCTTTTCTTAAATGTTTTCTTTTAAAATAATGTTCAGTCTTATTCATTTATAACGGGAAAATTTAGGAGCTACCACACAATTGATCTTAAACTTAGGTAATGACTCATTAAGGCCTTTGGATATTACGTAAAAACTTGGTTTTGTAGATGGAGGTAGGTTCCGCAGAGGCATCGTCTGAATCATAATTCAAATCAAAAAAATTAGATTGTAAGAATTGATAGATAAACTCCACTATTTACTAATTAAGCTTCAATGGACAACATTACATGCGGGATGTATGACACTTGTCAATTGTAATGCACTGTTTGGAGCTCATTTAGTATATATCCAGATTTCTTATGTGTATATTTATAAGAGATTGAATTTCGTAAATAAATGTGTCACCAACAAATTTTAAGCCGTACATCTTATTATCTTATGCCATTGATGGGCAGGATGCACAATCAAACAGGTGCTGGTCACTTTTTGCTATCTTTCTAGTGGGTTGATTTTCAATGTAGAGTAAGTTATATCTTTAAAATCTTCATCAATATTCAACCTGTGAACAGTGCATTGTATAAATTACCTTGATTCAAAATCATTTCCTATCCATCTGTGACTATGGAACTGGACCCTATATATAACTACATTATCACTCTCTTCAGTCTTCACATTGCTTTGGTAAGTAGATACATCCTCTGATGTTCATCTCTGAATGTTCTATTCCTCGTTGTTGAGACTGGTTATGCTTCTTGCACAAAAAACAGCTAGCCACTTATCTTGATGAACCAAGAGTGGTGTTAAAGTTTGACAAACCACTCACATCCACTGGTCCAATGTCACCCTATTCATAACCTGGTTATAGTTTTCCTAAATGTATCAAGGAGCGCAGCAGCACAGTTGATGCTTACTAGTAATAGTGATCCAGATATTAAAATATTTAAATAAATATTGCTGTTACAGTCTTAATATTAGTCCTCAACAAAGCAATAGACTGCAGACCATATGCTATGTCAGCCACAATTTGTAAAGACGAGGTTCACCAATCATGTGAAACAAATAGCAGTTCCACACATGACACAACTATTCCCAAGACGAGGAAGGGAAAGAATTTGATTTTTAAGAAAAGGATACTTCAAAAGATTTACGACTGAATGAGACAATCAATGTCTTACATCAACAAACAGCAAAATACACCAATGATTACAAGATGCCGGGGGGTTAAAACTGTTAAGATGGAGAAAGGTATGCACTATTGGTTTCTGGTTGATAATAGGTAAAGTCTTTATCAGCCAAATTTGATAGCAAGAAACTAGGGAGTTGTTAAAGTAAAATGACAGTTGAAAAAATAAAAAGGGTAAACGAAAACAAAAATTACATTTGTCGAACCCGAGAATGTCTTGAGACTAATCCACTTTTAAAAACACATACTTTTCATTGTTTTGAAAGGTTTGAGCTCACCTTCTAATAGGGTGTTTAGATGAATGTTAATATCGTTTAATAATCGTGTCAATAAGAGGCAACCATATGAATAAGCTGCAGCTACACAATTGTTGTTTCATAGCTCTGTCAACATTGACGCCAGTTACACAATTGCAGTTAGGAACTTAAGATGGTCTATGATGTTACTTATGGTGTGATTACATGTTGTGTTAGGCAAATTTTATGCTATAATAAGAGATCTATCTCTCGGAACACGTTCCTAGCTAGGGAAAAAGTGTCAATGCCGAAATCATCTCACCATAATTTTTAATAAACATCTACTATCTTATACTAGCATATAGGATTTCATAATAACAATTTCATGCTTTGGCACAAATAAGAAAATTGCAAAACTACAAATGCAGATAAGAAGCTCACAATGATCCATCAGACGAGGAAGCCGGTTGTGAAGATGATGTAGACTTAACTTCAGCCTCCCGGGATAAAATACACCCTTGCAAACTCATGTTATGTTTCGACATAAAGAATCACTTTTTCTCCTTCTCCCCTGCACAAACCCTAAAGAAAAACTATCTTTCTAAAACCACGTCTTGCTTCGGCATATATTTTTCCAGACCCGTAATTTTAGCAAATATCTCTCTGTCAGGCATTTCGTCGAACACCTGTTGGTAAAAAGGTATAAAAGAAACAACGACCTAAACCACTCTGAGACTGTCACGCAGATGGTACTTTTGTCATTTCCCCTTTTTTTTTATCGTCGTCAATGATTGTAATGAAATAATTTTGTTTCATAGATAATGATTTTTAAAAAAGAATAGAAATAATGATTGTAATTTATAGAATAGTTTATACTATTCTAATTTTCTTTTAAGTCACTGTCAATTCCTTGGTATCTATATACTCCCTCCGTCCCATTCATTTCTATACACTTTCCATTTTGGGATGTCCCATTCATTTCTATACATTCCAAAAATAGTAACTTTTAATAATATAAAACACTATTACACCCACTACTTTCCCCACTATCTCTATTCTATAACAATATAAATCACTATTACACCCACTACTTTCTCCACTATCTCAAATCTATTATTAAATATTGATAGGTCCCACCACTTTACTCACTTTTCATCTAATTTTACTCATTTTTTATATCTTTTCTTAGTCTACGTGTCCAATCCCAGTGTATACAATTCACTGGGACGGAGGGAGTATGTATATAAAAAAAAATAATGCCGAGAGGTACTGAATTGGGTATCGAATTTTGATACCAAATGATGTGACATTGATGATGTGGAAGTTTGGGATAATTTCATTGGGAGAATTAATGTGAATGCAGGAGGGTCCACTATTATTAATTAAGTTGTAGCCAATAAGAACATGGCATGTGTCATTTGGGATCCATTTTGGTATTTAATTTGGTACCCCTAGCATTATTCATAAAAAAATGTCATTTAATGTTTTATTCTTAAAAATTATATACTTACTATTATATAATAAGAGTAAGAGGGATAATAAGGGAGTACTACAACAGGTCAAGGGTTCGATTCTCACTTATAACATATTTAACTTAATATTTATAATTCTATATATAATAACAAAAATAATTCAAATTTTATCAACAATATATTAAACTTTAATATTTGAAAACGTAAAATTTTGATTGTTTTTTTTTTTTTGAAACAAAGAAAAATTTCCATTAAAGAAGATTATCAAACATAATAGTCTCCAACAATTGAGTCGGAGGAGACGTAAACACTATACAACAATTAACCGAACAAGGCAATCTAGCAAATTCATGAGCTACCCTATTCACATGCTTTTTAACAAAATTTAACGGACACCTCTGGCAAATTTTGTAGGATAATATGACAACTTTCTATCACATCCCCCACCTCCAACCGGTTTCTGGTGCCCCGATGCAAGGCCTGAACTGTTAGAGACGAGTCTGTTTCCACTGCAACTCTTCGATGTCGACATTCCATAATCCAAGATAAAGCTTCCTGCACCCCCATGGTTTCGGCTTCAAACACTGAAGTTGGCTCAGGTAGTCTAACAACCTTACCCTCCACAAAAGAACCATGATGGTCCCTTAACACCATCCCTATCGAGAATGATCCTGTACCTGCAAATAAAGAAGCATCAACATTAAGTTTTAGCCATCCCTCCTCTGGAGGCGTCCAACGCTGAATGCTGGCCTGATTTGAAGAATCTTCCCGAACAGCTTTAGTAACACGCTTCATCCTAGCTTCTTTCCAGTTGCTTACTGCTCTAAAACTTCCCTCCATCGCAACTGCAGGGTTAATGGTCTTCTCATCCCACACTTTTTTATTGCGCCAGTACCATATTCCCCACAACATTGTACACACCTTCACGATCTCCTCTATTCCAGCAGAATTAGATGATTGAATGGTTTATCTGTTTAAATGATTTATCTGTTTAAACGTGCTAAGTTATTCGTTCAATGATTGAATATGTGATATTGTGGTGCTATGTGAAATGTGTGGGGAATTAGAAACTATTTTGAAAAGGATGTCATACTATTTTATTCTATTTTAATTATCGAAAAGAAAATTTGGATCGTTCCCAAATTATTCGGGACATTGGTATATCGTTCGTACCAATATTTCATTCGTTAAAGTGGGAAGTATTCAAAAATATTCGTAATGGAGGTATTTTGGTTCGTATATTTTGTATTAAACGATACTTGTAGTTATCCGTACTTTATGGATGCTTATCGTCTCGTGAAACGTGTATTCTGCTTTATTAAAGGTTTAAAGCATATATTCTGTTATATTGTATTTAAAGCGATCCATCGGATTAGTATCGATCCAAAAATGTCGTTTGGGGTATTATTTTCCGTTTATTATAAAAAGGCAAATCGTACTTTGTTTTCGTATAATCAAGCTTAATTACAGTTAAAAATCCGAAAAACCCTAGAACGTGTTCTTCGTGTTCTTGAGAATCAAACCAACTTTTGAAGGCGTTATCGGAATCCGATTTCGATGTTCTTGTAACCAAAATGAATCTCTCATCATCCTCTACCTAAATCCATCATCAAAATTCATGTGGGTATGATCTTTAAACTTTTCCGATTTTTAATTATTTTTATATTTCGAATTTATTGTTTTGATTTGGGGAAAACTTGGATTGTTGATGTTCTTGTTAATTGGTTGCATAATTAGACTGAACGTGTTGTCGAGAGTTTGTTGATGATTTTTGTGTAATTTTTAGAGTTGTAAATCGTCTAGATCGGAGATTATGAAGGTCGCCGGATATTTCTTAGTTTTGGCCGGAGAATGGATTCCCGAGTGCTGATAGAGTTTTTAGAATTGCAGATGTGTAGATCGTGAGCTGTAGAATTGATTCATATAATTAGTTTTAAAGTCAGTCGTTGTTTTTGGTTGGCCGGAAAAGATACCGCCGACGGCGGGGTCCGTTTCCGTGCGTTTTCGAACGATTTTGAATGGTTTTTAACTGGAGTTGTGTGGTTGTTGTGAAGCCCGTGTTTTCCCCTCGAAAATCTGTGTGTTTAGAATTGATTTTGGTGTTGCCGGAATTTTTCCCGGTGGCCGGAACACCGGCCGGATTCTGGGTTTCCGCCGGCTGTTCTTGGCGACCCGGAAAGTTCTTGGAAACCTGTTTTCGAAACCCTACCCGACCCGGTTTTGATTTCAAAAACCCTAAATTCATTTCTAAAAACTGTTTCTGGATTTTTATTTTTTAAATAAATTCAAAAATAGTTTAAAAATTCTAAAAATCATATCTTTGATTTAAAAGTACATTTTATTATTCAGAAAATTTTATAAATTCCCAAATATTTATTTAAATTCGAAAATTGATTAAACTTAATTATTTTAATTATTTTTAATTAATAATTAATTAATTTAATTAATTGATTAATTCTTTTAATCAGTTAATTCTTAAAAATTGATTATTAATTAGATTTAATTAATTTAAAATTTAGTTTAATTATTTTCAAACCTGTTTTATTATTGAAAAATAGTTTGAGCATTTAAAGAGTGTCAATTAATTTATTAATTTATTTATTTGCATTTAAAATACTTATATTGGGTTCAAAAATCCGATAATTGATTTAAAAATGTGTTTGTGGCTTATTTAAATTCAAATAAGCTTCGTGTGATGTTTTAAAAATATTTGTAAGTGATATATGGTTCGTATGAGTTGTGTAATGTGTTTTATAGTCAGTATATGCCCGTACTTGGGCTAGTATCTGAGTTTTAAATATCGTAAATTAGACCGAGCGTCCGATACGTAACCGGTTACTTGTTTAAATGTGTTATATGAATGATGTGAATTATTTGTTGTTGAGTCATGCATGCGAATAAATTGTGTTGAGATTTGTTTGAATAATTGGTTGTGTCTAATGTTATCACGAGGGGTAGTTGGAAATAGAAATTTGTCAGCAATGTTAGAAAATGAGATTTACGAGGCCGTTGACTTAGATGTTGACTTTTATAGTATGGAGACTTTTGTCGAGCGAGTTATGTGGATTACTTATTTAGTTAATCATGATTATTCTATCTATTGAATATGGTTGTCTATGCAACAGAGGCTATTGGACGAGACGAGTCAGATTATCGAAGTTAAGTTACAATCGTTTATGGAATGTGAAATCATACGTTGAAGACTAAGTATCGTCTCATGTTTGACTATCGAGGCCGGCATGTGGATTCGAAATGGTAGAAGCAGACTAGTGGTATTCGCAAGAGCGTTAAAGCAAAGAAGGACGGAAGTAGAAAATCGCGCGATAAGACAGAATAAGGAGGGAATCGTATTGTTTCAGCGTTACGAAATAGCTAAGGACCAGAGGCAAGTGTTTATACCCTTGCTTATTAATTGATTGATATTTCTTGAATTATTATTATGCAATTGGCATACTTTTTCCTAAAAATTTAATGATGACTCTTTTGCATTGAACTGCATGTATTTTATTTAAACTCGTAAGTTGACGAGCATTCTTTTATACTTTATGAACTTAGATTCATATTTGTAGGGTTGATTGGAAAGATATACTTATTATATTTAAAGTTTAAAGAGATAATTATGGGTCGTATATTAAGGCTTTCTTTTAAAAGACATGATTTTAAAATATTAGGTTGGAATATTGCCAACCCTAGATGAGTGGGAACTTGTGAACCCTATGTTGAAAATGTTATTTTAAATTCCGAAGTCGTGGTACTTGTTCTACAAGTATTCCATTTTCCATCTTGCATCCATGCAAGTATTATTATCATTTCTTGTTAATGCGATCATCTGATCCATTCCCTGATTCGAATTCATATATGATGTGCATGATTTAGTTTACTTCCTTCAAATACAAGGCTTATCTATTATAGGTATATGTTCGAAGGACTTGAACTATTTCTGTCAGAAGTTAATAAACCCTTGTTTTCTTCATTTATAAACTTCACCTTGACTTTTTCTTAAACTTGAACTTGACTTTCTTGTCACTTACCAGATTAGTAAATCTTAACTAATTCTTCCATGATGTGATAATTTGAACTGTTGAGGCCATCTAGAGCCTGTTCTTTGAACCCTATTCTATATTGAGTTGTTGCAAATTCTGTTGATATCATAATGCCTGTTTCATATCAGACTTAATCTTGTTGAGCATGTCATTGTTTATTCTTCATTATATCCCAGTTGTTACATCGATCTCGTCGATGTTTATTATATTGTCACTTTTCATGTGCACCTCCCGATATTGTGTCGATCTCGTCGATACTAGATAATATTGTTATTCCTTGATGGATTCTTCATAGTTGAATTGTTTCCCGGAACGTGAGTTTTCCAGCGTTTGTTGTATTAAGGTTGTCGATTCTTCCGAAACCTGATTGTCGAAGTAAAGTTGTCAATTGTTCTGACACTTGACATATATAATATAGGATTGGAATGTTTTTAAATGGGACCAATAATTGGTCGTGCCATATTTATGGTCGGAATAAATTAAGGCCCAGATTGGCCCAGGATCCAGTAGAGGACTTTGCTATAAGCAAGTCCGGGGTTGATGCGTGGCTGGCATCCATATATCAATTCTTATTTCTGGGATGAGTTACATCCATATATTTGTACTTGCGAGTTATGACCTGATTCTCAGGTTTATTCGTTGCGTGAAGTTGTTGGTTCGTTGATTAATAATAGTGGTTTCAATCTTGCTGAAATCACTTACTCTTAATACATTGGATTCCCAATAGTCGAAATCCACTTCCTTGATTCCATTGGCAATCGTGAGATATCTATCTTGATGAGTTTTATTCATACCGCATATCAAGTCGGTACCGTGTTGAAGTCTTGAAGTGTGATCTGTATTCCATGATCGAGCGTGTTGGCTCATTCTTACTCCTTGATTATTCTAACCTTCCAGAATGTTGGTTTCAGAGATGTTGTGAATAGATTTGTTATCTACAAAATTAGTATCTTTATACAAATTGTGGTCTTAAAGACATATGAGTTATACATAATTCGTATTTTCTACATACTATTGTAGTTATTGTTGATTCGGTCGCCGTGACGGCCAATATAAACCTTTTTGTGTTTTAAACTATTCAGTTGCGAGAAGCTAAATGAGAAATTGTGATAAATTACTAAACTTGATTTTAGAAGTTTTAAAGATTATAAATGTTCAAAAACAAAAGTTTGTTATTTGAAAATCCAAAGTTTATTTTGGAAACCTTTCGTATTATATTTGATAATGCACTTGCTGAGCAATTCATTCACTCATACTTGTTTTCTTTATATATATTTTAGCCTGCCAGTAAGAAGGTATATAGGCGAGAGTTGTCCGCGTAGCTGATCAGAGATGGGGAATGATATTAGCGTAAAGACGTTCTGATCCAGAGCATTTGGAGCTAGTGAGAGGTTTTGTATATAGATGTTTTCTATTGAATAATATATTGTATAAGATTAGTTGCCTAGTATAATTCTTATCGAAGTTATACTAGTGTATTAGAATCTGTGTAAAGAGAATGGTTGCAAAGAAGAAAGGTTGTTGTAATGAAATTTTGGATTCTTGTTTCTAGCACTATAACCTTTAAAGATTCTTGGTAGAGTTGGGGTCACAGATATTATTATTATTTTGTTGATTTTATATTGAACAGGTTGTTTGGATTAAGGGTGCAGTGTGACGACCAAATCCTTTGACCCCGGATTTGGGGGCGTTACAGCTACTTCTCCAACCCTTCCAAAGTTTTTCCTCCTCATGTGATGTACAACGGGTTAAATATCAAAGTGGTCATTGAAGTGAAGACCATATATCATTTTCATCACTGATCTCAACGGGGTATCGTTTCAATCACTAAAGTCATCATAAACATCAAACACATAACTCGAAATATGTGTTCGAAAAGTAAAACTAACGTTTCTCGAGTTTTACACATATTTCTTCAATACTACTGCAACCAAATGAAAAGTTATGAATTCTAGTATTTCAGATAATTTATTTAGATTTTAAAAAATTCATTTACTATTTATTTTTAATCAAATCAAAGTAAATAACTATAAAATTAAAATTAAATAGTAAATAATTTTTTTAAAATCTAAATATAATATCATAAATACTAGAGTTCATAACTTTTCATTTGGTTGTGGTACCATTCAAGAAATATGTGTAGAACTCGATATAAATTATTTTTACTTTTCGAACACATATTTGGAGGTATCTGTTTGATATTTATGACGACTTTAGTGATTAAAGTGATACCTCGTTGAGATCAGTAATGAAAGTGATATCTGGTCTTCACTTCAGTGACCACTTTGATATTTAACCCGATGTACAACCTCAAACGCAACAAGAACATTATCCGTAATGCTTCGTCCCGGAACAAACGCGGACTGATTTTCTGAAATCAAATCCGGAAGAATAATTTTTAACCGGTTTGCAAGGACTTTAGCTAAAATCTTGTACAATACATTACAAAGAGCAATTGGCCGAAGATCCTTCATACTACATGCATTCTCCTTTTTGGGAACCAGAACAACGTTTGTATTATTAATGTATGCTGGAAAAACATTATTTACTAACCACCCCTTGCAACATTCGTACACTTCTGTCCCCATTAATGACCAAAACCTCTGGAAGAAAGCGGGGTTTAACCCATCTGGACCCGACGCCTTATCGGGATGCATTTGTTTTAATGCACTCGTTCATAATTTTTCGTACAACATTAGCATACATGAACAATTTTTAAAAAGGTAAAATACTAACTAGCCCATGACTTTCCTTCTATCCATCCTAAATGGGTTAATTATCTTGTTGGTCACTAAAGTGGGCCTAAAGTATCAAGTTGGTCATCAAACTGAAAACGGTCTCAAACAGGTCACTAAAGTCAGTTACATGTACATTCTATTATATAACATACTTTTTTCTGGATGAAAAACACTAATATTAATGCTAATTTCTTCGATTTTATGATCTGAAATAGGTATGTTTCCCTACCATGTAGATATCACATTAAATATTTTTTAATACATAATAATTTTTCATCTAAAAAAATTATTTATTTAGCGGAGTGTACCCTGTAGCCGACTTTAGTGACCTGATTGAGACCATTTTCAGTTTGATGACCAACTTGATACTTTAGGCCCACTTTAAAGACCAAAATGATAATTAACTTCATCCTAAAGTAGGACAATGAACTTAACAACGTACACAGCCAAAGGCTGGCGTACTATATTTTTTTTAACCTAGATTTTAGTGTATTATTTGTATATATAATGTATGTAATTTGCCTATGCATGTAATTTGTGTTAAATTTGAATAAAATAAATTCATGTAATAATAAAATATAATGAGAAAGGGTAAAAGAATTCATGCAATTATAAGGTGTAAAAAGGGTCTAAAAATTAATTTGTTACTAAATACATGCTATAAATCTAAATTCTTTGTGAAATAAAGTGTTATTAATTATATCTCATTATATATTCATATCTTTCTATATAGTAAACATAAAAGCAATTTTATCCAGAATTTTAATAATCATGACGCATGTTATGTTCAAATTATAATGACTATTACAACTTATTGTTTTAAAAAGTAAATTTGGATATGACTGGAACCATATCCAAATAGTAAAAAGTTATTTTAATAATTTTGAATCCAACATTTGTAAATTTTCTAAATTGAATAGAATTTTTTTTGCAACTTATCTTTTCTATTCAAGTAGTTGCAGTTAGATAATAATTATTAAATCATCATTGTTATGGATTAAAAAACGTACTTGTGAATTAATTACTAGGGTTTAGAGAGCTTCGAGCTTTAATGGTTGTTCTTGCGTTTCGAGACTAAATCGGTCCTCACAAGATGCCTACGTATCTCAATCAGTGCTGAGAATCTAGCCAAAGACGTAGTTCTTGGTGTTGCCCTCGGGGCTATGGCGGCAGGGGCACACCAAAGACGTAGTGACTTGTATGTCCTTATTCGAGGATGAAGTCTAAAACATTGTAGATGACGTATGGAGCTGTGTCCAAAACGTAGTAGATGACGTATGGAGCTGTGTCCAAAACGTGGTTATGAGATGAGGGGTCAGACCCTTTATATAGGCGTTTAGAATCCTAGTGGATAAGTATTGATTTCCTTGAAGGATAAATCTTATCTTTGACGGTGGATAAGGATTAATTCTAGATCTTTCCTTGTAGGAGTTGTTTCCATATTATAACAGACTTGTATTGAAACAAGCCCAATTGTATTAGAACAAGCCTATATTGGATGTCTCCTAATACATGTTGTACTTCTAGCCCAAATATTAATTACGAAATTAATATTTAATTAGAGTTTCAGGCCTTATTTATGGGCCTTATTTATGGACCAGCTAGGTTTAATTAATGCAATATTAATTATGTATTTAGGGTTATTTTTAACCCATATCAATCATTAAATTAAATATTATTTTTTGTGTTTTCGACTAAATCTAATTGTTAGAACTCAAATAATAACATGAGTGTATATAGTCTAATTAGAGGATTTTCAAGAATAATAGGTATAATGGTTAACTAAAAAATTTAAAATTCAAATTAGTTAAATTTTACAAAAGGTGACCAGAAACTCGTGCTTTACACGTGCAATAAGCTATTAAGAGTAAAATGGATAAATAAGATAGTATTATCAAGGAATCGATTCTCACCTACGTCATATTAATAAAAAGATTATATATGAAAATCTATAACTGTACTAATTTTTTTTTAAACAACGATTAAGAGAGATAATTTAACATATTACCAAAAGTCAAGAACTCGAAACTCATATACAACATATTTAAATGTAATAAATTTAACATATTCAATAAATTGTTTTTGATTATTTGGAAAATGTGCTCCACTTTAATTTTAAGATAAATGAAATATATAACATTGTGCGGGTTATAAGTTATCTTTGCTAAACTATTTTAAACAAATATCTATACTATCTATAATCTATACTATCAATACTATTATATAATAGACGAAACATTAAAAGTTTGGTTGGTCGGTATGGTACGTTGTGATTTTACTTAATTGCCCTTAATTAACTGTACTTCGTGTTTTGACCCTTACTTATTTATAGAAATATATTATTAAATAATAGTATTACCTATTTATAACTAATTACCTTTTTCACCTAAAATACATTACTATTTTTTATTTTTTCTAACAAATTCCCCCACTTTTTCAAAGATATCACGGGTAATTATCTTTTTTAACTAAAACATGTTAGTTTTTCTATTTTTCCTTAATAAACCCCTCTTTTTCCAAAAATATCACGGACAAACATTTAGTTATTTATTTTTAAACCTATTTTAATATTAATTATTTTTTAAAAGTTTACCTATTTTAACATGTCTACTTTTTTTTAACAAATACAATTACTAAAAATATTAAAACATAAATAATCAAATACCTATTTATAATCAATTATATTTTCAGCTAA
This sequence comes from Heracleum sosnowskyi, assembly GCA_030848705.1. Taxonomy (NCBI): domain Eukaryota; kingdom Viridiplantae; phylum Streptophyta; class Magnoliopsida; order Apiales; family Apiaceae; genus Heracleum; species Heracleum sosnowskyi. The sequence goes on from CM061241.1 coordinate 122,473,459, forward strand.
AATACATTATATATCATTTTCTAAATATATCACGGGAAATTGCCTTTTACAATTGCCTTTTTCTATTTTTCTCACTAAAATCCATTCTTTTTCCAAAAATATCACAAGAACCCCTTTACTTATTTATTTTAAAACGTATTTAAATACTTTTAATTATTAAATTTTAAAACCTCATTTTCCAAAAATATCACGGGCATTTACCTTTTTAAACTAAATATATGTTACATTTTTTATTTTTTCTTATGAAAACCTCTCATTTTCAAAAATATAACGGGAAAACCTGTACTTATTTATTTTAAAACCTGTTTTAATGTTTTTAATTAATTAAAAGTGTTTAGCTATTTTAACATGTCTACTTATTTTTTTCAAAATTACAATTAATAAAATATTAAAATAAGAATAATAAAATAACAATTAACAATCCGTGCATCGCACGGGTTTTAAACTAGTATTATTAAAGAAGAAACAGTAAAAGTTTTGGTGGGTCGGTCGATATTTGGGCCGAACCTATCAATAATTTGGGTCGGACCTATATATAACCAATTTATTTATAATCAATTACTTTTTTCAGCTAAAATACATGACCTATTTTATCTATTTTTCTAACTGAAACAACCCATCTTCTAAAAATAAAATAGTTAATATATATATATATATAGGGTAAGGTTCCATGGAGACCCTCCTTATCAAGAGACCCAAGAGACTCAATCCTGACCGTTCATTAATTAAAATTTTAATACATTACAATATACTATATTTAATGGCAATGTGGTAAATACATGTAAAAGTCAAGGATACTTACACTATAATTAGTGTACATTATACGGTTTGTACTTAAACTAAACATGGGAAGATTCTTTCAAGCATATTTGATTGCATGATTGAGATTTTTTATTTTTGGAAATGAATCAGTGATTGAAATTACTCGTTGTAATGATATACACATAGAAAGATAAAAGAAAATGAAGAATAGAGTCTGCTAACACTAGAACAAAGACGCACAGAAACACAGACGTGAAGACACTTATATTATACGGTGATATTCATTCATATTTTTCTATAAAATATGTTTAAGTAATGCAAAACACTGAATAGAATCGCAACACTAACATATTCTATGTTTTTTTACATGCAGTTCTGTTATAGATTCATCAACCAAGGATATATCAAAGCACCTAAGAGAATCTGTGTTTCTCATTGCAAGATTGATATGAATTCCGAAACAACTTCGGAATCTACCAAGGTACTGATTTCTTTCTTTGTTGTGAGTTCTAAAACGAAATCATATTTAAAATATAGTATAATCATGATGTTTTTATGAACTATATATGTGAGTGATATAGATAAAAACTAATCAAACTTTGAAGAACTCTCACAAGAATCTTTTTTATGTGAACCAGTGACATGATGTCATTAAAGAATCAAATAATCTTCACAAAAAAGTGAAGAGCAACATCAAATAGTAAGATTTTAACCATAGCTTTTGACAGTTGTGGTTTCTTCTTTGACGGAAGATTAGAAAAAAATGGTTTAATGAAACTGGTTTGGGGTCAATTTTGTTTTTCAATATAAGAGAATATCATGTCGAAATATGCTCATTTATTTGAATTTCTATCAACCAAAATCTTCATCCCTACTGATTAATGGAGAAAACATTTTTAGGATATGTGGATATTTTGTATAAATCTTCCTAGAGCATGGTGAAACATTTTCTGAAAATGTTTCATTCTTCGTTAATTTTGTTATAAGTCTATATAGACCTGGTGATAATTAACATTTTCAAATCCCATACTCCTGAAGGTTTTCTTGTTGTTAAGTGTAAGTGGGTGTTAAAATTGTTTTGTTTTTGTTAATATATATCTCCGTTTTCCCTTATTATATGGTACTTTATCACATTTGATGATGTTAATGTTTATTTTTATGACAGAGTCTTTTGAAGCGGAGTTTTATTTTAGAGTTTTTCTTTCTAGCATGAAATGGAATTGGTTTATCTCAGTTTATATTCTTGTGGTTCTGGTCGAAAATTTTCACCACCTAATAGAGTTCTCTGCTTATGTTCTTGTTTAAAGGTTTGGAGCACATCTAGTGGAGTTATTAGTTTTGTGGTAGTGGTGATCAAGAGCATGTCTTTTGCTTCTAGAGTTTTATGGTCCACAACTCTTGTAATTTGCGTTTTCAAAGGGATACTCCAAATTCGAGGGCAACATTATTGATTAATAGGACGGCCGCATTATGCGCAGAATTGGCCATACGCTTGCGGGGGTTGGGAGGTTAGACCCCGTCCTTGGCCTCGAGGAGTGGTGAGCAGCACCTGAATCATTGACTGAGAAAGGGCAAGTGATAATATCAACTTTATCCACTTCCTTTTCAGGTAGAAGGGGAAGGCTAAACCATCAATGTTTTTGGCTCCAAGCCTGTTTATGCTGCTTCGACGGCGCTTAGCAACATTTCCCCTGAACTACTCGCTCAAGCGGGAACAAGTTTCTTTTCAACTGTTTTCATTTTCAACTGTTTTCATTTTCCTTACCCATGCTGGTATTTGTTTAGTCATTTTGATAGCTACTGGCGATAGAAAATAATAATGCCCTCAACCAAGGTCCTGTATAACCAAACAAACCAGATAACCTCCTGGTGCATAATCTTCAGGGTACTGAGTGTGTACTGCAACCTGCTAGAATGGTACTGAGTGTGTACTGCTTGGAGACAATAACTTGACCAACATCACTTAAGATGTTTCACGAAATAGCAACCGAGGACTTCAACCAATCTATGTCTCCTTATGTGCACAAGCCCCGTGTTAAATTAAGATTATATTTCTTCTAATATTTCTTATAATTCTGAGATTTTTTAGGATGTTCTTCAAGAATTTATTATATTTTTTGGATACTTTACAATTTTTTGTTGTGTGTTTTACAATATTAGAGTAAGTGTTCTATTTTGAAATCTAATAAAGAAGTACTTCAATATTTTACTATTGTTCTAATATCAATGTGAATAAACTTAAAAATAATATCGGTTATTATATTTTACTAATTGAAATTTATTAGTACTCATAAAAATAAGTAAAACACTTTGAAGAATCTTATAAAGTCATAAAGAATACTTTATAAAACACTAAAAGTAACACTTTCAAGATTCTATTAAGTGTTGTATGTGGTCATATATGTTGAAAAAAAATGTTGTCACATGAAAAAATATAATATCTTTTACAAAGAGAAATGGTACACGAAAATTATAATGGTAGTTAAAAAGTTTGTTCAAACAAGATTTTCTTACTGTAAAACTCACAATATTAAAAATATTGTATTAAAATATTTAAGAGAATCTCGTAAAAAATAATATTTTTCAACTTTTATAAACAATCATATTAGATTTTAATTTTTCAAAATAAGTTATTTTCTCAAAATAACACTGAAGCACTTACAAAAACCTTTAAAATATTTGTAGTATGTCTTTATGATTTTTAAATTTTAAAATTCATATACGAATCTTATAATAAACATTGAATAAAAAAAAGGTAAAATCTCTAAATGTAATATTAAGACTAAAAACGTCAATTTCTATTAAAAAATCAAATATTGTAAACTATATATTATTCAAAGTATTACTCTTAAATAGTTATTAACGGAATCTCGTAAAAAAAATAAATTTTTACATGTTTTGTAAGAAACAAAACAATAGTGAAAGTTTATTATATTTTATTAACATATCATTCTTAAAATCTACTCTAAAACACTTAAGCCAATATTAACACTTACGAGAATGTTAATAAAATCTCTAAGTGCCACAGTTGAGAAATAAAATATGAATTTATTAAATAATATTAAAGAGTCATAAATTAACTTGTTGAATTAAAAGATTCAAACCTCAAACTATAAACATAAATTATACTAAAATACTTATTTCATTATATATTAACATAACATACATTCTTCAAAATAAGAATCTTATATCAAATCTTATAACACATGTTTGTGTTTGAAAACAACTAAAAAGTAAAAATCTCAATTAATTAAACAAAATTGAAAATTCATGCGTAAACTTATTTGATGAATTAAAAAATTCTCAATTCACAATAACTCTTTTGAAAATGTGATTTGCAAAGGTCCATAGTTAATTTAATTATATAAAAATAACATACATTCTCAAAATCTATTATAAAACACTTAAGCGGATTTTAAAATACTTAAGAAAATCTTATAACACAATATTAAAAGTCATATGTTAACTTTTTTAATGAATTGAAAGATTAAAAACTCCAAATATTTAAATATTATGCTAAAACACTTAGGAGAATCAGAATCAAATCCTGTTCCACAAGATATATATTTTTAATTATGTAAATGATCATATTGAGTTTTATTTTATTTTAGAATAAGATACTTTCTCAAAATTACTCTGAAATGGTTAAGAAAATCTTTAATATATTTTTAGTTCGTCTTTTATAATATTTAAATTTTAAAATTCATATACATAGCTTATAATAAATATTAAATAAATAAATAATCTAAGCTTATAAAAAGTCAAATTTCTAAATCTACGCTAATTTTTATAAGAAAATTTAAATATTTTAAACTATACATTACTCTTAAATAGTCTAGAGAATCTGGTAAAAATTTAAATTTTTTACATGTTCTGTAAAAAGGACAATATTGAATTTCATTATATTAAAAAAACATACAGTTTTAAAATCTACTCTCAAATACTTAAGCTAATATTACAACACTTAAAGAGAATCTTAATGTGAACAATTGAAAAATAAAATATCTATTTATAAAAAATATTAGAAAAAGCATAGGTTAACATGTTTATGAATTCAAAAATTAAAAATCTTAGAATGTTAAGATAAATTGTACCAAAACACTTAACAAAATCTCGTTATATATTTTTCATAAACCATCATATTGAATTTCATTTTCAAAATAATATGATTTCTCAAAATTACACTAAAACACGTAATTGAATCTTTATATATCATAAGAAAGACAAATAATAAAATTTGTAATATCATACATTCTTAAAATAAACTTTTAAATGGCCATCATTAAATTCTATTAAGTGTTTTGTATAAAAAATCATATATTCAGAAATAATCATATACTTTAAGCTACACATTAGTAAGAATATATGACTCTTAAATACTTATTTATTTTAAAACTTATTCCAATACTTTTAGTTATTTAAAAAATTTTAACACATACTTATTTTTTTAACAAATGTAATTAATAAAATATTAAAACGTAAATAATAAAATAATAATTTTTAAAAAACAATTCGTACATCATGTTATTAAAAAGTTCATGCATTGCTTATAAGCTAGTATAAGATTATAATCAAACATTTAAGAATCTCATAAATAAACACTTAAAGAGAATTTTGAAAAAAAATATTAATTAAAATAAATAAAATAATGAAACACTTAAGAGAATCTCAATATAACTTCTTAAAAAAATCTATAATGACATTTATATTACCAGAAAAAAAAATAACAATAATTAAATTTTCAGCAGATTACTGATCTAATAATCTGATAGAAGTTTCAAATTTCCAATTTTAAATCAATTTTATCTAATTATAAAAATATATTTTTAAAGAATATCTTTGTTATATTGAGATTCTCTGTTTCATTATTTTAGATTATCTTTGTTATATTGAGAGTTGTTTTGTTAATGCACTGATTTTTCTTGAACTAGATTAAAACAAAGGTAATAGAATTCTCTACACATCTTGCAAATTTCACGTATAATGATATAAATTTTTTGATCTTCTGAATTGAAGCAAAAAATATTAAAAAATGATTTATAATGTTAGTGTAGTGCATTACAATCAAATTAATATATGGCATGTGTACGGTTAACAAATAACAAAAATTTAGCAAATCTTTTAAAGACATATGGTAATGAATCTTAGAAAAACGTATTATTAACAATGATATAAAATGTATTTTTGTGGAACTTCTGTAGCGTGAAAGGTGTGGTTATGATTTTCAGCACATAAAAGCTATATTTCCATGGTTGTTATACAATTTAAATGCATTTTTCATATTAGTAAACACTTATATGAATCTGGTGAAACCTTGATATCAGCAACACTAACAGCAACAACTAGAAAACAATAACAAGACAGTGTAACAAGATATTCAGTGAAGTGTAAGATTAAAGACATGGACAAAGTGATTTAGTGTTACCAAGAGAAGTATAAGTAACACTAGCAAGAACCCTGGTTTGGTGTGACATTAACACTTTGGTTTGGTTTGTGGAACCCTGTAGCGTGAAAGGCGTGGTTATGATTTTCAGCACATAAAAGCTATATTTCCATGGTTGTTATACAATTTAAATGCATTTTTCATATCAGTAAACACTTATATGAATCTGGTGAAACCTTGATATCAGCAACAACTAGAAAACAATAACAAGATAGTGTAACAAGATAATTAGTGCAGTGTAATATTAAAGACGTGGACAAAGTGATTTAGTGTTACAAAGAGAAGTATTATGAATGTTGTTGTAAGAACACTAACAAGAACCCTGGTTTGGTGTGACATTAACACTTTCAAACCATCATCAACAGCAACAAACTCAAATGTATGATTGACTTCAACAACTACAATAATTTGAAAATTTAAAACCAGAAATGACATTGCAGTCAAGTATGTAACTACCTAAAAGCATACTTTGATATATCTTAAGAACACTAACAAGAATCCTAACAGAAAAATGAAGACCATAAACGTTATAACCCTAAAAATGCTGTGGTATTGAATTTACCAATACCAGATTACTTCTACATGATATTATCCATCGTAGTTTAGAACTATGTGAGCTTTAAGGATTAAAAATTATAACGAACTGATATTATAACTTAAAACACTGAATCAAAATTATAAATTGTGAGATACTCATACTTACAAACTGAGTATGTAAAATTATGAGAAATTAGAAGAATCAATTACGTTAAATTTATTGACAACTGTTAAAAGGAAATTGAAAAGCTGATAATATAGCAAATCTCATCCAATCTTTATAAATATGGCAACTAATGTAGGGATATACGTATGTTCATTTTGTATTTTTTATAAAATATTCTATTGCCCTGTTGTTGTGGATTAAAAAACGTGCTTGTGTAATTAATGCTAAGGTTTAATGAGCTTCGAGCTTTTATGGCTGCACTCGTGTTTCCGGACTAAATTGGTCCTCACAAGATGCCTACGTATCTCAAATCGTTATTGAGAATCAATCCAAAGACGTAGTTCCGATTGTAGGATCAGGGACCTTATATAGGCGTCTGGAGCCTAGTATTTATGGTATGTTTAGGAGTCTTAGCGAATAAGTCTCCTTTTTGATATTGGATAAGCATTGTATTACTTGCTGGAGAATTCGTTTCCTTGTTGATAAAGGCTATGACTCATTAATTGCCTTTAATTGGGATTCCAGGTCCTTCTTTGATGAATTTACCATAGTTTGGACTCTTTTTATGAGCTGTATATTTTCCCAATTCATTAATTACGAAATTAATGAATAATTAGGGTGTCGGGCCTTAAATATCGGCCTTTCCATTGACTTGTCAATTATATTTCTATAATTACTTTTCTGACCATATCATTTGCCCCCCAACTTCTGGGAAAATCTCCTTGGGGTTTTCGTAGAAGTTATAACGTGTTTTTCCTCAAAATTTTCCATTTTTAAGGGCATTTTCGACCTCCTTTTTAACCAGGAAACAAGTCATTTTCGACCTCAAATTCGACCAGGAAACAGGTCATTTTCGACCTGAAATTCGATCTGGATTTCGACCTTGACTGGAGTGAGGTCGAAGGTTTCGACCTCGATTTTTAAGTCTTTTTCGACCTCGAGCCTTCGACCTCGATCCAACCTTTTTTCGACCTTGATTGGTCCCAGGTCGATGGTTTCGACCTCGACTTCCCAATCATTTTCGACCTCGGTCATTCGACCTCGATCCCTTATACTTTCGACCTCATTTTGCAGGTCATTTTCGACCTGGGTCATTCGACCTCGATTCCTCATACTTTCGACCTCATTTTGCAGGTCATTTTCGACCTCGATCTCTAGGTCGTTTTCGACCTCATTTTGGCGTGAGGTCGAACGCTTAGACCTCGTTTTCTAGGTCATATTCGACCTCATTCTTTCGACCTTGAATCCTCCTGTTTTCGACCTCACTTGGGTGTGAGGTCGAGGGGTTCGAGCTCGATTTATAGTGTATTTTTTATCTCAATCAATCGACTTCGATCTAGGGTCTTTTCGACCTCGAATTTTCAATTTTTTGACTGGATTTTTGGTGCGAAGTTGATGGAAACGACCTCAATTCCTCGTATATTTTCGACTTCGAGCCTTCGATGTCGTTCTAAGGTTTTTTCGACCTCAATTTCATTATTTTTCGACTTTATTTGGGAGCGAGGTCGTTGGAATCGACCTCGTTTTCCCATATGTTTTCGACCTCGGTCGTACGATTTCGATTTAATGTCTTTTCGACCTTAAATCTTTGATTTTGCCTTGGCTATATTTCAAATTTCATTCTTTTCTTGGGCCTTAACTAGCCCAATTTTTAATTGGACTTAAATTATTCCAGCCTTGGGCCTTATTGGGCCTTTATTGTTTGGGCTTCGAATTTGCCCGAGACCCAAATTATTTGGGTTTTAATCTCTATAATCCATAAATGGATTTGTGGGCCTTAACTGGCTATAGACGGTTGCCCTTCCTTAACCGGTTGGGTTTCCAGTCACTAGGCGATTCCTGGCGAGATTTTTTGTTGAATCTCATCGTTTTCTGGGTTTCTTACTTGAAGTTTTGAAGAATTCTTTGAAGATTCTGGGCTTTCTTTGAAGATTCTGGGTTTAAAATGGCTGATCGCGCTTCCCAACGTCTATGATAATGCACTAGGATTTCATAGAAGTTATACCGGTCTTTTTCGAGACTTGGGGTCTTTTTATCCCTTATCTGGGACTTACTACCCTTTTTTAGGGATTTTAATATACACTAGTGTTTCACGAGTATCGTCTTGGTGTAAAGTGTGGAGCGACCTACACATTTACGACGATTTTGCCTTATTCGAGGCTAACTTGACATTTGCATAAGCCTTTTATGTCTTATACCGTCTTGTTTTGGCTTCAAGCCTTTCATTGAGCATATCGAATGATGGGGTTTGGACTGAATGTCTTAGGTTTCTGGGGTTTCAACCCTTCATTTGCTTTCTAGGAAGCTCATGATTTCATCGAACCTTATTTCTATTTGTCCTAGTAGTGAGTCCAATCAGGACACACTTTAAACATAATAGACTTTCAAATTTGAGGCATGCCAAGTCCTTGGCACCTCATGCCCTTCGAGTGTTTCTAGCTTGTACGAGCCTCGACCAAATACGTTCTTGACGCGATATGGTCCTTCCCAATTTGGGGCCAACTTGCCTTTTTGTCCAACTCCGGATGCCTCAATCTTTCGGAGGACTAAATCTCCTTGTCGAAAGAATCTCTCTTTAACCCTTAGGTTGTAATAGAAAGATGCTCGTTTCTGATGCTGAACTATCTTGGCATTTGCCTCATCTCTAACTTCATCAATCAAATCTAAGGCCAGCCTCAAGCCTTCCTCATTTGTTTCTGGCTCATAAGCCTCAATTCTTGGAGACGTGTGAGTAATCTCGACTGGAACCACTGCCTCTACCCCATATGCCAACAGAAAGGGGGTAGCTCCAGTGGTGACTTTGCAGGTAGTACGATATGCCCATAGTATGGTGAACAATTCGTCCACCCAAGTGTTTCTGGAGCGTTCAACTCTTTTCTTCAGTCCATCTAGGATAATTCGATTTATAACCTCAGCTTGCCCATTTGCTTGAGGATGGGCGACAGAAGTGAAGCACAACTTGATATCGTTCTCATCACAATATTTCTTAAACTCATCGTTGTTAAACTGAGTTCCATTGTCTGTTACCAAGATACGTGGAATCCCATATCTGCATATCACATTTTCCCAGAAGAAATGCATCACTTGCTTGGTGGTTATCTTGGCTAATGGCTTAGCCTCAATCCACTTGGTGAAGTAGTCGATTGCTACTATCAAGAACTTTCGTTGTGCACTTGCCATTGGGAAAGGTCCAAGTATATCCATTCCCCATATGGCAAATGGAATTGGTGAGTTTATGGATGTCAACATCTCTGGTGGGTGCCTAACCACTGGTGCATGTTTCTGGCACCTTTCACATTTCTTCACGTAGCTTTTAGCATCTACTAGCATGCTTGGCTAGTAGAAACCTAGACGAGTGATCTTATGGGCAAGGGTTCTGCCCCCCAAGTGCTGCCCACAAATTCCTTCTTGTACTTCCTTCAGGGCCAATTCTGCCTCTTGAGGTCTCAAACATTTCAGATATGGAACGATGAAAGACTTCTTGTATAGGATTCCCTCAATCAGGGTATACCTTAGTGCTCTCACATACAGCTTTCGTGCTTCTGAAGTGTCGTTGGGTAACCACCCAGTTTCCAGATGAGCCTTGATGGGGTCTATCCAACAACTAGCAACATCAATGGGTGTTACCAACTTTCCGTTAATGCTTGGGGTCCTCAGGACTTGGAAGTATACACTCCCTGCATAGTTTTCAATTTCAGAAGAAGCAAACTTAGACAGGGCATCAGCCTTTATGTTTTCTTCCCTTGGAATATGCTCCACATAGCATTCGTCAAATTGAGTCATGATGGCCTTAACAAGTTTCAAGTACTTGGCCATGACTTCATCTCTGGCCTCAAATTCCCCATTTACTTGGGAAACCACTAGCCTAGAGTCTCCACATACTTTCAGAGTTTTGACCCTCAAGGCTCCAGCCAGCCCTAAGCCAGCTATCAGAGCTTCATACTCAGCCTCATTGTTTGTCGTTGGGAAGTCAAGTTTTAGTGCATACTCAATGAGGAATCCATCAGGACTTTGTAGCACTAAACCAGCTCCACTTGATTTTGTTTTTGATGCTCCATCAAAATAGAGCACCCAATATTCTTTGAAGTCCATTTCTTGATCTTTCTTATCTTCCACTATTACTTCCTGCCCCCCCCCCGACATCTTGGTTGTCAATGGTACATTCAACCATGAAGTCAGCAAGTGCCTGAGCTTTTATGGCCGTTCGAGGCTTATACTTGATGTCAAATTCGCCCAATTCAATAGCCCATTTGATCAATCTTCCACTAACTTGAGGGCTATGCAAGATGTTTCTTAGAGGTTGATCAGTCAAGACCTCTATCTTGTGAGCCTGGAAGTACGGGCGTAGCTTTCTTGAGGCCATTATCAAGGCTAAAGCAAACTTCTCAATCGTTGAGTAGTTTATTTCTGCCCCATGAAGAATCTTACTCACATAGTAGACGGGCTTCTGAACTTTCAATTCTTCCTTTATCAGTACAGCTCCAAGGGTTGTGTTAGAAACTTCCAAGTATAAGTAGAGAGTTTCCCCTGGCTTGGGTTTTGCCAATAGTGGTGCATCAGCCATGTATTTCTTCAGGGCCTCAAAGGCCTCTTGGCTTTCAGTTGTCCATTCAAAATTTTTCACTTTTTTGAGTGCTTTGAAGAAGGGTAAACACTTCTCTCCTGACTTGGAGATGAACCTTCCCAATGCTGCCACTCTCCCTGTTAGTTTTTGGACATCTTTGACAGTCCGTGGTGGCTCCATGTCTAGAATTGCTTTGATTTTGTCGGGATTGGCCTCGATTCCTCTCTTGGAAACCATTAGGCCTAAAAATTTTCCCGAGCCTACACCAAAGGCACACTTTCCTGGATTCAACATCATCTTGTGGTGCCTCAGCACTTCGAATGCCTCTCGGAGGTGCTTAATGTGATCGGCCTTATCGAGGCTTTTGACTAGCATGTCATCTACGTAGACCTCCATGGTTTTTCCAATTAGGTGCTCAAAGACTTTGTTTACCAACCTTTGATATGTTGCCCCTGCATTCTTAAGTCCAAATGCCATGACTAAGAAGCAGAAAACACCAAAGTCAGTGATGAATGATACTTTGGCGATGTCATCCTCATGCATCTTGATTTGATTGTATCCACTGAAGCCATCCATGAAGCTAAGCATCTCGTGCCCAGCTGTAGTATCTATTAATGCATCAATTCTTGGTAAGGGAAAACAATCCTTAGGACATGCATCATTCAAGTCAGTGAAGTCGACGCACATCCTCCACTTCCCGTTAGCTTTTTTAACCATCACGGGGTTAGCTAACCATTCTGGGAATTGGATTTCCTCAATGAACCCAGCTTCCAAAAGCTTATTCACTTCTTGCTTAATGGCTTCAAGCCTCTCTGGAGCAAAATTTCTTTTCTTTTGTTTCACTGTCTTCCTTTATGGATCCACATTCTATTTGTGAGATATCAATTGGGGATCAATCCCTGGCATGTCGGCCGCTGTCCAAGCAAAAACGTCATTGTTTTCTTGAAGAAAAGACGTGAGTTTGCTCTTCAATGGTTCGGGCAGTAGTGCCCCAATATAAGTCACCTTCTCTGGTTCTCCAGGGACTAGGGGAATTGGGACCAAGTCCTCAGCCGGTTTCCCCCTTCTGTCCTCGTTGTCGCTGATACTCATGTCTTCAATTGGGAGAACTTGCCCCCCGATTCCATCAGGTCTTAATGCGGCTACATAACAACTTCTAGCCATCTTTTGGTCTCCTCGTTCTTCACCAATCCCATTCCTTGTTGGGAACTTGATTTTTAGATGATAAGATGAGGCAACAGCCTTGAACGCATGAAGACCAGTCCCTCCCAGGATTGCATTGTAGGTTGAAGTCGCTTTTATAACTATGAAGTTCAACATCTGAGTAGACGTATTCATCCTTTGTCCCATAGTCATTGGGAGTTGGATAGTGCCTTCCACTTTTGATTCCACCCCGTTGAATCCGTATATAGGCATATTTGAGGGTATTAGCTGAGAGTCTGTGTAACCCATCTTGATAAAGGCATCGTGGAACAAGATATCCACTGAAGCTCCATTATCAACCAAGACTCTTTTTGTTTCGGAGTTGCCTATCACAGGTATTATGACAAGAGGATCATCATGGGGGAACTTCACCCCTTCTAAGTCTGAATCGTCAAAACCTATTGACGCTTCTGTTCTGGCACGTTTCGGTGCTTCTCCAACCACAGTCATTACCTCTCGGGCATAAGCCTTTCTTGAGTTTCGGGAGGATCCAGCAGCAGTTGGCCCTCCGAATATCATGTTGATCACTGGCCCTCGGGGCTTGGGATTCCGATCTTGATCGTTGTCCCTTCTATCATAATCCTTTCTTTCATAGTTCCCCCTTTGGTTCCCTTGGTTTCCATCCTTAGTGAACTTGCTGAGTTTTCCTCTTCGTATCAGAAACTCAATCTCATCTTTCAGTTATCTACAATCATCGGTGTCATGACCGACTTCTTTGTGGAACCGACAAAACTGATTTTGGTTCCGTTTGGACAAATCAGCCCTCATTGGCTTTGGCTATTTGATATCTCCTTCCTTAGCTATCTCCATCAGAATTTGACTCCTGGAAGTGTTCAATCTTGCATACTCCGTAAACTTTGGCCTAAAATTGTTTCTCTTGGGTGGAGAATCAGAGTCCTTTGATGTTCTGGGAAACTTTTCCTTGACGTCGTACTCCTGAGTTTCTTTTCTTTTCTTTGAGTTTCCACTACCGCTAGCAGCGGGTTTATACTTTCTCATGCTTTCTTCAGCCTTGATATAATTTCCGGCTCTATCTTGGAGCTTCAGCATGCTCTCGGGTGGATGTTTAGCTAACGACCTTTTGAAGTGGTCATCAGTAGTTCCTTGTTGCAGGGCTATCATAGCCACTCTGTCCTCTAAGTCCGGGACTTTCAAAGCCTCCCGAGTGAATCGATTGATGTAGTCCCTTAGGGTTTCATTCTTTCCTTGATGGATTGCCATGAGTGATGCAGAGCTTTTCTCATGCACCCTTCCACTAATAAACAGCGTTGGGCCATGCCTGCCAAGGTTTGTGGAAACGCCCTACACTTGACCGCATCGTTGGTTGACTGCAACAGCAGTGCATTGGAGAAGGTCCTTACATGATTTGCGGGATCTCCCGTTCCATCATAGGCTTTGATCGAAGGCATCTTAAACTTTCTGGATATAGCAGTTTTCATGATGTCTTGAGTAAACGGTGGTGTAGGATCATCAGGATCTCCTAGGGGCAACAGAATACTAGGATCACCCCTTGGGGCTTCAGCCCTCTTGGTCCTTCTTGGTGGATCCAAGTTGATTATCGGGATTCCTTCAGTCGTTCGGCCCCGAGATTGAGCGGCCTCTTCTTCAGCAAGGAGTTTTTTGAGCCTTGCAGTCTCTGCCTCATGGGCTGCAAGTTTCTCCCTATTAGTTTGGGGTTGCCCCCGATTTGTCTGTGAAGAACGTCTCCTTCTTGGGGCGACATCCTCCCCAGTTGTATAACCCTCATCCTCAGTGTATGGGCCAGAGTAATCTTGAATGAGAGGGGTCTGACGAGTTTGTTGATTTTGGGGTCCCAGACCTTGAATATAAGGGGGTACATATGCCTCATGGTAGATTGGATTAGTTCCACTACCGCCCGCCATGGGTCGAGGGGGCATGCCATAGCTTGACATCCCCAAAGTCTGATTCGTGTATTGAGGGAGATCAGTAGTATGGAGTTGAAGGCTCCTTGGTGCACTCATGAGCAGCGGAGAGGTCGTGATTGGTTGCTGGTGAACGGTCTCTTGTGGATTAGATCCATGAACGACCATCTGCAGGGGATTCGTCCCTTCAACCGAAATCGGGATTTCCGGTCCTTGAGTGTTGGTGGGGATATTCGCCCCTTGTGTGCCGGTAGTCGGCGGTGGCTGATCAGCCTCAGAGGTGATGGGGCGATCATCGGGAGTTTGAGTATCCCGAGATGTTCTTCGTGTGTTTGCCATGGTTGATGTTGTCTTCCCACAGACGGCGCCAAATGTTGTGGATTAAAAAACGTGCTTGTGTAATTAATGCTAAGGTTTAATGAGCTTCGAGCTTTTATGGCTGCACTCGTGTTTCCGGACTAAATTGGTCCTCACAAGATGCCTACGTATCTCAAATCGTTATTGAGAATCAAGCCAAAGACGTAGTTCCGATTGTAGGATCAGGGACCTTATATAGGCGTCTGGAGCCTAGTATTTATGGTATGTTTAGGAGTCTTAGCGAATAAGTCTCCTTTTTGATATTGGATAAGCATTGTATTACTTGCTGGAGAATTCGTTTCCTTGTTGATAAAGGCTATGACTCATTAATTGCCTTTAATTGGGATTCCAGGTCCTTCTTTGATGAATTTACCATAGTTTGGACTCTTTTTATGAGCTGTATATTTTCCCAATTCATTAATTACGAAATTAATGAATAATTAGGGTGTCGGGCCTTAAATATCGGCCTTTCCATTGACTTGTCAATTATATTTCTATAATTACTTTTCTGACCATATCACCTGTATAGAAAAACTAGATATATACTGTTAGATTTGTACACAATCCGGACCATAGGATCAATAATAAACATTAAATAAACAAAAAATCTAAGCTTATATAAAAAAAATTCAAATATCTAAATATAAAATTAAAAATGAATGCAACAATTTCTATAAAAAAATTAAATATTTTAAACATTCTCAAAATTTACTATGATACATTTAAGCGAATTTTACAACACTCTAAGAGAATCCTAATAAAATCTTTGATTTGTTCCTTTTTGTAAAAAGTCATTAAATAATAGTGTTTAAAGAATTAGTATATTAAATGGTAATATACTTTTGATTTGTTTCCTTGTAGATGTATTGTCATATTCAATATGCTTTATGGTTTGATTTCTTTGATTTTATAAAAAGATTGTATAGCATAGAATAATGAATAAGTAATTCAAATAATTTATGAAAAGCTAATCTAAATCGTGTTTGTTATGGATTAAAAAACGTGCTTGTGAATTTAATGCTAAGGTTTAATGAGCTTCGAGCTTTAATGGCTGCACTTGTGTTTCGAGACTAAATCGGTCCTCACAAGATGCCTACGTATCTCAATTATTACTGAGAATCAAGCCAAATTAACGTAGTTCTTGGTGTTGCCCTCGGGGCTATGGTGGCAGGGGCACACCAAGGACGTAGTGACTTGTATGTCCTTATTCGAGAATGAAGTCTAAAACGTTGTAGATGACGTATGGAGCTGTGTCCAAAACGTAGTAGATGACGTATGGAGCTGTGTCCAAAACGTGACGTATGGAGCTGTGTCCAAAACGTGACGTATGGAGCTGTGTCCAAAACGTGACGTATGGAGCTGTGTCCAAAACGTAGTTCTGATTGTAGGATCAGGGTCCTTATATAGGCGTCTAGAGCCTAGTATTTATGGTATCTTTAGGAGTCTTAGCGAATAAGTCTCCTTATTGATAATGGATAAACATTGTATTTCTTACAAGATAAGTCTTTTCCTTGTTGATAAAGGCTATGACTCATTAATTGCCTTTAATTGGGATTCCGGATCCTTCTTTGATGAATTTACCATATTTTGGACTCTTTTTTTGAGCTGTATATTTTCCCTATTTATTAATTACGAAATTAATAAATAATCTGGGTTTTGGGCCTTAAATACTTGGCCTTTCCAAAGAATCAGCAATTATATTTCTATAATTACTTTTCTATCCATATCATTTGCCCCCCAACTTCTGGGAAAATCTCCTTGGGGTTTTCGTAGAAGTTATAACGTGTTTTTCCTTAAAATTTTCCATTTTTAAGGGCATTTTTGACCTCAAATTAGGTCATTTTCGACCTCCTTTTCGACCAGGAAACAAGTCATTTTCGACCTCAAATTCGACCAGGAAACAGGTCATTTTTGACCTGAAATTCGACCTGGATTTCGACCTCGACTGGAGTGAGGTCGAAGGTTTCGACCTCGATTTTTAAGTCTTTTTCGACCTCGAGCCTTCGACCTCGATCCAGCCTTTTTTCGACCTCGATCCAGCCTTTTTTCGACCTCGATTGGTCCCAGGTCGATGGTTTCGACCTCGATTTACCAGTCATTTTCGACCTCGGTCGTTCGACCTCGATCCAGCCTTTTTCGACCTGGATTTTCAGGTCATTTTTGACCTGGGTCATTCGACCTTGATCCCTCATACTTTCGACCTCAAATTGGTGTGAGATCGAATGCCTCGAGCTCATTTTCTGGGCCATTTTCGACCTCGAGCCTTCGAACTCGATCCAGGGTCTTTTCGACCTTAGATCTTTAATTTTTGTGCCTTATTTTGGTGCGAAATCGATGGATACGACCTCGATTTCTCGTGTATTGTCGACTTCGGTCGTACGACCTCGATTAAGGTTTTTTCGACCTAAAATCTTCAATTTTCCGTTTTTATTTGGGAGCGAAATCGATGGGTTCAACCTTGATTTCCCGTGTATTTTCGACCTTGGTCGTACGACTTCGGCTTAGGGTCTTTTCGACCTCAAATCTTTATCCTTGTTTTTGCCTTGTTTTCATTCCAAATTTCATTCTTTCTTGGGCCTTAACTAGCCCAATTTTTAATTGGACTTAAATTATTCCAGCCATGGGCCTTATTGGGCTTCGAATTCGCCTAAGACCCAAATTATTTGGGCTTCAATTTCTATAATCCATAAATTGATTTGTGGGCCTTAACTGGCTATAGACGGTTGCCCTTCCTTAATCGGTTGGGTTTCCAGTCACTTTGATTATAAAAGAGTGGAATTTCCACTTTATTCTTCACTTCATACTTTCAGCTTTGGGCCTTAACTTGTTTAGGCTTTGAATTCGCCTGAGCCTCGAATTATTTGGGCTTTTTCTGGGTTTAAAATGGCTGATCGCGCTTCCCAACGTCTATGATAATGCACTAGGATTTCATAGAAGTTATACCAGTCTTTTTCGAGACTTGGGGTCTTTTTATCCCTTACCTGGGACTTACCACCCCTTTTTGGGGATTTTAATATACACTAGTGTTTCACGAGTATCGTCTTGGTGTAAAGTGTGGAGCGACCTACACATTTACGACGATTTTGCCTTATTCGAGGCTAACTTGACATTTGCATAAGCCTTTTATGTCTTATACCGTCTTATTTTGGCTTCAAGCCTTTCATTGAGCATATCGAATGATGGGGTCTGGACTGAATGTCTTAGGTTTCTGGGGTTTCAACCCTTCACCCTTACGAGTTCTTACTGATGGCTCCACTCGTAGTGATTCATTCTCAAGTCTATCATATCAAACTTCTCTTGAGCTTCAAATTTTTGCTAATTAACAATAAGCATCTTAGGCTTTCTTTTGTATGTTTATTAACAACATTCACCCATCGGGGTTCGTTGTATTCAGCTCTATTTGTGCAGTTGACATACATATTTTGTATGCTTTCCTTTGCATTCATTTGTAGTTTGTCTTGGAAATGCTTTGAGGATGTTTCTACCAATCAAAACGGGTTCAACCCTTCATCTTCTTTCCAGGAAGCTCATGATTTCATCGAACCATACTTCTACTTGTCCTACTAGCGGATCCTTTTAGGATGCACTAAACATAATAGACTTTCAAATTTGAGGCATGCCAAGTCCTTGGCACCTCATGCCCTTCGAGGGTTTCTAATTTGTAGGAGCCTCGACCAAATACGTTCTTAACGCGATATGGTCCTTCCCAATTTGGGGCCAGCTTGCCTTTTTGTCCAACTCCGGATGCCTCAATCTTTCATAGAACCAAGTCTTCTTGTCGAAAGAACCTTTCTTTAACCCTTAGGTTGTAGTAGAAAGATGCCTTCTTTTGATGTTCAACTATCTTGGCGTTTGCCTCATCTCTAACTTCGTCAATTAGATCTAAGGCCAGCCTCAAGCCTTCCTCATTTGTTTCTGGTTCATAAGCCTCAACTCTTGGAGACGTGTGAGTAATCTCCACTGGAACCACTGCTTCTGCCCCATATGCCAGCATAAATGGGGTTGCTCCAGTGGTGACTTTGCAGGTAGTATGATATGCCCATAGTATGGGGAGCAACTCATCTACCCAAGTGTTTCTGGAGCGTTCAACTCTTTTCTTCAGTCCATCTAGGATAATTCGATTTGCAACTTCAGCTTGCCCATTTGCTTGAGGATGGGCAACAGAAGTGAAGCGTAATTGGATATCATTCTCTTCACAATACTTCTTGAACTCATCATTGTTAAACTGAGTTCCATTATCCGTAACCAGGATTTGTGGGATTCCATATCTGCATATTACATTTTCCCAGAAGAAGTGCATCACTTGTTTGGTGGTTATCTTGGCTAAAGGTTTAGCCTCAGTCCACTTATTGAAGTAGTCGATTGCCACTATCAAGAATTTTCTCTGCGCACTTGCCATTGGAAATGGTCCAAGTATATCCATTCCCCACATGGCAAATGGGATTGGTGAGTTTATGGATGTCAACATCTCTGGTGGTTGCCTAACCACTGGCGCATGTTTCTGGCACCGTTCACATTTCTTCACATAACTTTTAGTATCAGCAAGTATGATTGGCCAATAGAAACCTAGACGGGTGATTTTATGAGCAAGGGCTCTACCCCCCAAGTGTTGCTCACAAATTCCTTCATGTACTTCCTTTAGGGCCAATTCTGCCTCTTGGGGTCTCAAGTATTTCAGATAAGGAATGATGAAAGACTTCTTGTATAGAATTCCCTCAATCAGGACATACCTTAGTGCTCTCACATATAGCTTTCTTGCTTCTGAAGTATCGTTGGGTAGCCACCCAGTTTCCAGATGAGCTTTGATGGGATCCATCCAACAACTAGCAACATCAATGGGTGCTACCAACTTTCTGTTGATGCTTGGGGTCTTCAAGACTTGGAAACTTAGACAAGGCATCGGCCTTCATGTTTTCTTCCCTAGGAATGTGCTCAACATAGCATTCGTCAAACTGAGTCATAATGGCCTTGACAAGCTTTAAGTGCTTGGTCATGACTTCATCTCTAGCCTCAAACTCCCCATTTACTTGGGAGACCACCAGCCTCGAATCTCCACATACTTTCAGAGTTTTGACTCTTAAGGCTCCAGCCAGCCCCGGCCAGCTATCAGGGCTTCATATTCAGCTTCGTTGTTTGTCGTTGGGAAGTCCAGTTTTAGTGCATACTCTATGAGGAATCCATCAGGACTTTGTAGCACTAAACCAGCTCCACTTGATTTTGTTTTTGATCCTCCATCAAAATAGAGCACCCAACATTCTTTGGAGACCATTTCTTCATCTTCCTTGTCTTCCACTGATACTTCCTGCCCCTCGACTTCTTGGTTGTCAATGGTGCATTCAACCATGAAGTCAGCGAGTGCTTGAGCTTTGATGGCCGTTTGAGGCTTGTACATGATGTCAAATTCCCCTAGTTCAATGGCCCATTTGATCAACCTTCCACTAACTTGAGGGCTGTGCAAGATGTTTCTTAGAGGTTGATTGGTCAAAACCTCTATCTTGTGTGCCTGGAAGTATGGGCGTAGCTTTCTTGAGGCCATTATCAAGGCTAAGGCAAACTTCTCAATCATAGAGTAGTTTATTTCTGCTCCATGTAAGATCTTGCTCACATAGTAGATGGGATTCTGAACCTTCAATTCTTCTTTTACCAAAACAGCTCCGAGGGCAGTGTTGGATACTGCCAAGTATAGATAAAGAACCTCTCCTGGTTTTGGTTTGGCCAATAGTGGTGGCTCAACCATGTACTTCTTCAAGGCTTCAAAGGCCTCTTGGCTTTCAGCTGTCCATTCAAAAATTTTCACATTCTTAAGTGCTTTGAAGAAAGGTAAGCACTTCTCTCCTGACTTGGAGATGAATCTTCCCAATGCTGCCACTCTTCCAGTTAGCTTCTGGACTTCCTTAATAGTCCGTGGTGGTTCCATGTCTAGAATTGCCTTGATTTTGTCGGGATTAGCCTTGATTCCTCTCTTGGAAACCATTAGGCCTAAAAACTTTCCCGAGCCTACACCAAAGGCACACTTAGCTGGATTCAACATCATTTTGTGGTGCCTTAGCACTTCAAATGCCTCTCGGAGGTGCTCAATGTGGTTGGCCTTATCGAGGCTCTTGACTAGCATGTCATCTACGTAGACCTCCATGGTCTTTCCAGTTAGGTGCTCAAAAATTTTGTTCACCAACCTTTGGTAGGTTGCCCCTGCATTCTTAAGTCCAAATGCCATGACTAAATAACAGAAGACACCAAAGTCAGTGATGAAGGATATACCTTGGAGACGTCATCCTTGTGCATCTTAATTTGATTGTATCCGCTGAAGCCATCCATGAAGCTGAGGATCTCATGTCCAGCTGTAGCATCTATTAGAGCATCAATCCTTGGTAAAGGAAAACAATCCTTAGGACATTCATCGTTCAAGTCGGTGAAGTCGACGCACATCCTCCATTTTCCGTTGGCCTTTTTGACCATCACTGGGTTAGCCAACCATTCTGGGAATTGAATTTCCTCTATGAACCCGGCTTCTAAAAGCTTTTCAACCTCTTGTTTTATGGCTTCAAGCCTCTCTGGAGCAAAACTTCTCTTCTTTTGTTTCACCGTCTTCCTTTCAGGATCCACATTTAATTTGTGAGTTATCAATTGGGGATCAATCCCTGGCATGTCGGTCGCTGTCCAAGCAAAAATGTCATTGTTCTCTTGAAGAAAAGATATGAGTTTGCTTTTCAATGGTTCAGGTAACAAAGCCCCAACGTAGGTCACCTTCTCTGGCTCACCTAGGACTAAGAGAATGGGGATCAAATCCTCGGCTGGTTTCCCTCTTTTGTCCTCATTATCGTTTTTATTCATGTCCCCAATTGGGAGAACCTGCCCCCCGATTCCATCAGGCCCTAACGCGGCTACATAACAGCTTCTAGCCATCTTTTGGTCTCCCCGTTCTTCACCAATCCCATTCCTCGTTGGGAACTTGATTTTCAGATGATAAGATGAGGCAACGGCCTTGAACGCATGAAGACCAGTCCTTCCAAGGATCGCGTTGTAGGTCGAAGTTGCCTTTATGACTATGAAGTTCAGCATTTGAGTAGATGTATTCATTCCTTGTCCCATGGTCATTGGGAGTTGGATAGTGACTTCCACCTTTGATTCCACTCCATTGAACCCGTATATGGGCATATTCGAGGGTGTTAACTGAGAATCAGTGTAACCCATCTTGATAAAGGCATCGTGGAACAAGATATCCACTGAAGCTCCATTGTCAACTAAAACTCTCTTTGTTTCGGAATTGCCTATCACAGGTACGATGACTAAAGGATCATCGTGGGGGAACTTCACCCCTTCTAAGTCAAAATCGTCAAAACCTATTGACACTTCTGTTCTGGCATGCTTTGGTGCTTCTCCAACCACAGTCATTACCTCTCGGGCATAAGCTTTCCTTGAGTTTCGGGAGGATCCTACATCAGTTGGCCCTTCGAATATCATATTGATGACTGGCCCTCGAGGATTAGGGTTACGATCTTGGTCGTTGTCCCTTCTGTCATAATCCTTCCTTTCATAATTTCCTCTGTGACTTCCTTGATTTCCATCTTTGGTGAATTTGCTGAGTTTTCCTCTCCGTATCAGAAACTCAATTTCATCTTTCAGTTGTCTACAATCGTCGGTGTCGTGCCCAACTTCCTTGTGGAAACGACAGAATTGGTTTTGGTTCCGTTTGGACAAGTCAGCCCTCATTGGCTTCGGCCATTTGAGATCTCCTTCCTTAGCTATCTCCATCAGAATTTGACTCCTGGGAGTATTCAATCTTGCATACTCCGTAAATTTTGGCCCAAAATTGTTTCTCTTGGGTGGAGAATCAGAGTCCTTTGACGTTCTGGGAAACTTTTCCTTGACGTCGTACTCCTGAGTTTCTTTTCTTTTCTTTGAGTTTCCACTACCGCCAGTAGTGGGTTCATACTTTCTCATGCTTTCTTCAGCCTTGATGTACTTTCCGGCTCTATCTTGGAGCTTCAGCATGCTCTCGGGTGGATGTTTAGCTAATGACCTTTTGAAGTGGTCATCAGTAGTTCCTTGCTGCAGGGCTATCATAGCCACTCTGTCCTCTAAGTCTGGGACTTTCAGAGCCTCCCAGGTGAATCGATTGATGTAGTCCCTTAGGGCTTCATTATTTCCTTGCTGGATTGCCATGAGTGATGCAGAGCTTTTCTCATGAACCCTTCCACTAATGAACTGATTGATAAAAGCTTTGCTTAGTTCCTTAAAAGACCCGATAGAATTAGGAGGAAAACGGCTATACCAACGTTGTGACATACCCCCAAGGGTTTGCGGAAACGCTCGGCACTTAACCGCATCATTGGTTGGCTGCAACAGCAGTGCGTTGGAGAAGGTTCTCACATGGTTAGCGGGATCTCCCGTTCCATCATAAGTCTTGATCGTTGGCATCTTAAATTTTCTGGAGATGTTGGCTTTCATGATGTCTTGAGTGAAGGGTGGTGTTGGATCATCAGGATCTCCTAGGGGCAACAGAACAGTGGGATCACCCCTTGGGGCTTCAGCCCTATTGCTCCTCCTTGGTGTTGGGTCAAGGTTGATCATCGGGACTCTTCCTTGATTTCGTGCCCTTGCGGCATCCTCTTCTGCCAATAACTTTTTGAGCCTTGCAGCCTCGGCTTCAAGGGACGCAAGTTTTTCCTTAGTAGTTTCTCGATTGGTTTGGGAGGAACGTCTCCTTCTTGGGGCAACATCCCTCTCATCTCCTGTTGAGTAATTCTCATCCTCGGTATAGGGACCTGAGTAGTCTAGGAAAAGAGTTTGCCTAACTTGGGGTCTCAGACCTTGGATGTAAGGGGGCACATAGGCCTCATGGTAGATGGGATTAGTCCCACTGCTGCCCACCGGGGGTCGAGGTGCCATACCGTAGGTTGGCATGCCAAGAGTTTGAGTAGCATATTGGGGGAGATCGGTGGTGTGAAGTTGAAGACCACGCGGTGCGTTTACAAGCAGCGGAGTGGTTACAACTGTTTGCTGGAGAGTGGTCTCCGGTGGATTTTGTCCATGAACAACCATTTGTAGGGGATTCGTCCCTTCAGCAGTGATTGGGACCTCTGGTCCTTGGGTGTTGGTGGGGATATTTTCCCCTTCAGTGCCAGTAGTTGGCGGTGGTTGACTTCCACGAGTATCAGCCCCGGAGGTGATAGGAAGCTCCTCAGAAACTGGAGTATCGCGAGTTGTTCTTCGTGTGTTTGCCATGGTTGATGTTGTCTTCCCACAGACGGCGCCAAATGTTATGGATTAAAAAACGTGCTTGTGAATTTAATGCTAAGGTTTAATGAGCTTCGAGCTTTAATGGCTGCACTTGTGTTTCGAGACTAAATCGGTCCTCACAAGATGCCTACGTATCTCAATTATTACTGAGAATCAAGCCAAATTAACGTAGTTCTTGGTGTTGCCCTCGGGGCTATGGTGGCAGGGGCACACCAAGGACGTAGTGACTTGTATGTCCTTATTCGAGGATGAAGTCTAAAACGTTGTAGATGACGTATGGAGCTGTGTCCAAAACGTAGTAGATGACGTATGGAGCTGTGTCCAAAACGTGACGTATGGAGCTGTGTCCAAAACGTGACGTATGGAGCTGTGTCCAAAACGTGACGTATGGAGCTGTGTCCAAAACGTAGTTCTGATTGTAGTTTCAGGATCCTTATATAGGCGTCTAGAGCCTAGTATTTATGGTATGTTTAGGAGTCTTAGCGAATAAGTCTCCTTATTGATAATGGATAAACATTGTATTTCTTGCAGGATAAGTCTTTTCCTTGTTGATAAAGGCTATGACTCATTAATTGCCTTTAATTGGGATTCCGGATCCTTCTTTGATGAATTTACCATATTTTGGACTTTTTTTTTTAGCTGTATATTTTCCCTATTTATTAATTACGAAATTAATAAATAATCTGGGTTTTGGGCCTTAAATACTTGGCCTTTCCAAAGAATCAGCAATTATATTTCTATAATTACTTTTCTATCCATATCAATGTTGTTTAAAGAAGAAAACAAAAATATTATTAGAATCATATAAAAAAAATTTGCATTATTGTTTCGTGTACTAGAAATCTTGGATATAGCTATGGTGTTTTGAGATGTGTTTAGAGATGTGTTCTATTAATCTACATGTGAATTCATTAAATTGCTCATTTAGCTTTGAGAAATTTCAACCCTGCCTAAAGAACATTCTGAAGAACAGTGAGTGTAAATAACGATCAAAGTATGGTACTTAAAGAAACTTGATCTTGATATATAAAATTTTAAAGAGGAGATTACGTCAATCAGATATGGTAGTGTTTAAATGACTATATCAAAATCAATTCAAATATTATTGATGGCTAATCAAAAAAATTGAAATATATGGAATCAAATAATTAAATGAACAAAAATTGTAAATATAGTAAGTGTATCAAATCAAGCACAGAATCTTCCCTAATCCCTCAAACGTACATTTTAGATTACATTTTATTTTACAAATACTGTCCCTCTAATGTTAAGTAGTATAAATACAAGTTGATATATACAGAATCTTGGTCATTGGATTAAAAGACAATCAACGATTAGGATGATGGGTCTCTTGGTCTCTTGCTAAGCAAAAATAGTGAATATAATTACTTTGGTGTATATGAATTTAAATTCAAAATTTTCTTTTTTTTATATTTTTATTGAATTTTTCAAAGTGATTGCCCATAATGAAACATTAAGTTGTTAGAACTCATTTCTTCTTCTTTCGTCAGAATCATTACTTACATTGTTACTACTATTACTATTTTTTAGTAGTCTTATAGTATTAATAGTGAGTGAGTACGATTACTTGATTGTGTATAAATTTAGAGCATATGATATAGGGTATAAGGTTTAGGGTTTAGGGGTTATGGTTTAGGGGTCAGAGTTTAGGGTAAGTGGGTAACCCCTAAATTTTGAAATTTCTAATCTTTTTCTTATATAATTATATATATATATATATATATATGCTAGCGCTCAAATAGAAACCATCCCAAAAATAAAAATTAGAAACTAATCTCAACCTTTAATTGTTTTAAATCTCAACCGTTCATTCAAATCACATGCACAAAACAATATGTAATTACATTTATCCACTTCCATCCCCGGCAATCACAAGCTTTTGACCATCTACTCATCTCCATCACTGTCGTGTCTCTTCCTTCTCCGGTCATACCGCCCCCATCACCCAAAACAATCACCGCCACATCTCTTCCTTCCCGGTGACGCCGCTCCCATCACGCATAACACAACGGTGGCAGGAATTCAGTTTAGGAAGAAGTACGGAGGGTGATGAGCAAAAAAGAAGACGGGATTAGAAATATGTAATATCCAACTTTTTCAATTTTTTATTTTATTAAGTTGGCTCATTTCAATGGTATAATTGAGTGTTTGGAGGTGGTGTGAAAGTGAATGAGGGCCGAGGATGCATGACTCCCTTTTAAAAAAAATATTGTTTTCTTCCTGGTCTTGTTTTACTGCATTGACAATTGTAGTACAGTAGTATTTAATTTGTAGATAAGTTTTGCAGGTTTTTTTTTATAGATTTTGTCTACAATGATGATTAACTGATAAATAAGTTGTATTCAAAAGAAGAAAACTGATAATTAAGTTTAGATAATTATTTAACATTTAACGTTCGTTATTGTGGTAAGATATGTGTTTGCGATGATTATTTAGCATATTTTGGTGTTTTATGTATGAGGGGTATTGGCATTTTTGTATATTCCGATTGGTTTTTTATATTTATAAGAATGGTTATTTTTAAAATAATATTTATTATTTAAAATTTTGTTAATTTATTATTTTTAAAAGTAATTTTGAACTGATGCATAGTACTTTGTGATTTATAATTAAAATGGGGAAAATGCTAGAGACACAAAAATTGTTCCCAAAATTCTTCCCAAATACATGGCAACTCCTGATTATAATAATAAGTGGACCCCGCATTCACACCAACAACACCAATTAAAACATTCCAAACTTCCACATCACCCTAATTTGGTAACAATTTTTTGTACCAAATTTTGTGCCTCTAGCACTACTCTTAAAATGGTGATTTTGTAATTCCTAAGAAGTGATTGTAGTTAAAATTAGTGAATTTTTAATCAAAAAATAATGATTTGTATTGATAAAAATAGTGATTTGGGATTGAAAAATATAGTGATTTGTTTTAAAATATGTATAAATTTTGATTATTTTTTTGGTCAGGATTAGAAAATTTGATTTATATCATTGTTTGTTCATTCAAAAATATCATATTATTTGATTGAGAATTTTGGCTCTTAAAATAGATTTTTATATGAACTGAATATACGTAGTGTAAATAATAAAGATCTAATAAAAATTTACGATATAATTACACAAGTTAGATGAATTTTCATTGAAATCTTTAAATTTTATGCTTGAATATACAAGCTTCAATTTCGTATAGATTAATATATTCGATAATAATACAATTATTATAAAGTGGATACTACTAGGTATATAATTTACTGAAACAGGATTATTTATGTTATTACTAAATGATGATTTGTACTTAATTTGATGGTTTGTACTATTTAATTTAGTGATTTGCATAAATTAATATGGTAATTTGTACCATTTAATTCACTATTGTTAGGAAATGCAATTGAACAATATAAATAAATTATCATTAAAAGAAACATGTCAGTGAATCAAAAATTAGATTGGGTGACTTACATTACAATAAATGGTGATTCGAACTATGTAATTTAATGATTTGGACCATAGAATTTAGTGATTTACATAATTTTTTACGATATTTAGTTCTGTTTTAATTTAGTTATTAGTATATTGATTATAAGCTTATACTATTTTAGTACATTTTGGAGTGGTAATATTTTATTGTTAAAATCTTTTATGGAGCTAATGTATGAGTAGTGCTTTTAAGAATATTGATTTTATTATTATATTGATAACTTCTGGACTTATGATTTTTGTTTCTAAAGCTAACATTTAAGAATTTGGTGATTTTAAATTTCATAATTTGTAATTTTGATGAATATTTAGAATTGAAATTAATACTTTATATTTGTAGGCATGCATGTTTTTTTTTTATTAAAACAAGCATAAGATATTTGTTCTTCCTTGTAACCGTATATTTGTTCTTCCTTGTAACCGTAAACCCACCAGTCCATGGTCCATGTTCCATATTCTTACTTTAGAATTTCCATAAAAAAAATATCTTAACATCATCGCACCATCATTTCTATTGATTTTAATACCCTCCGTAAAGACCAATCCACCCATAACCCAAACTCTTACTTAAAATTATATACGAAGTGAGCCAGTTTCACTGTCGCCCATTTCGATTCAACAATCTCTGGCCCTCAAATTAAGTGATTTGGATATCTTCTGTTATGTGATTTTCTTTATTTAAAAGTGATTGTTTAATCTATGCTAACATCAAACTCTCATCTTCTTTATTATCCCCTCTATCTTGTATTAATTTTGTCGCCGTTACAATAGTTTCTTTTTCCGGCCGACGGATAATTTACCATCATCTCTGTAAGTTAAAATTTAGAGAGGTTTAAGATAATTAGGCGAATAGAGATAATTAGTTATTGAGGTCCAGATTTAGAAGAGATGAAAAAGATTGGGAGTAATTGAATAGATACGTGTGTAGAAATATCTTTGTTGATTGAAAAAATAATCGGGAAGTGGGAAACTGAGAGGGATGTATGCCTTTTGTTTTAATTTTGTGTCGCTTGTATATTTAGCCTTAAAGTTTTAATTAATTACAAAACTGTCATTAGTTTCTAGTTTTTAGTCTAAGAGTGGTTTATATTGGAGTAAGACTATATATATACTAGCTTATATCCCGTGCGATGCACGGTCTTCTTTAATATTTTCTTATTTTTTATTTAGATTTTAGTTATTATATATAATTTGATAAAATTTTAATATATATAAATATATATATATATATATATATATATATATATTGGATTTATAAATCTAACAATATAATATTTAAATTTAATATATTAGTGACGTAATCAATAGTAGTATTTTAGATATTAAAATATAAAATATTTTAAAATAACAGATCTAATGATTCGTATTTTTTTACTCTTAAAAATATAAAGAGGGACTCAAGTGCAAATATCAAAATATGTGTTTGTTCAATATACCGAGTTTATTTGAATATACTATTACTTTTATTTTCATTAATTATCTCGTTTAAATTGAATGTTAAAAAAATTATAATAAACATGAATTTCATAAGTTTAATATAATAATATTACCAATATATCTATCTTTTACCCGTGCTATTTTTAATTTGAACATGAGTTGTTTCAGTTAAAAAATATAAAACAGGTAATATCCTTAAAAAGACAATTAGTTACTTATTAGCAATTATATAAAATTATATTAATTTTTTTATATATACGTCGTCTGCATTACTTTTAGAAAATTAGTTGTTTAAGTTAGAAAATATAAAAGAGGTAATTTGTTTTAGCTGAAAAGAATAACTTGTTATTTATTAATATTTATATAAAACAATATTACCATTGTATATTTATTTTGCATGTATTATATTTAGAAGATAAGTTGTTTTAGTTAGAAAATATAAAACACATAATGTGTTTTAGCTGTCGGTTATAAATATATAATAATATTACCATTTTATATATATATATATATTGCCCGTCTTATTTTTAGAAAATGATTTGTTTTAGTTAAATAGATATATGAAATAGGTAATATGTTTTAGCTGAAAAAGGTAATTGGTTATCAATAACTTGGTTTCCATATATGTGTCCTATTTATAAGATGAGTTATTTTAGGTAAAAAATATAAAAATAATGTGTTTTAGCTGAAAAAGGTAATCGGTTATAAATATATAATAATAGTGAAAAAGGTAATCGGTTATAAATATATAATAATATTACCATATTATATATATGTTGCCCGCTTTATTTTTAGAAGATTAGTTGGTTTAGTTTAAAAAATATATAAAATAGGTAATGTAGTGAAAAAAGGTAATTGGTTATTAATAAATTGATTATAGATAGGCCCGTGAATCGGCCCAAATACCGACCGACCGACCGACCGACCAAAACTTTTAATGTTTCGTCTTTAATAATATAGTATAGATATATATGTGATCAAATAGAAACTAATTTTAAAATAGAAACTACGAACTAATGTAAGCCACTCATTCTTTATATATTGTTAAATCATAGCCATTCATTATACACACAAGTATATATCTTTTTTATTAAAGAATTTTCTTTATTCTTTCTCTTCTCTCCCATTCACACGGATCCTTTGTCAACTTCCTCCCTGTCAAATTCTCCGACGAGAAAAACACTACCATCACCAATCTACTTCTCTCTCAGTCAATCTACATTTTCCTCTCATTTAATCACCCATACCCGTATATATATATATATATATATATATATATATATATATATTATCACTTACATGTAATAATCACCAGAGATTTTGGCCTCATTTGTCATGAATTCCCGTATCGAGAGATTGTAATTGTTGCTGTGGTGGAAATGATAAGAGTAAAGATAAAGAGAGAGTAAATTATAGATCGAAGATGGAGAGGAAAGAAAGAGTAAAATTGAAGTAGGAAATAAAAGTTTAATTGAGTAAAAAAGAATAAGAAGTGACGCGACGGTGGTGATGGCAGTGATTGGAGTAGATCGGAGATTGATAAGGGTGAAGTGGGAGGTGGTGGTGTAATAGTGGATATACACAGTTGTTAATGTCAGTGATTCTGATTTTATAAATCAGTGATTCTTATAATACATACAAATTACAATGTGTTGGTTTTTAGTGATTTACGTATCATAGATTGATGATTTGCGTAGAGAAAATTAGTGATTTTTGTTGTAAAATAAGGTGATTAGTATATGTAAATTATGAAGTGATTGTTCGGTATGGAGAGAGACTGAATTCCGACGATATATTAATGATATATTCTCAGTGATCGGAGATGATTTTAATGGTGAGGCATGAGTTAGTAATTTGGTAATATGATGGTGTTGGTGGTTCGAAGCTAAATCGGAGGTAGAGGTGGATGTGGTGTCAGTAGTCGGAGATTAAGATCACAAGAGGTAGTTATGTATTATTAAAGGTATTGCAGGTGTACTTGATGATGATGAAGATGATATAGTCTATAAAATATACATGTATGCATATATCGTATGTATGCATATATCGTGGGTGATGGTAAAGCTAGTATCAGTGTGTGGCTTTAGATTAGTGTAATTACAATTATGTCCCTAGTTTCTAGTTTTTATTTTAATTTGGTTTCTATTTGAGTAGGACTCTATATATATATTCGGGGTTTTTCCGGGTTTGGATCGGGTTTTCGGGTTTCGGATATTCGGGTTTTTTTTCGGGTTTCGGGTTCGGATTTCGGGTCGGGTTTCGGATCGGTATACGTAAAATCCAAATCCAAATCCAAAAAAATTCGGGTATAAAAATCAAATCCATATCCAAATCCAAATCCAAAAAAATCGGGTTCACTATATCCAAAAAATCGATTTTCGGATCGGGTATCAATCGGATCGGATAATTTTACCATCCTACTGAATAAGACAATGGTCCATCGCACTTGGCACATGGACATACAAATACAATACCAACTTTGTAAAAACCAAGTAAACATGGGCCATAATTTGCAGTGGCAAAAACGCACCGAATCTTGTAAATCCAAAAGGTTAAAAACAGACGTACAATCGTGGGAAATTGAAATTACATAAAAACAGGATTGAGTTTTTCCCACTGCATGTGGATTCATTATTG
Organism: Heracleum sosnowskyi; assembly: GCA_030848705.1. Classification (NCBI taxonomy): domain Eukaryota; kingdom Viridiplantae; phylum Streptophyta; class Magnoliopsida; order Apiales; family Apiaceae; genus Heracleum; species Heracleum sosnowskyi. The sequence goes on from CM061241.1 coordinate 122,505,186, forward strand.
TCCTTTATTTCCATGTTCATGTTCGTCTATATTTAATCTATATCACCTACCGACTGCTGACTGCCGCAGAGTCGACCTGAAAACAAGCGGCTTATACAAGTGCATTGTGCACCACACAAAATTAAATTTTAGGGGCATTTTTTATTAAGAAATAAAAACACAAAACTTACTCTCTCCGTTTTAAATTTTAATAGATTGTTAACGACACTAAATGCTTCACGTTGTTTCTTTTTTTTGGAAATAATTAAAATTACATTAACAACGTATATACAAACTATATATTTAAATGTTTCCTAATTACATTTAGCTAACTGACCAAATTTAGCTCTTCATTTCTTGATGCCATTCAGCTCAACATCATACTCCTTATTTTCTCCACCAACAACATTGCTGCTTGTGTAGCAATAAGTCCGAGAAACAATTAGAAAATACACCATATTAACAACTCCTAAAACCGCAATCAAATAGTAGAAATAATCCACTTTTCCGTCGTTGATATTCTTAGTTAACCAATCCGGCTTCCCGTTTTTAGCCGTAGAATTGTGCACGACGGTCACTAAAACTGTGCTAAGATAATTTGACCCTGCCGCTGTGATGAAAAACAGAGAGTTCGCCAAACTTCTCATACTCTCTGGAAACTCTTTGTAATAAAATTCGATTTGCCCAATAATGTTGAACGCTTCGGAAAATCCCATTAATATGAGTTGTGGCGCAAGCCACATTACTGAAATCGGTGCAATTCCATCAGCATCGCCATGTTTGATGGCCGAGTTTCTTCTCATTTTCTCGAAAATCCCAGCAACAATCATGGACAAGATTGAGCAAACTATCCCTATCCCGATTCTTTGGAGTAATGTAATTCCACCTTCGATTTTTGTGATTTTTCGAAGGAATGGAACGAAAATACGATCGTAAAATGGAATCCATAAACCTAATGTGATCATAGATATAACAGATAAGGTTCCAGCTGGAATTTGAAAGTTAGGACCGAGATGTCTATCCATTTTCAGAGCTTGATTGACTGTGAATGTGCCTTGTTGTGCCATGGCCAAGAAAGTAATAATGCCAGAAGCCCATATCGGGATAACTTTAATTAGGCATTTAACTTCTTCAATTTGCTGAACACTACATAGTTGCCATGCATTTGTTTTAGAACCATCAGGCATTACTTCACCTTCTAATATTATTGCAGCTTTGTTTAAGAACCTGCATCAACAAAATTTCGCATTAACGGGACCCACTTATAGAACCAATTCAAAACAGCTAAAACTAAAAAGAATGATCACTAATTAAGAATTTTAAACGCGACTTCAATTGTTCTCTCTACTGTTTTCCAAATAAAAAACAGGAATCGGGAAAAAAAAACTTCAGAAAATCCAGGGAGTATCATTTATGACAAATGCTAGAGCTCCCAAATCTATTACCAAAACGGTTTTCAAGTGATGATATGTTAATTAACTATCGGTCATTTTCAAGTGATTAGCTAACACAAATTATTCATGCAGAATTAGGTGCAAATTAACCAACTACTCTTTGAATTATAGGAGCAATTATTTTAGCTCCACGTTTTAAACGAGTTTTTTTTCCTAATTAAGGCTAGTACTCAAAATGTTGATGACCGAGACATACACATTACCTGAACTTATTGGTTAGAGGTAGCTTGGAGTACTTGAAGCTTCCCGCAAGTGGTGGATCATAGTAAACGCCGACAATTTTGTCGTCCACCGGATAATTAAGTTTACGCTTCTTGTAAGCCACCACTACGCTCTGCCCAATGCCGGAAAAAACACTGCCCTCCGGCTTGACGTAAATGTACATCTTTGTTCCAACAAAGAACAATATTATCGAGCAGACCATTAATCCGGTAGGGATTCCGAAACCGAGAATCCAGCTCACGGAATCTTGAATGTAGACAACAACAGTGAGGGCAATAATAAGGACTAAAGTGAAAGTTGTATAATACCAATTAAAAAAGCTGTTAATTCCTTTTCTTCCTTCATCTGTAGTTGGATCAAATTGATCTAAACCAAAGGGAAGGCTGCATGGTCTGATTCCGGCTGAGCCTACGGTTAGGAACCCTAATCCGAGGACTAGAAAACCAAACTGAGAACTGGTGGGGCCCTTGCATTGATCCAGACGGGTTTGCTCTGTGGTGCATTTTGGAGGATGGAGCTGCGGTATAGAGACAACTAGAACCATAGTTACCATTCCCTGTAAATTATTTGATCAAACAACATTAATAATCATGTCGTTTCAAATAAAGCAATGATCTAATTCATTGAGATTAGGCACTTAAAGTAGTAGGTCCTACGAAGTTTCGTGTTAAACTACGTTAGACGGACTAGCTTAGTTGGTTAGAACTCATGCAGTTGTTTTTTTTTGTTTACCTTTTTTTTTTTGCCATCAGTGTTTATTTCATTGTTTTCTAATATAACTGGGTAGTAGACATTTCTAGTGTATTTTTTCTCCGGCTTAGTTGGTTAGAGTCTCCTTATTCTCCTTATAGTGTCCGTCTTCGAATCCTATGCAGATTTTTTTTTGTCCCCCACTGACTACGTAGAACCCTACTTAATAGTAGCACGATAGATTCTCGGTGCACCACAAGATCACTCGTTAGATTTTTCATTTTTAGAGAAGATTTATGTTGATATACGTGCCCATATACAGTTAGTACATGCATTTACTTTACGTACTAACTTGAACTGCAGCCACAACGGAGGTAATGCATGAGTGGTCCTAGACAGCTGTTCACGAACAACAATCTCGAGCTCGGTTCGTTAAGGGCTCTATTCGGCTTGGTTTACTGAAAACTCGAGTTCGAACACAAAAAAATGTTCGTTAAGAAAATGAGCTTAAGTCGAGCTATTAATGAGCTCGCGCGACTCGAGCTCGGCTCGAACTCGAGCTCGTTCAGCTCGATAAAGCTCGAAAAAATGAAATATATTCGGTATATTTTTATAATATTTGTTGTATTTTCCAACATTTGAAATTAAAATTGCAATTTATAGTACGTGTATTTTAGGTTTAATGAGAATTGATTGGGGAATTGGGTTGGTCATGAACAAAAAATGTTTTAGTTCGTTAGACCAAGAAAAATGGGGTTTTTTATCTATAAAAATTGTAATTTTTAATAAGCTCGGCTCGGCTCGTTTTTGTTTTTGTTCGATAAAAGCTCGTGTTCGGCTAGTTAATTAGTTAACGAGCTCGAGCTCGAACATGAATTTTGTGCGATAATAAAACTCGGTTCGGCTCGGTTCATCAAAAAAAAAACGTAAAACTCAGCTCGTTTACATCAAAATTCGGCTCGACTCGGTTCGTGAGCAGCCCAATGGTATAAGCCGCAGTTAAGTTCTGGTTGGTAATAAATTTTGTTGCCGGAACGTAATAAAGGACATATGGTTATGAATTAAATGGTTTCCGAATACTCTGATATTCTCTTGTCGACTATTAAAGACCAAGTGACATGTGTGTGAATATTCAAATTTAATTAATTCTGATCAAAAAAATGAATAAGAAAAGTAGACATTGAAGGTACCAGAAGTGAAGCGAAGGAGGAGAAGGCGATAGTCCGAAACCTGCCGACGTAGGCATCGGAGATGAAGGCACCAAGGAGAGGTGCAAAGTTTGAGATACCAGACCAAATGTTTATAACATTTGAAGCTTCAACTTGGTCCATATGAAATTGTGTTAGCAAGAACACAGTAAAGTTGGCCAGCAATCCAATAGTTGCTAATCTCTCAAATGTCTCATTCCCTGTATAATTATATCACAACACACGTTAATATTTGTTACTTGATCATTAAATCTTATACAATGAAACACAAAGAGAGAGAGAGAGAGAGAGAGAGAGAGAGAGAGAGAGAGAGAGAGAGAGAGAGAGAGAGAGAGAGAAGAGAGAGAGAGAGAGAGAGAGAGAGAGAGAGAGAGAGAGAGAGAGAGAGAGAGAGAGAGAGAGAGAGAGAGAGAGAGAGAGAGAGACCTAAGATGTAAGGCATGGACTTCCATCCACCGGGCTTTCTTTGAGTTGTTTTTGAAACTGATCAGAAGTTTGTTCTTTAGAGCTCATGTGTTTCTTATTTTCCTCTAACTCTCCCATCTTCTTAGTTGCATTACTCATGCAAATATTCTAATCCTTTAGCTCAACTTATCAAGCTTATTTATAGAACCTATATATAGCTCCTCAACTCATATATGTTCACACCTACCTAGCTAACTTTGCTAACATTTACATATATGTGTGTAGAGACCTAGAGCAATACATTGGACAATGATGATCCAGGAGATGACGTAACTCGATCAAAATACACACATCCAAGCATGAAAATAAATAATTTAGACTTTAATTATTAGAATAAACAAATAAATACTCTTTCCATCACCTTTTACATATGTTCATATATATAGGTAAATGTACTTCTAATTACTATATTAAAAAAAGAAGAATCTAATAAAGTTTAAAATAAGTCAAATCTTGAAAGTATTAATTAATTATAAGGATAGTAGTGAAACATTACCCTTATATTTGTTTTGAAAATAGAAATGAATATTTATTTTAAATCAAAAATTATACTACACGTAAAAGGAGGGAACGAAGGGAGTAATTTCACTACCGCGTACTTTTTGTCTTTTCCTAAAAATTGAGTAGACACACTTTATAGCTTACTAAATACTCCCTCTGTCCCTCTCATTTCTTTACACTTTCCTTTTTGGTACGTCCCTCTTATTTCTTTACATACCAAAAATAGTAACATTTTATAATATAAAATCCAATCACATCAACTATTTTCCTCCACTATACCTACTTTATACCCACTTTATACATTAAATATTGATTGGTCCCACCACTTTACTCATTTTTCTTACTTTTCCCTATTAATTTACATTTTTTCTTAAGCTCCGTGCCGTCCCCCAACGTAAACAACCTAGGGGGACAGAGGGAGTAATACTTAATGACAAACCAACCTATAAACAATAATTTAATCAAGTGCATGATTCTTGGCATATACGTAGAGTGTTGAACCTTGATGTCATGGTTAGAGCGCAGGACCATATATTGATTGCATGACAACAATATATGATTGGATTGGTAAATTTTGTGTCGTCCTTCCTGTGTCTTCTGATACACTAGCTACTTTAAGCAGGCTAATGCAGAGAAGATCTCTAATTAAAAATTGGATGCAGGTCATTAGGTCAAGACGTGTGGAACTTGCAAGTGTACAGCTTGATCAATATATATATTTTTAAAAATATATTCCAACAAAAGGAGAAAGGAGATATATAGCTGGGTACTCCCTCTGTCCCAATCAATTGTATACATTGGGGGACGGGGGCTCGGCACGCATTTTAAGGCTCCTATAAAGTATATTTTCATAATTTTTTTTTAAATTTTTTTTCTTCTAAATTAAAATTTAACGTTGAAATTTTTATTCGGAGAAAAAATAATTTAAAAATAAGTTGTTGAAGTATACTTTATAGGAGCCTTAAAATACGTGTCAAGCATTCAAAAAGAAATGTATAGAAATGAGTGGGACGGATGGAGTATATTACCAAACTTGAGATCTCAGTACAACGAAACAGAACAAATCGACTGCATATATATAAACTCATCATGATGGGAACACGCAGACTACCGACCCAAAATTTAACCAGTCGGCTATGTTAAATCTTTGTGACTTTGTTATGCAAGATTTGAGTTTTGAATTCTTAATCATTTAGGTAATCTCATTTGACGACTCTCAGTTTTCGTTTTTAAAAGGTATTCAGTTCTTTAAATCTTTGCGTTTTAACAACTTGCGAAAGTATTGTGATATTGATGATTTTTGATTTATTAGCAGCTGTGTGTAATGACTCCATTAATTACTCTCAACTGCTCCGATGCATACGTAGTCCTAACTGTTACTATCATTTTCTTTTCTTCTTTTGCCAACTTCCTAGTTATCATTTTCGCGACTCCTTACCTGTCAATTAATTAATTAATACAAGTTAATTAATTAGCGTGGCTATGTTAAATGTTAATTAAGAGTTGTTTAAGTGGTACCTGAATCCCTGAAAAATCCCATACAGGTTTAACAAGTTTATTTTTTTTGCTAACCAGGTTTAACAAGTTTTGGTCTCAACGTCTCCAAGTGGGTCAAAGGGTCTTTACAGAGATTGTAATTAAATTGTATTTCGTGATTAATTAACGTTTTCGACACGTACCTAATTAAATCTCGTACAAAGTAAGTAATAGTGACCGGGTATATAATGAGGGCACATATAAATTTATATCTTCGCAAGTTTCGTGTTTTTCACTTATTTGGCAACTATTTATTTAGGTCTTCGTCACTTTTTGAGTCGGAGTGCGCTTCTGTTAAAGCAGTGCTTTTTTTTTTTTTTTTTTTTGAAAAAGTTAAAGCAGTACTTGTCTTCGTATTTTGTAGCTAATGCGTTGGGTATAAAATTAGGTTTAGGTAATATTTGCTAAAATCACTTTAAAATCTTAATTTCGGATCTCATCAAAGATGTTATTTAATTCAGAAATCTAAATTTGAAATCTATATAATGAGGTAATATTTTAACTTTTTACTACAAAAATGTATATTATTTAATTCAGAAATCTAAATTTGAAAAGTTATGCATAAATCCTACGGTATATTCTAAATATATCTTCAAATACACGTAAGAAATAAATTGATTGAAAATATTGGAGACAGAGTAAGTATCTAATTATGCTTTGAAACCAGAAGCAATAATTAAGTTCGAACAGTCGGCAACCAATTTTACATTTTTCATAAAATATATTGTTGACCAAATTAATGAGATTGAAAATGGGTGGATCTAAATCAAATTAATTTTTTTAGAGGAACGTTTTGTACATGCACTTATTTATTGTGGATAAGAGTAGATAAGAGTTGATAAAAGGAAAGGATGATATGCGCACTAGTTATAAACTTCGAGTTTGTGCAGGGAAGATTATATGTCGGATGAGGAATCGTAATACTATTGAATGTTTCTGGGAAAATGTGCAGGATTGAGATGATAACTGGAGTCGCGTTTTATGGATGTCAATCATCAATCAATATATTTAATGTATAGGATCCGTCAATCTTAATTCTTTACTAGTTTAAGAAAAAATATATTTTAGTGAAAAAAAAATAAAATAAAGTGACGAGATTAATCAATATTTAATGTATAAAGTAAAGATAGTGATGAAAAGTAATGAATGTAGTTAATTTTTATATTATAATATTTTAAAAAACTTTTGAAATATAAAGAATTGAGAGAGACATTCCAAAAAAAAATGAGAGGAATAGAGGGAGTACTTTTGTTTAACATGTCCAGTTCCAGAACCTATGTTTGTGTACTCAGTTTATTTGATAACTTATAACTTATAAATTGATAAGTATGTTAGAAATTACCAACATTTTACTTAATTTATCAACTTATTCTTTGATTTCTTTGTTTTTCTAATATTTTATATTTTTACATTTGTATTTTTAAATATTTTTTTAATTTAAAATACAAGTGTTGAAATCATTGTATTTAAAAATTATTTTTTTCAAATTTAATTTAGCAAATTCTTTACTAACTTATAAGTAAATTTATCCAAACACCCGTGTAATTTATAAGAATTCATGGCACTTACTCATTTTAAGATATAAATCAACTTTTTTGGATATCCCAAGCACGCAAAGGCGATGATCATCTGCAAAATTTGAATACAAAATATCTATCAAACATGTAAACAAGTAACTACATTGAGAAATAATTAACTACTACCTCTTCTTCTTATAAATTAAATATTAATCTAAACGCCATTTCTCTAGCTGCTAAAATGTTTTTTTTTATGCTGAATAGCTGCCAAAAAGTTGTTTGGGCTAGAGGATAATTTGTAGTACTGCTTCGAATTCTCACACCCTACATCTATTGTAATTGGTCTTCGACAATCAACGCGCTCCAGAGTTTTTAGAAACTTTAGATTTGTATGGTCCTGGGTTCATTTTTTGGGGAAAAGCTTTCCAATTACAGACCCTGACCAATGAGCTATTCGATTTGGCACTGCCCAAGATAAATATGTGCAATCTATTTTCAAGTACATTTAGTTTTGAGTTGTAACAAAATGAGTACTATTATTATTCGGCCCTTCTCAGCTTCTAAGTGGAAGTTCGTAGTTAACGTACACAATATATATACAGTTGTTTTCTTCTGAAACCGAATATCGTAATGAATAAATGAACGGAAATTTTTGCAAATTAGATGTATGGTAATCATGTATATACTACTGGCTTAAAACCAGCATTATTAATTATATTAATAATTATTTAATAATACTACTTATTTATTTTAATTATAATATTTATTATTATTATTATTATTATTATTTAAGTTTTAATATTTAATTATTGTATTTGTTAAAAAAATAAATAGGCGTGTTCAACTTTTTTAAATAATTAAAAGTATTAAAATATGTTTTAAAACAAATAAGTAACGTTTTGTCCGTGATATTTTTGAAAAAAAGAAGTTTTAGTAAGGAAAAATATAAAAAATAACATGTTTTAGTTTAAAAAGATAATTGCTCGTAATTAAAAGTATTAAAATATGTTTTCAAATAATTAAGGGTTGTCCGTGATAATTTTGGAAAAGAAGGGGGTTTAGTAAGAAAAAATAGAAAAAGTAGCATGTTTTAGTTTAAAAAAATAACTGCCCGTGATTTTTTAAGAAAAAGAGAAGATTTGTTGGAAAAAATAGAAAAAATAATGTAGTTTAGCCGAAAAGATAATTGTCTATAAATAATATTATTAATCAATAATATCTTTTTAAAAATAAGTAAGGGTGATAAAGTAAAATCACTTAGTACCGACCAACCAAACTTTTAATGTTTCGGTTATTATATAATACTAGCATTTAACCCGTGCGATGCACGGATGAATTTTAGAATTTTTATATTATTATATGTATTTTGATTATATAATTTTATTAGTAGAAAAATAAATTTTTAAAAATTAATAATGTATGTATGATGTTGGTGTACGCATGTCTTTGTATTTTGAGGATAAATGTTTTTAATATATTGTCGACAGAAATACTATCTTGAACTTCTGAATATAGCTTAGGTAATATAAATATTTAATAATAATATGTTATTGACGGGATATAGCTTAGAAAAATAGGTAATATAAATATTTAATAATAATAATATGTTATTGACGGGATTCGAACCTTGAACCCGTGGGAACATTTTAAATATCTAAAAAGAAATATTTTTTAAACTATGCTGTTGACGGGATTCGAACCTTGAACCCGTGAGAGTATTTTGAATATCAAGAAAGAAATATTCTTTTAACATTACATCTAACGGTTCTCCTTTTATCTCTCTTTCAATCTAACGGTTGTTATTAAAAATACCAACTAACCAACAACCAAACTACCAAATAGAGGCTAGTTTGCTTATAATAATATAGTATAGACTAGCTTAAAACCCGTGCGATGCACGGATTGTTAATTGTTATTTTATTGTTATTTTTTTATTTTTTTATTAATTGTAATTGTGCAAAAAATAACATATTTTAAAATAAATAAGTATGAGTTTGCCCGTTATATTTTTGGAAATGAGGGGTTTTAGTAAAATAAAATAAAAAATGTAACATATATTTAGTTTAAAAAGGTAAATGCCCGTGATATTTTTGGAAAATGAGGTTTTAAAATTTAATAATTAAAAGTATTTAAATACGTTTTAAAATAAATAAGTAAATGGTTTTCTGTGATATTTTTGGGAAAAAAATGGATTTTAGTGAGAAAAATAGAAAAGGTAAATTGTAAAAGACAATTTGTCGTGATATATTTAGAAAAGTAGGGACTTCGTTAGAAAAAATATATAATGTGTTTATCTTGTGTTTATCTGAAAATGTAATTGGTTATAAATAGGTATTTGATTATTTATATTTTAATATTTTTAGTAATTGCATTTGTTAAGAAAAATAAGTAGACATATTAAAATAGGTAAACTTTTAAAAAATAATTATAATATTAAAATATGTTTAAAAATAAATAACTAAATGTTTGTCCGTGATATTTTTGGAAAAGGAGGGATTTTAGTAATGAAAATAGAAAAACTAACATGTTTTAGTTAAAAAAAGGTAATTGCTCGTGATATATTTGAAAAAGTAGGGGGAATTTGTTAGAAAAAATAGAAAAAAGAATGTATTTAGGTGAAAAAGGTAATTGGTTATAAATAGTTATATTATTATTTAATAATATATTTATATAAATAAGTAAGGTTAATTAAGTAAAAACACGAAATACAGTTAATTAAGGGCAATTAAGTAAAATCACAATGTATCATACCGACCAACCAAACTTTTAATGTTTCGTCTATTATATAATAGTATTGACTAGCTTAAAACCCGTTGTTATGGATTAAAAAAAGTGCTTGTGAATTTAATGCGAGGGTTTAATGAGTTTCGAGCTTTAATGGCTGCACTCGTGTTTCCGGACTAAATTGGTCCTCACAAGATGCCTACGTATCTCAATTAATGTTGAGAATCATGCCAAAGACGTAGTTCTGATTGTAGGATCAGGGACCTTATATAGGCGTCTGGAGCCTAGTATTTATGGTATGTTTAGGAGTCTTAGCGAATAAGTCTCCCTTTTGATATTGGATAAGCATTGTATTGCTTGCAGGATAAGTCTTTTCCTTGTCGATAAAGACTATGACTCATTAATTGCCTTTAATTGGGATTCTGGATCCTTCTTTAACCAATTTGCCATAATTCAGACTCTTTTTATGAGCTGTATATTTTCCCTATTCATTAATTACGAAATTAATGAATAATTAGGGTGTCGGACCTTAAATATCGGCCTTTTGTTTGAATAGTCAATTATATTTCTATAATTACTTTTCTGACCATATCATTTGCCCCCCAACTTCTGGGAAAATCTCCTCGGGGTTTTCGTAAAAGTTATAACTGTCATTTTTCGAGATTCGAGATCTTATTTTTCACGAATTTTTGTTCCACTTTCCTGGAAAATAATTAATAATAATTATTTTTCCTTTATTTCTTGGAAATCTGTGTTCTGGGTGTGCATACCCCCGCCTAGGAGACGTTCTAGGTTGCCACGCCTAGAAACAATGTCTCCTGGGCGTGGGTCTTTCAAAGTTGGCTCAAGGAGCTCCTTGGCGTGGGTACCCCCGCCTAGGAGACATTCTAGGTTGCCACGCCTAGAAACTATGTCTCCTGGGCGTGGGTCTTTCAAAGTTGGCTCAAGGAGCTTCTTGGCGTGGGTACCCCCGCCTAGGAGACATTCTAGGTTGCCACGCCTGGAAACTATGTCTCCTGGGCGTGGGTCTTTCAAGGTTGGCTCAAGGAGCTTCTTGGCGTGGGTACCCCCGCCTAGGAGACATTCTAGGTTGCCACGCCTAGAAACTATGTCTCCTGGGCGTGGGTCTTTCAAGGTTGGCTCAAGGAGCTTCTTGGCGTGGGTACCCCATCCTAGGAGACATTCTAGGTTGCCACGCCTAGAAACTATGTCTCCTGGGCGTGGGTCTTTCAAGGTTGGCTCAAGGAGCTTCTGGGCGTGGGTACCCCCGCCTAGGAGACGTTCTAGGTTGCCACGCCTAGAAACTATGTCTCCTGGGCGTGGGTCTTTCAAGGTTGGCTCAAGGAGCTTCTTGGCGTGGGAACCTCCGCCTAGGAGACATTCTAGGTTGCCACGCCTAGAAACCATGTCTCCTAGGCGTGGGTCTTTCAAGGTTGGCTCAAGGAGCTTCTGGGCGTGGGTACCCCGCCTAGGAGACGTTCTAGGTTGCCACGCCTAGAAACTATGTCTCCTAGGCGTGGGTCTTTCAAGGTTGGCTCAAGGAGCTTCTTGGCGTGGGTACCCCCGCCTAGGAGACATTCTAGGTTGCCACGCCTAGAAACCATGTCTCCTGGGCGTGCTTTATAGAAGCTTTCCTCAATTATTTTCTTGGCGTTGGTATCCCCGCTTAGGAGACGTCCTAGGTTGCCACGCCTAGAAACTATGCCTCCTGGGCGTGCTTTATAGAAGTTGGGCCTTGTCAGGCCTTTGTTTGGTTAAATTTAACCAATATCTATTTTTTATATGTTGAATATTCTAGATTCTTCTAGAACTTTCAATTCGAATTTATTTGGGCTTCCCGCCTAGCGATTCTCCAGGTTCTTCTGGAACTTGTAATTCAAATTTTGAATTTATTTGGGCTTCCCGCCTATGAAAGGCCCAATGACTTGTTCTCGGTCCATATACCGTCTATAGACGGTTCATTGGAACGTTGTCACCGGCTACTACTCCTATAAATTGAGTGGAGTAGAACTTCCATTTTTCACACTTCAAAGTCACTCTACTAAATTATCTCAGAAACTTTCCTTAAAAAAGCTCTGCTAGGGTTCCGCGGTAAAGCGATTTCCGGCGTTCAAACCACCGTGCATTTTCCAGTTTTCGTTTAAATCTTCATCTTCTCCGTCAAGGTTTCTGGGTTCAAGCATTCTTTGGAAGGATTTCAATGGCGGATTCAAGCTCATCCCAATCCCAGATTTCTCAGCCTTCTCGTCCGGCTAGAGCGAACCGATGTAACCCACCTCCAAAATCTCTAGTTCATGCAAACGTTTTTTCTCTTAGAGATTTACTTTCTGATTTTGGGGATGCTTTTCCCAATCTTCTTCATTTAGAGGCCCATAACATCCCTTCTAAGTACAAACAAAGTAGGGTTGATGATATTTCTGTTCTTTTCGGTATAAAGGCCCCTTATAGGGCCGTAGCTCCTGGCCCAAATGATAGGGCCTGTTATCCTAAACCTGGGGCCATTAGGATGTATAAAGAAACTTTGTATTCTGGTTTTCGCCTTCCTCCTCACCCTTTTGTTCTTCGTTTATTAGCTGAGGTCCAAATTTGTCCCACACAACTAATGCCCAATGGGTGGAGATTCATATATTGCTTCCTGGCCCAATGCATGAAACATAGGGTAGAGCCCAGTGTATCAGTATTTCGATATCTCTTTAAATTTGTAAATGCTCCGGATGATATAGGTTGGGTTAAGATTCAATATCGAACCTTAAACCGTAGTTGCTTCGTTTCTGGTTCTTCTCCCGACTCTCTTCCCTTGTGAAAAAAGAGTGGTTTTATATTTACTTAGATGGGGATGATTGGAACAATTATTTTTGTCCTCACTTCACAAGGGCTACGGATGGTTCTTTAAGGTCCCTCAAATTAGGGGTAGATGATCTTGCGTCAATTCAACTCCTGACGGGTGATTGCTTGCATCATTGCAATCTCCTAATTTCTGAGGATAACCTTCAAGCTATGGGGCTTAGCACCCTTGAACCTCGGGGTATATAACCTTAACTTTCTTTCTTTTATTCTTACTTGTTGTCACATAATATGATTGTAACATTTGCCTTTTCTTTTCAGCCAAAGCTGCTTTAGGCGCTATTTCAAGAGGAGGGAGGATCATGCCTCTAAAGCTGTGGTGGTGGAAGTTAAGAGGGTTTCTAAACGGAAGAAATCTGGAGATGGTTCCCCTGCTGTGGAGAAGGTGCCAGCTTTTTTGACTGAGCAGCCTATCCTTGTTGATGAGGACCCCAACCCATTTGTGGTTAAATGGGGTTTGCTCAACAGGGATACCATAGTTGGTGATTCCAGGGCTGCAGCAGAGTGGTCCAGGAATGTGGTCACTCCAAGGGACGTGGCCCACGTTGTGGAGTCCTCAGAGGATCTCCAGATTGAGCTTCTCGGGGCCCAAGCCCTTGCTTCTGTAAGTAATTTTCACTTTTGTTTATTCTTTCTTTTAGTTGTTCATTCTTTAAATATGTGCCTTTGTTTTATAGGCTAATACCTATCATCAAGCTGCTCTTCACAACTTGAAGGCAGTTCGAGCTGAGAAGTTGATAGCCGAGAGAGACAGGGACAAATATTTTGCTTCCTCTACCTCGAACTTCGAGAGGTTTAGGGAAGTCGAGAGGGAGTTTGTGGCTGAGAAGGAGAGGGTTAGGCAGCTGGAGGCCCAACTCCAAATGGGTCGCGAGGATGTTATTGCTGAGTATAGAGCATCTAAGGAGTTTGATGACCTCCTTAATGCTGAGTATGATGCTAACTTTCCTAGCACCTTCAAGGATTGTTGGGAATCCATCATTGAAGAGCTGGGGACAAAGATTGAAGGAGTGTCCTTGGATAAGTTTCCCGTTCCTGATTTATCTGGGACATCCAAGGATACTATCATGGACACTGCCGACCTCACATCTCAGCCTATTGATGATTCTGAGCTCTTTCTGGATTCTGAACCAGTTGGAGAGGGAGATGCTGCTAAGGATGATGTTCCCCTTAACTTAGAGGGAGATACTCCTCAGGATGATATAGCATAGGTTGGCCCTGCGTGGCTATTTTCTTTATTTATGTTCTTTTCTGAACTCACCCTTCGGGGTTTTAATTTAACTTTCTTAGTAAGTTTATTTCAGTTTTTCTTGATTTTGCATGCTTAGTTCACATGTCTATCAAAATGCTTTGCATATATAATGAAATCATAAGAATATGGAATTCATAACTTTAAAAATGGGATCAACCCTTACATAATACTCAAGTTTAAAAACTTGGATTGGTTTCGTCGAACCTTATTTCTAGTAGTGAGTCCACTTGGGAAACACTTTAAACATAATAAACTTTCAGATTGGAGGCATGCCAAGTCCTTGGTACCTCATGCCCTTCAAGGGTTTCTAGTTTGTATGAGCCTCGACCAAATACGTTCTTGACGCGATATGGTCCTTCCCAATTTGGGGCCAACTTCCCTTTTTGTCCAACTCCCGATGCTTCAATCTTTCTGAGAACCAAGTCTCCTTGACGAAAGAACCTTTCTTTAACCCTTAGGTTGTAGTAGAAAGAGGCTTTCTTTTGATGTTCAACTATCTTGGCGTTTGCTTCATCTCTAACTTCGTCAATTAGATCCAAAGCTAGCCTCAAGCCTTCTTCATTTTCTTCTGGTTCATAAGCCTCAACTCTTGGGGAGGTGTGAGTAATCTCCACCGGGACCACTGCCTCTGCTCCATAAGCCAATAGAAATGGAGTTGCCCCGGTGGTGACTTTACAAGTAGTACGATATGCCCAAAGTATGGGGAGTAATTCGTCTACCCAAGTGTTTCTGGAGCGTTCAACTCTTTTCTTTAGTCCATCCAGGATAATTCGATTTGCAACCTCAGCTTGCCCATTTGCTTGAGGATGGGCAACAGAAGTGAAGCGCAACTTGATATCGTTCTCATCACAATACTTCTTGAACTCATCGTTGTTAAACTGAGTTCCATTGTCCGTGACCAGGACTCGTGGAATTCCATATCTGCATATCACATTTTCCCAGAAGAATTGCATTACTTGCTTGGTGGTTATCTTGGCTAATGGCTTAGCCTCAATCCACTTGGTGAAGTAGTCAATTGCTACTATCAAGAACTTTCTCTGAGCACTTGCCATAGGAAATGGCCCAAGTATATCCATTCCCCACATAGCAAAGGGGATAGGTGAGTTAATGGATGTCATCATCTCTGGTGGTTGTCTAACCACTGGTGCATGTTTCTGGCACCGTTCACATTTCTTCACATAGCTTTTAGCATCAGCAAGCATGCTTGGCCAATAGAAACCTAGACGGTTGACTTTATGAGCAAGGGCTCTGCCCCCCAAGTGTTGCCCACAAATTCCTTCATGCACTTCCTTTAGGGCCAATTCCGCCTCTTGAGGTCTCAATTAGGGCATACCTCAGTGCTCTGACGTATAGCTTTCGTGCTTCTGAAGTGTCGTTGGGCAGCCACCCAGTTTCCAGATGAACTTTGATGGGATCAATCCAACAACTGGTAATACCAATGGGTGCTACCAACTTTACGTTGATGCTTGGGGTCTTCAAGACTTGGAAGTATACACTCCCTGCATAGTTTTCAATCTCGGAAGAAGCAAACTTAGACAAGGCATCGGCCTTCACGTTCTCTTCCCTTGGAATGTGTTCCACATAACATTCATCAAATTGAGTCATGATGGCCTTGACAAGTTTTAAGTACTTGGCCATGACTTCATCTCTGGCCTCAAATTCCCCATTCACTTGGGAAACCACTAGCCTCGAATCTCCACATACTTTCAGAGTTTTGACCCTCAGGGCTCCAGCCAGCCCTAAACCAGCTATCAGAGCTTCATACTCAGCCTCATTGTTTGTTGTTGGGAAGTCAAGCTTTAGTGCATACTCTACGAGGAATCCATCAGGACTTTGTAGCACCAAACCAGCTCCACTTGATTTTGTTTTTGATGCTCCATCAAAATAGAGCACCCAATATTCTTTGAAGTCCGTTTCCTCATCTTTCTTATCTTCCACTATCACTTCCTGCCCCCCGACTTCTTGGTTGTCAATGGTGCATTCAACCATGAAGTCAGCAAGTGCTTGAGCTTTTATGGCCGTCCGAGGCTTATATTTGATATCAAATTATCCCAATTCAATGGTCCATTTGATCAATCTTCCACTAACTTGAGGGCTATGCAAGATGTTTCTTAGAGGTTGATCAGTCAAGACCTCTATCTTGTGAGCCTGGAAGTAGGGGCGTAGCTTTCTTGAGGCCATTATCAAGGCTAAGGCAAACTTCTCTATGGTAGAGTAGTTTATTTCTGCCCCATGCAGGATCTTGCTCACGTAATAGATGGGTTTCTGAACCTTTAACTCTTCTTTTACCAAAACTGCTCCCAAGGCAGTGTTGGATACTGCCAAGTATAGATAAAGAACCTCTCCTGGTTTTGGTTTGGCCAATAGTGGTGGCTCAGCCATGTATTTCTTCAGGGCCTCAAAGGCCTCTTGGCTTTCAGTTGTCCATTCAAAATTTTTCACTTTTTTGAGTGCTTTGAAGAAGGGTAAACACTTCTCTCCAGACTTGGAGATGAATCTTCCTAATGCAGCCACTCTCCCTGTTAGTTTTTGGACATCCTTGACGGTCTTCGGTGGTTCCATGTTTAGAATTGCTTTGATTTTGTCGGGATTAGCCTCGATTCCGCTCTTGGAAACCATCAGGCCTAAGAACTTTCCCGAGCCCACACCAAAGGCACACTTAGCTGGATTCAACATCATATTGTGGTGCCTTAGCACTTCGAATGCCTCTCGGAGGTGTTCAATGTGATCGGCCTTATCGAGGCTTTTGACTAACATGTCATCCACGTAGACCTCCATGGTTTTTCCAATTAGGTGCTCAAAGATTTTGTTTACCAACCTTTGATAGGTTGCTCCTGCATTCTTAAGTCCAAAAGCCATGACTAAGAAACAGAAGACACCAAAGTCAGTGATGAATGATACCTTGGCGATGTCATCTTTGTGCATCTTGATTTGATTATATCCACTGAAGCCATCCATGAAACTTAACATCTCATGCCCAGCTATTAGAGCATCAATCCTAGGTAAGGGAAAACAATCCTTAGGACATGCATCATTCAAGTCAGTGAAGTCGACGCACATTCTCCACTTCCCGTTAGCTTTTTTAACCATCACGGGGTTAGCTAACCATTCTGGGAATTGGATTTCCTCAATGAACCCAGCTTCCAAAAGCTTATTCACTTCTTGCTTAATGGCTTCAAGCCTCTCTGGAGCAAAACTTCTTTTCTTTTTCTTCACTGTCTTCCTTTCTGGATCCACATTCAATTTGTGAGATATCAACTGGGGATCAATCCCTGGCATGTCGGCCGCTGTCCAAGCAAAAATGTCATTGTTCTTTTGAAGAAAAGATGTGAGTTTGCTCTTCAATGGTTCGGGCAGTAGTGCCCCAATATAAGTAACCTTCTCTGGTTCACCCAGGACTAAGGGAATTGGGATTAAATCCTCAGCTGGTTTCCCTCTTCGGTCCTCATTGTCACTAGTGTCCATGTCTTCAATGGGGAGAACCTGCCCCCCAATTCCATCAGGTCTCAATCCGGCTACATAACAGCTTCTAGCCATCTTTTGGTCTCTTCGTTCCTCACCAATCCCATTCCTCGTTGGGAATTTGATTTTTAGATGATAAGATGAGGCAACAGCCTTGAACGCATGAAGACCAGTCCTTCCCAGGATTGCATTGTAGGTTGAAGTCGCTTTTATAACTATGAAGTTCAACATCTGAGTAGACGTATTCATCCCTTGCCCCATGGTCATTGGGAGTTGGATAGTGCCTTCCACTTTTGATTCTACCCCGTTGAATCCGTATATATGCATATTTGAGGGTGTTAGCTGAGAATCAGTGTAACCCATCTTGATAAAAGTATCGTGGAACAGGATATCCACTGAAGCTCCATTGTCAACCAAGACTCTCTTTGTTTCAGAGTTGCCTATCACAGGTACTATGACAAGAGGATCATCATGGGGGAACTTCACCCCTTCCAAGTCTGAATCTTCAAAACCTATTGACACTTCTGTTCTGGCACGCTTTGGTGCTTCTCCAACCACGGTCATTACCTCTCGAGCATAAGCTTTTCTTAAGTTTCGGGAGGACCCAACAGCAGTTGGCCCTCCGAATATCATGTTGATCACTGGCCCTCGGGGCTTGGGATTCCGATCTTGATCGTTGTCCCTTCTGTCATAATCCTTCCTTTCATAGTTCCCCTTTTGGCTCCCTTGGCTTCCATCTTTAGTGAACTTGCTGAGTTTTCCTCTTCGTATCAGAAACTCAATCTCATATTTCAATTGCCTACAATCATCGGTGTCATGACCGACTTCTTTGTGGAACCGACAAAACTGATTTTGGTTCCGTTTGGACAAATCAGCCCTCATTGGCTTTGGCCATTTGAGATCTTCTTCCTTGGCTATCTCCATCAGAATTTGACTCCTGGGAGTATTCAATCTTGCATATTCTGTGAATTTTGGCCCAAAATTGTTTCTCTTGGGGGGAGAATCAGAGTTCTTTGATGTTCCAGGGAACTTTTCCTTGACGTCGTACTCCTGAGTTTCTTTCATTTTCTTTGAGTTTCCACTGTCGCCAGCAGTGGGCTCATACTTTCTCATGCTTTCTTCAGCCTTGATATACTTTTCGGCTCTATCTTGGAGCTTCAGCATGCTCTCGGGTGGATGTTTAGCCAACGACCTTTTGAAGTGGTCATCAGTAGTTCCTTGTTGCAGGGCTATCATAGCCACTCTGTCCTCTAAGTCCGGGACTTTCAGAGCCTCCCGAGTAAATCGATTGATGTAGTCCTTTAGGGCTTCATTCTTTCCTTGACGTATTGCCATGAGCGATGCAGAACTTTTCTCATGCACCCTTCCACTAATGAACTGATTGATGAAAGCCTTGCTTAGTTCCTTGAATGACCCAATAGAGTTGGGAGGTAGACGGCTATACCAACGTTGGGCCATGCCTGCCAAGGTTTGTGGAAACGCCCTACACTTGACCGCATCGTTGGTTGGCTGCAACAGCAGTGCATTGGAGAAGATCCTTACATGATTTGCAGGATCTCCCGTTCCATCATAGGCTTTGATCGAAGGCATCTTAAATTTTCTGGATATAGCCGTTTTCATGATGTCTTGAGTAAACGGTGGTGTAGGATCATCAGGATCTCCTAGGGGCAACATAATACTAGGATCACCCTTGGGGCTTCGGCCCTCTTAGTTCTCCTTGCCGGTGGATCCAAGTTGATTATCGGGATCCCTTCAGTCGTTCGGCCTCGAGATTGAGCGGCCTCTTCCTCAGCAAGGAGTTTTTTAAGCCTTGTCGTCTCTGCCTCTTGGGCTGCAAGTTTCTCCCTAGTAGTTTGGGGTTGCTCCCGATTTGTCTGGGAAGAACGTCTCCTTCTTGGGGCGACATCCTCCCCAGTTGTATAACCCTCATCTTCGGTGTATGGGCCAGAGTAATCTTGAACGAAAGGGGTCTGGCGAGTTTGTTGATTTTGGGGTCCCAGACCTTGAATATAAGGGGGCACATATGTCTCATGGTAGATCGGATTAGTTCCACTACCGCCCGCCATGGGTCGAGGGGGCATGCCATAGCTTGGCATCCCCAAAGTCTGATTCGCGTATTGAGGTAGATCAGTAGTATGGAGTTGAAGGCTCCTTGGTGCACTCATGAGCAGCGGGGAGGTCGTGATTGGTTGCTGGTGGACGGTCTCTTGTGGATTAGATCCATGAATGACCATCTGCATGGGATTCGTCCCTTCAACCGAAATCGGGATTTCCGGTCCTTGAGTGTTGGTGGGGATATTCGCCCCTTCAGTGCCAGTAGTCGGCGGTGGCTGATCGGCCTCAGAGGTGATAGGGCGATCTTCAGGAGTTTGATTATCCCGATCTGTTCTTCGTGTGTTTGCCATGGTTGATGTTGTCTTCCCATAGACGGCGCCAAATGTTATGGATTAAAAAACGTGCTTGTGAATTTAATGCGAGGGTTTAATGAGCTTCGAGCTTTAATGGCTGCACTCGTGTTTCCGGACTAAATTGGTCCTCACAAGATGCCTACATATCTCAATTAATGTTGAGAATCAAGCCAAAGACGTAGTTCTGATTGTAGGATCAGGGACCTTATATAGGCGTCTGGAGCCTAGTATTTATGGTATGTTTAGGAGTCTTAGCGAATAAGTCTCCTTTTTGATATTGGATAAGCATTGTATTGCTTGCAGGATAAGTCTTTTCCTTGTCGATAAAGGCTATGACTCATTAATTGCCTTTAATTGGGATTCTGGATCCTTCTTTGACCAATTTGCCATAATTCGGACTTTTTTTATGAGCTGTATATTTTCCCTATTCATTAATTACGAAATTAATGAATAATTAGGGTGTCGGGCCTTAAATATCGGCCTTTTGTTTGAATAGTCAATTATATTTCTATAATGACTTTTCTGACCATATCACCCGTGCATCGCACGGATTGTTTTTAATAATTGTTATTTTATTATTTATATTTTAATATTTTATTAATTGTATTTGTTTAAAAATAAATAAACACGTTAAAATAGGTAAATTCTGTTAAGTAATTAAACACATTAAAATAGGTTTTAAAATAAATTGGAACACAAAATATTTTTGGGAAAAGAAGGGGGTTTAGTAATAAAAAATATAAATAGATTCATGTTTTAGTTGAAAAAGGTAATTGTTCGTGATATTTTTAGAAAAAACGGGAATTTTGTTAAAAAAAATACAAAAAGTAATTGATATGGGTTAAAAATAACCCTAAATACATAATTAATATTGCATTAATTAAACCTAGATGGTCCATAAATAAGGTCCGAAACTATAATTAAATATTAATTTCATAATTAATATTTGGGCTAGAAGTACAACCTGTATTAGGAGACGTCCAATACAGGCTTGTTCTAATACAAGTGGGCTTGTTTCAATACAAGTCTGTTATGATATGTAAACAACTCCTACAAGGAATGATCTAGAATTAATCCTAATCCACCGTCAAGGATAAGATTTATCCTTCGAGAAAGTGATAATACTTATCCATCGTCAAGGATAAAATTTATCCTTCAAGGACGTGATAATACTTATCCACCGTCAAGGATAAAATTTATCCTTCAAGAAAATCAATACTTATCCACTAGACTTCTAAATTCCTATATAAAGGGTATGACCCCTCATCTCAGAACTACGTTTTAGACTTCATCCTCGAATAAGGATGTACAAGTCACTACGTCCCTAGTGTGCCCCTGCCGCCATAGCCCCGAGGGCAACACCAAGAACTACGTTTTTATTGGCTTGATTCTCTAAACACTAGAGATACGTAGGCATCTTGTTAGGACCGAGTTAGTCCCCGACAACAAGAGCAGCCATTAAAGCTCGAAAGCTCTTAAACCCTAGCATTAAAATTCAAATCAAAGTACGTTTTTTATTCCACAACATTTGGCGCCGTCTGTGGGAAGACAACATCAACCATGGCAAACACATGAAGAACGACTCGAGAAACTCAGACTTCTGAAGGACTTCCTATTACTCCTGAAACTGAGACTCACGGAGGCCAACCGCCGCAAACTACTGGCACTCAAGGGGCGAGTATCCCCCTCACCACTACCCAAGGACCAAAAATCCCAATTTTGGTTGAAGGGACGAATCCCCTGCAAATGGTCGTTCATGGACCTAATCCACAAGAGACCACTCTCCAGCAACCAATCATAACCTCTCCACTGCTCATAAATGCACCACGTAGCCTACAAATTCACACCACAGATGTTCCCCAATACGCGACTCAAACTTTAGGGATGCCAACCTATGGTATGCCACCTCGACCCACGGTGGGCAGCAGTGGTATCAATCCAACATATCACGAAGTATATGTGCCTCCTTATGTTCAAGGTCTGGGACCCCAAAATCAACAAACTCAGACTCGACAGACCCCTTTGATTCAAGATTAATCAGGTCCCTATACTGAGAACGAGAATTATTCAACCGGAGAAGAGAGGGATGTTGCCCCAAGGAGGAGACGGTCTTCCCAAACAAATCGGGAACAACCCCAAACCACCAAGGAAAAGATTGCGGCCCATGAGGCAGAGGCTGCAAGGCTTAAGAAAGTACTGGCGGAAGAAGAGGCTGCAAAAGCACAAAACCAAGCAACTGGAAGAGTGTAAAATCCCGTAATTTTATTTTTATTATTAGATATTACATATTAAAGAAATTTTATTTAGATAATTATTTTAATTAGAAAATTCTAGAATTTCTTTACTTACAAGTTTTTCGAATAGAGATAAGGTTCGATAAAAATGGATTGAAGCGTAAAAATATTTTAGAAAATCAATATCTTTTTATTTATGTTATTTGCGTGGATCAGAATAATTTATTTAAAGTATTACTTGATGAGGATGTAAAATTATTAGGAGCATGTATTATTTTTACCTTTTTAAATTAGGGTTGTGTGTAATCATATAAGAACCATTAGATAACGAAACGAGCCGCGCGCTGCCGCATCATTTGAGAGGTACGTTTCTTTCTGCTTTGTTTTGAGACCCGCATTCTCTTGTTTGTTAATTGAAATTTTACATGTTAATCTTTTTAATTATTTCTGTACGTATATGCAAGTACCAATTTTGTGATTGAACATTTTCTTGTTATTGAACAAAGTGTGTATACGTACATGATTATTACAATTTTTACTTTGATAGGAGGAGGGGACAACTATTTGAAGCATGCTATTCGTGTTTAGAAAGATAAAATTAATTGTTTTCCTAATTATTTGCTGATTCCGATTATTAGTGTTTATAAAATTTGAAACTTTGATATGTAATTATTAAATTTTGTAAGATATGTTTAAGTGTTTATATGTTAGGTTTATGAACTCTTTTTTTTTTAGTTAACGCCTAGCAAGATTGTTTATTAACTTATTGTATAAATTATTACTTGTTGGCTAATAACATGTGCTATTAATTGTACATAGGCCAAATGGAGATAAGGTTTTGGTGCTTCTGTTTAAGGTTTATTATTTTGTTAATATATGCATGTCATTGTCGTGGTATTGTTGGTATAGGATCAACAATGTTTTATATTTGTTAACTGCTTGTATGATCAGCTTGTGTGATCTAACTTGGTAATAAATTGTTATTTAATATTTAGGATCTATTCGTGCAAGTATTTTTGATGTGTCAAGTCGACTTTGAGGTAAGTACTTTTTGACTTACTTTTATTTTCGGAAAAGATATTTTGATTCTGTTTTGAATTTTGTATAAGACATAAGAATATTGTTTCGAACTATATAAGAAATAAGATACGAGAATCTTCGAATCCCTTAGTCTCTACGTTATCGAATCCGTTCGTAATTTACGCAATAGTTCCGAAACTAGCCTTAGATACCCTTAGTAGGCGCACAAGTGTGCAACTTTAGATACCTATTAAGGGGGCGTAATTATTGAACTTTAGATGCCGGTCACTGGCAAAGTGTGACATATAAGAATAAGAATAAGATCCCGGCTACTGGGAAAGTGTGGCCGTAGAGCAAGACTGTGGTATTTATAAGAATTTCGTTTCTGTTTTTAATTCTGTTTATGTTCTAGGTTTTAAAAGTATAAACTTTAGGTTGGATCATTTTTCGCAAAGGCTTTTAAATTATTATTGTTTTGAGAAAATCTATTTTGCTAAAACGCCCACTGATTTGGAGAATATTTGTAAGTCAATCTGTTACTTGTTGAGCTCTGTAGCTCACCCATTTCCTAACATTTCAGGTTTCGATTTTGGAGGCTTATTGAGAATACGGATGTGAACTTGTGAATTTTGTGCTACTTGATTTGATGTAAATTATTGGTTAAGAATAATTGTGCTATTAGAATCAATTTTGTTAAATTGCAAGATAAGTATTATTGTAATTGTGGAGCTGCGTCTTCGATTTTATGTTTTTGAATTACTGAATTTGACCGTTGCTTTGACTTTTGTGACATTTTGTACTTATTGAGTACAAAAATGTATTTTATTTTAGTTTTGAATTTAGAATTAATAATCCGAAAAGTCGGGCTGTTACAAAGAGTCTCTGTGATCAATTTAGATCCTGCACCGAGAAGAACCAAGAGGGCTGAAGCCCCAAATGGTGATCCTACTGTGTTGTTACTCTTGGGAGATCCTGATGATTCCACATTGCCTTTTACTCAGGATATTTTTAAAAAATGAGATATTTTAGTTAGAAAAAATAGAAAAGTAAAAATTTTAGTTAGAAAATATAAAAAAGATTATACACTTTGGCTAAAATAGGTAATTGGTTAGTCATTAACAATTATTATTTTATTATTTTATTTTAATAAATGAAACAATCTGTGATATTTTTGGAAAAAGTGAGGTTTTAGTAAGTAAAAATAAAAAACTTATATGTTTTAGTTAAAAAAGGTAATTGCCCGTGATATTTTTGGAAAAGTAAGGGAATTTTTCAGAAAAAATAAAAAAAGTAATATATTTTAGGTGTAAAAGGTAATTGGTTATAAATATGTAATATTATTATTTAATAATATTTTTTATAAATAAGTAAGGGTAATTAAGTAAAAACACGAAGTACAGTTAAGTAAGGACAATTAAGTAAAATCACAACATACCAAAAAATATTTAATATTATATTCAATGGATCTCATTAATTTAATTTAAAAGATCTAACGGTTAGAGATTGGATGACCAAACTATGGAGGAACTCTGTTAGACATGACATTGTCTAAAGCACTATGGAGAAGATGTCTAACTTTTGCATCCTTTGCAATTGATGAGATATCTTCAGGAGTCAAATCCTTCTTTTCCTTTGGAACAGTCTTTTGTTTTTGACCAGCAACAACATGAGATAGTTTAGTTGGCATATGAGGGCCATCATTGATTCTATCAAGGTATTCTGGATCTGTGGCTTCCAGAAACATGGTCATCTTTACCTTCCATATTGGATATTCCACTGGTCTGAGAATTGGAACTCTAATCGTCTCATATCGACTCACGGAAGTTGGTTGAACCTTTCTCAGATTTAGAACCTGCTTGACTATTTTCAGCCATGATTATAACTTGTGTTTGGATCAAAAACTGTATATATTAAACAACCTTGGCTCTGATACCAATTGTTAGGCCGAATACACAATATATAATCAAGTAGATGTATGAGAATAACAATAAGAACACTGTTTATGAATAATAAACTGTATGGAATTAAAAACTCCTCTCTCAGTGATGTAAAATATCACAGAGAGCTCCTAGGTTACAAGAATGATAATTCACGTATTCGCACCCCTTTTAGGGTTAACCTAGTGTTTATATAGTACACAACTACGTACAATCTTCTAATTGATATTCCTATAAATCAGCTATACAATTAATATCAATCTAGAATTGCTTCTGTCTTCTGTTCAGTTTCCTTAGCCATCTCGATATCTCTTTGCTTCTTTCCATCTTCAAAGAATATCGCTTCTAGAATCTTCATTGACTTTTACACCGACTGCTAAACAAACTCTGACTGTCAGAGTTTAACAAACTCTGACCAGTTTTTCGGCTAAACTCTGATGGTATCCTGATACTTTAAACACTGATAAACAAACATCAGCAATTATATCTAACAATCTCCCCCAACTTGTGCATACAAAAATGTACAAGTTAACATATAATTGATGATGTCAAAACATATAACAAATGTAGTGTTTATTAGCAAATAGGATAAAAATTGTACAAATATAGCCATGATCAGAAACTACAAAAGAGAGGACATAATAGTAAGACTTACATCCGTGTCTAAAATACCCTCTGAACCTGAACATGTAGTGTGAGATTTCAAAGTCATACCTGTAGAGGCATAGCACATTTCCTATCAATACAATTTTGCATAATTTATATTGTCTAATTCATCAACCACCATCCGAATTCCTGCTTGTTCCTGCAACTCTAGGAAACATACAACAAAAATCATGAATGATACCGTAACAGAAAGATAGCACTAAGAGTTACCAAGCGAAGGTACATTGTAAATTATTGACATAAAAAAAAGGTAAATTGTGAGTACACCATACTATTTGTCTAAATATTCAGCAAATTGTCATATCTTAAGTATAAAAAAATGCTTTGGAAGGTAGAAATCTATTACAATTGCGATACAATTACCAAAACTCGAATCTTCCATTGCAATAGCTGTTGACATACGTAATTTTTTGTCCAAGCATCATAACAAACACTTAGTACCCTGTTTTATTAACGCTCCACAAAACAATGCCAAACACATATTATGAATCCATATATAAAAAAATCTAGAAATTTACTAATACACACGATCCGACAACATCTATGAAATTTGTATTTATACCTTGTTTTGGCGAGGAAGGAGATAGGTATATGTCTACCTGAAGAAAAAAGAAACTAAATCAGAATTGAAACAAAATCAGAATTGAGAGAAAATCACTAATAAAAACACTCCGACATATAATAATCCACTCCAACAGATAATAATTGGTTCATATAGAACTTCTATCAAACACATTGCAGACATTAATCCAAAGTCATTTGTATACCGCTGATGTTATTCGAGGTCTTAACAATAGAATTAAAAAAAAGTATGCAATTTCAAACCAAAAAAGGGACAGAAGAGGGAGGAGCGGAAAACCTACCGGTACAACCATTAAAACCCATCTTTATAAGACCTGTTAAATAAATCAAACAAAGAAAAATTGCAGAATAAAGGAAGTATACCATATATACATATATATAAAAATATAAAGACATCCAAAATTTATCAAAGATGATTGATACAGTATACAAACCTAATTTATCCATTATCCGGAGTTGGGTAAAATGAGAAAGAAAGGCTGTGAAAATGATAAATTTGAAATTAGGGATGAAGAGTGAGCGTCCGAGAAGAGTACTACACAGCAAGTTTAAAGCCCAAAATCATGGCAAAAGTAACGGCATTTCTTCACGTCTTTCTGTTTTTTTAACTGATGGACCGATATTACCTGTAAAAGATCCGATTACCACACATTTTGAATGGAAAATCTGTTGGATCAGACCCGTTTGAGTAATGGGTGATCCGAATTTGTAGTGAAAGGACATAAAAGGACATGACAATAGTTTTAATTTAAAAAGTGAAAAGGATAGAAAAAGTCATTTTCCAAAGTCTTTGTGTTCATGAATTAATATTATATAGATTGATATTAGAGATTTAGCTTAAAAAAATATTGAATTCTGTTCAAATCCGACCACGAGTATCTCTATCCAATATTATATTTTGATTCTTAAGTTGAATACACTGCATAATATTCAGGAAGTATTTTTCACCTACTTTATATTTGAGTTTTTTTTTAATTCTTCATATCTGTGATTATTTATTTGACAAGTAATAACTTGCGGACATGATACTAAAAATATAAATTAGAATTTTTTCTTATTTTTTTTTTAAAACATTTGAAAATAAAGACAGATTTGATTAAGAGCTGAAACTCATTATGACAAGTGACAACAGAAACTTCCAGAAATGGTGTTTGAAAGGAATTCGAATCATTTTCAAATTTAATCAATGTTTTTTTTGCTAAATTTAATCAATGTTAATTTGAACAAAAGATTCACAATACATATAAATTTATCCCAACCAAATTCCAAATATTTCAAACATTTCCTAAAATCACAAAAAAAAAAAGAAAAAAAAAGTCACAGTTAACTTTAAAATTAAATTTCTGACAAAAAAAACTTGAAAATTTACAATTTTGGTAATAAAAAACATACTCAAATAAGCCCAACCTCTGAATCTTCCCATTTTCATCCAGCCTATCATTCTTCCCCAATCCCCAAAACCCTCTCCTCCAAAACCCTAGCTTCGCAAACCCTATTCCATGGCGGCGACGGCCGGCTCCGACGTCTCTGACGGCCCAGTCCTCAACCTAATCAACAAACGCCTCCGCGCCCTCCGAAAAAAACTCAACCGCATCTCTCAAATGGAAGACTCAATCTCCCAGGGCAAAACTCTCAACAAAGAACAAGAAGAAGTGTTCCGTACCAAATCCTCCGCCATTTCCGCTATTGATGAGCTTGAGAAGCTTAAACAGCCTCTCGCTATCGCTGTTTCTGAAGAAATTGATCTCGCGATTAAGGTTAAGAGTGAACTAGTAAGTGATAAGAGTGAAGTAGTAAGTGATGTTAAGGGTGAATTAGTAAGTGATGAAGGGGGAAAGAGTGGGGAGGACTTTTCGGTTATCGAAAAGTTGTTGGAGGTGTTGTATTTTGGGAGTATGTTTGATGTGAGGAGTGAGGTTGATTTTACAAGAAGTGTGCTGACTAAGACGCATGAGAGGAACTGTTGTTTGAGTTATGATTATGTTTCGGATGATGAGAGTGAGTTGTTGGCGGAGAAGGATTTGGATTTGATTTCGAAAGTTGGGAGTTTGTTGGTTTCGAGACCCGTGGATACGAGTTTGTCGCATAAGAATGCGTTGGAGAAGTGTGTTGAGCGTGCCAAACTTTGGATTGAGAGTTCCGAGCAGCCGATTGAGGGCGAGTCCAATGTGACTTGTATGTGTGAAAGTGATGTGTTTTTTTAGTAGGTGTTGATTTGTTTTTGTTGTTTAGTGTTTGTGATGAAATGCGATCTTTTTTGCAGATTCTTTGTTGAAAGAAAAGCTTGCGAAGATTATGGCTTCACCGTATTTTACTACATTGCCGGAAATGAAAGCGCCTGTTGAAGTTGTGGCTGCTGCTGGAAACTTTGGGTCTTTTCAGGCTCAAGTGGATGTGCAGTATCAACAAAAGGTGAGAATTTTACCACGCTCCTTTGATTAAACTTTTGTTTAGGCTATTGTTCTTAATCATGTTTTTACCCTTGCAAGGCATGTGTATTGAGATGAAATGTTGGTAGTTTCCAGTTGTGTTCTACCAAAAATGCGAATGCAACATGGTTTTTGTATTAAAATTGTTTTTAGGTTTTTAACTTATAATCTTTACTCATGTTAGTATCCTTGGAATGTTTGTGCATTGAGATGAAATATTGGTAGTGTGTTTGTGACTTACTGCCTTGCTGATGCAATATTCTGAATAACAGAGTTTTTTTGTTTGTCGTACGCTGAATAAAGCATTTAGTGTTTAATGTTTATGGCAGGTGATGTATTATTTCAGATATCTTATTTGGCTTCTGATTATTCATGTCCAAATACTTAAATAAGACAAATAATCTGACCTTGCCTTCAGTGGCCAAAAGTTTATGTTGATTGTTTGGGTTGCTTGTGCATAGGCACTTGCTAGTCGTGAGTCATGACCAAATTTTTTTTCTACTATCTTGCCTGAACATCTGATCTACCCCCTGCTAGTGCACAACCCACATGTTAATACGTTCTCTCGTTTAAAGTACACTGGATCCATCAAGTACAAACATCTGATTGAAATACACAAAACTGGTCCTATATTGCTACAGTGTTCTGGTAATAATAGATAGATCCATCAATTATTCTGGATGTTTAATCTCAAGTTGTTTAGAGCCCTTCCAATGTAATAGATAAATCGTTCTATCAGTATGTAAACTCAATTTTTTGCCAGTAGAAATTTGTTATGTTATGTTTGGTAACTTGCAAATTTTAGCTGTATCACTCCTTAGTGCTAAGGTTGTTACCAAGTGCATCTTATATCTTATCTTGTCCAACCATGTAAATGGTGCATATTTGGGGAGTCTCATTGTTTCACTACTTATAATTAATGCTGGTGGAGGCAAGAAGAGCCATATCAAATTATCCCTTTGAGGCTTATTCCGAATTAAGTGAATAATGGATGGTCGTTCTTGGCCTTTTAAATATTCTTTTTAAAGTGTCAGGCTGAGGCATTATTCTGGTGAAATAGGACCGATCTTTTTTACTTTCATCTTTGTTCTCTCTTACTCTCGAGTTTGTAGTACTTTGTTTCATTTATCCCCATATTTTTTCAGCTCTAATTTGTCTTGTGTGACAGCACCAAATATCACAAGCCAGTTAAATTTTTTTCTCATGGTCATATTTTATCTTTTCTCGATTCTCCAATATTGACATGTTGGGTAATTTTACTTACCAAATTTCTATTTCATTGTCTGTCAATGTTCCCAGGATGACGAGGTAGCAAACACTGAAGGGAATGAATCTTCTGATAATCAGGCAGGGCCTGTTGACAAATCGCAAAATGTATGATTGTTGTTTGGGCATTAATTTATATGACAAGAACTAAAGTCTCGTTTTTGATGACAAAATATGTTCACACTTTTGCTTTGCAGGGTGAAAACAAGGTTGAGAACTCTACAGAGCTCCCCGCTCATTCAGAGTCAGTCAAACCACAGCCTGATAGGGAGCAAACATTTGGAGATGTAGAAGCAAAGGAGCAACAGTATAACCGAAGGCAGTTCCAGAACCAAAGGGGTGGACGCGGCGCAGGTGGTCGTAGGGGATATTCCAATGGGCGTGGAGGTCGAAATGGCAATAGCTGGGGAGGTGGGCCATACCAGAACGGTCGCAACCAGTACTATGATCAGCCTGGAAACTACTATCCCAGAAACAACTATTACAGCAATAGAGGCAGGGGAGGTGGTAGGGGTGCTGCTGGGAACAACCATGGTTCTGCAGTTCCAACAGAGTCATGACCTTGTTATTAGCTCTTCTGGTGGATGGGAAAGATGTTCTGCTTTTGCTTGAAACATGGATTGAACGTGGGTTGTTGTAAGATGAGTGGCACACTCAGGACCCTATTTTGTAGTTCAATCAATGAAGGACTTGTTGGTAAAAATCTTTTTTTTAAGCAATGACTTTATTGAACTGCAATGATGGTATCTTGGTTATAAAATGTGTAAAACGAGGTTAGAATTTCCTTGGCATGTTTTGAAAACAAATAATTAATTAAAATCGTGCAAGAATCATAACTTGGCCTTGGGTAAAATAGTTTGACATGAGTTTAAATGTACCTACCCCTTCTCAGATAGAAAAAGGGGTCACATCAGCCCCCTTGTAGATAAATGGTTCATTGTGCGCCCCCTTTAGCTTTATGCGCTTTTTTATGTGATGGGGTTATGACTGGCATCACCCTTTTACCGTTGGTTGTGCTTGCATATGCCTGATCCTGGCCCAGATCAGATTCCTAACAAGCAGGATTAGACAGCAAATTTGTACTTTTAAATTGTGGATTTAATTGGAAGCGATGTTAATATTTTTCTGGTTGATATTATAGTTTAGTTATTGCTACAAGCTTCAAGCGCTTAACTTCCGGGAAGAAATCACCGGAACTAAAAAAATACAAGGTAAAGGCCATTCTTAGGAATAGAATGCAGCTCGATGACTTTTCAGGTGTCCGGGAGGAACCGGTGGTGTTATACTATTTGGAATAGTGAATATGCTGCATCCAAATTCTATTGATTGGTAGTCTGGGGACAATATTGCAAGTCTACATTTTCATGCGCCGCAATTATAAAGCACATGAATATAACATGTAGAATTTGTAAGAGAATAACACTCTGTCCATTGCATCGTCAATCTTTCAGAATTCAGATCAAAGAGCCTACACAGGCTCTTTGATTCATATAAAGCACAGAACGTAGTAGGTTACCTACACAGTCTGCAACGTTTGTGCAACACAAATGTCATATTATTGCTCAAAGAAAGCATACATTTGTAATTTGATTATTATAAAACAATGCCATATAAAAGATATTGGAGTAGGGAAAGTGTTGAATGAGAGGTGTGACATAAATAAGTTCGATTTACAATTCAAAAATGCTAGGTAACCTAAAACTTGTCTCAAAATTTATACAAAATACTTGTGTCATTTCTATACTTGGTAATTTTCAAATAAAAATATGAGAAACTGAAATCGAAATATGTCAGATGTTATGTCATATCATTTGAGTTATTTTTTGGAAGATTATTTTGGATTCCGTAGCATTACATTTTCAAGTCAAAACGGAGCTTGGTATATCACGCATTCACGCTGTGAAACTTTTAATTTGATTTTGGATCACTCGTCTCTCCAAAAATATTTAATTTCGGGATAATTTGTCTCCCAAAAATTGATATTTACGCATGCGAAAGATGCGTATTCTCGTGCAATGTATGGTATTCGTAGTCTCGTAGATATACACCATATTCATTTAGAACCTTCTCTTCCTCATTGTAGAAATTTGATCACCACTTGATGAGATTGGTTTTAAGGAAATTAATAATAGCTGTACGAGAGCTAGGAAAAAAAAAATCTAGCTGTACGAGCAATTCCAGTTTAATACGTTATCCAGTTAAATGCAAATATGCTGCAAATTTTGATATTCAACGGTTCAAATAATGAAGGCATCGAATCAAATACTCCATTATACAATGTTTAAGTTTACCCCCTAGCTGTTTACCTATAAAAAGGCATACATTTCTGTTCTTCATCATCATCAAGCTAAAGCGGGAAGTACAAAGCTTATTTCAAAATCTGAGTTTGTTCTTCGTTTTCAGTTTACTAATTTCAGCAGAACAGAGAAAAGAAAGATGGGAGCTAATCAGTCTGCTGTGTATGCATCAAATGGATCCAATGAAGTGGTCATGCCCAAAAAGTCCGGTCGTGTTTTATCATTCCATTCCTCTACTAAATGGAAAAGCCATTTTCAAGTTTCCAAAGAGACAACTAAACTGGTTAGTGAATTCAAACATAACTTCCCGGAAATCAAGCTCTATATCTATCAATGCATATGTTGTAGTTTTTCCATTTTTAGTTAATCGTTTAATGTTTATCATGGATTTCAAGATGGTTATTCATTTCACGGCTGCATGGTGTGGACCTTGTCGGATGATGGACCCTGTTCTTCGTGACTTTTCTGCGACCTATGCAGATGTAGAGTTCATCAAGATCGACGTAGATGAGCTGGAAGTAAGCTGAAGCTAACACTCATCTCTCCCCGACCCCCCCCTTTAAAATATATAAACTGATCGCGAATTTTACTTCCTTGACAAATGTTTTATATTTGTATTTTAATGGTGAAGTGCATTTCTTATGTAGGATGTGGCTCGGGAGTATGCTGTGCAGGCATTGCCAGCATTTATTCTGATCAAGAAAGGAAAAGCAGTTGATAAGGTCGTCGGAGCAGAAAAGATAACGCTCCAGAAAAAGATTGAGAAATACATGAACTAGATAATGAAATTCATGTCATGCATCAGAAGAAATCACAATAAGCATGATCTATGCATTCAAAATAAGACCCTCTGCCGATCATAGCTAATATAGCCTGATATTCTATGATCTGAGATTATTTTTCTCATGTACTAGAACTGCAATAGTAGATAAGCTTTTGTAACATTATTTAAATTTTCTTGATAAGGATTGTAATATCGATTTCAAATAAAATTGTGAGTAAATTGTTGGTGATCAGGCAACTGCGTTACATGTAATATAAACTTTAAAATAATTCAAAGTAAGCAACTATTGTAAATTACAAAACTCGTATCTGGAAGGACACAAGGAAACGGTTGAAGACTTGCAACCTGTAAAATTTCAGAAAGAATCAGAGGAAGAAATTCTGATCACATTGGATCTGGATATCCTGTTATAATTAGACAGAAGTAATTAAGTTCACCGGGTTCCACTTATTGAGGACACAGCTGCTATAACAGATTGAAAATTATGATTATCCTGCATTACAGTTTAAGAAAATCATGGATTAAAATTTCCAGTTGCAACAGATTTTATGTTGTTCAGAAACCTTAACAATTAGAGTATATGGCTAACCTGTCACTTGTCTACACAAATAAATTCAAAATTTGTGAACTTCAAATATGTACACTTCTGATACAATGTTAAACAAGCTTCTACCTTCCAAACATACGCACAGTGTGTACAATATATCTGGCATTGGGAGTGTCTTAACACATGATTATTTGAAGCGCTTGATCTTATCTAAAACATCCCCATGAAACCCAACACTGTGATCTGGAAGTGTATCATAGATGCTAGTTCCAACACAAGTGGTAATCTAGAGCTAATGTGAAGAAAGCAAATCCTTAAATTTGAAAGAAGTGCTTAAATGCATATGCGCTTCTTCCAGAGTCTGCAGTACCTAATCGATGGAATGAGGTTGGTTTTAGAGAACTAAAAACAATACAAGGTACCAAATGGCTTGTACTCAAGCGGTATAAATAATAGCAAAAGCCAAAATGCACGCACTTAAGCTGCGCGGTGAAAGCCTTGCCAGTGCTTTGGGATCTTAAACTTGCAACCATTGTCACAAGTCACAATGCTAAACAACTAATGCCTATAAATTTACAATGTGGATAAAACTGTCACAGTGATTTACATCATTTCGTAGATGGGTCATGCTCCAGAATGTAAGAAATAACATAGGTTATATAAAAAAGTAAGTCTATTTGTATTAAAGGTACTCAAAATAATTTACACAAAAAACCACTTGCCATTTTGTAACATTCTTCTCAAAGGAAGAACAAAAAAAACTATTACATGCAAGAGATGGATAATAGAGGCCAGAATGACCAGTATAGGTTCAAAGCTTAACATGAACATACATAAATATATAGCTTCCACCATTATTTGCTCTTCACTTTTTGTCATGGAAGTTAATAATTCATACACAAAAGATGCTAGATATAAGCTCCTGAAACTGATCATCCGTTTGCTGTACAGAGAATAAACCTGCTGTAAAATGTAGAGAACAAGATTTTCGCCATTGCAAGATACTGACTCTAACCCAATGCACCTTGTAAGGCCTTTCACTTTGCGCCAAGCCTTAAGCCACTGATACACCAGAGGTCAAGATGAGACAACATTAGCTAGCGAATTATGAAATCACGTATTTAAGAACTTTTACTTGCATCCCTTGTTAGAACATTATATTGCACCAACAACATAGTCTGAACTATGTGATAACTCAAGAATCGAGACACATAACATGAGAATTCCAAAGAAATTATAAGCTAAAACCCAAGTCAGTAAACAGGACATCTTTTAGCACAGTAAATTAGAATAAAAAATCAGTTTAAATAATGGATTATTCAATTTGAAAGCTCACCTATTGAGAGGATTGAACTATGACAACATTCATTATCACGTTACTGGGAGGAAGCTGCAATCTTAGAGGGTAAAGCTTCCCATTTAATGGACTTCTCGAACAAACAGTGATCTCAGTGAGTCCAGTCTCATCCTCCAGTCTCTTGGTTAACTCATCAATCCCATTCCCCTTGAAGGTAATCACAAGCTCATCCAAATCTTCATCCACTTCCCCATATTCATTACAAATATGATAATATATAAGCCTGCCATCTCCTTTCTTTCCTGGCAAACTTGCAGGTGAATTAGCTGACTGCATTTCCAAGAAAGGTTAGATGTCAGTCTTTGGTACTAATTTGACTCATCGCTAGATTAAAACCGGATTGCTAGTAAAGAAAATTAAGATTAATTTCCTAGCTCCAATACCCCTGTCTTCTTAGAAAAAAAGGCTGAGGGTTCGGTTGAGGCTATGTCAATATTTAAATTTTGTGCAATTTAGCAGTTACAGAAATTCAAGATTAATAAAGAAATACTTGTGTTTACAAAAGTTTAAGAATCAAACCTCAGGTCCAGAGAAACTGGAAGGAGTAGAAGGCGTGCTAGATTCAGAAGAACCGAAAGAATCAGAGTGAACAATGAGCTCCTGCTCTGGCTTGAACGAAACATTCTCAACAACATCAACGTACCAAAAAATCCAATCCTGAGTGGCAGTCCTCCGGGGAATGTCATGAGTAACCGAGTTTCTCCACGGTGGAAGTCCCCTATTAGCTCGAAGAAATTCACCGTATCGAGTTCTAAGCTTGACTTGATTCTCACCATCTCTAATAGGCTCCCATTCAACAGAAGAGTCCAGCCTGTGAGGTACAGTTTGGAGAACTTTTCGACCTGTCATTCCAAACAGGAAGGGTAAATTAGAGGCCGTGAGATACTTATTGTAACAACTCTTGAGCCGAATTATATTGAGATTGTTGTGATCAGCTGGTACAACTTCAACCGTCCACCTAGCAGCCTTAGACGAACCATGACGGTCTTGAGTGACAGACTCTTCGTCGTCATGGGCGATTAAATACTTTCCATGACAGCTCCGGAGTCGAACCTCATTGACATTGCGAAACAAATCCATTGCAAGAAAATGATGGAATGAAATTGATCAGTTCGGACAAAATGAAATAAAGACATTGATGACCAATAGGAAAATTACACGTAAGAAATGTAGAGATGTCGGCAGTTATGGCAATAAAGACGGTAACAACACGGTTTAATTTGTGATACGGGGGTGTGGATGGTATGTAGATTGCGTGGGAGGTAAGTGGATACGAAACAGACAGGTTTAATATTAGTAATGGATTTAGGTACAAGCAGCCAATAAAGTCACGACTGGTTGATTGCGATTTGTAACAGATGTTTATTTACTTGCTTAACTCAGAAATTAACTTTAATTAGGACATATTTAATTGCTAATTCTACGTGTTAATATTTACGTTTATTTTTCTTTTTCACTATTTTTTTTTTGTTTCCAAATGTCGATCATCGTTGCGAGTTAAACTACCAATTTTATCTGAGTGAGTTAAACTAACTTTTAATTTATTACCAATTTAAGTGTTTGGTGAT
The DNA here is from genome assembly GCA_030848705.1 of Heracleum sosnowskyi. Taxonomy (NCBI): domain Eukaryota; kingdom Viridiplantae; phylum Streptophyta; class Magnoliopsida; order Apiales; family Apiaceae; genus Heracleum; species Heracleum sosnowskyi. The sequence continues at coordinate 122,542,135 of CM061241.1, forward strand.
GTAGAGCCGTAGACTGTAGAATGATGATGTACACGAGTCCGGGGTTACCGTTTTTCTATTTTCAACCTGCTATGTAAGGATGATAATTTAAAGTCATTAAATACTGGGGATAAGGATTCGGATATTTGAAATCAGAACCGTAATTAATTTGAATATCCAAATATCATAATATAAGAATTTGCATTTCCAAATCCTGAATCAAATTAAATTCGGTCGGATACCGAACCAAATATTTTATTTCGGTTCGGTTGGTGAAAAACAAAAAATCCAAAAATTATATGAATAAAATATTAGCATTGTCAATTCATTCATATTAATAAAGACATTTTTTGAATTGGATGTACTACTGAATGGAACTATAATAGCATAATAGCATTTCAAACCATAAACTAGTCTTTGTCGGTCACTAAACCAAGTTCACGAAAATCAATAAATGTCTGCTAAGAGAAAGTTAAATGAAATCTAGAAAAAAAAACCTAAGAATAGAAAAGAAATAATGTCTTCATAGTTCGTCCATCTTTCTTCAATGTGTGCGAGATAATTAGCATTAGCATCTCCCTGCAAGAGAAGAAAAGAAAATTATAACAAAAATATTTAACTAAAAATAATTGTTAAAACAAATTAATTTTAGAAATCAGAGACGTGTGGTGTAGCATAACAAATTAACTGTTTAAGATGAAGTGGAACAAGCTAAAAAGACCGACATGATGTTCACCATAGATTGATGGTTACATGCTGATTAACATGACATAACAATAATATATATTGAATTTTTATTAATAATATAATTGTTAAATAAATTAATAAAATTTGAATATTTTGGATATTTCGGATAATCCAAAAATCCAAATAAAAAAACCGAAATTCCTAAATTTAAAATTTTCTTTCCAAATACCAAATTATCTTTTATCGGTTCGGTATCCAAACTCAACTATTTCGGATTTATCCATTCGGTTATCGGATATCCGATCCGAATGCACACCCCTATTAAATACATATTCGATTTGTTTTGATTCAAATAGATTTTATAGATTTCAATTTTTGGAAATTCAGGATTTTTAAATTATCTATTTTACAAAATAGATTTAATAAGACATATATATGTATTTTCATATAATTATAAAAGCATCTTCAATATGCTTAGCTAAAATAGTTGATTAAAATAATATAAAATAATGATTATGTAAAATTTATGAAATCTTGTACTTCAATGAAATTAACTATAATGATTGGTTATATTTTAATAATGATATATATCATTATTATTTAAGTTTGCCAGAAATACATTATAGTAATTTAATTTGGTAACAATTGATTTGAAATTTGCTATATTCAACAAATATGACCAATATTAATTGGTCAGACTATAATTTAATTTTTCCTAAGAGGATTGTTTATTGAAGAGACAATTTTTTTACAAATTATTTGTAACTTTTACTTTTGGAATGCCATAAGAATATTAACAAATTTTCTCGATTCAACTAAAAATTTAAAGTTTCTCAAATTAACAAATTTCCTCTTTTATTGAAAGGAAAACAAGTTTCTACAACAAGCCCAGCCCAATCTTTTTCAGGCTAGAATTCATTTTTAAGAGGACTCTGTTTTTTGTAACTGTTGGATGAAACATGGAAACCTGAAATCTTCATCTCGAGAGAAGATGAATTACTGGTATGAATATTACACAGACTCGTATGTGCCATTATATGTACAACAATTTTCTTTATCTTCTTGTTTGGCTAATAGTAAATTCAGACTAGAATAGTAGAATGTGGTTTACACTTTACAGTAATCAATTCCTCATTTTGGTATAGACAATAGTTATTAGTCCATATTACAATTTTGAAGATGTTATTTGAATTATTTTCTTGTGAATGTGATTAGATAACTCAAGTGATAAGAGTTTATCTCTTGTGATTCTGGTTCGATGCCCCGAGATTTGTGAACAAATACTTATTTGTAAGTCACATAAACTTAATAATTAAAAAAATTATTTCATTGTAGGAATTATTGAGAACTGACAATGATTCATCCGGTGCATTGTGAAGAGGATGATAAGAGGCACGCACAACTTACTTCTACTCCTAGGAACATTAATAGAGAGACTGAGATTGTTTCAGTAAAAACTCAAACTCTCATTTTGGAGACTGAAAAAAACGTCATGCAGTACAGGAGAAGGATAACAAAGGATGATAATACAATTGCACACCTTAACTCTACTAATAAGAGTAGGAAGGGAGAGAACTTTGACAGCGCAAAACCGATTGTACAATACAGGAGAAGGGTGAAGGCTACAATTACTTTAAATGAAGGCCACAATTACTTCGAGAACATCCCAGATGAAATCCTAATGATCATTTTGAAAAAACTGATGAATGGCCTCGTCGAAGTAGAATTTAAATTTCTCGTGCAATGCTCAGTGGTGTCCAAGCAATTCAAAACTAATGTCTGTGATATTATTCCCACACTTCCTACAGCTTTTTGTCTTGGGGCTTGGATGCGGTGGACCAAGAATTATGGACGTTGTGGACCAAGAATCATATGCTGAGGCATCGTTAGAGGACTGGAAGTCTAGTTATGAATCATGTACTGGTTCCATTCATGCTTTGTTCAATTATATTTTCTGCTCTTTTGATAATAAATATGTTATAGCTGGTAAGTTAGTGCTATCACCAGTGCTTTCATGTATGTGTAGTAGATAGACGAACAAAGATTGAATGTAGATGATTCAACAATACGAAAATTGGTGGATTACGTACAAATTAAGGGATTTGTCCAATTATTGTAAAGCCTATGTGGGGGGGTGCACCCTTTTGAAAAAATTATATGACAATATGTGTACCGGCCTTGTTAGCCGTGACTTGATCATCTCTTAGAATATCCTATAATATAATGATAAAACAGGCTGATGAAGTGTTTAACCTTCATTAAAATTTCAGATTGTAGAATTTACTTGTATGATGGACAGAGGGTTGATGAGAATCTTACCATTGCCACTTAGATGATTTTGATTTCTGTTTATTGCAGATTAGACTGAAGTCCGGCCTTAGTCTGCACTTGGTTTTACTATGTTAACAGTCAGCACAAATTTTTTATACTGGAAGCCAGTTTACGTGATGGAAGATTCCTAGTAAGAGGGTAGATCCTAAAAATGTTTGTGTGTTTATAGTTCTGGTCAAAAAGCAAAAGATCTACGGATCATCAACTTGTAAAAAATTATAGGATATGTCATGGGTTGTATTCCAGATTTCCTGATATTATTCTCTCCTTTTTATTGATAGAGTAAGAATAGAAGCCTTTTACCAATAGTAACTTTGATTGCTCAGTGCAGTGGATAATGATCATATTAATTGCAGATGTTATACGCTCTCAAAACTTGTACTTCCTTACTGAGAGAGCGCAGGTACTGCATCTAAGATATCTTAATACTGTATTCTGGAGCATGTATCCTTTTTGTCTGTATATGTGAACTTCAAATTGCAGTATTCAGTAGGCCTAATTCACTTTTCTAGTCAAAGTTAACAATTTAATATGCCACAGCGATCATCGCCCGTTTATCATTCTTAAGTTGAAGCCTAGCAGCAGCATCTGTCCCTCTTGCAGACTTCCAATTCCTCGTATTTTTTCATATTATCATATCATCAGTTCTGATTTTGATTATCTTTGTTCATTTATCGTTTTTTTTTTGCAATTTGTCTGCTTGGTTAGTTGTTTTGAGTTTATATCTTCATATTATCAGTAATTTCTGTTAGCTTTTTCAATTATGTTCCTCTTGATTGGAGAGAATGGACAGGAAAGGAATGATATGAAAATTGTGAACAGAATTGAAGGAGAAAGAAAGGATGTAAGAAGGAAGAGTGAACAAAAATAAGGTAATGCAAACTTTTTTCTGGTAAAACTGAAAGGAAAAGAAGTAGGAATCAGAAATTATTTAAATTCTGAAATGAATAATACTGCTGTGCCTACATGAAAATACTATGCGTCTCCCAGGACGCAGCCTTTGTTGTCTTTGAGTTTTATACCCTAGTGAAGGGGAAGAACAGGAAATTGTTAGATTCTGCTTTCTGAATCGTGTTTGTTTCGATGTTTGGAAGACAAAGTAAAACTTCTCCTGCTCTAAATGATCCGAAGGCTTGCATTTCCTGCTGAAATCCCAAGTCTCCAGACTCCAAGTGGGCCCTCTTGGCCACTACTGTATAAGATTGTGCAAGTGTGACTGACAAATATTTCTTGGTTGAGCTTGCAGTGGGTATGGTTTAATGATTAAAAGTAAAGCTTGCGGTGTGTGACAAATGATTTGTTCCAAGCTCTCTACCACCTCATTCATCGTTAGCTGATATTTTGGGCTCTTGATCATGCAGGTGCAGCTATCAGCCAACTCCAACTTTGCCGGTGCACTAGGTTCTATTATCTTGATAAAACTCTTGCTATCAAATAGGATCTGTCATGTTTTTCCACTACTTGTACCCATGCGAATCTCGTAGTGCAGAGCACTACTCTGAAACTCCGCGCATCATGAGAGGCCAGTTTCAATTTATTGAGGAGCAGCATAATATACTTAAACACCAAGGGGATGCTCAAGGGCTTATGTGTTTCACAATTGTTGGGTATTCAATCGAAGTCAAGCAGACGTCGAGGAGGAACGGAGGAAGTAATGAAAAATTGTGATACAACTATAAATTTAGTATTGAAGTGCCTCTAAAAAAGAAATCGCAGTCGAAAGAAATAAACAGTTTGCTCAAATTCACAGCGCTGTGCACTTGTGCAACTACACGGAAAATAGAAACACTAAAATATCAATAAATAATGAAAAATACTAGACACACAAAGTTTGTTCCCAAAATTCTTCTCAAATGTATTCGTTATAAAAGTGGACCCCTGCATTCACACCAACAATACCAATTAAAATATTCCAAATTGCCACATCCATAATAAATATTACTGATTTAAATAATAAAATATATTACTTTCTTTATTATATTTACCATGAATTATATTCGACTTGTACATTATTCAATATTAATTATTAATATTGAATTATGAACGTTAATTCGTTTAAATAATATATATATAGGAATCACGCAATTTGGTGATGAATTAAATTTAAAAATACGGAATGTGCAATTATATGCAGCCAAACAGGCCTCTAGAGGCTCATAACCGCCTCTCTCGTACAGTACAAAAGTAGTGCTTGTATTGTTGCATTTCCTTCTCTGCATTGTTTGTTTTTTTGCAGCCTACTCAACTTGAAGAGCAGAGCAGAGGTATCTCCATTACTTTCTTCTTTTCTATTTTCTCCAAGCTTAGCTCTACTTGTTTAGTTGTTTTATTTTCAATGGCAACTCCATTCGCTTCAAATTTGATGAAAATCTTCGATTAATTTACATTGTTTTGTTCTTCGTTTCGATCTCTATTTCTCTCATCTTGTTTACATTTTCTGTTTCATTTACATATTGTTATTCTACTACATTCTTTTTATGTTCGTATCTGTGCTTCGATATCTGTTTGTGCGCGCTCTCTGTACGGAACTTGAGTAGATTAATTTCTGCAGTTTCGCGAAGGCTTATTTAGTCGTTTACTCGTTTTTATTTTCGATAACATGTTTCTCGCAATATTTCTAGATTAATTTCAGATATTTTGAGCTGATCAGTGCTGATATTTTGAGCTGCTATACGTATTAGTTGTATTTTGTTCTTTTGTCTACATAGTGTGTGTGTGTGTGTGAAACTGTATCCGTTAGATGATTTTTGTTTCTCGAAAGATAATTAGTAATTTACTTCTTTATTTTTTTTTATTGACATGTCTCTCGCACTAATTTGACCAGATTTCTAGATCAATTTCAGAAACTCTTGGCTGCAAGTGTTATCGTTTGATCATTGATGATCTCTGCATATTAGTCGGATTGAGTTCTTCTTTTGTCTACATTTTGCTTATCTGTACGTGTTTGTATGCACGTTGCTTACTTGCTTGTATATACGCACCTGCAGTTATAATTTGTAAATACTCTACAAAAGTGTATCTGTTACAGTTTTATCTAAGGCTAAATAGCAGTTAACTCATTATTTGCACCTTCTATAAGCTATTTTACGTTTGATCATATGCTGCGAGTCTCCTTAGCTAGACCTGTATCGATAAGTAACATCAAATCTTATTTTGAACTCCATACAGTTTTGATGTGGTTTGCTTCTTGAAATTGTTATGCTAACTAGATTTGTATGTAAAAAGAGAATGTGTTCTAGTTTAACTTGTCAATATAGTATCAATTTTATGCATACAGGGGAATGTAGAGAGGGGAAGTGTCTGTATGTATGTGTGTGCTGTGTGCATGCTCATCGACTAATATGTTAGGCATCTTAATTTCTAGTAGTATGTTCCTGGAATAAGCTTTCACTTGCCGCAAATGAGATAAAAACTCATCATCTAGTAACTAGTGAGTTCATTAGGACTATCTATAATCTATATATGTATTTTGTTTTGTTTTAATAATATACATTCATTTACAGTTGTTCCTTGATACAATATTAATTGATTTTTTTTTTGACGCTGATGAATATGAAGACCAGCAGCTATCCATTCCCATGGAAAATACTGGGTTACCCAGATCTTTCAATTTGGAATCTTATACCAAATTCATGAAAGTGTTGCAGAAATTTCCTTTTGATATGGCACCAGAAAATGCCATTCAGCGTGTTTTTGACAGCCTACATTCACCAGATGACATGATTCGTGAAAACTCAATCCATTGCCAAGATGTTCCAGTTCCTTATAGATATCTGACTTTGATGTTCTTAAATATGGTGAGACAGAGTTGATGCAAATATGCATGCACTCTACTGCAATGTAATGCTGTTAATTACAAGAGTAATTGTGTAAAGTCAGATTTCTCAGCAGACAGATTAGATGGATTACTTGCTCAATAACTGCTGTACATTTTTTTTTGTTTTTTGGATATCGTAGTCCCTAATTAATAACTGTGTTAATTTGGCATGTAATATTATTCAGAGAAAACCGGATTATTGTTATTCATGCACTCATGCTCCACATAACATGCTCTGTATATGCTAGTCTCTGGTTCTGCAAAGCTGTGGTCTTATATTACTGTTAATTTATTTGTACCAGGTTTCTTAACATCCCTTTCTTATATTCCTTTTTCAGGATGTTTGGACTTCATCGCTGTCTCCTTCAGTTCGTCTTGTATCTTTTGATGTTCCAGAGCAGCTTATCAGGATTTTTGATAATACTATTCAAATTTCATTGGTAAATTTACAATACCTGGCTTGTAGCCTTCTCGACTAATTCTTACTATCCTTGCTGAAAGTTATTTATGTTACTTCGTACGTGCAACATATAAAGTAGGTTCTTCTTTTCTATATATACAGTATAGAGGGCATATGTGCATAACACACATATTGGAATTTAAAAGATAAATGCAGGTTTTCAGCTGCCAACACCTTTGGTTCCAAGACGAAACTTCGAGTTCTATAGGTTCTTTAAGGTTGTTGATGCACATGTTTCGGTCATCTTTGACATATCAACAGCTTATTTTCTGCATAGCTCTGATGGTTCAGTGGGAAAGAATTTATGGAGGCGTCAATCAGCGGTGATAGTCTATCAGTTAGATGAAGTCTCGTCCAAGGTCTATACTCTGTACAAGAGTAATTACTTTTTCAGCGAATTAAGCATACTTCGTCCCTTGTTCGTAGAAGAATACTATGATTCTCCGGCATCTAATAAGGGAGAGAGATGTTTTTTGATCCTATTACAATAGCTGTTATGACATATACTATTAAATAGCTCTTGAAAATCTCTATGCTAATTTTTTTTCAAGTGTTATATCTTCACTACTGTAACTCCCATCTTATTGACTTGTTTAGGTTTTTTGGGCTGAAAATGTGCACCGACCTTCACTCAACTTGCAGACCAATATATATACTGATCTGATGAATTCAAAAATGATGTTCTCTGCAAAACATTTGGTCAACACACTCCTATGGAGATATAATCGAAGGAAAAGCAAAGTGACTCTTAGTGTGTGGCAGGAGGATGGTATACATATCTTTCTTCACACCTCGACTACAAGTTTAATTATCATTGCTTAACCATGCTTGTTTCAGTAGTCACTAGAGTATAATATGGCATACAAATTTACATTTTGTCATGTCTAAAGTTGCTTATGAAAATGAGCAATGAAAGACTAAAGTGTGCTTGCTGATTTCCCTCGAAACAATTTCTTCACTTTCTCCAAAGTTGCCAATCTTTTCATCAATCTTCTCTAACAACATAATACGCGTTTGCCAAATTTTGATCTAATATACTGATTTGCTTTATACAACCCATACAAGAAATTTTGATATGTGGGTCAGTATGATATGCAAATTTTAAATGGAAAAGATGATGGGTTGCTCTCTTGGCTTCCTAATTGGGGTCCAATTGAGGCGTCAAGAGTATAAAACTCTAATGAGCAGAGCGTTTTCGAGGAGAGTATTGTCTCTGTCTGAGACAATTAGGACTCATGGATGGTTGTTAGAAGTGCACATTTACAGTGTTTGATAATATTATGTAAACTTATGGCTGGAAAGGGTTGTTTAAAGGTAATCTTGTTAATTGTATTCAGTTGGTTCCAAGCAGAGTTTAAAGAATATGCATATACATTTGTTTGTTTTGGATGTTGATTTGTTATCCTACTAGATGGTACCTAATTTCTTTTTTAGTGTTTGTTGTTCTGGTATAGAGTATCATTATTTTTAAGAATGGTTCAGCACTAAGATTTTCTTGTGAAGTGTATATTAGTTTCTTTCAATCAGACTTCAAACTATTCATCCTCAGCTTTAAGGTATCAACTGTGAACATAATTAAAAGAGTATAAATTATCATTTCATACAATTCAAATAGATTGTACAGATTATGATTCTTACAGATTACCTACAACTACCCCTTTCTCTTGCTGTTCAAGGACACCTGCTTAGTAGCTTAATACTTTTTTCTGAGCTTTGCAGTTCAGAATCTGTTGTTGTTGTTCACTGAGAAGATGAAGATGGCTTTTCTAGACATTGTGAGTGCACCTGTTGATGACAAAAAATGGGTTATTTTGGTGAACGGTGATATCAGGGTTATGAGGAATAGGATTGATGTGCATAATATTCCTGGCACAGTCTCTTGTATTGCTGTGAGTACCTTTAGACTTGAAGCAGCTCCACTCAAGGCTTATAATTTCCTTATAAAGCACCTTCAAAAGATCCAGGTAGATGTCTCGGTCTCAGAAAAATTGTGTTGTAATTGTAGAGATATAGTATAAAAAACAACTTCTACAGCAGTAGTATACCATTACCTCCACACGTACCTTTCTGATAACGTGAAAATATAATTTTTAGTGGTGATCACAATTACTTTTTCACTATTCGTCACATGTCAGTTGATTCTTTGTTTAATTCTTACCATGTTAACTCTTGCATATTTTCACTTTTTGTAGTTTCCGTGGGGTAGAGGATATTCAACGCAAGAGGTAATAAGGTTTGAATCAGAAAGTAATCACATTATGCTACTTCAAGGAATTTACCCAGAGGAATTTACTCCAAGGAATTCACCCCATGTAATTATATAAGAGAACTTTTCGATACTCATTATTTCCTGACTTTAGAAAGAAGCTGTGCTAAATTGCGTTGTGGCTTTGATTTTACAGTTCAATGCATATCTACTGCAAGAAGCTTCAAGTGATGAGTTTTGTAGGTTTGTTGTAGGAGCACTAATGACTGAAGTAGATGGCTTCATCAATCTCTCTCTTTGCATGGAGACAGATTTGAAATTAAATCCTGCTGGTTTTGCCATCTTGCCCGATGGTATCAACCCCTATTCTTCATTAGTAACTATTGTTGTGCGTGAAACCCTCAAAGTTTCTGATGACATCTGCCGTAAAATGGAAGATTCCATAAAAAGAAGTATCGGAGGGATACGGACAACAATGAAATGTAATAGTCTACTATTGAAAGGAAAAAAGATTTTGTCTCTAAGCAGTGAGGCTTTTAGATTCTAATCTGTTTGAATACTTGAGCATTCTTAATCACTTCATTTGTACCCACACAGGGGTCTAAATGTCTAATGCTGAAGCCTCTTTTTTATTTCATTAGTACTTTCTGTGAGCAGTTTTTCACTACAATTTGAGGACAATCTTGGAATTGTTGCAAAGTAATGTTTCTGCTAATTGTTCTAAACTTCTCTTTTTTTTCCCAAAAAACAATCACTTGCATTAACATGATAAAATTTTGACAATAATCAAGAAAAATACAAACTCATAAAAGACCCCCCTAGGCACAAAACCTGAAACGGTTCCTACACAAAGCTCTGCAAAAAGGCCACAGGGTACAACTTGTTTCGTCGAATAAGCTTTAATCAAGTAGTCTTGGTAAAACTATTGATCAAATCAACCAATTTCTCAGTCTTGGGCAATACATCAACGACAGCAGAGTTCAAAGTAAACCTATCAGCCCAAGCAGCAAGCTGTGGCGCTTTGTTCTTGTCCAGAAATGTAACACCCTGTGTCGCTTCTCTGACCCTAAGCCAACCTAAGAGACTTCCGAGTACTACGTCAAGGTAACCAATCTCGTCACCGCCAAAGTAACCTTTCCCTTGGCTACTTTTCACAAAAGCTTCCTCCAAAAGCACCAACCCCTCCACAAATTTCTCTCTTGCTGCTGCTTTTGCCTCCTCTCCTTCTGCTGTTCTGTATTCTGTTAATAGCGGCCACCACTGCAATTTTTCGTATGTCAATACATTGAAGAGTTCAAGAAAATTAGATATGCTCAAGAAAATTAAACCATACTATGCCTTCGATCTGAAACAAGCCTAAAACATATTGTGAATACGGATGCTCTTTATGACACAAAGTTTATGTTAGATGACCAACGTATGCATACATACGCCCACGAACTAAAACTTATTAGGTATAATTCGGGAAGAATTTTGGAAAAAGTGGGTTCTCTAGAATTACACCTCAAAATAATGATACTAGTAATCAGATTTGTTTCGTAAATAATACGGATCTGACAAAAAAATTGAACCCGAATAAAATATGATCCAACCGTGACAAAGTCAACCAAAGGCCTAACTTAGTAGTAGATACTCCATGTAAATACGAAATCTCAAAACAGGACAAGTTACAAGGACAGTTATAGTGTCAAGATTACCTTATCAGTAATATAAGCAGCCCAAAAGCGAGCAGTGGCACGAGCAAAAGGATCAGAGGGAAGAATGGAAGGGCCGTCAGTCCAAACCTCATCAATGTACTCAACAATCACAAGAGACTCTGAGATGGGCTTATCACCATGAATGAGTACAGGGACTTTCTTGTGAATAGGATTGGATTCCAACAGGAGTTGACTCTTTGCACGTAGATTCTCTTCAATATTTTCATAGCTTACACGTTTCAGATTCAAAGCTATTTGAACCCGGTTGACGAAAGGACTAGCCCAAAACCCAAGAAGCTTCACAGCAGCCATTGATTTGATATTTGTTTTGTGTAGATTTGTAATGGAGATTTGTAAGTTGAATGAGAAATCAAAGCATAGATGACTTGCTTTTATATGGCAGAAAGTAGCTTCATAGCATGGTGACTTGTGACGTAAGCAATGATGTGAATATTACGAGTATGTTAAGGTTTAGACTTTTTTAGAAATACACGTGCGTACATTTACCGAAGAGTCAAACATTGGGAAGTGTGAACTAGTAGTACTAATTAGACTATTCTCGTAGAAGATACGAGATATTTCCCGAACGTACCGACAAAATATACAAGTCGGTGATATTATTTTCTTCACAAAAAAAAATTGAAAAAGCAAAATGCACCAGCCGGGAATCGAACCCGGGTCTGTACCGTGGCAGGGTACTATTCTACCACTAGACCACTGGTGCTGTTTGATTATTATTTGTAAAACAAGACTCTTGGTATCATTCGCCAGAGACTCATGAACTAAAGTGCAATTATTTCCCCTTCATTACCAATAATGGTGGATATATAACTAAAATGCAGCAAAAGATCAACTCATCTTCGCCGTAAAAATTGATTTCTACTTGTTAACGAAGTAATTTGGTATTAACAAAATTTGAGTTTCGTCGTCGGAATCAAGATCTATGACGGTAGTTATTCGCCGAAAGGTCACCGAAGTGTGATGGTTGTGATGAATTGAGGACTGAGATTGTAAGGGTTTTCTTGGTGGTGGCTCGTTGAGCTCTTCACTTCCAACCCCCTACAATGTGTCTACGTACCCTGTATTTATAGGGGATCAAGTCCTACGTAGTTTTTGGGGAGCAAGTAACCTATATGGGCTGGTTTCTGATTTCCGAGCCCCTAGGATACATGACCCGTCTTCTGAAATTGGTCTTCGACTCGCTTTAGGAATGTCCAACGATGAGGCCTCACACAGGTCCGAGGCTCGTCTATGCTTTCAGGACTTCATGGATAAGGAAACTTCCCCCATCGAGGACTAGTCCTATCCGTTACCAGCTATGTCCTTATTTCATATACGCATGTATAATCATGACTTACCCCAAATACTAGACACATCTTTGTCCTCCGAATGAGAAGCACCCACCAGATTGCAGAACAAGTGATCCCAAGCGTTTGGGTGCAAAGTGCAGGATTACTCCAAAGTTCCCCAATTAGGACGCGCCCATTGAGTACAGGAATAGAGCTCCCAAAGCACACACCAAGGTTCATCCCACATCCCCAATGAGTACACGCCCATAGAATATAGGAGGAGACCTTCAGTACAGGCATACCCTTGGAGGCCTTCAACCACGGACATCCCCCTCCCAGGGCACATCATAGGAAGGAATTCTTCAATCATCAGGCTAACCCCTAGAGGCCTTCAATCACGGATCTCCTTCCCTTAGGACGCATCCTAAGGGAGAAGTCTTCAATAAAATATCAATATTAAATCAAGAGAATCATCCATCTTTCAATGTCAAGTTGCCGCTTCAACACGCGAGGGCGCGCCCACAAGGGGTGGACGGCTAGAGGGCGCGCCCTCTCCCTTATTGAGGGCAAGCCCTAAGCTTCCTTATATCAATTCAATGTCAATGTAGCTCTTATTCTCTGTCAATTCATCCATTCATGTGAAGTTGTCAGTCACACCAAGAGAACGCGTCCTCAAGGGTTGGACGGCCAAAGGGGTGCGTCCGTACACCGTAAACAACTTGTTCATATCACAGGTCCCTCCATGTCAACTTCTTCTGCACAGCAAACTAAAGGCTTTATCCTAACCACTTCATTAAGACTTCATAACAACTTTGTTTTAACAATATGTATTATGTTCATAATACATGTTCCCCCAATCCAGAAAGCTCCTCACTGAAATGGCGAGGGTAGTACACCCCGATATCTAGTTTCAAGTCTTCTGCATCTTTGTACACTCTGCTTAATTTCTCAGGAAGTGCTGGTAATGTACAAGGCTACAAGTATAGGCTTTAATATTACTCTTAAAAATTATACTGTTGGTGGCGAAAGGATACTATAGTCTACAACAAACTAACGAAATAATAAAGTCTAGGACATCTGGATCGGCATTTCGAGTATCTGCTTATCTGATATGAATAGGACTAGCAACTGAAGTCACCGGGAAACAGTCTTGTTACCAAAAATAAGGTAATACTTGATAGTGCATTTATTAGGACTTGCTAGACTTTGAAATTTGCAGAGTGGAAGTTGATTACAGAACTAGCCAACTAGGTTCTCTTAAGATTCTTCCAGGTTCAGGCATCAGTTCACTGACCAAGAAAAGATAACAAAAACATCAAACAAAGAAAGGGGAAAAGAAGTAAATGACTTAAAAATCTACTAAAACAGGTGAAGTCAGTATTCCAAAATCCAATCTACTTCTGTTTCCAGTTTATTTAAATCGATGCACTTACTAGCTCTGACAGAATTATTGTTAACCCTTTTATTACCTTGATAGATTAACTTGCTTCGGAATTTATATACCAGCAAAACGAAACCCTATCTCAGCTTCGGAATCTCCATACTAATATCTATATACTTGGGGTGAATTTCACATGTGAAAATCAGCTAGTTTATTTACTTTCATTATCACTTTCCCTTTCATCATCATTGGAAGTATCAACACAGTTTCTGGCCTCTTTCAGATATAGAATTAACTGGTATAAAAGACATATGCTACTAACTCGTTTCATTATCTTGTAGCTAATATTATAAACTCATGAACACTTTGTTCTATGACAAGAACTTCAACATTTTCAGCTTACCAATCAAAAATCAGCTCTACCGTTCATTAATATTTATCAAAAGGCAATAGGAATTCAGAATAGTATATGATAGGCTATGCATAGCAGCCCGGTCTTATCTCTGAGCCAGAAGTCGCCTGGAACCCGGATTAGCATTCGAGTCATGGCTCACCTCCTAGTCCAGACTCATCTTGGAACCATGACCTACATACTAGTTCGGACTCATTGCCAGGCTGTGGCTCAAGCTTTAAACTTAATTCTCTCCTGGCGACAAAGGCAATCTCTTGCGTGAGAAAATCTATACCTCATTACGTGACGTGCCTAGGTCATCATTGATATCCACACCTAATAACGACACGTAAGAATACCTAATGATTGGGACAATGATTCCCTATTTAAACCACACGCCAGCAGGAGCCTGGCACACGACGCCACAATCCTTCACCTGGACACGTGCAATCCATCAACATCACCCAGGTGTCCTACCTACCTAGGATTCAACGCTCATGATTGCAGGTACAACCCCAAAACCCTAATCCTTGGCCTATAAATAGACCAAGGAGGAAAGGTTTGGGGGTTACATTCTCTTTTACACACTCAACCCATACACACACCCTCCATATTTAGATTCCTCTATAGTCCTGTCTTCCTTTCCAAAACCATTACTTATTCTCACGCCGGAGGCGCCGCCAGGGTCCAAACCCCCCTCCGGTGTTGTTTTGCAGAGTCCCAACCGCAGCGACACCGCTTCCAGGCGTGGGATTGGCTGGGAAGGACTAGATCGGGATTTGGAGTTATCATTGGCGCTAGAAGGAGGGGTCGAACCTCCGACCTTGTGGTCACGGTGCCGCTAGACTCACCATCATCAACAAGCTCCTTCATCTTTGAAGGAGTCCTAGTTAAATCCAGTAAGATCTAAGCAAACTCCTTCGTTTTAACAACCAAACATGAACTCTTTAGCCCATTTCTCCAATGTATGAATGTTTTTAACCTTATTTAGCCCAGATCTGTTTATTTTTAGCCTTGTTTAGCATTATCTAGCTTTCTTGCTCCAGTTGTTGCTTAGATCTACATTGCTCTCTTATAGATCTGTCTTTAAAACCAATTTTCTTGCTTCGAAAAACACCAAACCCAGAAATCACATGCATAAATTGTCTCGTTCTCATAGATAAACCCAGATCTAGCTGAAATTTACTTTGATTTTGAAAAATTGTATTACCCCAAAAAGTTGTATACATTGTTTATTCTTGAATCATGGCTCGAGGTAGTAAATCTGTGTTAAGACCCACAACCAGTACCCCAAGACAAGAACCACCCACAAATTTGAACCCGAATGTTGGTGAAATACCCCCAGTCCTGACTCTGGCATCGCAGATAATCCGGCCTGATGATGCCCGGGTTGAAATTGAAGTTAACAAATTCAAGTATACGGATGTCAACATGGAGCCCGGTCTAATGGAAAACCTGACCGGGGACCAACTTGCTGACGCAATTCGGATGTACAAAGAAGCTCGGCTAAATGAAGTTGATCAGGTGGAGAACTCACATGACTCCGGAGACTCCCACCGATCCCGTGCTTCAGTTTTCGACAGAATCGGAGGCAAGGACAAGGAAACCCGAAAAAGAACCCACCACAGGTCCAACAGTCAAAACCAAGACACCGAGGCTGAAAAGCTCAGAAAGCTAGCTGACTTGAGGGAAAGGATCCGAAATGAAGAGCAAGCTAAACTTGACCTCAAAATCCAAAGAAGGATTCAAGAGGAGGAGGCCCGGATTATGGGCAGAACTCATGAAAAGAGGAGAACCCGGGCCCCTAGCCTCGACATAGTCTCAGATGATGAACCCTAAGAAGACTTGATGGACATGATCCATGAGCTCCAGAAAAAGGTTGGCCAGGACTCGGGGATTGACATTGGGGATACATTGACACCTTTCAGCTACTCGCTCGAGGCGACACCCAGGCAGAGAAATCTCAAACATTACAACTTTGATTCCTTTAATGGTTTGGGTGACCCTGAGGAACATATAAACTATTTTGAACAAATTGCAATGATATATTATTACAATGATCTAACCAAGTGCAGGTTCTTTGCCTCAACCCTCAAGTCCGGAGCCCAAAGATGGTTCAGCCGAATCCCTTCTCGGAGCATCCACAATTGGAAGCAGTTTCGGGAATCCTTCTTGAGACGCTTTCGAGCCAATAAGACCCATGAAATGCACATGTGCCACTTAGAGACAGTCCGGCAAGCCCGGGGAGAGGCATTAGCCACTTATATGAAACGCTTCCAGGAAGCCATCAACAACGTGAGCAACCTGGACGAGCGTGAAGCCCTTACAATCTTCCGAAGAAACCTAGATCCTGACAACAATGAAAGATATGTCCTTGACCTCATCCATAAAGAACCACAGAGCCTGGCGGCGGCCTATTCCATGGCAGCTCGGTTCATCCACTACACCAAAAATGACCTATTGCAACCCCATCATATGGTTGTGTTGCATAAAATGTTGCTATAGACAAGAAACCTGCATATCTATTGTAATACTTTTAAAAAAGTTATTTTAAATGAGAAAGTGTTGCAAGCCTAAGAAGCACTTTGAAATTTTTATAACTATAGCAATACTTCAGAAAAGCGTTACAATAACATGATACACTTTCCAAAAAATATAGGCGGGAGTTTGATTTTTTCGTTGGGCGGGTATTTTTGGTACCAAATATTTTAGTTGGTACCAAAATTTTTATTACACAAAAATAATACACTCACCTCAAACACTCTCAGATCTAAAATACTCCCACGACTCTCAGACTCTCTCTCTTCGCCGCACCCTCTCTCCCCTCTCTCCCGACCATCTCTCTCGGCCTCACCCCTCTCAAACCTCACTCATAGCTCACACCTCTCTCAAAATCCAAAAACCCCCAAAATCGATTTCAAAACCTAACCCCTAAAATCGACTTCAAAACCCAAACCCCCCCAAACTTCAATTGAAGCTTCAATTAGAGGTAATATACCCAACTTTGTTCTATTTTATTGAATTAGATTATATGTGTATGTTCGATTATATGTGCATTATATGTGTATGTTCGATTATATGGGTATTATATGTGTATTTGTTTTTGATTATATGTTTGATTATTATGTGAATTTCTTTGATATTATGCATTTGAAATTTCTTTTGATTATATGTTCTGTTTTATTACATTTTTTCTTTTGATTATTATGTGTTTTTGTCTAATTTTGTGTCGATTTAGTTTAGTAATTTGGTTCAAAGTATAGAGATAAATTAGATGTATTCACTTACTGATATCTAAAATTTAAGTGATTTGCGATAAATTTTAATATGAAAGGATATCATGCATTTCACTGCATTTAGAAATGTTAACACTCGGAAACAAGTGGTGAATAATTGATTATTTGTTTTGTTTCCTGGATAAGCCTTGTGGTTCGAATTGGCTAATTTGTCATTTGATGCAGTTGAGAGATATTTTGTTCCTGACAACTCGATTGAACAAGTACTTTTTGGAATTCCAGCGTCTTCTGTGTATAGTGTAGTTTATTAGTTTGCGTGAAATGTGTAAAATGTAACACTTATAATTTTTTGATGCAGACACTGCCACCTAAAGACGGGAAGGTTGTATCAGCAAGTTCTACTAATGCAACTATGGTCAGGCCGCCAAGCGTTGTAACAAACCCACCAGAGTTGTTGGTTTCAAGTGGAGCACTTGCCACTTCCTACCAACCCAATGCTTATGCTCCACTAGATCAGAGTTTCTACTATGGAGGTTATTTTCCTTACCAAGTATTCTTTTCCAAGTCTTGAGCACCAATTGGGGTATAGAATATATGCTAGATAAGTTGATATGTTTCCTCTGCTCAAAAATTTTAGTAGGTAAAACTAATTTCAAAGTCAGAGTAGACAGTATGGGGAAAAACAAGAGATATGTTTAATAACAAAAAAAGTGTCATAAACTGTCTGACCCCAAGCTAAATTAGAAGAATAAAAACTTTGTCTGCTGCTTTAAGTAAGCAATAACTAGTGCAGGGTTAAGAAAATCAGCAACCATTTGTTGTCTTTGCCTACATGCAAAGTACATATTGATCTTACTATCATATATTGGCTGTATCATTTCATTGTTATTCTGCTAGTTACTATAATTTCTTTTTGCCAATTTAGGATTTATTAGCATAATCTGGCCCATTTTTGGGATATGATATAGTTAAATAGTTGTGAGGAATAATGTCAAGCTTACAATAATACTGACATAATATCAAGCTTACAATAATGTCAAAAGTTCGTGTTGCAACTTGTAAGTAGAGTAGAATAATGCAATGCCAGCATGAGCTTTCTTCGTATCTGATAATTTTTAGTAATAGACATGTTGACTTGAAACTAACTCCTTCGGCTATATTTAACAAATGAGCAGTGCTTTATTCTACTCTGCTTGCTAATTCCTGTCTAAATTCTTCATTCTTCACTCTATCCTCGTTGCCAAATTTTAATGTATTTATTATTTATTTTTTTTTCTCTATGTATACTTATTTATCTCCTTCTTGTTTGTGTTGCAGGTTATGACAACAGCAATGGTAACTGGGGGGAATATTCCAACTATGTCAATGCCAACAACATGCAGATTATACCTCCAGTGAGTACAAGTTGTTTTTTTCACACGTTTTAGATAAAACACTAATCATGCTATTATACAAAGTTTTAGATAAATAATCACTTTCATTTTCGTTTTCTAACTTTACTAGTATTCGCGCAGAATGACTTCTGTTGGGGGAAGGGGGATGCGTGGAAGCTACAATGTAGAAAGATGGTATTAGCTGCTAGAATTCACAAAGCTAACACTGAGCTTGCTGTTGAAACAGGGACGAAATTACAACATCAGTTGAGTATTACTTCTCCAAGGGAACGGTAAATATGATGTAATGAGGGAATACGAATAACTATAAAAAGAAGAAATTGTGCTTATCACGGAGTTTTCTTGAAAAATTGAGCAGGAAGTTTCTACACAATATTGCTGACATTTACTTGTTACTTGAAAATGACAATTCAGTTCAAAAACGATACGGCCTCTGTAATAACATGTCAAAATTTTGCAAGGCCTTCATATTGTATGATCAGGCTAGTGTTGTTTGAACCTTCTTCTATTTTCCAGTATGGTCGATTTAAAAAAGAAAGCGAAAGGGTTCAAAGCTGTTATTTGTGGGGCAAAAAATGCACTCAGAACGTAAAAGACATGGTGCAGAAATGTTGTTCACAACTCCATAATAAATCCTTACCATAGAAGTTATTAGAGGTGGTGAACTAGCTATTTGCTATTGCATTAATGCATGCCAAAGAATTGAGTCGAGCTTTTAATCTACAAATCAACATCCCCTTGTGGTTCCTAATATTTTAAGAGGATGTATATAGGCTAACCTTTCATTGCAAAATGCGGTAGGCCTAATCTCTGCCAAGCACCTGTCCCGAGCCTATAGTGGAGATTCACTTTATGTTACGATATTTGCCTATAAAAGGAGTAAGTTTCACAAGTCATACAAGTAAGAAAACAAGAAGAAATATCACTGAGTAGTTTTATTAGTGTCTGATTATTAGATTGTAGTGAATACTTTATGACTAATTTGTCATTTGATGCAGTTGGGAGACATTTTGTTCCTGACAACTCGATTGAACAGGTACTTTTTGGAATTCCAGCGTCTTCTGTGTATAGTGTAGTTTATTAGTTTGCGTGAAGTGTGTAAAATGTTACACTTATAATTTTTTGATGCAGACACTGCCACCTAAAGACGAGAAGGTTGTATCAGCAAGTTCTACTAATGCAACTATGGTCAGGCCGCCAAGCGTTGTAACAAACCCACCAAAGTTGTTGGTTTCAAGTGGAGCACTTGCCACTTCCTACCAACCCAATGCTTATGCTCCACTAGATCAGAGTTTCTACTATGGAGGTTATTTTCCTTACCAAGTATTCTTTTCCAAGTCTTGAGCACCAATTGGGGTATAGAATATATGCTAGATAAGTTGATATGTTTCCTCTGCTCAAAAATTTTAGTAGGTAAAACTAATTTCAAAGTCCGAGTAGACAGTATTGGGAAAAACAAGAGATATGTTTAATAACAAAAAAAGTGTCATAAATTGTCTGACCCCAAGCTAAATTAGAAGAATAAAAACTTTGTCTGCTGCTTTAAGTAAACAATAACTAGTGCAGGGTTAAGAAAATCAGCAACCATTTGTTTTCTTTGCCTACATGCAAAGTACATATTGATCTTAATATCATATATTGGCTGTATCATTTCATTGCTATTCTGCTAGTTACTATAATTTCTTTTTGCCAATTTAGGATTTATTAGCATAATCTGGCCCATTTTTGGGATATGATATAGTTAAATAGTTGTGAGGAATAATGTCAAGCTTACAATAATACTGACATAATATCAAGCTTACAATAATGTCAAAAGTTCGTGTTGCAACTTGTAAGTAGAGTAGAATAATGCAATGCCAGCATGAGCTTTCTTCGTGTTTAGTAATAGACATGGTGACTTGAAACTGACATGAGCTTCCTTCTTGTTTGTGTTGCAGGTTAT
Source organism: Heracleum sosnowskyi (assembly GCA_030848705.1). NCBI lineage: Eukaryota > Viridiplantae > Streptophyta > Magnoliopsida > Apiales > Apiaceae > Heracleum > Heracleum sosnowskyi. Next base: position 122,562,945 of record CM061241.1, read on the forward strand.
GACAACAGCAATGGTAACTGGGGGGAATATTCCAACTATGTCAATGCCAACAACATGCAGATTATACCTCCAGTGTGTACAAGTTGTTTTTTTCACACATTTTTTTGTCCGTTGATTTGAGATGGTTGTGTTTTCTTTCTTATGAGTTATTTTATGAGTTATTTATGTTTTATTTATTTTGATGACAGGAAGAAGAGGTTGCTGAAATCACAAATCTCTCTAACAGAGGAAAGAAGAAAAAGAAACATTACATTGTTAGTTGAGGAGGTCATGGCCGAGCTTGAGTTTGTAACAGAAGAGGATGCACCCTAGACTAATGATTTTTACATATGTGCTCAGGCATGGATCATGAAGACAATCATGAGGATGACAAAAGTGATGATTGATGATCAGTTCTTTTACTTTGTATGTGCATACTTTTCGTAGTAGGTTGATATTTTGACATGAAATATTAAGTTTAATGTAGAATTGTGGGATAAGTCGACATGTGTTTCGACTTAAGTACTAGATGTAAGATGATATTGTGCTACAACCCGACTTTGGGCTTTATTGTCATATGTTTTGTTGGATTTTCCATTTGAAATGTGATTTCTGGTTTGGTATGCTTTTGTGAATGGTATATTCAAATTTCAAATAACACACTGCAATCTGGACTAATAAAAAGTGTTGCAAATAGGTTTTGCCAATAAAATCTAAAAGTATTACAATAGGGATATAAAAGTTGCAGATTAATGTTGCTAAAAAACCAAAAAGCATTACAACAGGCATCAAAATGTTGCAGATAATTGTTGCAAAAAAACCAAAAAGGATTGCAAAAGGTATCAAAATGTTGCATAGAAATGTTGCAATAAACTGAATTTGTAACATTTTAACTTAATAAATGTTGCAAAAAAGTGATGCATTAGTCAATTGCAACACCTTAAAAATGTTACTAAAACAGACAAAAGTGTTACAAAAAAATGCTATTGTAATATTTTAAAAAAGGTTGCAATAAGTACACATAGTGTTACAATAGAAGCCATAGGCAACGCCAGTAAATGTAACGCCGAATTTTGGTCAAAACGTTACATAAACATCTACTGTAACATTTTTAGGGTCTAACAATACACTTTTATGGGGTTACAATAGGTCATTTTTGGTGTAGTGATCAAAGAAACAGATGTCCTCCAAGCAATGAGGATGACTAGGCAGGGCATTTCTCCAACCCGAACTCAAGATCCACCCAAAAACAACTACAATCATCAAGACAAAAAATTCAAACCCAATAGACAAAGCAACTACATTCAAAGCTCTCAGCTTGCGCTACCAGCACCACCCCCGGACTCCAGGCAGAAAGATGAGTCCGGACAGCCTAAACCCAGGCGCGAGCCCAGACCCGAACCCTCTTGGACTCCTCTCAACCGGGCTCGCGCGGATATTCTGAAAGAAGTACGAGATAAGCCATTCTATTACCCTCCCAAGCCAATGTTCACTGCCCCGGAAAACCGATCAGTCCACAAGCATTGCGACTACCATGAAACCCATGGGCATACAACCGAAAATTGCCTCTCTTTGAAATTTTTTGTGGAAGACCAAATCAAAAAAGGCAACATGGGGCAGTACATAGCTCGGCGAGTGGCTGACCAAGGAGAGGGATCCGGAAAAGACAAGAATATTGTGAATGTGGTTATGGGCGGATCCAATTCACCTCCAAGAAGCCCGGACTCAGGAGACGAAGTAATGATGGTGCAGGCCTGTCCGGAACAAGTAATAACCTTCAGCAAGGATGACTTTGAAGGAATCAACCCCAACCACAATGAAGCCTTGGTCGTGAGCCTTGACATAGCAGACAATGAGGTCAGAAGAGTCCTAGTTGACAATGGATCTTCTGTCAATATCATGTTCAAACATACAATGGACCGGATGCAGCTGGGCAGCATAAGAATGAACGATTGCAGGGAAGATCCCCTCTATGGATTTGGGAACAATTTGGTCCCCATTCAAGGAACCTTTTATCTCCCAGTCATGTTCGGGACCTTCCCGAAGCAGGTAACCAACATAGTAAAATTCTATATCATCAACACCCCATCATCTTATAATGTCATTCTGGGAAGACCAGCCCTTACTAAACTCCAAGCTATAACTTCAACACCCCATCTCAAATTCAAGTTTCCCACTCCCGGAGGTATTGGAGAAGTCCGGGGCGACTATGAAATGGCCAGCCGTTGTTATGGGCAAGCTTTGGTAATGGCAGAGACCGACCCAGAGAATAAAAGGAAAGCAAACTCCTACCACAAAAATCTAAGCAGGAAGAAGCACAGATACAACAAAAAGAGTGAGCCCGGAAAGGATGTCCATAACATTGAAAACCCATCAGCCCAGACCTTCCTTGACCAGATTGTACAAGCCCGGGTCCAGCAGTATGTCTCTAAGGCGGAAATGGCAAAAGTGGAGGCTGCTGTTGAGCTCGAATCCATCGAACTAATAGAAGGGAACCCGGATAGGCAAGTTAAAATTGGGACCGGGTTAGACACAGTGTTTAAGAAGGAGTTAACTGAGTTGCTCCGAGAATATGCCGATGTATTTGCTTGGAGCCCGGATGACATGCCTGGGCTCCAGGAGTCTGTTGCTATGCATAGCCTGGATGTTGATCCGAGAAAGAAGCCAGTAAAGCAGAAACGAAGGAACTTTGCCCCGGAGAGACAGAAAGCAATCGATGAGGAAGTTAAAAAGCTCCTAAAGGCCGACATTATCTGTGAAATAAAGTATCCGGAGTGGCTGGCCAATGTTGTCTTAGTCAAGAAACCAAACGGAAAGTGACGAATGTGTGTGGACTACACTGACTTGAATGCTGCATGCCCCAAAGACCCTTACCCGCTTCCCAGCATTGACCAGCTCATCGATGCGACAGCCGGGCATGTCATGCTGAGTTTCATGGATGCCTTCTCCGGTTATAATCAAATAAAGATGAACCCAACTGATATAGCCAAGACAGCATTCATAACACACCGGGCGGTCTACGCCTATAAACTTATGCCTTTTGGATTAAGGAATGCCGGATCTACTTACCAAAGGGCAATGGTGGAAATCTTCAACAGTCAACTGGGGAGAAATCTGGAATCATATGTCGATGACATGATAGCAAAGTCAACAACAGTCCAGACACACATTTCTGATCTGAAAGAATGTTTTGAAAACTTAAGGAAGCAAGAGATGAAACTGAATCTGGACAAATGCACTTTCGGGGTTGGAGCAGGAAAATTCTTAGGTTTCATGATTAGCCAGAGGGGAATCGAAGCCAACCCAGAAAAAATCAAAGCTATAACTGAGATGCAAGCACCCCGGACTCAGAGAGACATACAGAAACTTGCAGGATCGTTAGCAGCATTGCGAAGGTTTATTCCTAAGCTCGCAGATCGTTGCTTGCCTTTCTTTAACTTGCTGAAGGGAGCTCAGAAAAAGAAAAATATTGTCTGGAGCCCGGATTGCCAACAAGCTTTCGACTCACTCAAAGAATACCTAGCCGCACCACCAATCTTAACCAAACCCGAGCCTGGGGAGCCTTTAAGAATTTACTTGTCTGCAGGTACCCTGACTGTGGGAGCAGCACTAATCCGGGATCACGACGGTGAGCAGAAACCGGTTTATTATGTGAGCCAAGTGCTCAAAGATGCTGAAACCCGTTACCCAAACCTCGAAAAGTTTGCTTTCGTTCTTGTCACTGCATCCCGGAAGCTGAGGCATTATTTCCAAGGGAGGGAAATCAAAGTCATAACTGATCAACCACTCAGGAAAATTATTCACAAACCTGATGTCTCGGGGAGGTTGGTTAACTGGGCTATTGAGCTAAGCCAATTCTCCCTAACTTTTATCCCAAGAACATCTATCAAATCCCATGCTCTAGCCGATTTCATTGTGGAATGTTCTTTCCCCGAACCTGTTCACATTTCAATGGAGACAGAACCCGGGGAGGAGTCCACACTTGATCATGAAACCTGGATTTTGCATGTAGATGGCTCATCAACCAATGAGAGATCTGGAGCCGGGCTCATACTCAAGAGTCCGGATGCATTCAAGATAAAGCAAGCGATTGGATTTCAGTTCCAAGCAACGAACAATCAGGCAGAATACGAAGCTCTTCTAGCCGGACTCCGTCTAGCCCGAAGTTTAAAGGTGAAAAAGCTAAGGATTTTCAGCGATTCTCAGATAGTGGTCAAGCAAACGACCGGAGAGTACGTGGCAAAGGACCCAACACTGGGAAGGTATCAAGCCCTGGTTCAAGGTTTCCTAGCTATGATACCCAAATTTGAAATTTGTCAAGTAAATCGAGAAGACAACACAGAAGCTGACATCCTATCTAAACTAGTCCAGAACTCGGCTGATTTGGATAGCTCAGTTTACTTTGAGGAACTGAATAAACCAACAATGGATCAAGAGGAAGTCATGGAAATTGATGATCAACCCAGCTGGATGACGCCCATAATTTTGTACTTGGAGAAGGGAGAACTGCCTTCTGAGAAGAGTCAAGCTCAAAGACTCAGGAATAAAGCAGCAAAGTTCTTTCTGGAAGAAGGGATACTCTATCGCCGGACTTACTCGACACCAATTCTAAAGTGCGTGGGACCGGTTGAAGCTACATATTGTCTGCAAGAAGTTCATGAGGGAATTTGTGGAGACCACCTAACTGCAAAGGCCCTGGCTCACAAGATTATAAGGCAGGGTTATTACTGGCCTACAATTCATAATGATGCTGTGGAGTTTGTGAAGAAGTGCAAGAACTGCCAACTTTTCAGCAATGTCCCACGACAGAGCCCGGTCTTACCATCCTCAGTCCTGTCTCCTATCCCGTTTGCAGTTTGGGGTATTGATATCATGGGTCCGTTTCCCCGGGCTAAAGGCGACCTGAGATATTTGCTGGTGGCAATTGATTACATGACCAAGTGGGCTGAAGCTAAGGCAATGAGAACAATCAACCAACAGGATTGCATCCGGTTTATGGACAATATACTGATGAGGTTCGGGCTACCAATGGTTCTAGTTTCTGATAACGGGCCACAATTTGTGGGGTCCGATTTCGAAGGCTACCTGAAAGAAAGAGGAATCAAGCATAAAAAATCATCTGTTGCATACCCAAGAGGAAACGGCCAAGTTGAAGTTACAAACCGGATTTTTCTTAGAGGAATTGAGAAGAGGTTACAAGAAAGTAAGAATAAGTGGCCTGAGGAGCTGCCAAATGTGTTATGGGCATACAGGACTAGTCCCCGGACTAGCACTGGCGAAACCCCATTCAAACTCGCCTACGGCACTGAAGCTTTACTACCAATTGAAGTTGGGAATCCCTCCCACCGAGCGATAAATTTTGAAGAAGTGGCTAATGAAGAAGGTTTGCAGACTAACTTGATCTTGATTGACGAGGTCCGGGGTCAAGCTATTGAAAGGATGGAGAAATACAAGGAAAAAACTAGAGAGTACTTCGTAAAGGAGGCCCGGGTTAAAAACTTTCAAGTTGGAGACCTGGTCCTTCGTGATACAGAGGCCTCTGATCCTACCAATACCGGAAAACTCATGCCAAAGTGGGAAGGACCCTACAAGATAAAGGAGGTACTCCGACCCGGAACATACAAGATGGTTCATATGGATGGTTCTGAGGTCCCCAATACTTGGCATGGCCTTAGACTCCGAAAATTCTATCAGTAAGAAGATTGCAGCGACCGGATAAGGATAAGGAGCTCCCGAAAGCCCAGATTAGAATAAGAACTTTGTATTCCTGATATTTCTATAAATAAAACCGGCCTCGTTGTTTGTTTTCTTTTCATACTATCATGTATTTTTCACCTCCCGTAAAATTTCAATTTCTTGTAATGGCCCGGGCTCAGAGCTATAGGCATAACATGTAGCCCGGGTCCCTAGCAGTATGCAAAACTAGTAACCCTTGCTCGGAGCCATAGGCAAATATTGTAGCCAGGGTCCCCAGCAATACGCACCAAAACCAACAAAGAGTCCGGCTCAGAACCAAGCTATGAGACCGGACTCACGAGCAATATGCAATAAAACCATTTACTTAGATTTTGTTCTAAGTACAAAAGAAAAGAGTCCGGCTCAGAACCAAGATATGAGACCGAACTCACGAGCAATATGCAATAAAACCATTTACTTAGATTTTATTCTAAGTACTAAAGAAAATAGTCCGGCTCAGAACCAAGTTATGAGACCGGACTCACGAGCAATATGCAATAAAACCATTTACTTAGATTTTATTCTAAGTACAAAAGAAAAGAGTCCGGATCAGAACCAAGCTATGAGACCGGACTCACGAGCAATATGCAATAAAACCATTTACTTAGATTTTATTCTAAGTACAAAAGAAAAGAGTCCGGCTCAGAACAAAGCTATGAGACCGGACTCACGAGCAATATGCAATAAAACCATTTACTTAGATTTTATTCTAAGTACAAAAGAAAAGAGTCTGGCTCAGAACCAAGCTATGAGACCGGACTCACGAGCAATATGCAATAAAACCATTTACTTAGATTTTATTCTAAGTACAAAAGAAAAGAGTCCGGCTCAGAACCAAGCTATGAGACCGGACTCACGAGCAATATGCAATAAAACAACAGCATTATATTAAAAAGCATCTAAAGCAAATAAAGAGACCCGGTTTGGCCATACAACCCGGAAACATCCCTATGAGTTAAGAGCAGATACATCAAAATAAAGTCACAGTTACAGTGGACACAAGTCCAAAATGTTCAAACAGAAAAGAAATTTCTGAAGTCACTACTCCAAAAGATCATCTGGCGAAGGCACAACCGGATTGGATGAATGTGGAAGAAAGCTTGGAACAGGACCACCAAATGGTTGTGGTTCTCCCTTGCCTTGCTCAACGGAAAGTTTGGCAGCCAGAAACTCACCAACAAAAGAGTCCCAATCAGCATTAGGATCGGTCTTCACATGTCGTTCAGCGACAAGCCAAGCACGACGCACCTCGGGAACACCAGCATCTGCGACGGCTTGATCATATTCCGAACCCCCCCTTGAACTCGGCTATGATTTCCTCACGAGACTTGGAGTTCTCCAAAAAAAGTTGTTTATTGGCCTCCTCCAAATCACTGGCTTTCTTCTCAACCAACGAGATCTCAGCTTCAAGCCCGGATACCTTGGAGGTCAACTCAGAGTCCTTTTCAGCAAGCTGGGCCTTCAAGGAAGAAACCTCAAGCCCCAAATCCCGGATGCGAGCATCCTTCTGATTTCCGAATTCCTTGGAGGCTTTGCGTTCAGAAACAATAACGCTGGCAATAGCACTGATCAAACCCCCAACCTAAAGAAAACAAATTGCAGTCAGCAAACAAGCAAAAGAAAAATGAAGAACGCAAAAACAAAAACTTACATGGCCCCAATAACCAACAAGACGTTGAAGACAAGCGTTAGTTCCAGATCGCTCCATCTCCTCAAAGTCAGTATCGGTAGGAATATCAGCACACATACTAGCCAGTTCGGTCAAGGTAAAGTTCCCTATTCGGATAGGCTCCTCATCCGGGCCTTTACCCTCCCTATCGGCATCAATCTTGTCAATAACAACTTTTGCCTTGGGGAGCGGCTTCTTTCCAGTGTGAATCTTCCTCTTCTTCAGGGAGCGTTGCTCCAGGTCATCAATTATCTCGATATCAGCAGCATCAACGAGTGGTTCAGGTCGAACAGGGTTCGGAGCAATGGACTCTGCACCACCCTCCTTAAGAGCGCTGGATCCGGATCCTCCAACCTCACCCGGACTCTTCGTACTGTGAACACCACCGAGTTTCTTAAAGGATGCGGCGAAAGCGTTACAAGACATAATGCTATGCAACTCAGGCTGGAAGAAAGGCAAACCTGCAAAAATAAAAGAAAAAGGTTAGCAAACAAAGATAGTTATCCAGATTAGGAGAGAAGATTTAGCAAACTTACATCCAAGCTTAAACAACACGTCATGTTTCATGAAACTATCCCGAGTCATTTGAAAACCAAGGCATTCACAAAACCTGTGAATTTGGGCCAAGGCTTCTCCCTCAAGGACATAAGTATCAAAAACTTCGGCCTCGACTCCAGAAGCTATATAAGGCATGAATTCCAAATCCAAGCCTTTCAAAAAAATCACTTCACCATGCCAATATTTCAGAGTAGACTGCTGAATCACGGGTTTAGCAGTGCCAGAAGGATATCCACATTCTTCGGCCCGGAAACGGATCTCATATAAAGGTTCCTTATTAGACTGGACTAGTTTAAAAAGTTGATGGAAAAGCCGAAATGTGGGCTGATAACCCATCTTTTCACAAGAAGCCAAAAACCAAGTTATCTACTTGACTCCGTTAGGAGTAATTTGCATTATGGAAATTTTGTACACATATTTACACAGATGTTTTACAAACTGGTGGCATCTAGGATTCCATCCGGATCGCAGAGTTTCCAGCCACACACCAACATAGCCATCCTTCGGTCTATGATAAATCCTTTCCCCGGGTTGAGGCCATCTCCAACTTATCTCGGGCCCCAAATGGAATGCAGCCCGGACCAATTTGTCCATCTGAGTATCAGGTAGATTGGCAAACTTTTCCTTCAAAGGATAAGGAGCTTCGCTAATGCCCATTTTGGAAAAAGAGGCATCAAATTCGGACTCATTGTACGGTCCGGGACGGCCAAACTCTTGATGATTCCTATAGCAAGTACTAAGATCCCTATAATAAAATTGTTGTTCTATAGATGGATCTTTCTTCACAAAGAAATAGCTGGTGTCAGACCAATATCCATCCGGAGTGCTGAGCACACCACCGTGGGGAGGTTCGTGAACAAAAAGGTGGGTTACTAGAGGTCCGGATTGTTTCTTCTTCTTAGCCATTCTACACCAATATAATTCTATTACTTCCGGATTATTAGAGGGTGAAGGCTCACTACAAGTAGAAGGGTCAGAGAGGGGAATAAGTACGCGACGGGCATGAGCCTTAATCCGAACCATAAACCTAGAAAGATAAATTTAAAGTAAGTTTTATTATCTCAAATTGGATTAGCTTTTTTCCAATTATACACATTCAGTTCCTATTTTCTACCAGAACTGGGTTACACACTAGGCAAATCAAATACCAGTTAGCCTCACAGTACACTAAAAACCCAGGAATACCCGGATTATGAAATAGTCCGGACTAGTTATAAACTCTCAAAGACATGAATCGTCAAGAACACTTCAAACCAATAACAGTATCACAAAACCAAGATCAAAATATATACATACGACAATACACACAAAGTCTCATCCAAGAACACAAAAGAGGATTCTCGAAACCCAGAACTAAGAATCGAAACCAAACAGTTAAAATCACATGCAACCACCAAACAACAAACTTGAAAAACCAAAAAACACACATAGAACATTATAAACACAAATAGACATCAAAATCTAAACATACAAAAAGCATACACAACCCCCAAACTCGAAATATGAACAGTCAGAAAAAACGGTAAATTACGAATCGGAAAAAGAAAATAGCGATTAAAGAGAAGAAAAGAGAAAAAGGGAAAGAGAGAAACTTACAAGAAACAGGAGAAAAAGGACGGCTTCGCGAGATCCTTTGCCGAAAAGGTGACTTGCAGGGACGTCGGAGAGAGACAAAGAGCGAGGAGGGTTTTCGAAAAAGAAGTAAAAAGAGGAAATGAACTGTCAAGAGGCTTTTATAGAAGGACGTGAAAAGGACACATAACAGGACAGGTGGCAGAATCCTACTCGCTGCCAAGAAAATAAAGTACAAAAATGAAGAAAAGACAGGAGTAATAATTGTGACAGCAGGTTACATCTGTTCCCGAGGTAAAAAGGGCAGTACCTTTTCAAAGGAAAAGGGGGAAAAAACTGAAATCGTTTCGCATTCCAGAGCTGCCAAAATTTCATACAGTCCGGATTTGTTCACTTCCTTACCATCCTTGATAGCAATCCGGGTTGGGGGGCAACAATCAAGCCAGGAATTTTTTCTAAGTTACTCAAAGCCTTCAGCTTTGGACTTAAGAAAGAACCGGGACCTACTCTTAACACCGGATTGCCATCCTTGATAACAATCCGGGTTGGGGGGCAACAATCAAGCCAAGAATTTTTTCTAAGTTACTCAAAGCCTTCGGCTTTGGACTTAAGAAAGAACCAAGACCTACTCTTAACACCGGATTGCCATCCTTGATAGCAATCTGGGTTGGGGGGCAACAATCAAGCCAGGAATTTTTTCTAAGTTACTCAAAGCCTTCAGCTTTGGACTTAAGAAAGAACCGGGACCTACTTTTAACACCGGATTGCCATCCTTGATAACAATCCGGGTTGGGGGGCAACAATCAAGCCAGGAATTTTTTCTAGGTTACTCAAAGCCTTCAGCTTTGGACTTAAGAAAGAACCAAGACCTACTCTTAACACCGGATTGCCATCCTTGATAACAATCCGGGTTGGGGGCAACAATCAAGCCAGGAATTTTTTCTAAGTTACTCAAAGCCTTCAGCTTCGGACTTAAGAAAGAACCAGGACTTACTCTTAACACCGGATTGCCATCCTTGATAACAATCCGGGTTGGGGGGCAACAATCAAGCCAGGAATTTTTTCTAAGTTACTCAAAGCCTTCGGCTTTGGACTTAAGAAAGAACCAAGACCTACTCTTAACACCGGATTGCCATCCTTGATAACAATCCGGGTGGGGGGCAACAATCAAGCCAGGAATTTTTTCTAAGTTACTCAAAGCCTTCAGTTTCGGACTTAAGAAAGAACCAGGACTTACTCTTAACACCGGATTGCCATCCTTGATAACAATCCGGGTGGGGGGCAACAATCAAGCTAAGGAGTTTTTCAAAGTTACCTATTCAGGGATTTCTACTCCCCCATCCAGAAAATCTGAATAAGGGAGTGGGGGGCAAATGATAGGCTATGCATAGCCCGGTCTTATCTCTGAGCCAGGAGTCGCCTGGAACCCGGATTACCATTCGAGTCATGGCTCACCTCCTAGTCCAGACTCATCTTGGAACCATGACCTACATACTAGTCCGGACTCATTGCCAGGCTGTGGCTCAAGCTTTAAACTTAATTCTCTCCTGGCGACAAAGGCAATCTCTTGCGTGAGAAAATCTATACCTCATTACGTGACGTGCCTAGGTCATCATTGATATCCACACCTAATAACGACACGTAAGAATACCTAATGATTGGGACAATGATTCCCTATTTAAACCACACGCCAGCAGGAGCCTGGCACACGACGCCACAATCCTTCACCTGGACACGTGCAATCCATCAACATCACCCAGGTGTCCTACCTACCTAGGATTCAACGCTTATGATTGCAGGTACAACCCCAAAACCCTAATCATTGGCCTATAAATAGACCAAGGAGGAAAGGTTTGGGGGTTACATTCTCTTTTACACACTCAACCCATACACACACCCTCCATATTTAGATTCCTCTATAGTCCTGTCTTCCTTTCCAAAACCATTACTTATTCTCACGCCGGAGGCGCCGCCAGGGTCCAAACCCCCCTCCGGTGTTGTTTTGCAGAGTCCCAACCGCAGCGACACCGCTTCCAGACGTGGGATCGGCTGGAAAGGACTAGCTAGATCGGGATTTGTTGTTATCAGTATATACATTATGTATTTTTTTAAATGCCTAGACGAGGACAGGCGGTTTAAACTAAAAGCATCTTAACGTACATTTCTGTCCTTGATAAATTCTCCAGATCATGGATTTTTAATAGTTTCTGTCTCCTTATTCTCTTCGCCAACATTATTTTGTCCATCTTTTTTTCATCTATATATAGACTTGAACCTCAAACGATAAAAGATTCAAATAAATCTGTCAATTTCAACTCTAATTACGAGCAACAATGGATATAACAAACTTTCCAACAGTTGAGAATTGTTCATCACTTGGCCGAGAAAAGGACACTGTGGTTGCAGACTTAGATGGAACCTTGCTCAGAGGTCGTAGTTCGTTTCCTTATTTTGCCTTAATTGCATTTGAGGCTGGAGGGATTCTAAGGCTTCTCTTCCTGCTCTTATGTTCACCACTTGCTGGAATTTTGTACTACTTTGTATCGGAGTCTGCTGGTATCCAAGTTCTCATTTTCTCAACATTTGTTGGGATGAGAGTTTCTGATATAGAATCCGTGGCACGAGCAGTGTTGCCTAAGTTCTACTCAACTGACCTCCATTCTATATCCTATCGTGTATTTTCAGCATGTGGAAAGCGTTGTGTTCTCACAGCGAATCCGAGAATAATGGTGGAATCATTTTTAAAAGGTTTCTTGGATACTGATCTAGTTTTGGGAACAGAAATAGGAACCTACAAGGGCAGAGCAACAGGACTTGTTCTCAAACCAGGGGTTCTTGTGGGCAAGAATAAAGCCAATGCTCTTCGAGAAGCTTTTGGGGAGGTTCAACCAGAGATAGGCCTAGGAGACAGGCATACTGATTTTCCTTTCATGGCATTGTGCAAGGTTTGCAATATAATCCCGAGTAAATTGCAAATTTGTGGCCGAACTTAACCTCATTTTGCATTTTGGTGGCCAGATTTTCAAATTTGCAATATAGTGGTCAGACATTACTTTTATTTTTCAAAAAGATGACTAAGGGTCACTTTTTTGAAAAAAAAGTTTTAAAAAAAGTGGCTCTTAGCCACCTTTTTGAAAATTAAAAGCAATATCTGGCCATCAAATTGCAAATTTGAAAGTGTGGCCACCAAAATGCTAATGCTGGTAAAGTGCAGCCACCATTTTGCAATTTACTCTATAATCCCTGAATCAAAAATGACTGAAAACTATGTTATCTAAAAACTTTTAACTATGCAACTTGAATTTTAAACAAGACCTTCAGCCGTAGGTACAATCTTATGAAGTTAAATTAAGTATACTAACTTATTGCAAATCCACATTTTAACTCTAACTGTAATACCTGCAGGAGGGCTACATAGTGCCACCTAAACCAGAGGTTGAGGCTGTAACGAAAGACAAGCTCCCCAAGCCTGTCATCTTCCATGATGGTCGTCTTGTACCAAAACCAACACCTCTCATAGCACTAATCACCATCATTTGGATCCCGATAGGCATCATCCTTTCCATTCTGCGAGTTGCTGCAGGGGCATTGCTTCCCATGCCAATCGTATACTATGCTTTCTTAGCACTTGGTGTCCGTGTCACCATTAAGGGCAACCCACCTCCTCCTGTCAAAAAATCTGATGGCCAATCAGGAGTCCTCTTTATCTGCTCCCACAGAACCCTCCTAGACCCAATATTTCTCTCAACTGCCCTTGGCCGACCAATCGCTGCAGTAACATACTCTGTATCCAGACTATCTGAACTCATCTCACCTATTAAAACTGTTAGACTTAGCAGGGACCGTACCACTGATGCATCAATGATCAAAAAGATGTTACAAGAAGGAGACCTGGCTATATGCCCCGAGGGGACTACTTGTCGCGAACCCTTCCTTCTTAGATTTTCCGCTATGTTTGCTGAATTAACAGATGAGCTAGTACCAGTAGCTATGGAAAATCGGATGAGCATGTTTCATGGGACAACAGCAAGAGGGTGGAAAGGGATGGACACATTTTACTTCTTCATGAATCCTAGCCCGGAATACATAGTAACTTTTTTGCATAAGTTGCCGAAAGAGTTAACATGCAGCTCAGGAAAGCCAAGCCATGAAGTGGCAAACTACATTCAAAGGGTGATTGCAGCAACATTATCCTATGAGTGCACCACATTTACAAGGAAAGATAAATATACAGCACTTGCTGGGAACGATGGCACTGTCATAGATAAATCAGTCAAGGCCAACAAAGTAATCGGATGCTAACTGAGAATCTATATAAATTTTGTTACAAGTTTCTTTCCAGATCAAACGTAATACTCCAAAAGAGAAAAACAGAACCCTTTTTTTTTTTTAAGGAATAGAAAAACAGAACCTTGCACTAAGTATCCAAAAGAGAATTTTGATTTTTGACAAATTATGTATGATAAAATTAAGTTAATTGTATATGTTGAACTAGAAGGTATTGAAACTCCAGACAAGTAATTGCTTGATGACATGCAACTATTTGAGGTAATTAGGTGCAGCAGCAGGTTGCCAATCCAATGACTTGTTAGTACCACCACTATTAAGAGTATAAATATTGCATTAATATCAACAGTAGGCATTAGTAGGCAGTAGCAAAAATATCAACAGTCATGATCTGAATTCTGAACTGCAAGGAATGAGAATGGGAGTGTTGTGCCTTCTTTTTTAACAAGAAATACTTGAGAATATGAGTGTTACATGGCTTATGCTTGGTTAAAAAAGAAAAAATAATAATTTATTATAATAATAAAAGAACATTCAAAGTCGAAAAATCAATAAGATCTCATCATAGTAACAACTTGAAGGATATATGTCTAAAATTCGATTCTCTCTTTTATTTATCATATGTTCTTCATTATCATTATACATAAAACCCTTTGAAACTTGAGAAAAGAATCAGAAAAATGCATTTAATAGCAAATGGAATTTCAGTTTTTCGCCACATATATGTGTTTAAAAAAAAGTGATAACAGATAAAAAAGTTGCTGGCTGTGGGGTTCGAACCCACGCGCACTTATGTGCAGAAGATCTTAAGTCTTCCCCCTTAACCACTCGGGCAAACCAGCTCACATGTGATAAATTCTACTTCCATATACATATCATAACATTTAATATCATAAACCCAAAGGAAACCATCTTTACGTTTGTTAAATCAATGTTTCAGAAACACCGTCATGAAATAGTTGATGGCCGACTCTTAAGAGCATATGCACCTGGGCCTTCATTGATTCGGCCGCTGAATTGATGGGAAAAAAAAAATTACATGTGGCACTTAGTTTTTATTTCCATTAATTATCGATGCTTCTTCGGTTCATTAGCTTCTCCTTTGATTTTTGTTGAAGTTGGCGATGGGCATTAATCTGTGAACCCCACTACTGTTTTTATCTTTTTTTGAGCTATTTTGTCATTTTGATACATACTAACCGATATATACGGGCAATGGCAAGATCATATTTTCATTTTTTTTTTGAAAACAGAATAGCACTTTCATTACTCAGAAATCGCATCATACATCATTGAATCCAACACTTGTCGTGGAGGAGACATAAAATTCACATAGCTATTTAGCTCACAAGGAAACCGAGTCAACAAATGGGTTGTCCTATTAGCTAACCTTCTAACATGTTTGAGGATTAAACCTCCTCTAGCTGCTATTTTCCTACGGCACTCCTCAAAAATATGTCCTAGCTCCATCCGGTACTAAATGCCTTTGTTGATTGCTTGAACAGCAGTAAGAGAATCTGATTTCATACAAACCGGAGCACGAGTTCTATCCTTCAACCAAGACAATGCTTCATTTATACCAATAGCTTCAGCCTCTAGAACTGAGATCTCGCCTCCGAATCGCATCACTTGTCCCCCTTTAAACTCCCCAGCTATAAATATGATATTTTCATATTCATTTTCTCATACAAAATTTTAGAGCATCCACATTGCTATCTTTTCGATCTCATTTTTCTTTCATTTTAATACATATAAATATTTATGTAATTCAACGAAGATCATTATTTATTTATGGACAATTTTTCAATTTATAAATTTGAACGAAGACACATGTCATTACGTGATTCAACGAAAATCTTATTAAAAATTTAGATTTATCAGCAATCTTATAAAAAATCTAAAATTATCCAAAAATCTATTATTAGATATTATTTATGAAACCATTAAATAATATAAATGAATTTAAATTTATAGTGTGCAACATAATTATTTATTTGATAAACTCCATCAATTTAATCCATGAATTGATGAATCAAAGACCTTCATGTGTGCATATGCTCTAAGGAACCTGATAGTTCATCCATTGTTACTTGTATTTTAAGCTTAAATTTAAAATTTTAATAATGTAATAATACAAATTAAAGGTCCCATTTGATATTAATGTAGCATGTTTTTGCTTAAAAATGTAAAGTAATTTATCTATTTTGATAAATAAAAAACTGTTAATTAATTGGTTAGTAAATTTTAAACCAACAATGTGTCTCCTGTTTTTTCACAAATTATAAGAAATCCTATTTTCCTTGAATGCATAGAATCGGATGAAACACAAACGCCAAGAGGGTTCAGATTTCCACGTTGACTACTTTTGAGTGGGTTTGGTAAAGAATCTAGCCATTCTATCATTGTATTGTACGTTAGGAATGATTGATTGTCATGGAAGTACTTTTTATGTTGGTGCGTATACAGCTGCATCAGGAATCAGGATACACACAATGTACAGTAATCCAGTTGATTAACGTTTTGTATACTTGTATGGGCTGGGCGGCTCCTAAGACATACAGTATTAGGAAAAATAAACCAGTTTTTTTTTTTAAATAACATGAAACGATGATTTGTTCAAATGATAAATTCTAATTATGTGATTAATATGAATGCAGAACTTCATCTCATTTATTCTTTTTATAATATATCAAAAAAATCATTCTTAAAAAAAAAAAATTAGCATATTTTTCGATATGTAAATGTCTCATCTATCTATACTATAATATTATAAGCAAACCACCCTCTATTTGGTTGGTAGTTTGGTCATTTGGTTTGGTCCTCTAAATAATAATCGTTAGATGTAAATATAGGTAAATGAGAACCGTTGGATGTAATATTAAAAGAATATTCTTTTTTTGATATCTAAAATGCTCCCACGGGTTCAAGGTTCGAATCCCGTCAACAAAATATTAAAAAAATTTAAGATCAAAATACAAATAAATGCTAATAAAATAAGAAAAAATACTAAAAAATCATATAAAAAAATACTATTATAAGCAAACTACCAACTATTTGGTTGGTTGGTATTTTGGTCCTCTAAATAATAACCGTTAGATGTAAATATAGGTAAATGAGAACCGTTGGATGTAATATTAAAATAATATTCTTTTTTTTTTATATCTAAAATGCTCCCACGGGTTCAAGGTTCGAATCCCGTCAACAACATATTATTATTAAATATTTCTATCATCTATTTTTCTAAGCTACATTCAAAAGTTCAAGATATTATTCTATCGACAACATATTAAGAATTTTTAAAATCAAAATAAAAAAAAAACTTAGAATAACATCATACATATATTATTATATTTGATTACTTTTTAAAATCATATAAATCAAGATATAGATAATAAGATAAAAAAAATACTAAAATTCATTCGTGCATCGCACGGGTTATAGGCTAGTATCATTTATAAGCAACATATAACACATCTCCGATCATTGTTACCTAGATAATTGTCAACCTCTACCATATTATTTCATATATTGTTTTTTAATCTCCTCTCTCATTCATCTCACTATTAACAACTTTTGTTAAAAATTCTACTCCAATAGTTGGTAACTTTAAAAATTGCTAATGTAATCCCATACTTAAATAATAATAATATGAAAGATAGAAAAATGGGTAGAAATAAATACAATTTTGAAAAAATGTATGTGATTTTACTATATAAGGAAGTTGTCAACTTTGGTTGGCAACTTTACAACTCCAATAGATGGGCAATTAAGATTGACATTTCACATAAGATCTGACAACCTCTTGACAATTCCTATTGGAGATGCTCTAAACTTCTCCCACAAGCTCATCTCTCTTTAGAAGAACTCGGTGTTAACGTTTTATGACATGATATGACATTTTTATTAGCACTTTATTGAAGTTGTTGAGATGACATTGGAATGCCCGGCATGGGTTGCCAACTTGAGGCATCAAAAGTTGACATATGATAAAGTAAGATGACAATTTCTTTGTGCAATGATGAATAAAATAACATATCTTTTTTATATTTATATTTTTCGTTTTTTTGGTTAAAAGTTGGTGAAGTTGGCATGGTGCCAACTATTGGAGTGTTTTTTGAAAAAAGTGTGTCAAAAATAATGGTCCTGTTTGGCAATTAGTTGTTAGCTGATTGAGTTAACTATTTTGACTAGCGGATTGTGTTAGCTGTTTTGACTAGCGAATTCAATTAGCTATTTTATATAAAATTATTTGGTAATTAGCTGTTTGGGTTAGTTGTTTGTATATCAACTAGACACATCACAACCATTTAATTGAAAAATCTCCTCAAAATAGCTTTTTGAAAATTAGTTTTTTGAGTCCAAAAAACTATTTCAATCCGCTAACTACCAAACACTAATATTATTAGAGGTTTAAAATGATCAAACATCTAATTTGGCTCGAACCTCTAATTTTTTAAACCTCTGACTTTCAAACATGACCAGAGAGACAATATTAAATATTATATTTTTAAGTATGCTGCAAAATTGACAAATTCGAAGGGTTTTACCAACCTTTGAAGATGCTCTTATAGACTAGAAAAATGCACACATGTACGTAATAATAATACATCATTCATACAGCAAACCCACCAGGACATACTATACATAGATCGATATCTTTTTTTTTGATCGGTTATAAATCGATATCTTAATCTAGGTCGGAAATTGTGTTCAAGGGACAATCTTGACAGTTAAATCCAATGACAAACAACTCTAAAAGTGGAAAGCGTACAGAATCACACTCCAACCTATAAAGAAAAGCTACCACCTCCCAACTATCTAGTACAAAAACTGCATAATTGTCTTGCCTAGCTTTACTCGTTCGTTTGCTTCTCTCTCTCTATTTTTCCCTTCTCTCAAGCTTTGAGAAACTTAAACCATATATGCACCAATTATTTTAACCTGCAATCTAGGCTTTCAGATAAGTCTTTATAAGTATAATATCATAGACAAATGTATATCTAGCTAGCCATCCAGAAGAACGAAGCCTCAGTGTTCGGTGTAAAAATAAGAGATAGATGGGAAATGGTGGTGGATTAGGGTTACTTAGAGCTTCGGTTTCCATACTAATTTTGGTAGGATTTGTTTTGTGTTTGCAAGTTGGGATGTTAGAAAGTGTTAAATCAGAAACAAACTCAATCAACTTGTCAAAGTCACAAGTAGAAGCTGATCAGAAGCTGCAAGTTCATCCAAACTCAGATTTCAACTACAACATGAGCGAAAGAAGAGTGCCTAATGGTCCAGACCCCATCCATAATCGGTATGTACATCTCTCTCTATATATGTTTATTAATTACTTGCATCATTGCACGACAATACAAATATTTTGAGGATTAATGAACTAAATTAATTATAATTAGGAGTGATATATATATATATACTGATATTAGTGAAGTTTTCAAATAATAGTTCAAATTCTTAGAAATCTCACAGTACATGCAAAATAATATTCTTCAAAAAAGAAAATAAGAAGGAATTGGCATATTAACATACTTTACCTTAAAAAAATGAATTCATAACGTTTTTTTAATTTCTTGTTTTCTAATGTGCATGGCATGATTTATTTAGTTGCAGATTTCTAATATACACTCATGACTCAACCGGCCTATAAAGTAAAAAAAAAAAAAAAAAAAAAAAGTAAATTCCTTTGCTTTATTATGTCACTTGGATCAATCTTTAAGTGGTGTTAATAAATCGTGCCACTTTAGTTTGTCCACCCGATATTAAGCATATTAAAATATCAGAAATTCTTCCAAACTTTTGTGCTTTCATTAATTATCATCCAAAACAATTAATTAAATTTAGATTACAAGTAAATTTAATTATTGTTTTCCATATTTAATTAACAGGAGAGCTGGAAACTCAGGAAAAACCCCCGGCCAAGCCTAGTGAAAATACGTACCGTTCCAATACTTTAAACACGTAGATGTAGACGACACTGGAATGTATATAACCAACAGCTTAGAGTAATGTTTTATTTTTATTTACTTTTTAAAGTAGTAAGTGATTTATAAACTGTAATAGCATTGAGTATGAATTTAGTTAAGTTTTTTCCCATTAATAATTAATTAAATATGTTCATATATTATCATTACTATTTTTAATATTAATATTGTTAAGTTAAGATGTTTGTTAAATTGGTTGAGCAATTAAAATGTGGAATGTGACTGCATGTGTTCAAACTCTAAAGTAAATGCGTGAAATAATTAAAGCCCTTTATTTCACTACCTGAAAAAGAAAGGGAGCTGCGCTGGTGGTCTTTTTCACTGCTTTCCTTTACAGTTTTGGTCGTCTTTTGGTCCATTCAAACTTTAAAGATTCATTCAGTGGATGTGTATTTAGTGACAAGTATTATTAATTGGTTTATGTCTAGTCGGGATTTCAATCTGAGAAAGTCCTTTCATAATTCCGTTTTATTGATGATAACACACATATTGAATTATTGTATCAGTTTGCATATTGTCTCAGTATTTTTCTTGTGCGTTTCCAAATTCACATTTATTTGTTGTCGTATCAAAGTTCGATTTTTGCATATTCAAAATATCGTTTCAGAGTTCAATTCTCGCTTATCTCAAAATTTATGAGAATAAATACTTGTGTACAAAGTATGAAAGTTTAACGAGTATAAATAAAATTGTTTCGTTGTCCTTAAATAATTTAATGTTTCAAGAAAGATTTACTAAAAAATATTAAAAGCACTCGTGTTTTCGGACACATTTTCTTCCAACTCAACTTCAGTTAGTTTGTTTGGATTCAATTTATAAAATTCATGCTCAAAACAAAACAAAATTCACCGATGTTTTATCTTTGGAGAACTCGTTTGCCAAGTTATGGAGCAGATCTTTTGCGTTGTGGCCCAATAACGATCGGCTCTCTTTGAACAGAATATCTGGGTCAGTCGTGTCCTTTTCCATTACATTGCCCTTAATCTGCGAATTTGGGCCTTGTAACTATTTTATATTTTCCTGTACCGAATTTGGATTTTAAGATCAACAACAAAATCATAATTACTAATTTACCTCCCGAATTCAAAAATAACATATTTTGAGTAAAAAACCACAGATACAAAAATGAAAAAAAAAACTAGAAGCTATTGTTAAAAGAAATATTTTATGTAAAATAAACGAAATGGTCTCGAATTCGGCTATTTAGCACAGAACTCGTCGCAAAAATCGAATGGAACTCAGAACTAAAATGATGATCATAACTAATATAGTGCGTGTTTGGTGTATTACAAAAAAAAATTGACTTATAACTTAAAATGAGTAAGTATTGTATAAGTGATAAGTTGATGAATTCTTATAAAGTTACACTGGTATTTGGATAAATTTACTTATAAGTTAGTTAATAGTTTGCTAAATTAAATTTGAAAAAATAATTATTAAATATAATGATTTCAACACTTGCATTTTAAATTTAAAAAATATTTAAAAACACAAAGGTAAAAATATAAAGTATTAAAAAACAAAGAAATCAAGTAATAAGTCAATAAGTTCAGGAAAATGTACCCCATTATTAACATTCAACTTATCAACATATAAGTTATAAGAGCATCTCTAACCATGAGAAGCCTTAGCTAAAATCTTATATGACATACCTTAAATAAGAAATATAGAGATTACGTAAAAATGTTGACTCTCCAATGGGTCATAACTGTTAGCAAAAAATTTAGCCAACCTCTTCGTATCGGCTATATTTGGCCAACCTCCGGGACCTGTAGCAAAATTTCATGTCATCTATTACCATACTGAAATAATAAATTCTATTTATAACAACTTGAAATAATAATAACATGTTATTTATAAAATATAGTCAATGAGTATAACCAACACCATTGAAGCAAAACACCTTACACGTTCAACAAATTTTACATAATCAGTAGGAGTATTTTATATCATTTTAACCAACCTCATTGAAGATGCTCTCAGTTGGGATTATAAGTTGGATCAACAAACACACCCAAACTCTTACGAGTTTATAAGTCATTCCTATTAAAGAGGCCTATAATTTCTTTGCAACATAAAACCATTAAAGCTGCGCTATTTGATGGAATTTTTATCTATTAGACAAGGACAAGGACTACTAGTCTTCAGTCTTCACACGCTTTATCTAAATTTAGACTTATTCAATTCCAACCATCCATTTATATTTTTTACCCAGAAACATCACTGTACAGCATTCTTCAATCCTTCAACACCTGAATCATTTGACTCTATTAAATAATTATTTAAAAAAGCTGTGTTTCACTACGGTGTCATAATTATTTTTTAAAATTTCATTAATTAAATTATAAAAATTATTCGGTCCTCTCTAATAAGCCGTCATCCCGTAAAACGTTTTTCCTTTTTAATATCAATATCTCAAATTTAATATATTGAATACTTGTATTATATATTAATTATCATGTTAACATACTTTTTTTTCTAATAAGTCGCTCTCTCGTTAGAAAAAATACATCTATCAATTAAATTACAAAAATTACTCGTTACTCCCTAATAATCGTTCTCCCGTGAAACACGTTTTCCTTTTTAAGATCAAATTTTCAAATTTAATATATTGAATATATACTTGTCTTATATATTAATTTTTATGTTAACATACTCCTTTCTAATGAGCCACTTTTTCGTTGAAAAAACACATATATAATTAACAGTCCTATTTTACTTTCAATATAACTTTTAACTATATGTTTTTCCTATAATTCGAATTTTTCTCCTTTATAAATTCGCACAATTATTCTACTTCGAATAGAACTTTTAATTATATCGACAAACACCTATTTTACTTTTAATAAAACTTTTAATTGTATGCATTTTTTATAAATTCGAACTTCTCCTCTATAAATTCGAACATTTATTCTACTTTTAATCGAACTTCTAATTTTATGGCTTATCTATAAATCCAAACTATTCTCATTTATATTTTTCGAATACCTACTCTACTTTAAATAGAACTTTATTTATATGTCTTCTCTATAAATTCGAAATATTCTCCTCTGTAACTTCGAACACCTATTCTACTTCTAATATGCTAGAGAATATTTTTTGATTTATTAGTATTTAAAATTGTAAACCTCTAAAAAAAATTAGAAAAATAGATTGAGACGATCTTAGAGACGTCACCTCACCTCCCGCGTATCCTCCTTTATATATACTAGTTTATAGCCTGTGCACGGTTACTTAAATTTTATTTATAATTATTCTGTTTATAATTATATTGTTATTACGATGCAACACACGATTGTTTTTTTTAATATTTATAATTATATTTATTTATGAATATTTTAATATTTAAAAGTTATTAGTTTACATGATTAAATTATTGTTAAAAAAGATTTAGCCAAAAAAAATTATAGTTAAAAATTTGATATTTATTATATTTTACACGCTCAATTTAATATTTGTTTATATTGAGTTGTAAAAGTTAGATTTGGACAATTTTACGGTTCACATGAAATTCACAAAATAATCTTTAATTTAGTTGTGGTTTAATAGTTCTTTTTCAATTAAAAATTATTCTAAAACTAAAAAGAGAATAAAGTGACGAAATTTAATGTTGAGAATTCTATTCGATTTAGGAAATCTACTTAACGTATATGTAGTTTAGATTATTAGAATAACCTTTATTAACCAAATACATGTTTTAATGATAAATCTAACGGTTTTCACCTATCTATTTAAGATTAAACGATTTTTATTATTTTGGTTATAAATGGGGTTCCTTATTTAATTACAACTATTTTTATGTTTTAACTTTTTGGAAAATCCAATCTTAATATAATATCTTTTAACTTATATCATTTTTAGATATTAATTTCTTTTTATATGATATAATCTTGATCATCTATTTTTAAAAGTATTGGATCTAACGGTTGAAAATGTTTTGGCGGTATTTAGGACCAAATTACCAGGATAACATCATTAATTTTTCTTAATATTTATATTTTTTTATTTTTTTAAATATTTATTACTAAAATATAATATACTCTTTTTTGTAATATGTTAATGATGCAGGAACTTTGAACTTTTGAGAAAATAAATTATCAATTTAAATATATTTTTTTTTGTAATAGTTCTTCTTTTAAAGTAGTACACCGTGACGATCAAAATTCTGTATAAAATTCATTTTTTTATAGTATATCCCGTAAATATCTATGTTATTATATTAAAAACTAAATAATGAAAGATTTCTTATAAGTGTGGTCGCTTTGTTTGATCACTCAATCCATAATCGTTGGATCTTTCAAATTAAATTGTTGAGAAACGTTACATATAACAGTAAAATTATCATGTAGAATGATCTAAGATTTGAATCTACCAACAACATATTAAAATTTACAGGTTTTTTTTTTTAATTTTTTTTGAATTTTTTTTCTTTCGAACATAGGTTATTTGATAATATTTTTTGTAAAGTACGATTTTTCAGAAAAGTACTATACTAATTGATTAACAAACTTTTAAAATTTCAAATTTAATAATTTACAATGTATATATGTTAAAAAAGTTAGGTTAGCCGAGTCTACAATTTCAAAATACAGGTTTTTTTAATATGAATATAGTCATGCTAACAATGAAATTAGGTCTCTATGAGTGCTTATAAAACAAAATAACCCTTTGCGTATAATTTATTATTTAATAATAAATTATATTTGATTAGTTATGATCTATAACTTAATAAAATAGGATAAAAAATATGCACAATTTTATAAAATTTTATCCTCGTATTATTATATTCTTTGTTGATTTGAATTTTTCTTAGATTGATTTTAATTTTTGAACATAGATTTCTAAATTTAAAATAATGATGACATAATAATCATTATTAGAATTTAAATACTCACTTTACTGATTTGGGCTTTATCTTGTGTTTTAAAAATCAGATTTTGACGATTTTACACCCCACGTGAAGATAATTAAATTATTTTTAATTAAAAGATGGTTTAACAATTTTTATCTAACTGGAATTGTTCATAGAAGAGAAAAGAAAGTCACGAAATTTTTACACGGAGAATTCTATTCAATATAGAAAACTTATTTATATTTGGTATATTTGGTTTAAATTATCAAAATACACTTTTTAGAATTTAAATATAATCCTGTTATAAATAAAATACACTTTTTTAATATTTGATCAAACGATTTTCATTTATCTAGTTAAGATCTAATAGTCCTTATTAATTTGGTTGTCACGATCAAAATTTTGGATAAATCCATATTATGCTTATTATATAAAAGAGTTTAATATAATAAGGATATCAAGTATATACTGATATAAGTATCTTACTAACTGCTTTTACTTTTAATGTTTCAGTTTTATTTATAGTGTATATAAAATTTTAAAATACATTATTACTTTAAAATTATTAAACAGTATAAAAATTATGTTATGATTATATAAAATTTTATTCTCATATTATTATAGTCTTTATCGATTTGAATTTGTTCTTAATTTATTTTAATACTTTATTGAAAGAAAGATAAAATTTCTATATTTAAAAGAATTAGTGGAAAAATAAATAAATTGGTGCTACAATTATAAAAAAAATATTTATTAAAATTTAGATACTCACTTTACTATTTGGGTTATATCCTGAGTTTTAGAAATTGAATTTTGACGATTTAACAACCCATGTGAAACTAACGAAATTATATTTAATTTAATGATGATTTAATAATTATTATCTAACTTGACCAGTGACCTACCCATAAACCGAAAAGAAAAGATGGTTAAGTATTATATTCAAAATTATTGTTTATGAATATGAAACCCTCAATATTTTAATAATATTTTGATATTATCCTTTTATGTTTGTTATATGTAAAATAATATAATTATAATTTGGATTAATTAAATTGTTATGTTCGTTCAGAAAAAAAATGTTTAAATTTATTCATGTACAGGAGAACGTTCTCCTGAGTCTCTTATAACGCAGGGTCCACATGTATCATTTCTATATGATATACATAAGCATTATATTGATAATTTTTAATATTGTAATCGATATGAATTGTTATCTAATATTTGGTTTAACAATTATTATTTAATTCGAACTATACATAAATTAAAGAGAAAAGATATTTAATAATTTTTACATAGAAAAATTTTAAATTATCAAAATACACTTTTTAGTATTTAAATATAATTCTATTATTAATCAGATACACTTTTTAATATTAGATCTAACAATTCTCATCGATCTATTTAAGATCTAACTGTAATAATTAATTTGGTCGTATAGTGGTCGTACACGGACCAGATCGATTTTAATTTTTTCTTAAATTGATTTATAAATTTAAAAGAATTAGGAAAAAATTAAATTGGTGCTACAATAATAAAAAAAATTATTAAAATTTAGATAATCACTTTACTGTTTGGGTTGTATCTTGAGTTTTAGACAACAGATTTTAACAATTTTACAGCCCACGCGAAGCTAACAAAAGTATCTTTAATTTAATGATGGTTTAATAATTATTATCTAACCGGAACTATCCATAAATTAAAGAGAAAAGATAATTACGATTTTTTACATAATGATTTCTATTCAATATAGAAAACCTATTTATAATTGGTTTAAATTAAAAAAAAATATTAAAATTTAGATAATCACTTTACTGTTTGGGCTCTATCTTGAGTTTTAGACAACGGATTTTAATAATTTTACAGCCCACGCGAAGCTAAAAAACTTATCTTTAATTTAATGATGGTTTAATAATTATTATCTAACTGGAACTATCCATAAACTAAATAGAAAAGATAATTACGATTTTTTACATAAAGATTTCTATTCAATATAGAAAACCTATTTATAATTGGTTTCAATTATCAAAATACACCTTTTAGTATTTAAATACTATCGTATTATTAATCAAATACAATTTTTAATATTATATCTAACGGTCCTCATCTATTTGAATATTTATAGTTTTATAATCCAACGGATCATATATTTTGGTAGTACAGTGACCGACCAAAGTTTTGGATAAGATCTCCCTTACGCTTATTATATATAAGGAGTTAATATTGATGATTTAAATTTAACAAAAATATAAATCATAATTAAATATAAACTATTATCTTCGAAAGTCTCCCCGTTGCAACTTTACTCATTTTAAATTGAGTTAAGTGCACTTAGTGTACCTACATTTTTGCTGTTAGATCACTTGCAATACTCATATTCAAAAACTCTCTCTTGCAATATTATAGTTTAATTTTCGTTACACTTCGTGTATTTCCGTCAAATCAGGTTAACCCCGTTAACTAAAATAGGGGTAAAACAGTCCTTTCACTATTCATCTTCTCCTTTAAACACATATCCACCATTGATGAACGTTTTTAGGATTTAAAACTCGAATATCTCATTGTTTTCTTAACGAAATCCATTGATTTAAATTGCAACATGATCGTCTCTTTCTTCTCTACAATATGATATCAGATTTGACTATTAAATATTAACTAGCACAATAGCCCGTGAGAGGCATGGGCCATTTTCTAGAATTGTACAGAAATATGACGTATTTAGTATTAAAAATTTCTGATTGCACAAGTGTTGTTACAAAATGAAGTGTATGGGCCGTAGAAGTTTTCTTAAAATGTATGAAAATGTAATTGGAAGCACCCATTCCTCAGTGACTGTTTAGGCTGTTGGGTGGTGGCATATTGTGCCATGACCTTTATCAAGAAGTGTACAAACAGTATATGTAGTGTTAGAAAATTGACAGTTTAAGGATATAATTAAATATATTCTTGATTTTAATTCAAATTTCTAATGATTGGAAGTTGTTCCTTGCTATGGGAACTTAAACTTTCATGTATGGGTTTAATAATTTCTTGTTTAAATCCATAAGAGAAATTGAGATGAAGGTAGTAGCTTGAAAAAGCTTGTTAAAATGATGTTTCATTTGTCCCACATAGAAAAGAATAAGGGGACTTAGTGGCTTTATATAGCATTACACACATGAGTAGTATACAACTACTAAGGTGTGTGATGGTGCATGGTGTTAGTGTGTGCTTCACGCGCACACACACACGCGCGCGCCGCCGCCGCCCGCCTCGCACCGGACCGGGTCGGGTCGAAGGGCAATTTGGGCGAATGTCTCGGCGTCTCGCGTACGCGAGGCGACCTGGGCGATGGGTTTTATTCTATGATTTTAATATTATTTTTTTAATTGAATTATTATTGGGCTGGGCCAGATTTAATTATTTAAATTAAATCAGATGGACCGTTGATGGGCTGGGCCAGATTTATTTATCATATGGACCAGTTGACCAAGTCAAAATAATTCAAGATTAAAAAGATTAATAAAATAAAATCTGTAACAAAAATGTGGATAAACATGAAAAAGATGTAACAGCTACAGGTTATTAAATCAAAACGTTTTATTCATTAAATGGTCGGTTTTGATTTTTTATTTAATATGATCAGCTGTTACGAAAATTAATGTGTGTGCTGCAGTTACGAATTTGAATGCTCCTGTGCTTCAGTTACAGAAAGGAACCACTATAAATAGTGGCCCTTGTAGCTCAGTTGAGACACACAGAAGTTTGCAAATACACTTCTCTCAAAAACAAAACTCTCTCTGCCCTCCCTCTCCAAATAGTTTTCCCTGTAGTTTTCTGGTTCTCCGGCGACTGAGGTGCTGGTCGTAGTTGAGCGATGTTGTTGCTGTGAACACCTTGCTCGGATTTGTTTTATCCTAGAAGTAGTATTTCACCGACAACCTGAGACAGTAAGTGGGGGCGAATAACTCTTCAAGAACAGTCAGGGTTTCTCGAAGTCCTGACGACTCAGCTGTTGCTTCGTTATTTTTGTTCTTATACACTGTTAATCTATGGCTACAGGTACTGTTTATGTCTCCCTGGTTATTTATCAGTTTCTGATATGCATGCTTTCGACCTTCATGCTTTGTTTTGTTAACTTTGGTCTTGGCCTGTCAATGCTATATATATTTTATAACTGCCTCCATGTTGCTGTAGTACTTAATATTTCCAACATTCTTGAAGAGTTATCCTGTTATATAATATTTAGCATTATGGTTAATGAAACTGTAGTTACTGTAGATGGTAGTACGTCTGATGTGTCTGCTATGGTCATTGATTGGACCACTTACCGTTTCCCACAATCCGTTGAACTAACGGGCTTACCTGAGAAATTCAACGGTGGTGTCAGCTTTTCTCGCTGGCAGAAAAGGATGAAATTGTGGTTGACTGTAAAGGGTCTGTGGCCTGTTGTGGAGTATGAGAAACCGGTGGTGGTTCAAGAAAAGGCTGAAACAGTTAAGGCTTATGCAATGTGGGTTGAAAAGGATGGGGTGGCTAGGGCAGCCATTCTGGCAGCCCTAACGAACACTCTGTTTGATGTTTATTCATCTGATGCCTATAGTGCTAAGCTCTTATGGGAGAAGCTGGACCTCACTCACAATACTGACTCTCAAGGTCTGGAAAAGTATTCTGTAGCGAGGTTCCTTGAATTTAAGCTGGTAGACAACAAATCCATGACTGAGCAGGTGCACGAGTTCGAGATGATAGTGCATGTTTTGAAGGAATCCGGCATGGATCTCCATGATAAGTTCAAGGTTATGAGCGTGATTGAAAAGCTTCCGAAGTCTTGGGAAGAGTTCGCTCTCTCCCTGAAAAGACAGAAATGAGAGATCACCTGGACCAACCTTATGCTGGACATCTCGGTGCAAGAACAACACAAGTCCAAACAGGGACATGTGATGGCATCTGAACACGGTAGCTCGAAGGTGAATGTAGTAACCGTAGGACAAAAAAGGAAGGTTGTTGCTAGGAAGAGTAATGTTAATAAACCTAAGATAGACAAGGATAAGGTCAAGAAACCAAGGGCAAACAAACCATGTTGGAGTTGTGGGCAGGTTGGGCACTGGAGTAAGGACTGCCCTGCAAAGAAAGGGAAGAAAACCGAGGTGGTAGCTCAAGCGAATGCTGTGCTTGGAACCACAAGTGGGCCTGTAGTGAACATGGTTGTTGGTGAGGCTTCGGCTTCGGAAACCAACGAAAACCGGTATGTGACCTACAACCCTGTACTATTGTCCACTTATCTGTCAAATGAATGGTTGATTGATACTGGGGCTAATGTGCATATTTGTGCTGATATTAGTTTGTTTGTATCTTATCAACAGAGTCATAGCATGACAGTGACGATGGGGAATGCGAGTGCCGCTCAAGTTCATGGAGTGGGAGACGTGGACCTGAAGTTTCCTTCGGGGCGTATTCTATCCCTGACAAGAGTGCATCATGTTCCCGACATGCGTAGAAATATAATAAGTGGAAGCCGTTTAGTTACAAATGGTTTTGAAATTTCCTTAAGATGTAATAAAGTAGTTCTTATTCACACTGGTACTTTCTTTGGCAAGGGTTACTTGTCAAATGGTTTATTTGTTATAAATGTTGAGCCTGTTTTGGGCACTTCCTTTAATGAAATTACTCCTTCTATTAACTGTGTAGAATCATCCAACTTATGGCATGCTAGACTTGGTCACTTAAATTTTTGTGCTCTTAAAAATGTGATGAACTTAGAGTTGATTCCAAAACATACTATAGAAAAGAACTCTAAATGTCAAGTATGTGTGTCTGCTAAACAAATAAGGAAACCTTTTCATAATGTTGTTAGGTATTCAGACTTGTTAGATTTAGTACACACTGATATTTGTGAATTTGGTGGTATGTTAACTAAGGACCATTTTAGATACTTCATTACTTTTATAGATGATAGTAGTAGATACTGTTATGTTTATTTACTTAGACATAAGGATGAAACACTTAGCAAATTCATGATTTATAAAACTGAAGTTGAGAAACAAACTGGTAAGGTACTTAAAAGGTTGAGATCAGATAGAGGTGGTGAGTATACGAGTAACTCCTTTAATGAATTTTGCGCAAGCAATGGAATAGTTCATGAAGTTACTCCACCATACACACCTGAGTCTAATGGGGTCGCTGAGCGAAAGAACAGAACGTTCAAAGATATGATTAACAGTATGCTTATTAACTCTGGGTTGCCTAAATACATGTGGGGAGAGGCTCTGAATACGGCTTGCCATATTCTGAACAGAGTCCCTCTGAAACACATGGATAAGACACCTTATGAGTTATTGAAAGGCAAGAGGACTAGTCTCAAGTATCTTCGAGTGTGAGGGTGCCTTGCAAAGGTACTTGTCCATGAACACAAAAGGAAGAAACTAGGTCCGAAAATGGTTGATTGTATCTTTCTGGGCTATCTTGAAACCACTACATCTATGAGATTTTTAGTAATAAAATCTGACATAGATGGTATAGTGGCTAACACTATAGTTGAATTTCGTGATGCTACATTCTTTGAGGATGTCTACCCTATGAAGACTGGTATACCTCAAGGTACTTCTGAGGAAGATCTCACTCACACATCAAGTTCTATTCCTGATCATGTGGAAAAGATGACAAATGTGGGGGCGGAACCTGGTAGTAGCTCTACTCCTATGGAGGAAGAGGAACCTAGGAGGAGTAAGCGTGCAAAGGTAGTCAAGGACTTTGGAAGTGATTTCATCACTTACAATGTCGAGGACGAACCTTTAACTTTCCGACAGGCTATGGACTCCTCGGAGTCTAGGCACTGGAAGTGTAAAGAGTGAAATTGACTCTATTGTTTCTAACGGAACATGGGAGTTAGTTGATCTCCCTCCTGGGTGTTCTACTATTGGGTGCAAGTGGATCTTTAAAAGGAAGTTGAACCCTGATGGCTCAATAGAGAAGTACAAGGCTAGACTGGTGGCTAAGGGTTTTAAGCAAATTGAAGGAATTGATTTCTTTGATACATACTCTCCTGTTGCCAAAATGATAACAATCTGAATGCTTGTAGCATTGGCTTCCGTACATGGTCTGATCATCCATCAAATGGATGTAAAGACAGCTTTTCTTCATGGTGAACTTGAAGAAGAGATTTATATGGATCAGCCTGAGGGGTTTGTTGCATCTGGCAACGAAAGGAAAGTATGTAAGTTAATCAAATCTATTTATGGCTTAAGACAAGGTCCCAGGGACTGACACAAAAAGTTCGATGAAACGATTGTGACATTCAGTTTTGTTAGTAATGATAGCGATAAGTGTGTCTACTCAAAAGTTAAAGGTAGTGAATGTGTCGTATTATGCTTATATGTGGATGACATACTACTGTTTGGAACCAATATTGAGATTATTAACGAGACAAAGGATTTCTTGAAAAGGCACTTTGAGATGAAGGATATGGGTGAAGCTAGCGTGATTCTTGGTATCAAGCTGACTCAGTCAGCTGATGGAATAACCCTATCGCAATCTCATTATATAGAGAAATCTATACTTGAGAAATATGGTTATTCACAATGTAGAATCGCTAGTACACCCTATGATCCTAAAGTTGCCATTGTCAAGAATAGTTCGGGAGTCCCTGTGTCTCAGTTAAGGTATTCTCAGATTATTGGAAGCTTGCAGTATCTTGCTAACTGTACTAGACCAGATATATCATATTCTGTGTCTAAGCTAGCTAGATATACAAGCTGTCCGAACAGAACTCATTGGGATGCTCTTGATAGAGTGCTTAGATATCTGAAAGGCACAATGTACCGTGGATTACACTATAGGAGATTTCCTGGTGTACTTGAAGGGTACAGTGATGCAAGTTGGATAGCTAAGAAGTCTGGTTCCAATGGAGTGACTGGATACGTGTTTACCCTAGGGGGTGGAGCAATATCCTGGAAGTCGACAAAACAGACTATAGTAACTCGGTCTACTTTTGAGGCTGAGTTGTGTGCACTTGATGCCACTGGGACGGAGGCTGAATGGTTACACGGACTGATGTCCGTGATACCTGTAGTAAGCAGACCGCTTCCTGCTATTGCTATTCATTGTGATAGTCGAACAACTATCGACAAGATTAGCAGTAAAAAGTACAATGCTAAAACAAAGAAACACATCCAAGTTAGACTTAAGTCTATAAGGGGATTAGTGTCTGATAGGATTATAGCTGTAGAGTTCATTGGAACTCAGGAAAATATAGCTGATCCTTTGACTAAAGGACTGGAACCTGCAGTGGTCCTTAAGTCGAGGTTGGGGATGGGACTGACAACCCATCACGACTCATCAACAGTGAGAACCCAATACACAAGAGAGGAGATCCCTCGAACTGTATTCAATGTGGTAATAACAAGCTGTAAGGATGAGTTGGAAGTACCTTGATACATAGATGATACTTAGTATCTGAGTTTATCCCCTGTAAACCTATAAGGTACTGAAACTGCTGAATAGTAAGAGTTTAATAACTCTGAATGGGGTCAAGTCATTTGACGAGATGGTTGCGGTACATCTCTGGAGATGCCCAGCTAAGCGAATGTGATTGTGAGGTCGCAATTAGAGGAAAGGGTTATTCCTTCAAGCATTCGACGAACAGGATCGAGACAAGACCATTAATGTCTCAAAGCCGTAGATTGGCACCATAGCCTTTGACTTGTCGTCGTCTATGGAGAATGGTTACACTTAACGGATTAAGATTCAAGGTGAAAAAATTCCATCTGAATCCGGTAGCCATCGAAGTAGGGGACTTAGGAGGGTTCAAACCCGGAAGGGTACCGACTCTGAAAAACCAAGTCATGTTAAGAACCTGTCTACATTTCTATATGGATTTGTGGGGGATTGTTAGAAAATTGATAGTTTAAGGATATAATTAAATATATTCTTGATGTTAATTCAAATTTCTAATGATTGGAAGTTGTTCCTTTCTATGAGAACTTAAACTTTCATGTATGGGTTTAATAATTTTCTTGTTTAAATCCATAAGAGAAATTGAGATGAAGGTAGTAGCTTGAAAAAGCTTGTTAAAATGATGTTTCATTTGTCCCACATAGAAAAGAATAAGGGGACTTGGTGGCTTTATATAGCATTACACACATGAGTAGTATACAACTACTAAGGTGTGTGATGGTGCATGGTGTTAGTGTGTGCTTCACGCGCGTGCCGCTGCCGCCGCCCACCACACCCCGCACCGCACCGGGTCGGGTCGAAGGGCGATTTGGGCGATTTGGGCGAATGTCTCGGCTTCTCGCGTACGCGAGGCGACCTGGGCGAGGGGTTTTATTCTATGATTTTAATATTATTTTTTTTAATTGAATTATTATTGGGCTGGGCCAGATTTATTTATCAGATGGACTAGTTGACCAAGTCAAAATAATTCAAGATTAAAAAGATTAATAAAATAAAATCTGTAACAAAAATGTGGATAAACATGAAAAAGATGTAACATCTACAGGTTATTAAATCAAAATGTTTTATTCATTAAATGGTCAGTTTTGATTTTTTTTTAATATGATCAGCTGTTACGAAAATTAATGTGTGTGCTGCAGTTACGAATTTGAATGCTCATGTGCTTCAGTTACAGAAAGGAACCACTATAAATAGTGGCCCTTGTAGCTCAGTTGAGACACACAGAAGTTTGCAAATACACTTCTCTCAAAAACAAAACTCTCTCTGCCCTCCCTTTCCAAATAGTTTTCCCTGTAGTTTTCTGGTTCTCCGGCGACTGAGGTGCTGGTCGTAGTTGAGCGCTGTTGTTGCTGTGAACACCTTGCTCGGAGTTGTTTTATCCTGGAAGTAGTATCTCGCCGACAACCTGACACAGTAAGTGGGGGCGAATAACTCTTCAAGAACAGTCAGGGTTTCTCGAAGTCCTGACGACTCAGCTGTTGCTTCGTTATTTCTGTTCTTATACACAGTAAGTGGGGGCGAATAACTCTTCAAGAACAGTCAGGGTTTCTCGAAGTCCTGACGACTCAGCTGTTGCTTCGTTATTTCTGTTCTTATACACTGTTAATCTATGGCTACATGTACTGTTTCTGTCTCCCTGGTTATTTATCAGTTTCTGATATGCATGCTTTCGACCTTCATGCTTTGTTTTGTTAACTTTGGTCTTGGCATGTCAATCCTATATCTATTTTATAACTGCCTCCATGTTGCTGTAGTACTTAATATTTCCAACATGTAGTAGGTATTTGAAAGTGTCAATCGCGAATCAATATTCGATAATACGCTCGCCAACCTTAAAAGCAAAATGTCAGTTTTCGTATCTTGAAGCAAAATATATAGATTCGTTTTAAAAAAAATTTAACCACAAAATAAATCTGAGTATTTTTCTTGTAAGTCATTGTAACTCGTAAATTTTTTGAAAGATAGATTGGTTTTCTCTTGTATATTATCCGCTATTACACCCAAAAATAAAATATATGTGCAACGTCTGTTTTTGAAGCAATGTTACCCATGAAAATGGTTTATAACCTTCGAAAACTACATCCGAAATGTATAGTTTTGTCATCTAAAATATAATGCATATCATTTTAACCTGATTTTGCACCTTGCGATTAGAAACTAAGAACTGAACTGAAAAGATACTACTATAATCAATGCATAGATAAGCACTTAGTGTGCGTAATGGGGAGGAGGCTCTCATATCAAATCAATATTAATTCTTTAATATTTTTGATTTGTTTAAATCAACTCAGTATTAATTTATTAATATTACTGGTTTGTTTTGAACAACCACGAGCGGTCTAGAGTTTTGATATATATAGTATTATGATTATATGTATAACCCCTTGGCTCGTACAAGAATTTATATTGGCAGCAAAGCGATCAGAAGACTACGTGCATAATTACCATCTGTGTCAGAAACCTAACAAAGAGTGTGTCGTTATAAAATTCATGAAAAGCCACATGATTTTACAATATGTGTATTTCCAGTCATATAAGACACTAAATTAACATATTAGCCTTTTAAACAAATAGAAACCATGATTGAGTTTACAAGATTTCCTTGTAGAGGCCTACGAGGACACGTGTCCCCGAGAAAAGTTTACAAATAAACTTTATTAGTAATTTATCGTATAAATGTGAACATTTAATCAAGTGCCTTCACTAAAAAAATTTGAGTGATCCTACAATAATTGTAGAACAAAATATTTAGTTATATATTAAAAATGTAAAAAAGATATTATAAAAGACAAAGAATATTTAATATTATGAACAATCGATCTTATAGATTGTGACAAAAGTATCTTGTATATATCGTGCCCCCATCGGAATTTTTATCTACATCCACCACTCACCATGAAATATATAGTATTCTTAGGCGTAAGCTAATGTGATATTACATCAATGTGAGGTTAAACATTATGATTTGATTATTTCTAAATCAGAAGTTAACCTGGGTATGTATATAAGGTGCTAAAATATGCAGTGACTCGTGCGCGTAACTGAAACTAACAAAAGTATAATTATGTAACATTTGGCATGATATTTGATTCTTGAATAATTTAAGTGTAGCAGACACATATGCAAGACCAAGTAAAAATTACGGGGAATCACATTATTCCCGTAATGATCTCATGATACACATGTGCAAGACCAAGTAAAAATTGTAGATTTATGCTATTAATCTTTGTGTCGTATTATTATTGTCTCATGTAATTTGTTAGCTTCCAGTTAAATGATAACGGGACTACAATCCAGATCATTCGGACTCTGGACTAGTGAATGATACACCAACAGGTGATAAATGCCATGTGTCTACCTGGGTTGTGTAGTACAATGGTTGGAATGATTAATTGTTTAAATGAGATTGATTGTTTAATTCACCATAAAAATAAAATTAACTTATGTTTCAATTGAATAAGAGAGTGATGAATTTTTTTTTGAATTGATTGTGTCATGTACCATATTTTGAAAACTAAAATACAAAAGTTCAAAAATAATGTGAATCACCATTTTTTTTACTCAAAAATTGAAGTAACAGTAAAAATAAGACAAATGAGATATCAGGTTTATGTAAAATGATTTTTAACACAAAACAAAAAAAACTATGTAGCACAAATGGTTAGAAGGATGAATTGTATAGAGGAGGTTAGAAGTTCAATTCAATACTAAGACAAAATTAGCTATATTTTTTTCTCATTAAATAAGAGAGTGACATATTCATGTAATTTTGTAACATGCAAGAGCATAATTGTAATTTCACAGGGGGTTGTACTAGAATTAAAATAATGTGAATTTGGTAGAATTTAAGCAAAGTTTATACAAAATTATATGTATATACACACATGAATATACACGAGAAGGAAACTAGGAGGAAGGGGATGAATACCAAAGGAAAGTACTGAAATACTCTTACCCAAACTGACGGAGTGAGAGAAATTTAACGAAAACAAGCATTTTGCAAGTTTCTTGAATATGCAGTATTACAAGTAAGAATTTTTGAATATAAATATTACAAGTAAGAATTTTTGAATATAAATATTGCAAGTGATCTGACAACAAAAATGTTGGTACACGAAGTGCAATTAAGTCTTTTAAATTTTGTTTCCTCCAAATCCGAGTATACACGTACCTCTTTTACTTTACAGCTTTTATTCTCCGAGAAACAAAAATAAATAAATGAACAATATAATAAAATAAAATATGTATACAAACAGGAAATTAAAAAAAATGTCATTTGTAGAGAGAGAAAGTAAGAGAGATGAATGTTAGAAGACGTATGAGACGATAATTAATCGCCGACCGATTCATCTCTGATGCTGTTGAGACTCTGTAAGTATACAATTTACCTTTATAATAATCTCTGTATGTATTATAATTATATTTATAATAATAAGTTTGATTGCTGATTAATTTTGGATCTGTGATTGATCAGATCGGAGAAATTAGAGATACAAGGAGCGAGAGAGCGAGAGATAGAGAGAGAAGAGAGAGAGACATAGAGAGGGAGGGAGAGAGAGAGAGAGAGAGAGAGAGAGAGAGAGAGAGAGAAGCAATGCCTTCGCACGCGGATCTAGATCATCAGATCGAGCAATTGATGGAATGTAAGGCGTTGAGTGAAGGAGAGGTGAAGACGCTGTGTGATCAAGCTAGGGCTATTTTGGTGGAGGAATGGAATGTTCAGCCTGTTAAGTGTCCTGTTACGGTTTGCGGTGATATTCACGGACAGTTTTATGATCTTATTGAGCTGTTTCGGATTGGCGGAAATACTCCCGATACTAATTACCTGTTTATGGGAGATTATGTTGGTGAGATTTTGTGTTTTTGATGTTGAATTGTGGTTTTGTAGTTATTTGTGAATTTGTTGATTTGGAGTGGTATGAATTGGTTTGGTTTGGTGGATTTTGCAGAGTTGAGTAGGATTTTTATGTGTTTTTGATTAATTGCGGAATTGAGTAAGGATTTTAATGTTTTTTTTGTTTATTTGGGGAATTGAGCAAGGATTTTAATGTGTCTGTGTTTATTTGCGGAATTCAGTAGGGATTTTAATGTGCTATGTTCGATTACGGCATTGAGTAAGGATTTACTGTTTTTGAGAATTTGCTGAATGGAGTGAGAATTGTTTTTAAGAGGATAATTGGTTTGTGTATTTTTTTTTTTTAATTTTTAGATGTTGTATTGTGTTGTGGAGATTTCAGATAGAAAAAAGTGATTGAGCTATTAATATGACCTAAGACCACTTTAGGAATGAAGAAGTTTGTAGCTTTTCATTGGTTTACGTATTTGTTGTCTGGATTCTTTATGCTTGGGACTTGCGTGTAGAAGTTCTAGTATTGGAATTATGTCAGGTCTAATTTGTAACTTTCAGAATGAGGAATAGAAGCTGCATTTTCATAGCTCACTGTTTGATTTTGTGGCAGGATTGGGATATGTTTGATGAATCAGTGGTGTTAATAAAGTTATTTTCCATACAACAGTATAATCTTTGTTTGCCGAATGAGAATGGAGTGACGTGTGGTAAACAGAGTTGTGTTAAGTTGGGTTGAGCAACTTATTGTTTGATAAGAGGAGAGGAACAAAAATAAGCAAGTTAAAGGGAAGATATTCGTCGACTTGTGTGGTACTTGGGAGGAGTTGGGATTATAGACAATAAATTGAATTTTTGTTATTCCATGATTTGTTGAATGAGATTCAAGTTTTGTAGCAACCTGAAAATGTATTTTTTCTAGCCAGAGTTGCTACTATCATCTGATAATTAACACACGATGATGTACAGTAGATACAGTTTCTGATAAGGGATATTTAATGTTCCGTATGAGTCAGAATGTTATGTACACGGTAAAATCAATGTATATTTATTTGCACAATCTGACATATTAGTGCATGCTCTCTTCGTATCTTTAGTTAATATATCTTGATACTATTCCACATCCTCTTACTTTGATGTTATACGG
This sequence comes from Heracleum sosnowskyi, assembly GCA_030848705.1. Lineage (NCBI taxonomy): Eukaryota > Viridiplantae > Streptophyta > Magnoliopsida > Apiales > Apiaceae > Heracleum > Heracleum sosnowskyi. The sequence goes on from CM061241.1 coordinate 122,602,005, forward strand.
CCAAATACCTGTTATTGCTCAAGTGTTTTAGCAGTTTGTTCCTTTGTTGCCTCGCTATAAAGAATCCAGTATTTAAACTGTAACTTGTTTCCTTTCTTTTTAACAATCATTGTTTAATGTATTATTGCAGATCGTGGATACTATTCCGTGGAGACTGTCTCCCTATTGGTGGCTCTAAAGGTGCGTTACAGAGATAGACTTACAATACTTAGAGGGAATCACGAAAGCCGGCAAATAACTCAAGTGTAAGACTTGGGCCTTCTCTTTATAAGTTTTGATTATGCTTATGTGTATTTTTTGATAGTCTGTTCCAATATTTGTTTTTCCAAATTATGCCTGAGAAGAAATATGTTTGTGGAGTTTAATTGTGAAATTATGTTCATCCATGTAAGTGTAATTTTTTTGTCAGTTTTAATAATATGAAAGCTTTTTAACATTTGAAATCAAATGAAAACCTCTGGTGCTAATATTCGCAAACACTATAAATCAATTAGTAAAACTGAACAACTTATACTAGCTACAAAATCTTTAGCATCAGATATAAATTTATTCTTTTGTTGCTGAAATGAAAGAACTTGACTTTCATTTTCTTGCTTGGCTGAATAAATATTTTACTCAAATCCTTGATGTTCTCAGTTGTTTGTTGAGTTCTTCATCAATGACTACCTAGACAACTCGTGAACTCCTTGATTCGATGTAATACTGGTGGATCAGTTAATATGTACCGACTTGTGACCTGTTCTTGGGCTCTCCAATAGCATTTATACTTTTGTATTCATATATATATATATATATATTCAGTGCTTCTAAGATGGGCTAAAAAGTATTTTACTTATTCGTTGTACGTGTTACAGTTACCCGTACTACCTTTCATTTGCCATGTCCTGGCAAGAAACATGATTTAGTTATAGTGCCCTTCTTCTGCTTGAGTGTTTTTCTATACTTCAGAAGTCTGAGGATGGTAGGATGCTATATTTCAGGTCCTTAAAATTCAAAGGGGTGACTTATATAGAAAATCATTAAGGAAGGGATCATTATCAAATTTCTTTATTTTAGGTTGTTAGTTTAGCTATAGTGCTATACAGTTTGAATGAAGAACTGCAATGACTAACTTGGGGAATCAAGGATGCCAATATTTGTAGATTTTTTATGGGTGAATGTGTTGAGAAGATAGATCGAAGTAACATGAACTTGAGTAAGTGATTCATGCAAATGGTCCTGGATGATTGGTATGAGGTTAAAATGATTAAATGAAACAAACAGATTTTTACATTATCTACTGTTTGTTTGTTTATTCTTTTTATTTATAGTTGTGTGTGTGTGGAGTTTTTTTTTCAGGGGGGTGGGGGTGTTGAACCCATGATCAAGCCATGGGAAGGGAAACTTCTCTTTTAATTTTTTGGCTACACTTGTAGACATACTTTATTAACTTGGAACACTATTAATTTTGTTTTAATTTCTTGCTCCGCAGTTATGGGTTCTATGATGAATGCCTGAGGAAGTATGGAAATGCAAATGTGTGGAAGTACTTCACCGACCTGTTTGATTATCTTCCCCTTACAGCACTGATCGAGAGTCAGGTTTGTGTTGAATCAGATATCTTTTGGTTTTATAATCTTTGCAACATCCAACATCATTATTTCTTTTTGCATTGTAGATATTTTGTTTGCATGGAGGACTTTCACCATCTCTGGATACACTAGACAATATCCGATCCTTGGACCGTATACAAGAGGTATACTAAAATTTGGAAGCTGATTTAAATAGTTTAGTGTCGTCTGTCTGTATCTAATATGAAATCTGTGGTCTTTTTTCAATTATATCTTTTCATTGCCAGTGCTCTATCTTTTGTGCTGTCTTTTCATTGACAGTCCCATTTTTGGGGTGGTTCCATAATTTTAAGATGAACCACAATAATAACATTGGGAGTCTACTTGCCAGAATAAAAATCCATGAAGTGTATAAACTACTGATCTAATGCTTGTACTTTGCCTTCTCCCCATGAAAAAAAAAATGCAAATCATTATCGATAGTAAACAGTGCCTTTAATTAATTGTCTTGCTAATTAAGTGTTTTAATATTTTGTTTGTAGGTTCCTCATGAAGGCCCAATGTGTGACCTTTTGTGGTCAGATCCAGATGATCGTTGTGGGTGGGGAATATCACCACGCGGAGCTGGTTATACTTTTGGACAGGATATAGCATCTCAGTTCAACCATACTAATGGACTTTCTCTGATTTCGAGAGCTCACCAGCTTGTTATGGAAGGTTTTAACTGGTGTCAGGTTTGTAAACCTGAATGAAGTTTATTGAAGTCCTTCATCCTTTCTATAAATGTGCTTGGTTTTCATTTCATTTTTACATGTACTTCAGGACAAGAATGTGGTGACGGTATTTAGTGCTCCAAACTATTGTTACCGATGCGGAAATATGGCAGCAATTCTAGAAATTGGGGAGAACATGGACCAAAATTTCCTTCAGTTTGATCCAGCACCTCGACAGATTGAGCCTGACACCACTCGCAAAACTCCTGATTACTTTTTATGATCTCAATCCATCATCCAGCTTGTTGTAATCCTCACCTGCCATCAGGTCAATGTAGATGTGTCGTAAAAGGAGTTTTGGCTTTTTATTTTGAGGGACACTGCCAGATCATTCTACTTTTTTTTTCTTTTTTTAGCTCAGCTGCAGACAATTTGTTCAAGTAGAATTTTCACCAGAGAGTTGACTAAAAGCAGCAGGCCTTTTTGTTGTGCATATTTTCACCAAAAAAAGGGAAAAAATTTTGAAAAAAAGATAAGCTTTGGTGGTTGGGTGGATGGGGATGCAGCAATAACATGTTATTGTGGTCTGTAATTTTACAGATTTAAACTAGAAAGCACATTTCCTATTCTGGATATGTTATAAATTTTGTGTAAGATCCTCGCAAAAATAAAATAATTGCAAGCACCGGTCATGAATGTGCGAGTCTTGTCTAATAGGAGATGTACCCAGTATAGTTTTGTGGATTGGTGCAGTTTAAATTATTTAGCCTTGCTATTTATACTTTGTTTTCAGGGTTAGAATATATTTGACTTGTTTAGCTGTTTTTTTCTGTTAATGCTGCCCATGGTTTGCTGTGTCATTTTTTGCTCTTTTTTTCTGCCTCTCCAGGTGAGTACTGTAGTATACTTCAACATTGATTTGGAGAATAATTTCTTCTCCCTAGTGCATTATCAGTCCAGACCATGTATGATATGCCACATAGAACCTATTCAAAGTAGTTTTGCAACTTGTGCATATATGGTTGCAATGGTAAATTATAATTTGTTTTCCAAACTTGGAAGCCCAGTTTATCCAACTGAAGTTTTGGAACATCTATGCTTCTGCGGACGGTGGGCTCAGAAGCATGTGGGAATGTGGCCATGGTTTTCTAGGGATACCATTATTGTGTGTTAAATTGTCCAGAAATTCCTCACATGCAGGGTTTGGGTTGAAAGGGAAAGCATGGTGAAGGACCATGCCTCCCTCCCATCATTTGAATCATCATGTTCACACATTTCTATCCTTTTCAGCACTGGGCAATGTTTCATGATATTAAGACAACAAAATGTTTTGAATCTCTTTTTGGAAGTTTGCTTTATGTTACAAGGTGAAATGAAATGCTCAACAACAATAGAAGAGAAGACAGATGTTGGAGTGCCATGAGAATACATGATGAACTGAATCTAAATACCCACTTTAATTTGAAAAAGAAAATAAGTAATTTCATGATTTAGTTTATGTAAGTATAAAATTAACAAGATTATAACAAGACCAAACTAGGACAATGACTGAATAACACATTCACATTGTGGCTTTTTGCACAAGCATTTATGCCAGGGTGAATCAAGAACCCAGTCCACATGATTTTTATTTCCCTCCGAATCAATAGGAATGAGATGAATTTTCTATTTTTTCCCCATAAAGTTGGTTTTTGAAATTTATCTAAAATAACATGGTTATATCTGACACATAAATGAAAAACACATTTAAAATGAATTTATAATTAATTTTTTATAACATAGGAAATATATACTGTATGATTTATATAATACATATTTTTTAAAATATTACACAAATACCAAAACAAACCAACTTTATGGAAGAACAATTCAAAACCTACTTCTCAGTTTTACTGTGATAATCTCTCCAGGTTTGATGATGATAAATATAAATAATAATAGAACCCCCATAATACGGGATTAAATAATAAAAATTATTTTATATATTAATTTTTTTTCATTAATTTAAAATGGCTAACATTTTATATTACTAAAACATTTAGCATTATTGCAATATTATAATTTTAAAATTATTATTATAATTTAAAAATATTCTAAAATAAATTATTTTAAAACTTCCAGTTAATCTTTTCCCCATACTAAATTGTATAAATAATACTATTGGTTTGAGATCAAATTACTCATATACATTTACAATTCCAAATTATATTTTGTTTGAAGTTAAATTAAACAAAAAATATGCACCAATAAATAAGGAGTGCGCGAATCATAATATTTGCCATCAAAGTGTTGGGTTGGAATTAGAATCTTCGTTAGGGTTTGAGAACGTTGACATCGTTTCGTAACTGGATTTCTTTGCTTCATCCTTCGACGTGGCTCAGACGAGTTGGTATGTCGATTATCTACACAATGATTATTTTCGAAATACTTTCTTTCGTACCAGTGGAACCACTCCTCCAATTCAAATTAGTTTGCAAATCGATCGTGACGATCTATCATATCAAATACTCACTGGGGCCCAATAGTAACTGAACTGAATAGTAGTTGGGTTAGAGGATGAGGCCGAATAGATCCATTAAGTGGATCGGGCCTTTTAACGTTTCTCCCACTAGCACACGACTGTTGTGAGAAGACCCCGTCTCCCGCTTCTTCAGGCGGGTGAAGCAGACAACGCCAACGGAGAAGACCCCGTCTCCCGCTTCTTCAGGCGGGTGAAGCGGACAACGCCAACGGCGAGTGGCTCCGCGGATTTCGGGCGACCGGTACAAACCGTGCCTATAAAAGCACACATCAGGTTTCATTATGAGGTTAATACTTATTTTATACTTACAAGCACTTGCATGTTCAATATAAACTCACCGGAACCTTTTAACTTACTCTCACACCGAAGGTGAATCGGGTACCAAACCTCTCGCATTCTTCTCTATTTGCAGGTGAACCCGAAGAGCTATTCGGAGTCCGACCCGACAGAATTTTGGTTCCAACATTTGGCGTCGTCTGTGGGAACGTGCAAACAAGTTTGTAACACCAACTGGAAAAACGATGACAATTGATAACACTGACGATAGGGCACTAGGTTTTACTGAAACTCATCGCCAAGGGGTTTCTACAACTACGCCTCCGATCAATCGAGTCCTCAATTTCGACGCTGAGCTGGAAGAAGGTCCAATGCCCACTCCTGAAGAGTAAAAAGCCATGATTCTCAAATGGCGTGAGGAAACTGCGGCGAAGTGTGGAAAGCAAAGGGAAAAAGAAAGACTGGAAGCAGAGGCTAAGGCTAGAGCGAAGAAAAGGGAAGATGATCTTGCCAAATTGGAGGCTATTAAGAGACGAAGGGCCGAATTGGACGCTGAGGAAAACGCTCTTCAAGGCGATGTGTTGTATGAAAATGCGGAATTAAAATAAAAGGAACACACACAATTTGTATTAAGTAAATTAAATACTACAGCTTCCAAAATCTCACAAGTGAAATTCTGGCTTCTAAACAAGAACATTGTTTTCTTGTTTTTCTTACAGAGAAAAGAGTGCTTGAATATTTTTATACGTTACTCTCTTGATGCTAACAATAGGGTGTGTAAGATATATATATATATATCCTATACAAACTGGTGCACACACCTATTTACACAGTTACCCCTAACTGTAAGTCCATCTTGTCCTGCCATAAGAAGTTAACTATTTCAGGAATGACCACTTGCTTTCGGTTGTCTTTCCCGTTTCTGTAGCTGCTTATCTCTAATCTTTCTCTCCAAGTTTTGCTGTAGATTTGCCATCTGTCTTTGGACCACCTTACCGTAACAGATGCTTCAGTATTTGTCTCCTTTGAATTTTGGTTATGTACCTTGATTTGTCTTGTTATGAACGGCTAAGTGTTGATATCGTGAACTCCAGCATATTCCTGATTCTTTGACTTGTCGACATAGAGCATTCTTGACTTTGCTATATGAGTACTTTGCTATATGACTATTTCAGGAGTATGCGATATAGGCTTATTGAGGACTTCACGATATAGCCTTCTTGAAGACTTCACGATATAGCCTTCTTGAGGACACCACGATATAGCCTTCTTGAGGACTTCACGATCTAGTACATTCTGACTTTGCGATCTCAACACTTCACGACATGAGTAATGAAGACTTCACGACATAGTTCATTTAGGACCATGCGATCTCAGTACTTCACGACATGGATATTTTGGACTTCACGACATAGTTGATTCTGACTTCACGATATAGGGACTTAGACAAATTTCTGCAACTTATTTCTTCAAGGCCTTATTTACTCCAATCATGCTGCATGAACAAATTGAACTTCTTCCAGGATAATTATTCCATGCCTATGTACATTCTAGGTGCAAGAAATTTACTAAGCTCATTATAACTTTGAGCATACAGAATAAAGCTAAGTACATGAAAACAAGACAAGTACAATGGAGACCTATACTATATCCTAGTGAAAGAATTCACTAGGTCGTGTAGAGTGACATAGTCACAATGTGTAGGCTTGTTAATAGTGGTATTCAGACATGCATTGAGCCTAACAATCTCCCCCAAATTATGAGTAAGAAAATTAGGCACAATTTCATGTCTGATAACAAGCCTAACTTACATAAAAGGAATTAAATTTCAGAGAGAATAATAGATGAACATTATGAACATAATTTGATTACACACTGAAAATGAAAGCTTACAGATTATCTTTGTTGCTGAACAGCTTCAGTTTCCATTTACTTTTCAAGATAGTCATCATAAACCTTCTTCTTTCTCATTTCTTCCTTTCTGTTTATTTCTGAAATGGCTGCTTGAATTTCATCTCTTGCAATTAATTCTTCTATGAGGGGAGAGTCTTCTAAATCTTCAACAGCAGCTCTTAGGGCACTTTCCACATAGGATTCCACAAACTCCATCCTTATTTTGCTTTTTCCTTCATTTTTATTTTTGTACTCCACAACATAAGGATTTTGTTTCACTTTGCACAACCCTTTCTTCCTCAACTCTTTAGAATTCTCTTCCATTTCTGCCATCTCTTTTTCTTTCTGAATCTTCTTATCTTCATTTGACTTCCTCAGATTTTCTTGATAATCAGAGTGCATCTTCAAAAATCTGGCAATTTCAATCTTCCATAATCTTTCTTCCTTTTCTTCAAAGTTCAGCAGTGCATTAATTCTTTCAAGCTCATATTTTGGAAAATATTGCCAGCTCCCTTGCTTCATCTCTTTTTCCCTTCCATCAGTGAATTTGATCTCTAGATGATTTAGTTTTACTTTGACTTCAAAGATTCTTTGAGCTCTCGGAAATGCTAGGGCATCTTCATCATAGTCTTCATCCAGAGGAAGTACATTGATCCCAACCACATTTGTGATTGCTCCATTCCTCTTTGTTATCCTTGTTCTTTTAGCTACACTTTTGAGTTTCCAGTGCTTTATTTCAGGTAGCTTTCCAGAACATGGAGGTTTTGTCTTCAGTGCCACCTCATTTGGAAGTAGTCTAAGTCCTTTCCCTTTCATCCACTGTAATACTCCACTAGCTGTGACTTTGTGGAAGTGTCTTTTAGATTTTGTTGTAGTGGCTTTACTTTTTTTCAGTGGCAAATCAGGTTCAGAAGTCTTTGATTTTGATTTTGGAGGATCATTACTAACAGTACCCACCCTGGACTTAGAGTCTTGTGTTGTGGTTAAGATACTGCTAGCAATGTCCTTGACTTGCTGATTTCCACTCCTCTTCTTTTCAGTCTCTTTCTTGCCTTGTGAATCCTTCTTGACATTCTCAACCTCTTTAGATCTCTGGGAGGATTTGCCTTTGCTGCTTTCACTTTCCCCATCCTTATCACTCCTTGACAGACTCCTTCTTCTGGTGCTCTTGTCTTCATCATCATCCTTGTCATCTTTCTGTGATCTTTTCACCTTGAGTGATTCAGGGATTCTTCCATGGATTAGAAATGATTGGAGAATTTGAATCATCTCTAGCTTTTCAGCAGTCCTAAATCCCCTCTTGGCTCTTAGCATTTGGAGCACATTGTTGATCTTTTCCTTGTTCTTCATTTCCAGCTGAGCATGGATGATTAGCTGATCAATGGTGTTTGCCCTGGTGAGACCTTGGAAGATTATAGTTCTTGGATCACTGATGACTTCTGGCAATCTTAGAAGTTGATCTTTCTTCAAGTTATCATGCAATCTTTTGTTGTTCTCGCCACTCTTTTCAATAAGCTCCAGGATTATGTCTAGCTCAGTAAATCTCATCTTCTCTAAGGTTTCAAAGGATAAATTCCATAGGACATTGTCTTTAGATACCATGATGATTTCTCTTAGATAGGCATCCTTGACTTTCCTGACTACCACAGTGAAACTTGATGTTTTCTTTGAGCTTGGCCCTGTAGGTCTTGGTATAACCTTGAACACTGATGTTGATGGCTTTCAGAAACTCCAGAAAGGCCACATCATGATAGATGTTTGAGTTGGCAACTTCCTGTAGCTTGGCCTCAGTGAGAACATTTGCTTTGACTGACTGAGCACTTGTGATGATTTGAGGAGTAGAGACATCCATGGGCAAAGTGCCCGGGTAGAAGGTTGTTGTGACACTACTTTTCTGGCCAGCTAAACTGGTGACAGAAATAGTAGGTAGAATGATTGGTTTGAGCTACTTTTCTGATGTGATTTTCCCTTTTAGCTTTTGCTTTGAAGGTGCTCCCCCTTTCTTCTCCAGAATGACCCCCTCCTTTCATTTCTTTCCCTTAGGCTTGGGATTAGACAAGATGTCTTGAGCTTCACTAGGAACAGGAAGGTTCATACTCCTCATCATAGATGTCATCATTTGTTGCTGAATAAGCAGAATATTGGATGTGGTATTGCTTTGGTCATCCATCTTGGCATTGAGGAGCTCCAAGGAATGAGAAATCCTTTGTTTTTCAGACTTGAGCTCAGCCACTTCCTTCTCCAATCTATCAACCTTTGAGAACAGCTGCTCAGCCTTGAAGGAATTGAGAGATTGGTCCTTGATCTTGAAGAAATCAAACTTTGAGGTATTGGAGATGGGCACTTCATCTACTAGTTTGTCCCCATATTGGTTCTTCCACATTACAGAAATCATGGAGTTTGTGTTGATGTTGGATTGCAATTGGTTATCTAGCTTTGTAGATAGCTTCTTCAGATTGTCAGAGACCATGGCTAGAGTACAATCCATTGTTGAAACATTGAAAGCAGTTTTCTTCACCTCCTTAAGGATGCCATCCACATTGGGAAAATCAGAGAGGTAAGAATTCTTTAGCTGAGCCAAGGATTGGTCAATTTCTTCTTTGATAGTTGACACTTCTGATTGAAGACCTTTCCCAAGGAAGTGCAGAGCCTTGAGTTGACTCTTGTAAACATCATTGACAGCTTCATAGACTTCTACAGGAGAGAGACTTTTAGCATTAGACCCCAAAGCAGTTAAGTAGTCCTCCCTGAGAAAAGCTAGAGCATCCTTGAGCTTGACTGTTCTCTTGGGCATCCAATCAGGCATCTATGTTTCCATCCTGTTGAGCCTCATCCACAATTTTTTCTTTTTGAGCCTCAACATCCTCCCTGTGGCATAAAAGTATAGCTTCATAGTCCTTATTGGGAATATCAGCTATCATGAGGTGTTGAGCAATTTTAGAGAACTCATCAATCTGTGCCACATGAAGATTTTGGAGTTCTTCTTTTGTCAATTGTGTGGACACAGATGATGATCCTGAAGGCCTGTCATGGTGCACAGACTCCAGCCATTGTGACATTGTGGCCTGAGCCAAGTTAGGGCTAGTGCTAGGCACTCCTGTCACAGATGAGGGTTCTGCAATAGGTAGGGAAGAGTTTTGAGTTTCCTCCAGCCTTGGAATGGATGTAGAGTATGATGTTGTCTCCATTGAAATGGGATGGGTTACAACATCATCTCTATTTGCCTGTGAAGGCATGTCCAAATCCCTGAGGATTGGAGAGATAGGCATAGAGTCTCTAGTAAAAACTGGTGAATCCTCCATGTTTTTGTTGGTGTCATTAGAATATGCCCTGGCATGCATTTCCTGACCAACAGAGTGTGGGTCCTGGGTGGTGAGCACAGTGTCAAACACCATATCACTTGAAAGGGACTCATTCACAGAGTCTAGATGTGAATGATCAAGTACAGAATTGTCATGTGAATGACTTTCCTGTAATGAAGAAATTTTAGTTGTAGATTCTGGAAGAAGAGAGGAGTCTAGAGATGATTTTGGAAACTCCCCCTGAGAAATAGGAGGAGTTTCAAGATTGATGTGCTATCCACTCAGTGTTTGATCACCCTTATTTCAACCTGAGTCAAGAGTGAGTTCTTGACCCTGTGCTGACTTTGTACAAGTTGTAGTGGGGAGACTACTCTTTTCAATAACAATGTCGTGTTGGGAGGACATTGATAGTAATAGGTTTACCCCTTTTATCACATCTGAATCCTGTTGGGAGGATTCAGTGGTAGCTATATTTTTGGATTTGTTCTTTAGTCTGGTGAGTTGTTACTCATATTCCTCACATCCTAACTCTACAGACTCATTGATTATAGCTAGGGTTCTCTTCTTGGTCTTCTTTTTAGTGACACCAACCTTTTGAGAGATTGGTGCACTTGGTTCCCTACTCACTAGTGTACTGTTTGCAGGGGGGTCACTGGATGGGATAGAAAGGCTTGGGATAGACTGTGAAGCACCTTCAGTCTTAGCCTTCCCTTTCCAGTAAAGTTCATGATATATGGGCTGATCAAGTTGATAAGTTTTGAATGTGTCTTGCATATGCTTTGTCACACTCAAAATTACATCAACCTGATTCCTAGTGTCCAATGAACCAAAAAGAACTTTGGACATGGTCTTAGGATAAACCAACTTTGTTTGATCTATACCTTCTAATTCATGCAATTGATTATCAAGATAATTTAGAATGCATTGAATAAAATGAGGATAAAAGATCTCATTACCTCTGCCACGTACAATCCTGCCTAACCTTTGAGCCAACTCCTTGAGGATGATTGCTCCAACATTTATCTCCTGGTTGTGGGCCAAGGAATATGCAAGCTTCACTGCAATGTGACTGATTTGGTCCCATCCCGTCTTCCTGCACAGGAACACCTTCTGGAGTGCATCAAACAGAAAAGACCACTCCCTCCTTACATTCTTCTTATTGAGCTTTGCCATATCAATCTCATCAGTATACTTTATTAGGTCCATGAATGCCACCATTTTAGTGTCATTTGCTTCAACATCATGACCATCAGTCTTAAAACCCAAGGCTTCATTAATCTCCTTCTCCCCAACTGCAATTGCTTACCTCCAATTGTGCAAGTAATCTCCTGAAATGAAGTCTCATCCTCCCTTACCATTGTGCTTACCATAGCAGTTCTCCAGAAGTCTTCCAATACATCAACATACATGGTTGGGTTCATAGTCAAGGCTTGGCGAAGGTAGGATGTGTTCAAGAACCGTACAAAACATTTGTACCTGGGGTTTGCCTCCGCGTCTGATGAGATTGTGAGAAAGTTGGTTTCTTTGGGTATTGTTAAAGGGTTTGATGAAGCAACTGTTTGAGATTTGGGTGCCATTACTTGGGATTGAGATTGAAGAAGAGAGAAGAGAATTGGAAATTAGGGTTGAAAGTTGAGAGTAATCGACAAGATGAAAAGATGTGAAAATGTTTGTAAAAAGGTATTTATACGACTGAGACAGTGCGATATAGAGTTATGAATTTACTACTGCAACAATTAACTAGCATACTTACTTAGAACAACTAAATGAAGGATTGAGCATTCCAATTTCACTCACTAGTCTATTGAAGACAGCTTCATTTAGGGATTTAGTAAATATGTCAGCTAATTGTTTCTCAGTTGGAAAATAAGAGACTGCTATAATACCATTTGCAGCATGTTCCCTAATGAAATGGTACCTTATCTCAATGTTCTTTGTAGTAGAATGATTAACAGGATTGACAACAATGGATATTGCACTAGTGTTGTCACACATCAGGGGAATGTGCTCCATCACTAGTCCATAATCCATGAGTTGATTTCTAATCCAAAGCAATTGAGCACAGCAGCTTCCAGCAACAATATATTCAGCCTCAGCTGTAGATGTTGCTGTGGATTGTTGTTTCTTACTGAACCAGGACACTAACCTTTGACCTAAGAATTGGCAGCTTCCTGAAGTGCTTTTCCTGTCAATTCTGCATCCAGCATAATCAGAATCTGTGTAACCAACCAGGTTGAACCCAGTGCCCTTTGGATACCATAGCCCAATATTAGGAGTCCCTTTCAGATACCTGAAGATTCTTTTGATATTCATCATGTGAGATTCCTTAGGATCAGATTGGAACCTTGCACATAGGCACATGCAAACATGATGTCTGGCCTGCTAGCTGTGAGATAGAGTAATGATCCAACCATTCCTCTATAGATCTTGATGTCAACCCTCTTGCCCTTCTTATCTTCATCAAGTTTGATTGCAGTAGACATTGGAGTTTTTGCAGGGGATGAATCTTCTAAACCATATTTCTTTAAGAGATCTTTAACATACTTAGATTGATTTATGAAGATGTCATCTTCCCTTTGATGTACTTGCAGGCCTAGGAAGAAGGTTAATTCTCCCATCATACTCATCTCATATTTGCTTTGCATCAGCTTAGAGAACCTTTGACAGAGTTTTTCATTTGAAGAGCCAAAGATGATATCATCCACATAGATTTGAACTAGAATGATATCATTACCATGCTTCTTGAAGATTAGAGTTTTATCAATTGTACCTCTAGTGAATTGATGCTCAAGAAGAAATTGAGATAAAGTTTCATACCAGGCTCTTGGTGCCTGTTTGAGTCCATAGAGTGCCTTGAGCAGTCTATACACAAAGTCTGGGAATTCTTCATTTTCAAAGCCAGAAGGTTGGGACACATAGACCTCTTCAGCAAGATCACCATTGAGAAATGCACTTTTCACATCCATTTGATACACCTTGAAATCTGAGTGTGCTGCAAAGGCCAAGAAAATCCTGATGGCCTTCAGTCTAGCTACAGGTGCAAATGTCTCATCATAATCAATGCCTTCTTGTTGACAGTATCCTTTGGCAACCAACCTTGCTTTGTTTCTTATCACCACACCTTCTTCATCCATTTTGTTCCTGAATACCCATTTGGTGTCAATGACATTCTTACCTTCAGGAGGTGGTACTAGTTCCCAAACTTTGTTTTTCTCAAATTGATTTAACTCTTCTTGCATAGCAACAATCCAGTCATAATTCTTCAAAGATTCTTCAATTACTTTTGGTTCTTCTTGTGACAGAAAGCAGCTATACAGACATGTATTCATTGTAGCTCTCCTTGTTCTAACTCCCTCACTTGGATCACCAATGATTTGATCCCTAATGTGGGCTCTGTCCCATTTTCTTGTATGACCCTATTCATCTCCTTGACTTGATTCAGGATCATTTTGATTAACAGTTGCGTTCTCTTCTTCTCCCCCTGTGTTTGTGTTCCCTTGCACAGGTGTTTGAAGAAGCTCATCCATTTCATGTGTCTCAGCATGTGGAACAGTTAGAACATGTGTTTCATCCTCACTTTCAGAATCCTCAAGATATCCTTGATTTTCAAATCTTAATGGCACACTGTCTTTTTCACTTGTTGAAAGTCCAGGAAATTTCTTGTCATCAAAAGTGACATCCATGCTTTCCATTACTTTGTGTTGCTCAGGCACAAACACTCTGTATGCTGTCCTTTTCAGAGAGTATCCAATGAAGATACCTTCAAATGCCTTAGCATCAAATTTTCCAATATGCTCAGATGTATCTTTCATCACAAAACACTTGTTTCCAAAAACATGAAGATGCTTGAAGGATGCTCTTTTTCCGGTCATCAATGAGTAAGAAGTTTTTCCAGACTTCTTATTGATTAATGTTCTATTTTGCACATAGCATGCTGTGTTAACAGCATCAACCCAAAAGCTATTAGGTAGCTTTGCATCCAACAACATTGTCCTTGCAGCTTGAATGAGAGTTCTATTCTTTGTTTCAACTACTCCATTTTGTTGTGGAGTTCTAGGAGCTGAAAACTGTTGAGAAATTCCTTTATCCTTGAAGAACTCATACAATGTTGAATTTCTGAACTCAGTTCCATTATCACTTCTCAAAGCTACTACAGAGGAACCAGTGCTTTGGGCTTCTCTATCAACTCTCTTGATATGCTCTATAATTACTTGAGGAGCTTCATCCTTGGAAAACAGGAATTCCACCCAAGTGTATCTTGAATAATCATTAACCATGACTAAAACATATTTCTTCCTGGAAAGGGACATTACATTCACAGGGCTAAATAGATCCATGTGAATTAGTTGCAGAGGTTTTGAGTTTGAATTGAGCAGTTTGTTCTTGTGACTTGATCTTTTTATCTTTCCTTTTTGACATGCTTCACATGTTCCATCTTGAACAAACTCCAAAGCAGGCATGTCTCTGATGAGTTCTCTCTTTGCCAGAGAGTTCATTGCCTTAACATTCAAGTGAGACGGTTTCTTGTGCCACAACCAAAATTCTTCATTGGTGGCTTTAGTGAGAAACAACAAATTTCTCCATTATCTGCAGCCTTAAGATTTGCTACAAACAAGCTTCCTTTCTTCACACAAGTCAAAACAACTTCACCACTTCCCCTTTTAGAGATTAGACATTGATCTTCATCAAATTCCACTTTGAATCCCCTGTTAGTGAATTGTCTAATGCTCAAGAGGTTGTGCTTTAGTCCTTCAATAAATGATACATCTTCAATAATGACATTTCCAGATTTTACACTGCCATATCCCATTGTATAACCAATGTTGTCATTTCCAAAGGTTACTGATGGGCCAGCCTTCTCCTCAAAATGTTATAGCAGGGCTATATCACCAATCATGTGACTTGAGCATCCACTGTCCAAGATCCATATGACTCTGTTATTCCTGTTGCCCTGCATTCACAAAATGACTAAGTTGTTTTTGGTACCCACACTTGGTAGGGTCCAGTTGATTTAGAAACAGTTTTGTTATTGATTCTTCTATCATAAACAACATTCTTCACAGTAGGAGACTTCATTGTGTTTGAGGCTTTAGAGTTGACACTCTTAGGCTCACATGAAGTCTTTACCCTCTCAACCTTGATTGGGGATCCTGTCCTGTGAGTGTGCATATGTGTGTGTGATTTACAAGATTGTGCAGAGTCAAGTTTATGCTTTAGAGATAAACAATTAGCAATCACAGTCACATAGCATGTCATGCAGTTAGAATTACCACAGAAAGAATCATGGATAGTGTTCATGCCAACAGAAAGGTTACTCAGGTTATCAACTTTAGCTTTGTCAGGTTTATTACACTTATGAGTCAAATGATTCACAGATAAGCATTTCTGACACTGTTTCCTAGGAGCATTTGGCACATAAGCATACCTGTTGCCCTTGTTGACACCTACTTTACCATTCATGTTCTGTTTCTTCTTCTTAGCAACTTCTTTATTGACCTTAGGACTCTTGACAAGGTTGTCTTTGGTTTCTTTCTGATTTACAGATTTGGGAGAGGAAGACGTGTCTTTATCAGCCTCATCTTCTTCAAGTAATTGTTGTTTGATGACCATTAATTCTTCATCAAACTCAACAACACTCTTTTTGAAGATGGGCTTTTCAACACTAGACAAAATGGTTGTGGCATTTTTGTTTACAAAAGATTTTTTTCCTTTGCCCTTGGTCTTCTTCTTTCCCTTGTCATTCTCATAATCAAAACCAACTCTAACCTTGCCGTCTTCAGTGTGTTCCTTGTGATAGGTTTGAACAAGCTCAGAGGAGTTCTTAAAGCTTCTTATCTTTAATTCATTTTCAGTAATTTGTTCTCTAAGAGCTGTTTCTATTTGTTCAGCACAAACTACTTTGTTCTTAAGATACTCAATCTCCTTCTTCAAACCATCAAGACTCACAACCATTAATTCAAGTTCCTCATTCCTTTCTGTAAGCTCAAGATTTTTAGCAGTTAGCCTATCAATTTCTTCATTTGCAACTAACATGCTAGTATGAATATTAAACATCTCAGTACTCATATCTTCAACAGTTTGCTTGTATTGAGAGGGAGTCATATCAAGAGAAGTAAGAATAGGTACCTGATTTGAAGAATCACCATCATCAGAAAATGCCATCAAAGCATATGAATATCACTAAGAAACTAGACAAAGGGGGGGGGGGTGAATGGATAGTTTTGATATTTTCCGTATTCTTGAAAACTAATAAGCTGTCAAGGATTGTGTTGTATGAAAATGCGAAATTAAAATAAACAGAACACACACAATCACTTTAATCTACTTTGTATTAAGTAAATTAAATACTACAGCTTCCAAAATCTCACAAGTGAAATTCTGGCTTCTAAACAAAAACAGTGTTTTCTTGTTTTTCTTACAGAGAAAAAAGTGCTTGAATATTTCTATATGTTACTCTCTTGCTGCTAACAATAGGGTGTGCAAGATATATATATCCTATACAAACTGGTGCACACATCTATTTACACAGTTACCCCTAACTGTAAGTCCATCTTGTCCTACCATAAGAAGTTAACTTTGTCAGGAAGGACCACTTGCTTTTGGTAGTCTTTCCCGTTTCTGTAGCTGCTTGTCTTTAATCTTTCTCTCCAAGTTTTGCTGTAGATTTGCCATCTGTCTTTGGACCACCTTACCGTAACAGATGCTTCAGTATTTGTCTCCTTTGAATTTTGGTTCTGTACCTTGATTTGTCTTGTTATGAACGGCTAAGTGTTGATATCGTGAACTTCAGCATATTCCTGATTCTTTGACTTGTCGACATAGAGCATTCTTGACTTTGCTATTTGAGTACTTTGCTATATGACTATTTCAGGAGTATGCGATATATGCTTATTGAGGACTTCACGATATAGCCTTCTTGAAGACTTCACGATATAGCCTTCTTGAGGACTTCACGATATAGCCTTCTTGAGGACTTCACGATCTAGTACATTCTGACTTTGCGATCTCAACACTTCACGGCATGAGTAATGAAGACTTCACGACATAGTTCATTTAGAACTATGTGATCTCAGTACTTCACGACATGGATATTTTGGACTTCACGACATAGTTCATTCTGACTTCACGATATAGGGACTTGGACAAATTTCTGCACCTTATTTCTTCAAGGCCTTATTTACTCCAATCCTGCTGCATGAACAAATTGAACTTCTTCCAGGATAATTATTCCATGGCCTATGTACATTCTAGGTGCAAGAAACTTACTAAGCTCATTATAACTTTGAGCATACAAAATAAATCTAAGTACATGAAAACAAGACAAGTACAATGGAGACCTATACTATATCCCAGTGAAAGAATTCACTAGGTCATGTAGAGTGACATAGTCACAATGTGTAGGCTTGTTAATAGTGGTATTCAGACATGCCTTGAGCCTAAAAACCAGCCCGAATGAAGATGCCCGACTACAAAAAGAACGGTAACAAGTATTATGACTACCATCAGGACAAGGGCCACAATACCGATGAGTGTTACCATCTGAAGAAGTTGATCGAGAAGATGATAAAGGACGGAGAACTAAACAAGTTTGTCAAAGACCTGAGGGATAAACTAGCCCCGAAGGAAGACAAACGGAGGGAGCCCGAGGAAGTTGAGAGGTATAGGGGCGAAGTGAAGACCATCTCCGTAGGAAGCACCTTGGGTCGGGACAGTAAAACGGTGAAGAAAAGGTACGCAAAGCAGGTTTACAATTTGTACCAGTTTCAGTCAGCCAAACAGGCGATGCCGATTATGTTCACCGAGGACGATTACGAAGATGTGATTTGGCCCCACGAAGACCCTTTGATCATCAATCCGGTGATCGGGCAAAACAAAATTTGGAAGGCAATAGTGGATGGAGGGAGTTCAGTGAACATTCTATACCATCGGACTTACAGCAAAATGAACCTTGAAGGCGAACAGTTGGAGCCATGCCACGAAGCCCCCTTGTATGGTTTTGGCAATCAGCCAGTCCCCATCGAAGGTACCATTACTTTATCTGTTCTTTTAGGTAAAGCTCCATACACTGTGGAAAAACAGGTCAAATTCTATGTGGTTCGGGTAGAAAGCCCCTACAATGCAATCCTTGGAAGACCAGTTCTTACATCCTTCCAGGCGGTGGCTTCAATTCCTCATCTCAAGCTAAAATTCCCGACCGAGCATGGCATCGGTGAGATGAGAGGTGACCAAAAGACTACCCGAATCATTATTCTGGACGATCTGGAGAAAGATCAGGATTTTGAACTGACCGAAGGAGGCAAAAGAAAGAGGGTTGAAGGCGAATCTAGTGGAGGTCGCCAAACCATGAACATTGAGTTGGAAAATTTTGGAGCAGACCTGTCCAGTCCAATTGCTGAACCGGCAGCGAAAACCGAGGAAGTGGAACTATATGCAGGTTGTTCGGGGAAGATGGTTCGGATCAGGAAAAATATGGAACCCGACCTAAAAAAGAAAGTGATTGAAGTGGTCAGACAATACCACGATGTCTTCGCATGGGGGCCCGAGGATATGCCTGGGTTGGATCCAAAGACGGCGAAGCATTGTCTTAATGTTAAGCCCGAGGCCAAACCAGTGAAACAAAGGAAGATGACTTTCGCCATGGAAAGGCAGAAAAAAATCAAAGCCGAAGATACATATATTTGTTTAATTATGTTAAGGCGAAGTTAAAGCCGAAGATACATATATTTGTTTAATTATGTTACGGCGAAGTTAAAAGCCGAAGATACATAAACATGTTTAATTATGTCAAGGCAAAAATCAAGGCCGAAGATACATATATTTATTTAATTATGTTAAGGCGAAGTTAAAGCCGAAGATACATATATTTATTTAATTATGTTAAGGCGAAGTTAAAAGCTGGAGATACATAAACATGTTTAATTATGTTAAGGCAAAATTCGAGGCCGAAGAAACATAAGTTGTTTAATTATGTTAAGGCGAAATTCGAGGCTGAAGAAACATAAGCTTGTTTATTTATGTTAAGGCAAAATTCGAGGCCGAAGAAACATAAATATGTTTAATTATGTTAAGGCAAAAATAAGAAGCCGAAGAGACATAAATAAACAACTATTAAAAGGAGAATAAAGCGTACATTCATTAAAAGGAAAAGCCCGAAGGCTACAAAGTTAAATGCCCGAAGGCTTAATACTTTACAATAATTGAAAAAAAAAAACTATGCCCTATTCCGACTACTCCTCATCCTCGCCGGAAGAAACGACCGGGAGCTCATCATCGTCCGGGCGACCCACGGGGTCGGAGAAACCAGGCTCGACCAAGGGAAGATGATCCAAACCCATGGTCGCGGCCCTCCTCACGACCTCATCGTGACCCATCTGATAACAACGCTCCTCGGCGTTCAGCCTCAGCTTGGTCTCCTTTCGGGACAGCTTCCTCGTGGCCTTAAGCGAAAGGTTGTGCTTGGTAAGCCGAGCCCGAAAAGCATCCACCTCCTTCAGAGCGGCTTCCCGATCGGTCTTCAGTGCCGCATATTGACCTTCCAGCCTCTCTACGTCGCCAACCGCTTGGCGAAGATCGGTTTCCGATCTTATAGCCCGAGACTCCATCTCCTGGATTTGGGCGAAGCTGCTCTGCATATCCTTCACTTTATCAGTGATGATAGCAGCCATCGGTGTCGCCTGCAACAGGGAAATAAGATTCAATCAAAAGCTGACAGAACAAGAGAATTAATAAACAAATGACTATACATACCTTGGAGAGAAATCCCAGGAGCTCGGCGCAGGCATCAGTAACGCCCAACTGATCATATGTAGGGCGATCAGCCGGGAGCACTAAAGCCTGACACAAATCGGGAGCTATCTCTTTGACCGCCTTGGGGTCGGATGTGGCGATTGAATCTGTCTCCAACACCGCCTACTGGGGAACGTAGGTTTTAATGGCGTCCCCTTTTCGTGCCCTCTTCTGGGACGAGGGAGAGGTAGGCGCCCTATCATTTTGATCGGTCTGAGGAGGAGGAGAAGTCGAAGTGGACTGGTCGGGAGCCCGTCGCTCGCCTTCTTGCCGAGCAGCATTGGACGAACCCCCCGCCTGGGCTGCCTGTGCGGCCTCAAATTTGGCCTTCTTCCTTTCGATGATCGCCTGGCGAGAAGACACTGCAGAAGAAGAGAAAAGGAGTTAGAATCTACATTTATTAATAAAAGCAAAAGGGAACATAAAAAGAGAAGAGAGTATAAGGGGCGAAGTATGTTACCATTACCCCATAGGGCGAATAGCCTTTGTTGTTTGAATTGGTCTTCACCCATTCCGCCATGTTGGTTCGGCGGGCGATGGAATAGAAACCCTTACTCTTACCATTTTTTCTAAAGTCATGGTGGTGCCAGAATAACTGAGGAGTTGGGTCGACATTCGCGGTGAGGCACCGACATTGGAAGCCGTTCATGTGCAGAAACCCGTTCGGGTCCATCTGACCCAGGGCGATCCCCATTTGGGCGAATAACTTCTTTATTAACGGAAGCATAGGGACCCGAAAGCCGCACTTTAAAGCCGCTTCGGAAATCCCTGTAGCTACCTGCCCATAACCCTCCGGTACGGGCGGATTGTGCCATATCCGATCAGCCTGCCCTCGTGCTCTTTCGCCAACTTGGCTACACGGTCCTTGGATAACAGTGTGGGGTGATTCGCCGCGGGGAACTCGCCGGCGTCAAAGAAAGGAGATCTCTCTGGGGACACAGATCTAGAAGACCGTCCAGATCCGGAAGGTGACCGATCCATAATTCCTGCATTAGGGAATAAAGAAATTAGCCGTGTACTCGGGTAAGTTTAAGAAAAGATGAAAAGAAAAACAGAAAGGCCGAGTACAGAGGGCTCTTGGATCGGTCGGGGAAGTCACTAACATCTAAGTCAAAGAAAATGAGGGATTCCTAAACACTTAGGTTATCCCAAAGATTGTTCCAGGAACAAGCTTATCCCGAAGACTGTTTTAGGGATAAGCTTATTTCGAAGATTGTTCTAAAGGCAAAAGGTTATCTACTAGTATATCTACTAGCATATCTACAGGCATGCTTATACTCCTAAGCGGAAGATTCAATTACACTATATGCTTATACAGACATAAACACTATAAGCTGCATTTGTAAGGTAAATATACACGTTTCTGGTAAATATTCAATTACAAATAAAGCGGTTAAAGAAACTTTCTTGTGATAAAGACGAGGGAGAGACTTGTACTCGAGGCAAAAAAGGATGTTGATGACCGCAACTGGCTAGATTTGGGGAAAATTTGCAGAGTGTTTCTTTTGAAAATGTCGTGACGACATTTGAGGGGGAAACTGATATTTATATATGGGAGATGTGACGTTTGGACATAGGAAAACGAACGTCCATATTCAACGGTGCGATTAGAGTCATTTGGAATTCAACGGCCAAGATTTAGCGCGGATCTCAAGAAATAACAGCTGTCATATTTAATACGACACGGCTCCCTAGGTGACATATCATAACTGATAAGCACGAGACCTTTGGAGGTTATCCTGAAGAAAAGTGAAGAGCTAGGACTCCGAACGAATTGGACATCCGATCGAAGTCCATGGACATGTTGGGGGCCCAACAGTAACTGGGTCGAATAGTAGTTGGGCCAGAGGATGAGGCCGAATGGGTCCATTAACTGGATCGGGCCTTTTAACGTTTCTCCCACTAGCACACGACCGTTGTGAGAAGACCCTGTCTCCCGCTTCTTCAGGCGGGTGAAGCGGACAACGCCAACGGCGAGTGGCTCCGCGGATTTCGGGCGACCGGTACAAACCGTGCCTATAAAAGAACACATCAGGTTTCATTATGAGGTTAATACTTATTTTATACTTACAAGCACTTGCACGTTCAATATAAACTCACCGAAACCTTTTAACTTAGTCGCACACCGGAGGTGAATCGGGGGCCAAACCCCTCGCATTCTTCTCTATTTGCAGGCGAACCCGAAGAGCTATTCGGAGTCCGACCCGACAGAATTTTGGTTCCAACATTCACTTTATTCAAAATCACCACGCCAATTGCTAGAAAACAGAACTCTATAGGTTAAACTATAAAGAAGGAAACAAATACATTGATATCCTAGAAATTCCTAGTAACTTTGGTAAGCTCTACCTGCCACCACATGTTACTGGTATAAGTTTCATATATTCTTGTAATGGCCTTATTTATTTATCTAATTCTGATTGTAATGTTATATATTTATGGAATCTGTCGATAAGACGGATGAAGTTGCTTCCTACTCCTACCAAATTACTATCAGATCGACAAGTTTATCTAGGGTTCAGTTTTGATTCTATTTCCAATGACTACAAGCTTCTTAGGATCGGGTTTAAAAAAAATATTGATGTTATCTATTCTGCAAATGCTGACTCTTGGAAAGAGATTTAGGTTTGTAAAAAACACTAGAAAGTTTTTGGCCTATCAGAAAATTTGTGCATGCTAAATATGGGGTATTGTATCTGCAAAGCTGTAGTGATCTATTGGCATTTGATTTGCACAATGAGGTGTTTCGATTGTACCCCTTCCCCAACTTTGTGCAGTCGACACAACTAAGGTCCAGTTTTTTTTGATTTTCAAGGTAATATTGTTGTTTTGTCTAAACTTGTTGGAGATGGATCAATTCTTAGTATATCGAAGTTGGAGAATGTTTGTGACAAGGTGTGTTGGACTAAAATGTTTGAGCTTGAGGGTGATTTGGAAAAATATTTTGAAATCCGTTATCTGGGTGTGGAACACATTGTTACTCGAAATCATAGATAGTGGTAAATACGTCTACAAGTACCCCTGTAAAAAAGAGGGGTGTTGGCTCCATATAGCACAATTTAAAAAATTATAGCCTCAAATAACACAAATTGAAAATATAACCTCAAATGACACAAAAAACCACCACTTAAACACGTGTTAATAATAAATGTGAAGGCGTCTTGCGTTTACCATATTTCTCACATTTTTTATTTAAAAAACTTAATTTGAGAACATGTTTTCAAAAAGGAAACGTAAATTAAACTTACGTTACACCCAAAACATGATCCCTACTAATGTTTCCGTATCTGGGTCCATAGCATTTTTATGCTTCTTTTAGTCTTTATGTCCCTCTTATTTCTTTACACTTTTCTTTTTGGGCTCTCAATTCTTTACATTCCAAAATTTTCCTAAAATAGTAAAGTTTTATAATATAAAAATTAACTACATCCACTACTTTCCCCCACTATCTCCACTTTATACATTAAATATTGATTGGTCCCACCACTTTACTCACTTTTCTTAATTTTATTCACTAAATTACATTTTTTCTTAACCTCCGTGCTCAAACTCAATGTAAAGAATTGAGGGGATGGAGAGAGTAATTTTTTTGAGCTCTTCACGTGATACACGAGATCAATCATATTACCTTCTCAGCCCCCCACACTCCTACAATCAATTGTCAATTTGCACAGCTTTTCAGCTTCACATCTGTAGTGTGTACGGTATTTGATATAGAGTAAAGTGCACTTTCTGTACTTGTACATTGACCGAGACAGCACTTGCAATACTGCACTTTAAATAATTCCACTTGTAATACTGTACTTACAAAATTGTCACAATTTGTGTATCACCGTCTATTTTAGTCTATTTTAGTTAACTCCGTTAGGACATTTTTGTCCAATTCTTACGTGAACAGTAAAAACCGACCAATTAACCATTAAACCACCCATTTGTTTCATCTTCTTCCCCAAATTGATTTAATCTTTGTTATACACACATACACATGTTTCATATTCTTCCCTAAATTGAATTCATTTATATTTTTTTATTTAAATTCAATGACACTTAATCTTCTTTTTCATGTTCTTCATGTTAATTTCGAATTTATACTCAATGAAAAAAATTGTGTTGATAACAAAGTGAGAGATTGAGATAAAAGAGAAATGAAACAAAAAAATTTGAATTGGGTTTGATAAAACCCTCAATTTACATACAAAATATTTAACACAATTCATAAAAATGCAATATTATGCATAGTGAAAAGACACAGTTATCCTTTTAAAACCTTTTGCTTTTTAACAGAGTTAACCATAATTTCACGGTGATACACATAATGTGACGGGTTTTAAAATTCAATATTGCAAGTGGAATAATTTGAAAATTAATATTGCAAATAGTGTCTTATCAAAGTACAGGTACACAGAATGCACGAAGGGGGTTACACCATAAACGCTAAACGAAATGGCATTTTACTGTGCCAATGAGGACCATATTTTTATAATGTGCTATTGAGGACATTTTAACTCCAAAATGTGTCATATGGGGCCTTTTCTCAAAAAGAGACGGGTCAAGTACCCCTAATATGCAGGATCTTATAATGTTGAAATTGCTGCACAAGTCTACATATAAGATTTTATGTTATTATATTTTTTAGCAACACTAGTAGTTCTAAAATTCATCTCAAAAAAATTCCCAAATAAGTCCTCAAATGTCTATCTTCATATGATCCAGGTAGAGCGTTCTCTTTATAAATGTTGATTTTTTATTCAATGTGAATATTTGAAAGTTAATAAATATTAAAGGAGTTATTATATTTTCATAATAATAACTGATTTTGTGAGATATTCATGTGTATATCAATTTTATTTTTAATTCCTTTGACTTGTCCAAATACATTTATAACTTATGTCTTTATGAGGCATGTTTCTTAGGAGCCTTGACTTGCTCTCCATGTTTGAAGCTTCTTTGTCTTATTCATTGAACTTGGACACTAGCAATTCACCTATATATAGAGATATAGTCAAGTGTTGTTTTTTGTATCATCACTTGTTCTTTCTTGTCTACTCTTCTATTTTATTTTCTTCTCTCAATTACATAAACTTCTCACCAAGTTTTAGTAGTCTAGCCTTGAGTCTCTATATTTTCTTTTTCTTCTGAGTTATACACATATTTTGCTAGTGTGTTACATTCTTTCTTTTCCTTATAAAGAACACATCTCTCACTTTTGTTCAAGTTGTTCTTAGTTGGGTACTCTTATAAAGGAGTTTGAAAATTTTCTTTCTTGAAAAAACAAAATTCAAAGGAAGGTACGGTTGTATTTATCAAGCAATTAAGGGTGTACGTCAATCGATATTTTTGGTGCAAAAGATATCGTAAGAAACTAATTTTTCTGGGATGTTTTATCATGGGGACGACGTAGTAAGAACGACTACGGTGAACATTTCGAGTAGAACCATGAAACGTCTTAAAGAAAGCGAGCTCCGTGACTCGGCCTAGAAAATTTTATAATTTTTTCGCAAAAATTTTAAGATGTTTCGATCTGCTTTTACGGTTCAATATATGCTTGCTATGTCTATCGCATATTATTCACATGCTCTTGTTTTAGATTTATTTAAATCTTTTATTATCGCATGTGCCATAAATATTTTAGTATTAAAGATTCATGTACCTCCTTTGTATTGCCTTTTAGCTCGCTTTTGGTTAGCAAATTATCTAATGCACAATAAAAACAATTTATATGATAGTTTGTGTAATTACTACTTTCTTGATGAGACAATCAAGAATTTGTGGAACGTCTTTTGTAAGATATACTACAAGGATGTTAAGGGTAAAAGAAAATATTCGGTGAGGCGATATTTCAAGTTCTCGATTACCGATGCGAAATCGGTATTTGCGCAATTTTACGAGCTTATAGAAGTAGCACCCGAGAGAATATCTATTGACAAGCCGCAACCCCCTAAAGATGACGTTAGTAAGTTTCCGTGAATAAACGATCGAAAATTGATATATATAACAAATATGTGTCATGTTAGAAGTCAAGCTCCCTCTCTTTCTCATTCGTTGGAAGCTTTTGTGGTTGTGATCGTAGAGATCAACTCGGTGGAGGGAGTAGATGGGTGGTGGGTAGACACTGGTGCTACGCGTCATGTCTGCTACGATCGTAGTATGTTTAAAACGTACATGGGCGTCGAAGATAAGAATGTGTTACTAGGAGACTCCAACACTACGGTTGTTTTCAGTGTTGGAGATATGGAGCTCAAATTGACCTCTGGAAAGACACTTTGTTGAAAGATGTCTTGCACACTCCAGAGATGATGAAGAATTTGGTGTCTGGGTTCCTACTTAATAAAGCAGGATTCACTCAGATTATAGGAGCTGATATGTATACCATTACCAAGAATGATATCTTGGTAGGGAATGGATATGCCACTGATGGGATGTTTAAACTGAATGTTGAAGTTGTTAAAATTTATTCTTTTGTTTATACCTTATCTCATTATAATGTCTGGCATAATAGACTTTGTCAAATTAATAAACGAAGTATCAAAAACATGAGTGACTTAGGATTAATTCCTAAGATGTCTATGGATGATTTTGATAAATGTGAATTTTGCAGTCAAGCAAAAATCACGAAGACTCCTCATAAATCAGTAAAGATAGATAGAGGATCTGAGCCGCTAGATCTAATCCATACTGACATATGCGAATTAGATGGGATTTTAACCCGTAGTGGCAAAAGGTACTTTATAATTTTTATAGATGATTGTTGTGATTATACTTTTGTCTATCTTATGAGAAACAAAAGTGACGCATTTGATATGTTTAAGTTATTTGCGATAAAAATTGAGACTCAGTACAATAAGAGGATAAAGAGACTTCGTAGTGACAAAGGATCTGAATATGAATCAAGCTCCTTCGTCGAGTTCTGTGACTCTCAAGGAATCATACATGAGAGAACTGATCCTCACTCACCAGAAATGAATGGTAAAGCTGAACGAAAGAACATAACTCTTATTGAATCAGTGGTAACCATAATTTTGAATTCTGGTGCTGCATCTCATTGGTGGGATGAAATCTTACTAACAGTATGTCATATACTGAATAGAGTGCCTAAATTAAGAAGTAAGGTTTCTCCATATGAGATTCTAAAGAAGAGGCTACCAAATATATCCTATTTCAGGACTTGGGGTTGTTTAGCCTATGTTCGAATACCTGATCCAAAGAGGCTCAAACTAGCAAGTAGAGCCTATGAGTGTGTATTTGTAGGCTATGCTTTTTAAAGCAAGGCTTATAGATTTTTTGATTTAAATGCAAAAGTTATAGTGGAATCAGTTGATGCTGATTTTTACGAAGACTAGTTTCCATTTAAATTGAGGAATAGTGGGGGTGCATCTTCTAGCATCACTCCTTTGTTAAAGGAGAAGGAACACACCGAGGATTCAGATTTTGAACCGAGAAGGAGCAAGAGAGCTAGAGTCATCAAAGATTTTGGTCCCGACTTCTACACTTATAATCTTATAATCTTGAGGAAGATCCTACGACCTTTAAAGAAGCCATGACCTCTTTAGACGTTGACATGTGGCAAGAAGCCATCAACGATGAGATGGATTCATTAGAATCCAATAGGACATGGCATTTGGTAGATTTACCTCCTGGCTGCAAGCCGATAGGATGTAAATGGATCTTTAAGAAGAAACTAAGACTTGATGGTACTGTTGAAAGGTACAAGGCACGACTAGTGGCCAAAGGTTTTAAGTAAAGAGAGAATGTGAACTTTTTTGACACATTTTCACCGATCACTAGAATGACATCCATTAGAGTCTTGATTTCTATAGTTGCCCTTCATAATCTAGTTATTCACCAAATGGATGTTAAAACTGCATTCTTACATGGTGAATTAGATGAGGAAATTTATATGGATCAACCTGAGGGTTTTGTGATTCATGGGCAAGAAGAGAAGGTGTGCAAGTTAGATAAGACTTTATATGGACTTAAGCAATCACCAACTCTATGGCATGAAAAGTTTGGCAATATTATAATGTCAAATGGCTATAATGTCAATGAAAGTGACAAATGCATTTATTATAAATCTGAGAATAACATTTGCACTATTATCTGCGTTTATTTAGATGACAGACTGATATTTGGTTCAAATATACATGCAGTGAATAAAGTGAAATCATTGTTGTGTGCCAACTTTGATATGAAAGATCTTGGAGAAGCTAGTGCAATTCTTGGTATTAAGATCACTAGGTCAAAGAAATGACTTTCTTTAGATCAATCTCCATATATTGAGAAGATCTTAAAGATATACAATTACTTTGATTGTAAACCTTCAAGTACACCATATAACTCAAGTGTTAAGTTGTATAAGAACCAGGGTTATGGTGTAAGACAACAAGAATATGCAAGTATTATTGGCAGCATTCGGTATGCCGCTGATAGTACTGGACCCGACATTGCCTATGTCGTGGGCTTGTTGGGCAGGTTTACCAGTAGGCCTAGTATGGAGCATTGGCATGCCATTGAGAGGGTAATGAGATACCTCAAGAAAACCATGAACCTTGGATTGCATTACAACAAGTTTCCTGCTATCTTTGAAGGTTTCAGCGATGCTGACTGGAATACATTGCCAGATGACTCCAAGGCAACATGTAGCTATATTTTTAATATAGCAGGTGGAGCTGTTTCTTGGAAATCAAAGAAACAAACTATCTTAGCTGAGTCCACCATGGAAGCAGAGATGATAACACTTGATATGGCCAGTGAAGAAGCAAGTTGGCTAAGAAACTTGATAGCTGAGATCCCTTTATGGGAGAGACCGATTCCATCTGTCCTGACCCACTGCGATAGTACCGTGGCTATCAAAAATGTTTAGAACCGTTATTATGACGACAAGAAACGACATATACGTCGTAAGCACAACACTGTTAGGGAGTATATCTCTAAAGGTGATGTTAGAGTGGATCATATACGGTCTGATGATAATTTGGCAGATCCTTTGACGAAAGGATTAGCTAGAGAGAAAGTCCATCAAACTTCGATTAATATGGGACTATTGCCCTTAGAGAGTACTCACTCGTGACGGTAACCCAACCTAATTGACTGGAGATCCCAAGAAGTAGGTTTAATATGGTAATAACAAGTCAGGAAGTGATATTGTGAAGAACATGCAACATTACAGTAGGGATAACATGTTTCCTGAAATGAAAAAATAGGTTGAGTTTATTTAAACTCTTAATGAGATCTATACTCAATTTGGAGGGAGTACCTTATTTCAGGACTACTTTTGATAGACTCACCGGTGTGAATGTGGGAGTGCGGCCCGCTTCCTATGAAATTTTGGGCATAAATTCCTAGAGCGTTCACATACTGGGATAGACGTGCATGGCCTTTAATGCACGGGCTATTTGGGTACACCCTGAAAGGTTGTGCGTGGTGTGATGCCTGAGATAGAGTTGAAGACTTCGAGTCACTCTTGTTGAATCGTGGATCATAATCACTACGCAAAGGTTGAAGTCGTTAGACACCTTTGTTTATGTGTAATCTTATTATGTTTGAAGTTGCTCAAATAATTCTAAAAAATCGTGTTTTTTCAATTATTCAAGTGGGGGATTGTTGATTTTTTATTCAATGTGAATATTTGAAAGTTAATAAATATTAAAGGAGTTATTATATTTTCATAATAACGACTGATTTTGTGAGATATCATGTGTATATCAATTTTGTTTTTAATTCCTTTGACTTGTCGAAATACATTTGTAACTTATTTCTTTATCAGGCATGCTTCTTGGGAGGCTTGACTTGCTCTCCATGTTTGGAGCTTCTTTGTCTTATTCATTGAACTTGGACACTAGCAATTCACCTATATATATAGATGTAGTCAAGTGTTGTTTTTTGCATCATCACTTGTTCTTTCTGGTCTACTCTTATATTTCATTTTCTTCTCCCAATTACATAAACTTCTCACCAAGTTTTAGTAGTCTAGCCTTGAGTCTCTATATTTTCTTTTTCTTCCGAGTTATACACATATTTTGCTAGTCTTATCGAAAAGATACAAGTAGTTACATTCTTTCTTTTCCCTATAAAGAACACACCTCTCACTTTTGTTCAAGTTGTTCTTAGTTAAATACTCTTATAAACGAGTTTGAAAATATTTTTTCTTGAAAAAACAAAAGTCAAAAGAAGGTACGGTTGTACTCGAGCAATTAAGGGTGTACGTTGATCGATATTTTTGGTGCAAAAAATATCGTAAAAAACTATTTTCTATGAGTTGTTTTATCCTGGGGACGACGTAGTAAGAACGACTACGGTGCACATTTCAAGCAAAACCATTAAACGTTTTAAAGAAAGCGAACTCCATGACTCAGCCTAGAAAATTTGGTAATTCCGTTCTATATATATATTTTGCAAAATAGTTTTAATTAAAATAGTTTTATTAATTTTAGAAAATCACTTTTTGTGAACCATAAAAATTTTATAATTTTTTCGGAAACAATAAAGAGAGTGCCGAGGTTGGGATATAATTTGGTAAATATCACCCTCATCTTTTCCATCGGAGAAAAGAAGTTATTCGCAAAAATTAAGTGAAAAGCAGACTTAACTAAGAATTCTAGCAGTAGTAGGCATATCGCTTGAAACATACGTAATTGGTTATGCTGCAAATATGTAGAACATACATCAGTAGCTTCTGCAAGAATGAAAAAAGATACAATTTAAGATGCAAGACCAGGCATCTGGCGACTATATTTTACAACCATAACCATATCTAATAATAGAGCATACAAAGAAGAACCTACTTGAGCATACAAAGAAGAACCTACTTGTCGAATTTGTCATTGCAGAAATGTTGAAAGCTGGTAACAACGGTATGCTTGTACACACTCACAAGTCATGACCACCAGCTAATCCTTGTGGTCATGTTCTTGCTTGCCAAAGTTCAATGGAAATTCATCAAATTGTTCCAAGCATCCGTGATCCTCACCCATGCTCCTTAATGACTGGTAAACTTGATACATAGAAGGCCTTTCCTTTGGCCTAGAAACCACACAAGTACAAGCGATCTTTAAAAACTGCGTGATTTGTTCATCGTTACCTTTCCCACGCAGTGAATTATCAATAACATCCTTACTTCGACCAACGCTAGCTAGCTGATTAACCCAGTCCACCAGATGTCCTTTAAATCCTTCCCCTGCATTACTCACCTCAAGAGGCTTTTGTCCTGTCACCAACTCCAAAAGCACTACTCCAAAACTATAAACATCCCCTTTCATCGAAGCAACCATAGTACTTGAATATTCAGGAGCCACATATCCAAACTCCCCTAAGTCACCATTTACAAATGAACTATCATTAGAGTCAACTGAGCCCACAAGCTTCGCCAGTCCAAAATCTGTTATGCGAGCATCATAATCATCATCAAGAAGAATCACATTCGAGCTTATATTTTGATGGAGGTAGGGGGGCTGACATCCATGGTGAAGCCAAGCGAGTCCCCTAGCTGCACCAACACCAATTCTAAACCTAGCAGGCCAATCTAGCAAGAAACTATTACTAGTCGGAGCAACACCCAAGTACAATAGTGAATACAAACTACTATTAGGCATATGCTTATACACCAACAGCCTTTCATCTTCCACAATACAAAAACCCAACAAAGGCACCAAATTAGGATGTCTCAGCTGTCCTAACTGACTCATTTCCGACCTAAACTGCTTCTCATTAAGCTTACAAGCACTCAACCTCTTAATCGCCAATGCTGATCCATCCGACAAAATAGCCTTATACGAAACCCCGGTCCTTGTTGTAACAACAATATTATCATCACTAAAATCATCGGTCGCCACAATCACATCATTCACCTTAATTTTCACAATAGGTTTCTGAAACAACGAAACCTGAACAAATCTATGAGCTCTCAATCTCTCAACCCAACTTCTCCCATCCTTCCCACCAACAACACCACTTTCCCTCCTCTTCTTCCGATTCGCTCTAACAAAAAACCACCACCAACAACCAAACCCTATAAGCAACGATCCAACCGCCCCGAAAACCCCAGCAGCAATAATAACAGCTAAATTCTTACTCCCCACACCACCACATTTCCCCCCAACTGGCTTCCCACAAAGCCCATTATTCCCCTCAAAATCACCCTCCTGAAATCTCGACAAATCATCCGGAATCACACCAGAAAGATCATTACCCGAAACCGAAAACCTCTTAAGCCTATCCAACCTCCCAATTTCATAAGGAATAGAACCAGACAACTTATTATTACTCAAAATCAAATTATTCAAGAACTTACAATCCACCAATGCACTCGGAATAAAACCCGAAAAATCATTACTTGAAACATCTAAAGTAACCAAATAAGGCAACCAAGTACAAATCTGTTGAGGAATCATACCAGATATCTGATTTCCAGAAAGATCCAAAGTCTGTAAACTCCGGCAATACTTCAAAGATTCCGGTAGGGTTCCGGCAAGACCCATTGCCGGAAGTTGAAGACTAATAAGCCTAATTTCCTTCTCATTCCAGCAAGAAACTCCAGTGAGTTGACAAATTGAAGTAACTGAAGTGTTGTCAAAGCTCCATCTGAGCTTATCTTGTGGATCTGTGAATGAAGATTTGATACCTTGAAGACATTTAACATCATCTTCAAGAGCTGAAGTGAATAAAAATGGGAGAGTTGTGGTGAATGTAATGAGAAAGAGTGGGTGGATTTGCATTGTGATGATTTCAAGGGCTTAAAGTTTTGATTTTGTTTAGTGGGTGTGAAGTGTTGAGTGGAAATGATGGAGAAAATGGATAGGGGTCATTGACTGAGATTGAAAAATGAAAAAACAGGGACAGGGAGAGAGAGAGAGAGAGAGAGAGAGAGAGAGAGAGAGACTGTTCTTTTCTTTCTTTCTTTTTTGTTTATTTATGAAATGATACGATGTGTGTATAGTTTGTATGTACTACTACTAGTTCATTGATTGAGTTGTCACGGGTAACTTTTTTGTTTCTCCCGTGCTATTTTCACTTTTTGGTTGTGATTTTACTGCTGGCTCTTGGGCGGTTCGGCCCAATTATGACTTGTAATTTGTAACTTTGAGTTTAGGTTTTACGTGCAATGATGATTGTATTTTCAGTAGGAATGAACAAATCTAGCACACAAGGTTTTTCTGTATTGCCTTCTAAATTTGAAAGTTTTAATACATAAATTATTACAAATGTTGTTATATTTATAATGTTTTTGTGATATTACGTGTTTAGTTGTATCGTTTTTCTTTTCTTCTTTGTCTTATTTTCTATTTTCTTCTACCCTTAAAAATTCGGGAGCAGAGAATAAAAAAAAAACTAAAAAATTTCAGTTAAAAGTGTTGCTTTTTGCAGCAACAATATCAAATGAGGCCTTAATATGTGGTTGTTCAATTTGTTGATTGATGGTTTGAGAAAAATATTTATTAAAAAGTAGCGAGAGTTAGAAACTAGTTTTTGCGATCTGAACATTTTCACTAATGGTATTAAATCAAATGTATATGAGATTTTTTGTTTAAATCTGAACAGTTGGTGTGAGTTAACAAGTGCATAATGAGTATCAAATGTTACGACTTAATTTTTGATGTTAAAATAGACATGATAGACGTTATTGAAGGGGAATTTAAGGTGACGAATAATATAGACGGATTGGTGTTGGCATGTTTGGCAAGGAACTATTTCTCATGATCATGGAAATAGTATCAATATCGATGAGAAAGGACGTTCATTCTAAACGGCATAAAAGATTAGGTCAAACGATAGTTATATATTGTTACTCTAACGTAAAAAAAATATATAAAAAAGGAGATGAAACAGTGGAAGTGAGCAACACAGAGGCTGATGTAGTGACAGTTATGTGAAGGAGGAATCTTTCTTGTGATGGTTTCGTTATTAAACCATGCACTTGAAAACAAACCAAGAAGAGGTGATTCGTGGCCACTTCACAGCTACAGAGTTTACCCCCTTAAAATTACTTTTGAGCTGTTTGTACAGAGGGATCCATCAAGAACAAATGATTATTATAGCGAACCATTTCGTCCTACACGAATAATTAGATTTTTGATGTGCATATATAAAAAAGACCCATCAATTTACGCATATCGCTAATAAATATCAAGCAGGAGGAGTACTGGCCATTGATAATGAAACCCCATCATGAATCTTTTCATATTTATTACTATCATTCACACCTTTGTACGCACTTCCCAGCCGCGACAAGTCAAGGCCATCACACAATATTAAAACCTACAATTCATGAATTACTTCAAACAAAACACTTTTAATAAACTCGAGTCGTACAGTTTTCATTTCGGTATATAAAAATAATTCGGTCACATTCTACTTGATTCGTTCACTTTTTTGCATGTATTTTGATCAACTTAGAAGATGCAGCAATAAACTACATTTGTTTATTTTGTACAAAAATTAAAATTTCACAAAACATCAAAAATGTGCAAAAAAAATCAAGCAATCATTTTAAAAGGGACCGAGACGCAGTTTCGGGCGGGTGCCGGTTTTGACACAAGGGTTAAGGGTTATGATGATAATCAGTGTGCCCTAAGATTCGATTGACAAAAGGCAAGGGGCTCCCCGCGGTGGATATGTAATTTATTCAGTTGGACCACTGCCATGTTCCAAAATGGACCCATCAGAATTAAATTGAATATGAGGGACCAACGAATCATATATATGTCGCTCGATTTTATCCATTTTCCATGACAATCATAATTTCGATACTTACTATGACTATAAATCATAGATTCAGAGTAGTACAAGATCAAGACCATCTACCTACCATCCAGTAATTAAGTTTGTCCAAGTACTACCAGACTAATTGATACAGTCTCGGTTTGCCACTGAATTGATTTCCAATAGCAACCATTATCAATTACAGGGAGAAAAACCTAACACACAGAGTAACAGAGGGATGACTAACAAAACTATACAACATTCTTCTCAATTCAAAACAGACACCACCTTCGTGTCCGCCCGTTAAGTTAAGCCTGTGAATCAAAATGCACAATGAGTTGCTCGGTTCTTGCATCAAGATCTTAACATGATACACCATAAATGTCACAGTTATTGTACACAAACTTCAGCATTGAGGATGCTTCGAGTTCCTTCTCCTTGTCAGTTTTACTGGTGACGTTAAACTATTGTGTGTTACTCTCTGCAGAAAGCTGATAGACAACTTCACCCAGATCAGATGGATACTGAGCTGAACAAAAGTTCCGGGCTTTGCTTAAGAACCTGCAAATAATGTATAATTTAAGTTTCATATTGTATAAACAAGGAAATGGCAGTTTAGTGCAAGTTTAAAAGTCTAACTAGAATCAGAGCTCAGGAAAATAGTAAAATACCACAACTGAATGATAGAACAGATGTTTAATTACCTTAGTTTTAACACCGTGCAAAATTTTCAACTGAGCCCCCATCAAGCCCACTGCAACCAGAAACCAGTATATTCTTTGGCATTCTACTAGGCCTGAGATTATTATTCTCGTTCTGCTGCCGACTCTTGGGGTTTTCTGGCTTAACTTTTTCGGCATCACCATCTTTATTTGGCAAGCCACTAACAACATATGCTAATTGCTTTCTTCCAGAAAAAGATACTCTGGAAGATGAATATTGCCCTTCTGTTTTCTTCCAAAACTTTGGACTCAGAAATTCTGCCCGGGGCAGCATGCAACAATTGTTTCCTGAAGAGTCCGTGTCTGATACATTTCCACTTGATACTGCTACATTTTGTGATATCTCATCCAGTGCCATCTCCAGGCCATTTACACGTGTCTCTAAAGAGTTCATTCCGCTTTGAGAACTGCCAATGTACCTCTGAAATCATTTATCGAAACGAAGTAAGCAACCGTAAGATTCATCAATTCTTTATCAGGAAAACAAATATTGCACATCACATCCAACTAAAAAAGTTGCATCAAACTATCAACCTAGCATATTCAAAGCATTAAATTTGGTTTGGAAAGTATAATATAAGGCACAAAGTACCAGCAAACAGGTGTAAAACTGTAGGCTATGCAAACTGCATATTATACATAGAAGTATGATCATACAGGCATCAAAATAGTTGTTGCA
This sequence comes from Heracleum sosnowskyi, assembly GCA_030848705.1. Classification (NCBI taxonomy): domain Eukaryota; kingdom Viridiplantae; phylum Streptophyta; class Magnoliopsida; order Apiales; family Apiaceae; genus Heracleum; species Heracleum sosnowskyi. Next base: position 122,638,141 of record CM061241.1, read on the forward strand.
GACTTGCAGATAATAAATATTTAGTACCCTACACATCAATATTATTGAGTAACATACCTGGAGAAGGGCAAAAAGACTGGATTGTTGATTTTCAATATGCAAAAGCTGTTCTTGGATCAGAGATAGATTCTCCGCCTCTTTGTGGTTTATATAACTATCTTCGTAAGCAATTTCATCAACTTCATTAAGCTCAAAAGTTTCATCCTCGATGAACGGAACTACACGAGACGTGGATCTCAAACCACCAACTTTATGTGATTTCTCATCATGGGATTTACTGAAGAGGACTCGTTTTGCTTCCTGCTTTACCATCCTAAAATGTCCATCATCCATTGAACCTTGAAATTTGGATTTTATTATCCCCGATTCATCTTCAGAAACCACCTTTGGCTGGGCTTCGGCAATTTCAGTTTTCCGGTCAAAGGGTTTCTTGAAGAGCAGTTTTGGTTTGCTCTGGCTAGTTCTTGAAGCAATGCGCGTCAGAGTGCCATCAGATGGTGGCAACCGGCTTCTGGGAATGGTTTTCGTTGCTTTATTAGTTTCAATTCCAATCTGGCGAGGACCTTCGCTGACAGGAGATGAGTTTGAATCACTCCTGTTCCCTGGATGAAATAACACCAAAGTTAAAAGGTGGAATTGACATGTTTTATCATTCACAACAAATTTGGAAACAAATAGAAAAGAAACTCTTTTCTCAAGAAGTAAAAATGAGAAAAAAATAAATCAAATATGGATATAGAATTTGTAATGCCGTTGACTTTCTCCTTCAAATCCTTAATATAAAATCAGTACTTTACTATTTTCCATTCATAAAGTCTACGAATTCTTCATCTGCATACAAGGTTCAAGTGACAGTGGATTCGGATATCTAATAGAGATTCCCGAAATGTGAAAGCTTTGATACTAGTATGTGTTACATACTTACATTGTTTAATACTACCATGTAGGATAAGTACAGTATTTGCGGAACACGGAGAAGTGAGTAAAGTATCTCAGTTAATTCTTTAAAAGAAGCAACAACTCAATAGATAGATGTTTAAAATGCTTTTCTGATAATTAATATCTTGGTTTTTAAAATCATGAAATTTTCACCAATTTAATAGTTTCCTGTGTTTATGATTTCATTTTCGTAGTTTATACTTTTATTTCGGACTCCTGTCCATGAAGGTCTTCGCTTAGACTTTCCTTCTTGGTAACTGAATTTATGTTTTATGATTTCTAATGTCATACTGGTAATTTCTTTTAGCAGTAAGAGGACTTGATTTTGTCACTAGTTTTCTACAAGCATCAAGTCCATCGGTGACCCCAACAGGCATACGTTAACTAAGAACTTCGTGAATTTTAACTCCACCTAATGGAAGTAAAAAATGAATAGATTATAAAATATCACCTATGTAACTTAAGACATGTAATACTTCTTCGTCAATTGTCAGCATAAAAGGTTTGTTTTCTCGATGGTTCAGAACTTTTCACTATAAAATAACCTAATTACTTTATTTAAATTTCATGTACCCCCCTAAAAACTTTGCGCCTATTTCCCACTTCAAGTTCATAGATAAAACAATAGGAACCTTTGACATTACCTAAATCCTGAAGTTTGAAGATATAATTAAAACTCATGCAAAAATTTCTAAAATGAACATATCTGTAAATGCTAAAATCACCGGAAAAACAACTGAGACATGGCTTAAAAACCAAGTAAAAGCATTCAAAGAGCATATATATTTCCAATTACGGTCTCTCTAAACAATTGAGATTGCAAACAATCTTCTATTCAAAATCTGAAATACAAGAACAACTTAAAGTAATATTGCGAAACAGTTGATTACCTGTGGACAGTTGTGGCGACGATAAATCCTCTTCATCAGCAATCGCCTTCCACAACTCACATGCCTGATTCATTGTATCACGAACAACCTTCACCTGTTAAAAAACTGATTATTTCAAATAAAAACAGGAACATGATAACAAGCAAAATTCCATAAAACAATAAGCGAATGAGAACACCTCCGATCAACATTACCTTATCGAATCTCCGGCTCTCCAGAGCCGCTAAACACGAAGACTTATACTCAATCAAACTACATTTCTCAGTCGTAGCTAATTTCAACAATGCCTCCGCAGCTGCTTTCCTTACCGCCCAATCCTCACTCCTCAGAAACTCAATTAGACATTGAATCAAACATTTGATCACATTGGAACTTTTCGCAGCGCCAGCACTCACAACACTCCCAATCAGCGACAAAATCGCCGATTTCGCTTTAAAACCATCACTCTTACTCAATTTCAACAACTTCGGTAACAACTTCTGTAACTGAACCGGTTCAGGATCCGGCGCCGCCTCAATCGCCGCGGCTAAACACAAAGCCGAGCCGGTCTGCAAATTTAAGTCCTGTTCGTGCAAAATTGCCTCAATTAACGGCTTCGATAGTATCGAAAACGGCGGTTTAGTGATCTGCGAGGCCATTGAGGTGACGGCGGCGACGCAGGCGAGGCGCACGGCGGAGTCGGAGTCGCGGAGACGGCGTACGACGGCAGCGAGCATTTTGGAGAGGTGCGGAGAGAGATTGTCGCCGTGAGAAGTCGATAGAAGACCTAGGAGACGCACGCATTGTTTACGAACCGGAGATTTCTCGGAGGAATCTGTAGTGGAGAGACAGTTGAGGAAGGGATAGAACGAGTCGTGACTCAGTGATTTAGCGATGGATTCTAACTCGGTTGTTGCGACGGCGAGTGTGTCTCGGTCTGAGAGCTTGTTGATGCACGTGATAACTCGGTGCTTGAGATCGGATTGCGGTTGTGAACTCGTGGAGTGTCGCTTATTAAGAGACATTATGTATTTTGTGTGTGTGTGTTTGAGAGAGAGAGAAAGTCTATTCAATTAAAACTAACAATTCAGAGTAATCGTAGAAACAGAGAGAGAGAGAGAGAGAGAGAGAGAGAGAGAGAGAGAGAGAGAGAGAGGGAGAGAGAGAGAGAGATAGATTTGGTGTTAGTTTGGGGTGGGCGGAGGAAGAGAAATAGGTGGTGGCTTGTAGAGAAAGGGAGAGGTGGGTGATTGTGTTGTACGCATAGTAAATTAGTAATAAAGAAATATGTAGGTAAAGGATTTATAAGGAGGATTGCGTGAAGCAAATTCGGAGGGATTGTCAGAAGAACATGGGGGTTTTATTATCAGTGTGCATGTGGAAGAGAGAAGTTATGGAGTTTACTATAAATTGGAGGGAAGGCGGGGATGGTAAACAAAGAGCTGGATGCAGAATTGCAGAGCATGTGATGGCGTTGGAGTTCGTTCTTCTAAACTTAAAATTATTGCTTATAACTTAAAATTGTTTAAAATGATAAATAAAAAATTTATGTTAAAATTTATTTAGATAATTTTGAATTATGAGTAATTTATGAGTTATTAAAATTGTAATAATTAAAATAAATAATATATTTAAGTGATGATATTAACTTTTATTAAATAAAATCACTAAAATAAAATAAGTCGTTCAAAAAAGTACCTCTTCCTAACAACTTCTTGCTTTAAACTGTTTTTTTAACTTAAAGTCATTTTTAACTTATTACACAAATAAACATTTTTCAGCTTAAAATCAAAAATCACTTTAAGATACGGCTTTAGCAAACACCCTCTTAATTGTTTTTAAAATTTTCATTTATAGTACTTAAATTAAAATCATATAACTCCAGTAATTATTTGTTTAGTGCTACAGGAATGTGGTTTAAACTTAGTCACGTGCTACTTGGATTGTAGTGTATGGTGTATTCAATGAACTTGAAAATTTTAAACTACTCTCTTGCCTGTCTCCTGTTTATTTCGATTCGGGGTTCGCTAGAAGTCTATAGAACTGAAGTTCAAAGTTTAGAAGGTCATGTGAAATGCAAAAGAGGGCAGTGCATGTGAACCTTGAGGCCTTCAAAGGTAAGAGCATCTCGAATGGTGTTGGCTAAAATCGTTAGTTAAAATAATATAAAATGCTGATTATATAAAATTTGCTGAACCTGTAAGATATTGTGTTCCAATGGAGTTGGCTATACTAGTTGGCTATATTTTAAAAATACAATGTTATTATTATTTCAAATTGTTAAAAATAGAATATATGATTTGAATATGGTAATAATTGATGTGGAGTTTTACTACAGGTCCATAGGGGTTCGACAAAAATAGCCAACATGGAGGGGTTGGCTAAAATTTTAGCTAACAGTTTTATCCCATTGAAGCGGATTTTTTTTTACACATTATCTAAATTTTTTATTTATGGCAATCCACCTATAATTTTAACAAAGGGTTCTACACCATTGGAGATGCTCTAACAAACCAAAAATGTAAATGCATTTCTCGATTCTTCATTTGGTTGAATCGGGTGTACGTGATTTGATTTTGTGTGGTTTTGATTTGGTGCGGTTCAAGGGTGAAAATTATACCAATAACATGTAGAGGTTATCCAAAATCTTCGATCACAATCATATGCGCCATTGCGATTGATCGCCATATTTTTAACCATAATTTTGGGGTTGGAGTGGATTGATTTGTGATTCAACAACCTATTAGAGCATCTCCAATAGATTAAAACTCTTAGCTAAAAATTTAGTCGGCATACCAAAAATAATTTATTTACATAATTTGTAAAAAATTGAGCATTCCAATTAGACAAAACTCTTATCTATAATTTTATAATTCTAGTCAACCCCTTCTCGTTGACTATATTTGTCGATCTCTAGGACCTGTAGCATAATTCCACCTCATCAGTTACCATATTGAGATAATATATTCTATTTATAATAACTTGAAATAATTATAACATACTATTTTTAGAATATAGTCAACCATTATAGCCAATAACATTCGAGTGCATTGTCTTACGGGTTCAACAAATTTTAAACGATTATCTATTTATTTGAATATAGCTAACCAATTTACATAACGCCGTTGGAGATGCTCTTAGAAGTTATATAATAAAATTTTAAATTCAAGTAAAGTAATTGTATATAATATTATAAAAATATTTTTTTAAGCTAAGGAACGTTGTTATTAATAAAGAAAAATAATCAATATTACAAGTTATGTTATTCAAGTACTCTTTGTTGATAAACACGAATGGAATATAATATATACTAGCCCATAACCCATAACTCGTGGAATGCACGGGTCTTAAAAAATAATAAAGTAAAAAAAATTAATGCAAACGAAAAATATTAAAGAAAAAAATATAAATTAAAATGATAAATTATAAAATAAGAAACTTAAATATTAATTGGAACATAGAAATTAAAAAAACTACATATGGGGCTGAGAAAGATAAATGGACTATTACTAATATTTTTTTTATTATTTATTAAAATAATATTAATAATAATGACAAATAGAAAAAATAACATATTTTAATTAAAAAAAGTAATTGTCCGTGATATTTTTAGAAGTGTTTTAATTATATTAATTTTATTTATTGAAAAAATACGTTGACATGTTAAAATAGATAATTTTTTTTAATAAGGACAAATAGAAAATCTAACATGTTTTATTTAAAAGAATAAATGTTCGTTGTATTTTTAGATGTGTTTTAATTATATTAATTGGATTTGTTAAAAAAATACGTTGACGTGTTAAAATAGGTAAGTTTTTTGAAATAATTAAAAGTATTAAAATATGTTCTAAAATAAATAAGTACGAGTTGCACTTGATATTTTGGAAAATCAAGATTTTAGTGATAACAAATATAAAATGTAATATATATTAATTTAAAGGTAATTGCCCGTGATATTTTTGGGAAAAAAATTAGATTTTGTTAGAAAAAAATGTTTCAATTATAAAAGGCAATCAGGTAGTTACTGTTTTTATATTATTTTATTATTTATTAAATAGAGTATTAAAATATGTTTTAAAATAAATAAGTAAGGGTTGCACCTCATTTTTTTGAAAAACAGAGATTTTAGTGATATCAAATATAAAATGTAATATGTTTTAATTTAAAGAAAATTTCCCGGTAATATGTTGTAATTTAAAGGTAATTGCCCGTAATATTTTTGGAAAATGAGTAGATTTTGTTAGAAAAAAATGTTTTAATTATAAAAGGCAATCATCTAGTTACTATTTTTATATTATTTTAATTTTTATTAAATAGAATAAAGGACCAAAAACCGAAAACCAAAATTTTCAATGTTTCGGCTTTAATAATATACTAGTTTAAAACCCGTGCGATGCACGGATTGTTAATTGTTATTTTATTATTATTATTTTAATATTTTATTAATTGTAATTGTGCAAAAAAATATGTAGGCATGTTAAAATAGCTAAACACTTTTAATTAATTAAAAACATTAAAACAGATTTTAAAATAAATAAGTATGGGTTTGTCCGTTATATTTTTGAAAAATGAGGGGTTTTAGTAAGAAAAAATAAAAAATGTAACATATATTTAGTTTAAAAAGGTAAATGCACGTGATATTTTTGGAAAATGAGGTTTTAAAATTTAATAATTAAAAGTATTTAAATACGTTTTAAAATAAATAAGTAAAGGGTTTCCTGTGATATTTTTGGAAAAAGAATGAATTTTAGTAAGAAAAATAGAAAAAGACAATTGTAAAATGCAATTTCCCGTGATATATTTAGAAAAAGATGGACTTTGTTAGAAAAAATATATAATGTGTTTTAGCTGAAAAGATAATTGGTTATAAATAGGTATTTGATTATTTATATTTTAATATTTTTATTAATTGCATTTGTTAAGAAAAATAAGTAGACATGTTAAAATAGGTAAACTTTTAAAAAAATATTTATAATATTAAAATAGGTTTTAAAAAAAATAACTAAAGGTTTGTCCGTGATATTTTTGGAAAAGGAGGGGTTTTAGTAAAGAAAATTAGAAAAACAAACATGTTTTAGTTAAAAAAGGTAATTGCATGTGATATATTTCAAAAGGCAGAGGAATTTGTTAGAAAAAATAATGTATTTTAGGTGAAAAGGTAATTGATTATAAATAGGTAATATTATTATTTAATAATATATTTCTATAAATAAGTAAGGTTAATTAAGTAAAAATACGAAGTGCATTTAATTAAGGAAAAATAAGTAAAATCACAACGTACCATACCGACCAACCAAACTTTTAATGTTTCGTCTATTATATAATAATAGTATTGATTATAGATACTAAAATGGTTAGTTAAAATTTAAGTGATATATCAATTATGATTCTATGCCCTGATTTGTGTTAAGAATTAACGCTATTTTAAAATACATTTTATATTTGAATAATTAAAAAATATATACAAACATATATAGTTATTTGATTTGTAGATAATTTTAAGTATAATTATTATATTTTTAACTTTAAATATAAACATATATTACATATATATGTTTTGCAATTTGCAGTTGTTTGAATTTTTCAATTTTTCAAAATTCGAAACCGTAACCGAACCTTAAATAAGTGATTATCAAAAATTGAATACACAACTATCTATGTTTTGCGATAATCCACAAAATATAATTTATTATGAGTAGTTTCGGAGGTTGATGTGGTTGAGCGTATAATATGTACACCCCTAATTAAATCTAGCCGGTGACATAGTATGGACTTGTAAATACATACCTATACTTGGGAGTGTGATGGGAACATCATGAAAATATTTATAGCAGTCCTTTTTTTATTATATTTACAAGATTATTAGTAAGACGGAAAACATTGCAAATTTGCAACTGAAAATATAATGCATGGCATCCATAAACTATGTCGCTGCTTAATAGTCACCGATATATATTAGAGTAAATTACAAAATGACAACCGAATATCACTTAGAGCAACTCCAATGGGACACTAAATCCCTATAATAGTGATAGGTATAGTGTCAAAACAACTCCAATGAGACACTAAAATAGTGACCCAAGATCACCAAATGAGTTTTGGGTCACCAAATTTGGTGACAAAAGTACATTTGGTGATCCTTGGACACCAAATTTGGTGACTTTCAAAATTCCAACAATACCCCTATGTTTGTTAACAAAACAAATTTCTTCCATCTATGTCCTACTAAAGTTAATTGTTTTTATAAATTTTAACTTAAGATTTTATCAATTGAAACTTCTTTTCTTCTTAACTCATATTAATTCTAAAATATTTTTTTGTATCTTTTTATTCTAATTTTTTAAATTTTATTTTTAAATTTTTTTTACTTTAAACTTTCACAATTTTTTTTTTAAATCATGAATTATAAACAACACACTAGATTTAATTATAAAAATAAAATCATAAATTCATAATGATAAATAAGAAGTTATTTATAATATAAAAAATGCACAAAGTTAGAAAATTCTATTTTATAGGTGAAAGATTCTTTAGAATATTCTATTTTATAGGTGAAAGATTCCTTTTAGTGACAATTATAGTGTCCCTTGGTTGGAGTTCATTTTATGGATGGTGTCTTTTTGACACCAAAATAGTGTTATAGTGACACTATTTTGGTGTCCTTGGTTGGAGATGATCTTATAGCATCGTTTCCGTGGTTAAATTAGAAATTTTATAATTTGATGATAATGTTAATTTTGCCTTTAAAAAAATAATCAAACATTTCTTCAATGTCTAAAAATAATGACCGCCAAAAATTATTATAATTGGAGATAATATGTCTTGTACTCACTCAGTTACGAATTTGAAAATTCAGTCCTCTCTTAGTCTTTTTCCTGGTTACAGAGAGATTCTTATACGTAATCTGTACTCCGTCCTAAAAATGAGATTGATATATCTGCCAACTTGTAGTACAGTAATAGATACGGTTAAATTTTCACGTGAAATTTTTGAGAGTGTCAGCCAAACTCATACGGGGGCCAGGCCAGTTGTACTCCAATCTTCCCCCGCTTCTTTCGTGCTTGATTTGTTTTTCAAAAACCCGAATTTAACATCCAAAACATTATAGTATGATTTTTGTTTCAAAAAATTACAACGATACCCGCCACTTATAAAGTTAAAAATTTATGTTAAAATAAATTATATACTATGAGCAATGCTAGGTGTTCCAAAAGTTTTAACAATTTTTTTTTTCAAAATAACGTGGGGTGATAAATAGAAAGATTTAATTGTGTACGCATATGTATGTACACTGGTTTTTATATTATTATTAAGTAAGTTATTAATTATAAATGTGTTAAATGCTTTTGGGAACAAATTTGGAACAAGATTTAGGGTACCTATCATTTTCCATATACAATATCAGAAAAAAGTTGTTATTTGTTCGAAGATATCTTTAGGAAAAACAAAATTGCAAGTGTTTGCACACATATAAAACTTTAAATTTCAATTTAAAAAATTCATAAATTTAAGAAAATTAATTTGAATATTAACACTAATTTTTTTTTTGCTCATAACTGAAATGAAGTAAGTGAGGATCGAATCTATTATAATATAATATATGATTTTTAACATCTTAAAATTTTAGATAAACTGATCAACATAGTATCAAAACTCAGACAAGGAATACTCTCGTTAGCCTCGCCCCAATATTCTCACAATTTTGGGTGATTATATGACATTGATCGAGAAGCTTAGATATAAAATCCAAGAAAGGGAGATAACCATTTGTCCAACTCTATGTTGTTATACATAGTCCTCCACATGGGTTGCTGAAAATGCAAACAAAATCCAATCCCAATGTCATCTATTTCATGTATGATCCAGGACCATTACATGTATTTAAGTATCTATTTGAAAATGGGCTCATGCATGTAGCCATGAATTCAATCATGAAGCTTCGTTATCCCTGTGGGAACACCATCACATGCAATATTAGCCTCTGGTGCAAACAGTCAAGGGCATTGTATTTTTGTAGATTTTTAGATAGATAAGAAAATAAAATTTATTATCCATACATAAATAAATTGAATATGTTAAATTAACATATAGTTTTGTTATTTTTTTTATGATAAATTAAATATGTTAATCAGACTATTTTGTGTTAAACATACTAAATTTAATATTCGAAAAAATATTTTTAAAATTTAATAATTAAAAGTATTTAAATACGTTTTAAAATAAATAAGTAAAGTGTTTCCTGTGATATTTTTGGAAAAATAATGGATTTTAGTGAGAAAAATAGAAAAAGTAAATTGTAAAATGCAATTTCCCGTGTTATATTTAGAAAAAGAGGGACTTCGTTAGAAAAATATATAATGTGTTTTAGCTGAAAAGGTAACTGGTTATAAATAGGTATTTGATTATTTATATTTTAATATTTTTAATAATTGCATTTGTTAAGTAAAATAAGTACACATGTTAAAATAGGTAAACTTTTAAAAAAATAATTATAATATTAATATAGGTTTAAAAATAAATAACTAAATGTTTGTCTGTAATATTTTTGGAAAAGGAGGGGGTTTAGTAAGTAAAAATAGAAAAACTAACATGTTTTAGTTTAAAAAGGTAATTGCTAGGGAAATTTGTTAGAAAAAATAATGTATTTTAGGTGAAAAAGGTAATTGGTTATAAATATGTAATATTATTATTTAATAATATATTTCTATAAATAAGTAAGATTAATTAAGTAAAAACACTAAGTACAGTTAATTAAGGGCAATTAAGTAAAATCACAACGTACTGACAACCAAACTTTTAATATTTCGTCTATTATATAATACTAGCTTAAAACTCGTGCGATGCACGGATTGTTAGTAATAATTATTATTTTTATTATTTGTGTTTTAATATTCTATTAATTTGCATTTGCTAAAAGAAAATAAGTAGACGTGTTAAATTTTTTTAAATAATTAAAAGTATTAAAATATATTTTAAAATAAATTAATAATTGTTTGCCTGTGATATTTTTCGAAAAGGAGGGGGGTTTAGTAAGGAAAAATAGAAAAAGTAACATGTTTTAGCTGAAAAGGTAAATGCCCGTAATTAAAAGTATTTAAATAGATTTCAAAATGAATAGGTAAGGATTTGTCCGAGATATTTTTGGAAAATGAGGGGTTTTAGTAATGAAAAATAAAAATAGTAACACGTTTTAGTTGAAAAAGTTAATTGCCCGTGATTTTTTTTAAAAAAAGAGAGGATTTTGTTAAAAAATTAGAAAAGGCAATGTATTTTAGCTAAAAAGGTAGTTGGTTATAAAACTGTTATTATTTTATAATAATTTCTTTAGAAAATGAAAAAAATAGAAAAATTAACACGTTTCAGCTAAAAAAGTGTTCATAGTTAAAAGTATTAAAATAGGTTTTAAAATAAATAATTAAGAGTTTGCCCGTGATATTTTTGGAAAATGAGGGGTTTTAGTAAGCAAAAATAGAAAGAGTAACATGCTTTGTTAAAACAGATAATCGCCCTTGTTTTTTTTAGAAAAATAGAGAATTTTGTTAGGAAAAAAAGAAAAAAAAAGTAATGTATTTTAGCTGAAAAGGTAATTGGTTATAAATAATATTATTATTTAGTGATAGTTTTTAAAAAAAAAATAAGTAAGGGTAATTAAGTAAAATCACTAAGTACCGACCATCCGTCCGTCCGACTACCAAATTTTTAATGTTTCGTCTTTAATAATATAGCTTAAAACCTGTGCGATGCACGGATTGTTTTTAATAATTGTTAATTTTATTAATTGCATTTATTAAAAAAATAAGTAGGCACACATTTTTAAATAATTAAAAATATTAAAATGGATTTTAAAATAAATGAGTAACGGTTTGCCCGTGAAATTTTGGAAAAAGAGGGGTTTTAGTAAGAAAAATAGAAAGTAACATGTTTTCGTTGAATTTTAAAATTTAAAAGTAACGATTTGTCTGTGATATTTTTGAAAAAAGAGGAGTTTTAATAAGAAAAATAGAAAATGTGACATGTTTTAGTGTTTTTTTTTGTCAATTAAAAGTATTAAAATAGATTTTAAAGTAAATAAATATGGATTTGCCCGTGATATATTTGGAAAATGAGGGATTTTAGCAAGGAAAATTGAAAATCTAACATGTTTTAGCTAAAAAAGGTAATTGCCCATTATTTTTCTAGAAAAAGAGGGGAAAGGTAATTGCCAATTAAAAGTATTAAAATAGATTTTAAAATAAATATGTAAGGGTTTGCTCGTGATATATTTGAAAAATGAGGGATTTTAGCAAGTGAAAAAGAAAAAGTAACATGTTTTAGCTGAAAAGGAAATTGCCCGTGATTTTTTACAAAAAAATGGTAATGTATTTTAACTGAAAGGGTAAATGATTATAATAATTTTTATAATAATTAAATAAGGTAAGTACTGTATCAAAAAACACGTACCAAAACTTTCAATATTTCGTCTTTAATAATATAGTATAGATAGAGAGATAGATTTATAATATTAGTATTTTATGCTACTTAATGGAATAGCCTGTGATATTTTTGAGCTTTTAGTTAGGAGAAATATTAGTTAGAAAATATTAAAAAAAATATATACGTTTTGGAAAAAAAACTAATCGGTTAGTCATTAATAATTATAATAATGTTATTTTATTTTATTAAATAGAACCATTCGTGATATTTTTGGAAAATAAGATGTTTTATTTAGGAAAAATAGAAAAGTAGAAATTTTAGTTAGAAAATATAAAAAAGAATATACACTTCGGCTAAAAATGGAAATGGGTTAGTTATTAGCAATTATAACCTTATTATGTTATTTTATTAAATGAAACTGCCTCCGATATTTTTGGAAAATGGGATGTTTTAGTTAGGAAAAATAGAAAAGATATTTTATATAATAATTTTAATATTTTATCTAACGGTTCTCATTGATTTGATCAGAAATATCTAACGGTTATGAATAGAGTGACCAGACTACAAAAACTTTCGTGACCAGACTACAAAACTTTTAATGTTTCGTCTTTAATATAATAGTATAGATTAGCCTATAACCCGTGCAAGACACGAGCCTTAAAAAATAATAAAATAAAAAATTTAATGTGAACGGAAAATATTAAAATAAAAGTAAAAATTAATACGATAAATTATAAAATGAGAAACTTAAATATTAATTGGAACGCAAAAAAAATATTAAAAAATACAAATGGGGCTGATGAAGGTAAAAGAGGTATTATTAATATTTTTTTATAATAAAATAATATTAATAATAAGGATATATAGAAAATCTAACATGTTTTAATTAAAAAAAGTAATTGTCCGTGATATTTTTAGAAGTGTTCTAATTATATTACTTGTATTTATTAAAAAAATACGTTGACATGTTAAAATAAGTAAGTTTTTTAAGGACAAATAGGAAAGCTAACATGTTTTAATTAAAAAAAAAGTAAATACCTATAATATTTTTAGATGTGTTTTAATTATAATAATTGTATTTGTTAAAAAAATATGTTCACTTGTTAAAATAGGTAAGTTTTTTTAAATAATTAAAAGTATTGAAATAAGTTTTAAAATATATAAGTAAGGGTTGCACTTGATATTTTTGGAAAAGAGATTTTAGTGTTAACAAATATAAAAGGTAATATATTTTAATTTAAAGGTGATTGCCCGTGATATTTTTGGAAAATAAGTAGATTTTGTTAGAAAAACAATTTCTAATTATAAAAGACAATCAGCTAGTTAATATTTTTATATTATTTTATTATTTATTAAATAGAGTATTAAAATAGATTTTAAAATAAATAAGTAAGTATTGCACCTCATATTTTTGGAAAATAGAGATTTTAGTGATAACAAATATAAAAGATATTATGTTTTAATTTAAAGGTAATTGTCGTGATATTTTTGGAAAAAAAGTAGATTTTGTTAGATTTTTTTTTTTTAATTATAAAAGGCAATCATTTAGTTAATATTTTTATATTATTTTATTATTTATTAAATAGAGTATTACAAAGATTTGATTTGTATTAGTTTTCGTTATCCTAAAAAGAAAGAAGT